>JACYFF010031952.1:17263841-17315375 GCA_017589665.1 Selenicereus undatus | reverse complement strand
TAATAATAATAATAATAATAATAATAATAATAATAATAATAATAATACGATGATGATGATGATAATAATATATTCGAAGATGAATATAACGTGTTGCTCACTAAGCGTATAATTCACTAAAAGTTATGGTGCAACTTACTAAGAAAATACCATACCTCAAAATATGCAATAAAAATGTGTATATGCTCACTAAAATTGTGTATTATATTATTTTTGGCTCATTTTCTATTATATTGATCCCCAAAAATATCTCATAACTCATTAAATCTCTAATTACCACTCCCTAAATAAATAAAATAACTCATTAGAAAAAAATACAGATCACATGAAAAAAAAAAGTTTCTAGTTTTTGAGTTATGTTGCAACTCACTCATTTTTATTTTATTTTTTTATATCATGATGTAGGAGCAATTGTGTTATATTTAGTGAGTATGATACTAATGTAGTCTAGCATACCAAATATGGTCAAACTTACTAAATATATTTCATAACTCACTAAATATATGTCATAGCAAGCTACAAAGACATAATACAAAAATAGTGAAACATAAATCTTTCAAGTATTTGCTTATACTAAATATATATCTTACCTCATCAAAAACCTTATAATACAATTAGCTCAATAAAAATTCAAAGTATAAGTAACTGAAAATTTTCAATTACGTCATTTTTGAACATTTAAAAAATCTTATATTATAGAATAGTTAGTCTTACTCACCAAATCATATTGCTCACCAAAAATATTTCATAGCTCACTAAATATCTATCACCGCTCACTAAATAAATAGCATAGCTCACTAAAAAAAGTACAGATCATTGGAAAAAATGTTTCAAGTTTTTGAATTATGTTGCAACTCACTCAATTTTTTATCATGATATAACAGCGTTTGTGTCATATTTAGTGAGTATAATACTAAGGTAGTCTAGCTTACCAAATATAGCCCAACTCAATCACTAAATATATATCATAACTCACTAAATATATATCATAACAAGCTAAAAAGACATAGTACAAAAATAATGAACTATAAAATTTTCAAGTATTTGCTTACTAATTCTATATTTTAGCTCACCGAAAAACATATAATACAAATAGCTTACTAAAAAGTTAATCACAAGGGACTGAAATTTTTCAATTATGTCATCTTGAATATTTAAATAATCTTATATATTAAGTTAACAAAAAAATGTATCATAGTACATTAGAAGATAAATATAAAGTATCATTCACTGAACATGTACCATAACTCACCAAAACTTATAGCATAGCTCACTAAGAAAATATCATACCTCAAATATGAACAAGAATATACGTGCTCACTAAAATTGTGTATTATATTATTTTCTCACTCGTTTTCGAGTATAAAATATCTAGTATTGCTCAATGAATCCTATTGATCACCAAGTACATTCATAGCTCACTAGACATTTATCATAGTTCTCTAAACAAATAACATAGTCTCACAAAAAAAAAAAAAAGGTACAGATCAATGGCAAATAACTTTTTGAAGTTTTTCCTTAATAAATGTATATCATAGCTTACCAAAACATTACATAAAATGTCACGAAAAAGACATAGTATTATATTGCTTTCTCACTCATTTTTGAGTATAAATAGTTAGTATTACTCAATAAATCATATTGATTATCACTTACATTTTATAGTTCACTAAACATTTATTGTACCTTAATAAATCAATAGCACAAGTCACTAAAAAAAATACATATCAATGGCAAATCAGTTTTTCAAGTCTTTCCTCACTAAATGTATGTCACAACTCAGCAAAACGTTGCATAAAAACTCACCAAAAAGACATAGTATTACTTTGTTTGTCCACTCATTTTTGTTTATATTGCCCAATAAATAATAGATTATCAAATATATTTAACAACTGACTAAACATATATTGCAGCTCACTAACTAATAGCATATATAGCTCATTGAAAAAAAAGAACAAATCACTAACAAATATTTTTTTTCAAGGTTTTGCTCACTAAATATGTATCATAACTCACCAAAACATTATATAAAAGCTCACCAAAAAGACATAGTATTATCCTATTTGGTCATTCAATTCTAAGTATAAATAGTTAGCATTGCTCAATCAATTATATTGATAATCAAACCAAATATATTTCATAACTCACTAAATATTTGTCACAGCTCATCATATGTATAGCATGACTCACACAAAAAAAGTACAAATCACTAACAAATTTTTTTTTTTTTTAGTTTTTGCTCACTAAATGTATATCATCGCACCAAACATTATATAGAAGCTCATCAAAGAGACATAGTACAACTTACTAAAACATTTCAAGTATTTGTTCTTAAATTTGAATTCAGAAAAAAAAATGCCATAGTAATTTATAAGATTAAATAATATAGGTCTCACTAAACATATTCCACATCTCAGCAAAAAATACAATACATTTCACTAAACAAATATTAGATCGCATAATATGAACTGTAGTGTGTATGTACTCATTGAAAATGTGAATGCTCTCCCTAAGAAAGGAAAATAAAAAGTAAACAAAAGAGGAGCGAAATGAAAATATAATTATCTCAGAAAATAAAAGGAAAGTAGCCAATGGCATAATTTTTTTTAAAAAAAATAAATATGAAAGAGAAAGGAAAATAAAAAAGATGGATGAACATGAAAAACTAATTATCTCATAGAAAAAGGAGGATAATTATTTTTTTAAAAAAAGGAAAGAAAGTAATTAATGGACAAAAGAAAAAAGAAAAAGGAAAACAAATCTTTCACCAACTATCAAACAAAAAAAAGGAAAACGAGTATCTAACCTACATATGACCAGAATTAAACTTGGGGACAATGAAGTTAACCAAGCATCTTCCCTACCAATCACATCCGTATGCCCCCTCACCATGTACTAATGCTGCAACTTGTCTAATCTTTGTCTGTTTTTCCAGCTTAGGTGTACGGATATATTTGTATATCCGGTTATTTGATATAACAATTGTATGTTTGTGGTTTTCTATACATTTATAGAATTACTAATTGTTTTAGATATTTTGATAATTTGTAACAATTTTTTTTAAAAATGCTTTCCTTCTTTCTTCTTTTTTTTTGTTCCATTTTCCTCCGCTTTTTTTCATTTTTTTGGGGAAAATTTTCAATCAAGTTAAGTACTTTATAGTAGATGAAAAGAAACCACCCCAAATAAAAACAAAAAAAGAGACATGGTACAAGCTACCAAAGCTAAGTATTCCTTTCCTTTTTGGTTCAGGAACTGAAGGTTGCTAACATGCAAAAGTAGAATATTAGTAACGGTACAAGTTTTTTGGGTATAGGGTTTTAATGCTTGATTGAATGATAGCTTTAGGTTACTTGATGTTAATCATCTTGCTGTTGTGGAGTGATATAATTTTGCTGGGTACGTATAGGCTTACTAAAAGATGACGTTTAGTATCTTATTGCTCTTAAATTGTATCATGTCAACTACAGCAATATATTGATACTATAAATAAAAAGTTTGAACTATACTAATAAATTTATACATTTGAGATATAATTGTTGTGGAGGGTTTTTGCCTCTTACCCTATCACCAGTTCTATATTTTCTTTTATTTTCTTTTTGAAGTGCTAAGCATAAAGAATCCCAATCATGACTATTTGCAAGGGTTTCATCCAACTCACCCTCCAACGCTATGCACTTCATGCAGAGACTATTGTTTGACAATTGTTGGATTTATCTGTTGAAGGAATTGTTTATATTTTTTATTTCAAGCTTAACATAAAGTTATCCTTGAAAAAATATATTTAAATGCACTGTGCAAAATACGGATCCATACTAATATGAAGAAAGGCCATCTAATATAATGAACACAATTTGACCAATAACATGTGCAAAAATAATTCAATCTTTTTTGAAACAGAACGAAACAAAAAAAACTAATTCAATCTGAATCTAAAAATAATATTATAAATTTGAACTTATTGACATTCTTATGAGTTAAATGTATTCTTTTTCCTGCTTTTCAAAGCTCATGATCAATGCCGTGGTAACTTGTTTCTAGAAATTTGAGTTCGAATGCCGCCTACATCAATCTTTGCTATTCATTTACACCCTTAAAAAAAATTAAAAAATAAAATCAAATAAAATGAATTAATACCATATCGGCTCAGGAGAGAAAAATCTATGCATTACGTCATGAATCTTCTTTATATTTTCCCCACTAGTGATTGGGATTTAATTGTAAACAATTATTTTCTAGTAGCTTCTTTTTGCTGAAATATTATTATGGCATATATGAACCTGAGATACTGAACGCTACTGGGGTAGGTTACATTCTGTGCATGTGCTTAATCAATCATCTGCAATTTCATGATTTTTGCATATAAATCATTCCTGTTCAGTCTTTTATGGAGTAGAAAAATCGTTTTTTTTTTTTTTGAGAATTTGGCTAAAAAAAATGGTGATTGATTAGACCTTTGAATTTGCAATATGTATTATATGCACATCGGAGTCCATACTCCCATTTCCACATAAGCACAACAAGTACATGTTGCTTTGGAATTTTAAAAATAAATAAATGAAAAATAGAACTTAATTTCCTCACGTCCAATCAGTTCCATCATTTTATTGTGCTGCTTTCTTCTTTCTTCTTTCTTCTTTCTTCTCTCTCCTCTCTCCCCTCTCCCATCACCTCTTGGCATCTTCTCCATTTCTATTTCCTCCTATTCGCTATACATCATGAGAGGATTCAAGAATTTCACCATGCTGGTTCACAATAATCAGTCAAAACTCAATAATATTTTCTTCCTTCCATCCTCTTGATAAACAATTTTGATACTTCTACGTTTGATTTCTATTGTTAAATTCATGCTTCCAGTGGATGTAGGCTTTGTTTGATTTTTCTATGGTTATTGTTGGGTAAATAATTCATGCTTCTAGTGGATGTTGGCTTTCTTTTTTTTTTCATTTTCCAAGCGTACCAAATGATATAATTTTTTACAATAACTATGTCGAGTTTGTTCAATGATATAAAGAGCCACCTGAACTTACCAAATGAACAAAATAAATTGTAGTAGTGAACAACCTTTTATCATCTGATGAACAAGTTAATATTTTAAAATGAATAGCTTGAATAAGTTGATAAACAAATTAAACTTGTCTGTAAACAATCTTGAGCGAGCAATCCAAGTAACAACATTGACATCAACAAACTCATATTCTACAAAGAGCAGGCCTAGCTAACATAATGAACAAAATGAAGTCTTGTGGTGAATGACCAATTTATCATCCGAAGAACAAGTTAAATATTTTAAAATGAGCCGTCTAAATAAGTTAAAGTTTATTTGTAAACAATCTTGAGCGATTGAGTGGTATAAACAACAATAATTTTGTGGTATCTCAAATTGATCTATTTAAAGAGCAAATAATAAACAAATCACCCACTTTTAAAGTGAACTTTATTGAAACAATAAATGAAGAAATTGGTCAATCTTAGTGAACAACCTCCACAATAGAAGCAATGAATAGATATGTCAGTCCTAGTATTGAACATTATTAAGACCGTAGAATGAACAAATTGATAAGATTTGATGAATCATTTAAATTAACATTCTCAAAAAAGGATTATAATTTTATAAATGAATACACCTGATTTGAATAACATAAATAATGGAAACGACCTTGCTTGATTTTTTTCTGAATGAAAATCTTGCTCTAATATTAATTGATTGATTGATAAACTAGTAATAGAGTTTTGGAAAAAAGCAACAGATTGATAAACTAATAATTTAGTTTTGGAACAAAGCAACAGTAATGCATATTTGCAAGCGTGAATTATTGTTACAAAGAAAGGCCTGTCTTTTATTATTAGAAATGTGAAATCTTCAACTGGGGCTTGGGGGGAAAACTGCTATAGCCAGCGGTTACCTGAAGGAAATTGTGAGTTGTGACACTCTTTTAACTTAAGAAGATAAAAAAATAAATATGATGTGGCAAGCTGAATTGACACTGATGTCAACTTGGGAGCATGAACTCCCGGATGTACATAATAAATTGCATTGAACTTGATTAAAGATTAAACATGATAGTAGGGCTCCTCTTTTCCAACGACTTTTTAAGTGCCTTCAAGAGTGATTTCAGTAATCAAATCACTGTTTGGTTCAATTACAAGTGGTTGATTTCCAGATCATGATTTATTTAATTTTTTCAATACTACAATGACATGCCATGGAACTTGCATTCTATCATTTCTTCAACCCATGAAACTCAATTTTAATCATCCAATAAAAATATTTGTCATGGACCCACCTTATAACACATAGCCTATTTTTTAAATCATTTAAAAACCATATACTTCCTTAAAAAAAGGAAAAACAAAAAAAATATTAAAAATAGCCAAAACTTACCTCGCGGGGGAGAACGCTGGGCCGGTCTCTCATGCGTTTCCCTCCCCCATTTCACTAGCTAGTAGAAGCCATGTGCCACGCGTGACATGGGGGACCCACCCCCTGTGCCGTGAGTCATCGGCTGGAGGTGCTCTTAAGATCAACATATTCAATTAATAGTCAACAATCAACATCAACTGATTAAAATAGTTCAATACTTGTTCTCTATAAATAAAGTCTCAAATATGAGTCTTTAACGTGAAAAAAAATTATATGCTAGATTAATTTTCATATTTATGAGAATTGTTAGGAAAATAGACATGAAAATTTTTGTCTTTGATTATGTTAATGATTTTCTTTTATAATTCGAACAAGGTATAAAGGTAAGCTTAACACAAATTAAAAAAAAAATTGAAGGTAAAATCTAGTGCATTTAGATTTTTAACTTTGGCGACTAGTATTAACTTTGGCCACTGTTTTTTTTTTGTGTGTGGTGAGAACCACTCGCATAAACCTTTATAAACAAAACTAATTTATGTACTGTGATAGTAGGAATAATTGATATCCATTATTGCATAGAAGTTTCCGAGTCTAAAGCCTACTTGCATTTCCAACTCATGCGGAAAGATTATTTTGCCAGAAAAAAAAGTGACTCAACGAAATCGAATTAAAATCTAACCCCCCCCCCCTCCCCCGTTTTTAAATAAATTATGCGATCATTATGATTAGTAGTTTTAGCACAGACAAAATTTCGAATTCGGATTGCATAAGTCAAATAATATAAAAATTCGAATAAGAAATTGATGTTCAATATTCAGTTTTTTCTGAGTTGCACAATTCAAATAAAGTTAAATTTGGGTCAAAATTAAATCCGGACAATAAAAATATAAAAATATTATGCAGAATTTAAAATTTAAATAAAAAATTCATAATTACATCTAATTTACTCGGGCTAAATAAATTTGAATATTCGGTCGGACGTATTTTATTATTTCGTCAGCATTAGGTAGTTTGGTACGCCCCACCACAGGAGAGGAGTAGGGTAGAAGGGCCTATAAATTCCGAAAGCACCCATGTTATGATTTTCGTAGAAGTCGTGTGACTCTGTCTTGTGGCACCTTCTGGTGTTGTCTCAGCTGGCCCTTCTCAGTCAGAAATTCGGCTTTTTCTCTCTCTGAATTCCCACCTAAAATCAAAGGTAAAAGCTTCTATGTACTTCATTATCTTAAAATCATTGTAAAAAATCATGCGTTCCCCCCCCCCCCCCGGCCCCGATTTCTGGTTGTTAATTGTCATGATTTCTTTGCCCACTTCTTCCTTCGCATCTTTTGCATGAAAATGTATGTCTTTCATTCATGAACTGCTGCTATGCTTGTTTATCCCTTCTGGGTATTTAGAATTTAGCCCCTTTGCAGGTAATTTTTGGTGGGTTCTTTGATCTACTGTTGGTTTTTGGTAATTTTGGTCAGAAATTACTCGAGAATTCTCCAAAGAGGCCCCAGAAACTGTTAATTGCACCTTTTCAAGTGATGGACTAGGTTTGATTGTTGTTTCAGTTTCTGGAAGTTTCTCTCTGAATGAATCTGTTCATGCATGACTCTATGGAATTAAGAGATGGAAAGATGAGACCCGACCCATGTTTCGAATGCAAAACTCGAAATCCAGCTCGAGTTTAACCCGGGTTTCTTGTCTCAGGACTCAAACCCAAATCAAACTGAATGTATGTGTGTTTTTCACCTCTTATGAGAGTTGAGGCTAACCCAAATTGGGATGAATATGATCCAATCCACTTCGACCTGACTTGATCCAAATCCAACCCATTCTCTATTCATTCAAAGATGGTCCTAATCCAACCTGACCCAAAACTGCTTCTGACTTGCAATTGTCCATTTGTCCCTACATGAATGTGGCTCAATCCTACCCTAGCTAAACCACTTTTTACTCTCCCTGAATATCCATCTCAGATTTGAATGGTTGGGTTCCTCTTAACAAAATCCATTCTTTTTGACGTTAAGTAATTCCTAACATCCCAAACAAGTTGTAATTCAATTAGTTTTCGAGTTTTATGATGATCTATCAGCTAGAACTCCTTTCAATAACATCAACTATATCATCATAAGCATTCGTGTTGGTACACATTGACAATTTAATGTTATGATGATTAAATTCATAGGGTTTCTAGGAATCCTTCTGTTGTATTCTAGAGATGCGGCCTGATTAGACAGAGTCTTGGAATCATCTTTCTTTCAATGTGGGGCCTTTTTTTCCCTTTTTTCTTTTTTTCTTTTTTTTTTCCCCGGGGGGGGGGGGGGGCGGGGTTATCAATTTACATATACAAAATGTTCAACATCAGTATAACTTTTGACACGAGTGTTATTGTCTATATTCGGTTGCCTGGCACACAGAATTACAACTTGAGTTATTTGGCTTTGTGCTGTTTGTGGTGGAGGTCGATGTTAAGTGTCAATTCTCCTCATTTATTGACCTGATGAATAGTTTTGCATTAGAATGTATCCTACTGTTGACCATCTTCTTGCCTTTTTAAAATTTGGCAACCTATTAAAATTTTTTATTATATCAAATTGGACTTGGTATGACTAAGTTTTGCCCGATAACCCCAATACCAATGGCTGAAAACCAGAACTTAGTGAGGCCCAATCTTGATTTCACCTTACTGGAGTCTGTGCAGATCTAGATCTGGGCAGTATTACTGTTACAAGCTGAGATACTGCCAAGTTTATCTAGTACTCTGTGGCACAGATACTGCCAGTGTGAAATTCCGCTTTTGCTGAGAAAAATTTAAATGTACTTTTGCAGGTGAACTTCTTTATTACTCTGTTGCATCTTGAAGTCATATGCTAGTTTGATCTTCAAGCTTCTCTGAAAGATCTGCCCTATTGCTGTCCTTTCTTAGACTTCATCTTTCCTAACTTTTGCCCCCAAAAAAACAGGGAATGCTGCAAGATGTGCTTGACAGCCAAGGATTCCTGGTGTGAAGACAGTTTATATAGAGGTCTACTGGAGCTAGCATCATCAACTCTATATACAAGACAACCCATAGTATGCACTTGCATCAGTTTTGAGCTTTACATGCCCACTTTTGCCAAAAAAGTTGAAGATTATCTCGGTTCTACATATGAGCTCTGTGAAGATGGTTGAGCATTCTCAATATTTTACTCAGTAGATTTCTTACCTTGTGCTGGCAGAGGAAGAAGCGTATAATCATTAGATAATTGTCTGTAAATAATTTTCTTGGTTCAAATGGTGGAGAACAAATCGAGCATTTTGATGCACCGGTATGAGCTGGGTAAGCTTCTAGGACAGGGTACCTTTGCGAAGGTCTACTATGCTAGGAACATTGAGACAGGAGCAAGTGTGGCCATAAAGGTGTTCAACAAAGGGAAGATTTTGAAGGTCGGGATGATCGATCAAATTAAGCGGGAAATTTCCGTGATGCGACTTGTTAAGCACCCGAATGTAGTGCAACTCTATGAGGTCATGGCAACCAAGACCAAGATCTACTTTGTCATGGAATATGTCAAAGGCGGGGAGCTTTTCAAAAAGGTATGCAAAGGCAAGTTAAGGGAGGATGTTGCTCGGAAGTACTTTCAACAACTAATCAGTGCCGTTGATTACTGCCACAGTCGAGGCGTGTACCACCGAGATCTGAAACCTGAGAACCTTCTGTTAGATGAATATGGCAATCTGAAGGTTACAGATTTTGGGCTCAGTGCTCTTGCAGAATCCAAGCACCAAGATGGGTTGCTTCATACAACATGTGGGACCCCTGCCTATGTCGCTCCCGAGGTTATTCACAGAAAAGGGTATGATGGGGTGAAAGCTGATATCTGGTCTTGTGGGGTAGTCTTATATGTGCTGATGGCTGGATGTCTGCCCTTCCAAGATTCCAATTTGATGGAAATGTACAGAAAGATTGGGAAGGGAGAGGTCAAGTTCCCTAATTGGTTCCCTCCTGATGTAAAGAAACTACTGCACAGGATCTTGGACCCGAACCCTAAGACAAGGATCTCAATTGCCAAAATTATGGAGAACTCTTGGTTTAGAAAAGGGCTTGACTCAAAACTCTTAGAATTGGGCTCCGAGCCCAATGACTCAAAGCCCGATCTGCCAGATTCCAATGCTATTGTAGAAGCCAAGCAAGAAGCTGCAAAACCCTGCCATTACTTGAATGCATTTGACATCATCTCATCCTCAGAGGGTTTTGACTTGTCTGGTTTGTTTGAGGAGAAGAGCCAGAAAAAAGAGGTAAGGTTTACTGCCCGGCAAACAGCTTCAACCATCATATCGAAGTTAGAAGACATGGCCAAAAGGCTAAAGCTGAAGGTGAAGAAGAAAGACAGTGGGCTAATGAAATTTGAAGGTTCAAAAGAAGGCCGGAAAGGGGTTCTCTCCTTTGATGCTGAGATCTTTGAAGTGACCCCGAGTTTTCATGTGATTGAGCTGAAGAAATGTAGCGGGGATACGCTGGAGTACTTGAAGGTTTTGAAGCAAGACATGAGACCTGCACTCAAGGACATCATTTGGACATGGCAAGGTGAGTTTGAGGCTGCAGCACAGTCCTCCCCTGTGCTAGCTCTGCCAGTATCTTCGTCTGAGGAGTCTTAGATTTGATGTACTGGGATGTTAGGGATTCTCTGCTTGACTCAGCTAGCATGCTTGTTGAGACCTGTTTAGTAGTTGAAAGTTTCAAAATCCTTTCTCTTCTACTGTGATTGACTTAAACACTGGTATGTGTTTTTGTGAGAATTATGAACCTTTTAGTCATCACTCAATTTGATGCCAGCATTTGGACTATACGTGGAAGTTGGTTGTCCGGGTTGAACTCACTTGAGAAATTGGTTGGGGCAGAGATTGGAACATGTCAGTTTAGAGTATGTTCGAATGCTGACATTGGGGTGGGCCGAATAATTCCGGTTATGGATATTTAGGCCTACTATTGGTTCATCCAATGAGATTATCAGGAAAATTTTGGCCCAATTGACAACCGAAAGAAAAGCCATGTCCATGTCAGAGATAGGATTAAAAGAACTGTTATGTACATTTAACTACGAATACCTATATTCAACCTTCTAAGCCAAATGGAATGGACAGTCATATGGAAAACATCATACCTCTTAGGAGGATAATTCACCAAAAAATGTCTTTGCACTTGCTTCACACCATCATGCATTTTTAAGTACTTCTCATAAGGAATTCCCACAAGAATTCTCTTAAGATTTGGTATATCACCAACTGAAACCTGGACTGAAAATGAATCCCAATTGAGAACGTCACTAAAGGGAAGAACGTAGCTCTGAGAAATCAAAACTGGCACACACTCGGCATATATTGCTTCCGCAATCCTTGGGCTAGCAACCTCGAACCCACTTGGGCAAAGGCAATACTTGCTCGTCTTCATCATGACATCATAAGAGATGTTCTTTGGAAGCTCGTCATAGACTAGGATGTCTTCGTCTTGACCTCTCCAGTGCTTTAGAAGTATAGTCCTAATGAGGCCGTGCATCCTACCTGTGAAGAATGCTAGGTTGGTGCGCTCCGAAGGGGGGAGACCAGGACTTGGGGTCAGGATTTCCCCTGTTTTGAGGTTGATTTCAGGGATTGATACATCCTTTCTTGGGTTGAAGTTCTCGGATATGTTTGCGTTGCATAGGGCTCGGATTGAATGGAAGTATAACAAGGGATGGTACCATGTTGCTCGTGGCCCCTGCATGAGAAGTGTAAACTAATGGTGTCAGAAGCTTGTTGCACTGCCCATTGCCCATTGCCCATTTTTATGGGGGGTTATCATTTAGAGGTATTAGAATAGATCACCATTGAATGGAGAATTAACAAATATTGATTTGAAGAAGGGTACTCACCCAATCATGGCAAGAAAGCATGAAGTGATCAGCTGCGAGGCTCCGATTCCAGTAAGGATACTTGTTCGATATTACACGAATGTAATCAACGATTGTACGCTCTAGAACGGCCTTATCCCGGACAATCGGATCGAAAAGTGTTTGGATGATCATAACCACACTGAAGGGAAGGAAGAAGACATGAGCTTGGCTTGGATCTTTAGTCCTAAAATGGCTGTGTGCCTTAATGGAGTTTATGAAGACGCCCTCTATAGAGTATATGTTGTTGTATGGACCATCATGGAATAAGGGTGGCTCCCCTTCTTCATAGATAAAGATCTTGAACATTTTTTCCATCAACAAGTAACTCCTATATAACAGGAAAATATGAACCCAAATTAACTTGAAAGAAATACGATGAGCAAGTATTCGTCACATGTAAAAATGTATTCACTATTGACCAAAAAGGAGACAGAAACTTCGCCTTTATGCGGATACTAAGTTGTCATTTATTAATTGAATTAACCATCATGGGAATGGTTTGATGATATTTGTCTCACCTTCCACCAAAAATAGGAGAGGTTCAAATTTCATTAGAGGCTCCGAAAAAATGCCCTTTTTTCTTATCATTCCTTCGGTGATGTCTTCTTGCACTAAAAAAGAGTAATACTTCTGAAAGTAAAACAATCAAAACAAATATCTCTTGAAATTGCCATCTTTTTTTTTTTTTTAATGGTTGAGTAGTAGGCAACGAAGTTTTTAGATTGTGCCTATGAAGTAAGAATCAAGGGAAGAACTGAAGTTGTTCAGGTACCTATGAAAGGCGAGGGCATTCTTGTAAGTGTTGCCTTGGGGCACATAATCAATATCTTCAAGAGAAATAGAGGAATTGTGATCACTGTTCCCACTTCTTCTCATAGCTGCTTTAATCAAAGCCCTAGCTCTTGCAAGCTTCTCTTCAATATTCTTTACCTTCTCATCTTTCTGTCTGCCCTTCAACACCTTGTCAATCTCATCACGCAATTTCAT
Source organism: Selenicereus undatus (assembly GCA_017589665.1). Classification (NCBI taxonomy): domain Eukaryota; kingdom Viridiplantae; phylum Streptophyta; class Magnoliopsida; order Caryophyllales; family Cactaceae; genus Selenicereus; species Selenicereus undatus. The sequence goes on along the minus strand of JACYFF010031952.1, from coordinate 17,302,124 downwards.
CATGGTCCTTTGCCTTTTCTCCTCCTAATACCGAAACTTACTCGTCAAGATTATCAATTTTACAGTCTAAAATTTGAATTTATCAAATTTGAACCCAATATGGTCTATATATTTAAGGGTTTAAGCAGTATGTAGGCTTTATATTGCATTCTAGAAGCCAACTGGCTCACATTATAGCGGCGTTAACATTACCTTTCAGACTCACAAACTCTAATAAACATGACTCTATGCGAGCCAATAGTTCCCAAAATGGTGATCAAATTAAGTCGGGTTAAGTTAAAGCCTGGTCGATTCTTACATCTTACCCAGATCTCAAGTTTGATCCCTTTCATACTTGACTTGAACCAACCACAAAGGTACAAATAACTAGCTCTCTACTCCTATCGCTAGTCAATAAAGGATCAAAGACAACAAAACCAATGAAGGAAAAAAATACAAAGAGAAAGAAGCAATACATACTTTTTTTGCTAGAGTGGAGGAGTAATGAATCACTGCAAGAGAATGAACCAAAGGATCAATGGTAGGATCTCCTGCTCCACCTCTTGCTGCTACCCCATGTCCAATAGTACTCCTACCTTTAGGCCATAACCAACGGGATGTTGAATAATAGAAGAAATTAGGCAAAGTACCCCTTGAGCCTTTTGATTCAACTATGATACCAATCAATGCCAATATAGCCAATGAAGATATCACTGCATGTGAATGTGACTTCCACAACTTCCTCATACCCCCTCCTTATTAGCTCAATCACTCGTAATTATCGTGGATTCAAACTCAAAATCTCAGTATATATAATTAACACTCATAAAAGGCAGCTAAGATTCGAGCTTGAGAGAGGGGAGATACCCATGAATTTTGGTTTAAGATGGAGTGATTTGATGTATGTACATGGGGAGTGAAATTTACAGAAGGAAGGAGAGGATTCTGTAAAAATGTCCGTAGACTTGTTTCGAGGACAGAAATTTAATGCATGGATGTGGAGAGATTTAATACAATGTTGTGTACTCTGTAAATGCAGGTGGTGTCAGTTCCCAATTTAAGGCTCTTATTATATTGTTGAAATTTTTTTAAGATTATGCTCTTCAATTCCTAAGAGAAAATAAGAACGGTGCATTATTCTTTTCTTCTTCTTTTTTTTTTTGTGAAAGAAGAATTATACGCATTTTATGAAGTAAAGATAACACTTTCACCGTCTAAAGAAAAATGTTTAATTTGAAATTTGCAATTCCAAGACAACAACAAACCCTTTTTTTGTTTTCCTTTTTGCCATTACTATTAAGAAACTTGCATACGATTAGGCGGTTAAGTGAGCAAATAAACTATATAGATATTTATATGAGATTCGTGATTGAGATTCGTGATCTTTAAAAAAATGTTTATATAGATATTTATATGAATAAAGATAAAGAAAAGCATACAAATAAAGTACGTAAATAAAATGTTGCACTTTTTGCGAAAAAGGAAAATATTTTTTTTCCTAAAAAAAATTATTATGTTAAGAAGGTACTGTACTCTCACTTGGCAAGTATATCTATTTTTTCAGTGTGTATTTATTATATAGATAATTTTTAATATGCGGCGCTAATGTGACTTTAGGAGTTTATACTCCTATGAGTATGATATAGGCTTTGACATTAAGAAGGGAGCTTGCATGCGCAAAAGAAAATTGACTTATAATCTACATTCTTGCATTGCAAGGAGTTTAATTCTAGTAAATAATAGAAGCAAATAGAGATGTGGAAAAAAAAAATTACAACATGAACAGAGCTCATTTGAGAAAGTAAAATTGAAAAAAAACAAACTGACAAATATAATTTACCAAAGAAAATAAATAAAGGAAAATTTACAGGCATGGCACCCTTTACATGGGGCATAACTGACTCAGGCTTTTTGTTAAAAATGAGTGTTGCTTTTGGAGGGAAAATCAAGTGAGGCAAAATACACAGTGCAGCGAAATGACAAAAATGCCCTTAATGAAAGGAGTCATGCTTCCCAAAAACCTTCTCTCTCATGTGAAACCTGGAAGGAAAATCTGGAAGGAGCAGAGGGTGTAGAGGTAAGGGGGAAGAACGAGGGTTTGCATACCTGGACTCTCTCTCTCTCTCTCTCTCAATCTCTCTTCAAATTTGAACGTACCCCTGGAATCTGTAGTAGTACGCAAGTGTGGCTCAGAATTGGGGGAAATCAATGCCCAATTTGTTGAAGGCAACTTCGTTGTGGGAGAAGAAGGGGGTAAGGCAAGTTACGTTTCCTGTAGGTGAGAAAAAGTGCAAAAGGAAGCCGGAAGTGAACTTGCAGGGTTTGGTAATTGTGGAAAGTTGACAATGGAGATCAGTCGTGAAGTCTGAGGTAGAAGGGTTTGGTCGTGGGATGTTGGTAAACGCCTTCAAGCAGAGTGGTAAACATAAGGGATGTTAAATGTTGTTTGATATTTACAATATTGGTAAGTGGTATGACATTGTGGTGAATGATTTAGGGTGTAGGAAGGGTAAATGTCTGAGTAATATGTGTGTCATGTTATTAGTCATGGTTTACCAGGGTATCGTTAATGTCGTTGCATGAAAACCCAAATGCATGAGTGGACGTATAGGAGGGTGGAGTAGGGTGTTGTTGTGATGAAGGGGGTACTGTAAAATCAGGAAAAAAAAATGTGATGTTAACCATGGTAAACGTAGTGTAATTAATAGGTAGACAGACTGTAGTGGTGTTGGAGATTGCTATTATGTAGGTGTGTGTAGTGGATGATATAGAATTCGTAGTGCTAACCAACAACTGTTAGTATTTGATGTGCAAGAGAATCGGGAATGTCGTACACCCACACAGTTGTACGGTAGTAGGTGGTGCGACGTCTGGTAGAAATGGACGGAGATGGTGTTGTTGTGGGAGGTAGTGATGGCGACAGAGAGGTAGTTGTTTATGTGTTATGGGGGGTGAATTGGACGAATGGTAGAGGTGGAAAAGTAACGTATGTAGGGGGTTAGACGAAGTGTATGGTGCTGAAAGAGGATATGGGGTTGGAGGAGGTGCGAAGACAGGTGAAGGAGATAACCGACAATCCCCATGCGGTCTTTGATGCGAACTATGAAGGCGATATTGTGGAGGTTGAAGATTTGTTGGATGGTTCTTACGTTCCAGGTCGTTGAACCACATTAGGTTGCAATCCACAGTTGTCCCCAATTCACATATACTTTTGCATTGTGCTCATATTGGATTGTCAGCTGTGAGCACACTCCAACCTTGTTTGTGTGTCAATCACCAAGTACAGTTGTGGATGTTCCCTGCTGTGAGGCAACCTGAAATGTTTACCCGGGAGGAGGCCAATGTTCATCGTGGTAAATAATGGTCTGCAACCGGTAAACTCGTGGGTAACTATCACACTGCAGTCCTGCCACTTTGACATTCTGATCATATTGGATTCTCAGTTGTCGCCACACCCCCACCCCTGTTTGGCGTGTAATGTGCAAGTACATTGGTCCATGTGCATAGTGGGTTGGCATGTTTACCCCTGTTTGTATGTTAATGATGAAGTAAGGTTGTACATTGTTACGTTGTGTCAGGTAACCTATTATATTAACCCAGCAGGAGGCCGATGTTGACCGTGGTAAACCATGGTCTCCAAGTGGTACATCGCTGGGAAACTAAAAGACAGCTGTCAAACTTTGACATTCTACTCATACTGCCTTCTCGACTGTCAGCACACCCCCACCCCTGTTTGTATGTTAATGTTGAAGTTCATTGGTGCATGTGCATAGGGGGTTGGCATGTTTACCCCTGTTTGTGTGTTAATGATTAAGTACGTTTTTACATTGTTGGGTGCTGTAAGGCACTCTGCCATGTTTACCCAACATGAGGCCTATGTTCCCAGCGGTAAACCATGGTGTGCAAGTGGTACACCCATGAAAAACTGAAAGATTGAAGCTCCGAAGCTTTGACATTCTACTTATAATGCCTTCTCAGCTGTGAGCACACCCCCACCCCTGTTTGTGTGTAAATGATTAAGTACGTTTTTGTATTGTTGGGTGCTGTGAGGTACTCTGCCATGTTTACCCAGGACGAGGCCTATGTTCACCGTGGTAAACCATAGTGTGCAAGTGGTACACCCATAGGAAACTGACAGATTGAAGCTGTGCAGCTTTGACATTCTGCTCATATTGCCTTCTCAACTGTGAGCACACCCCTACCCCTGTTTGTGTGTAAATAATTAACTTTTTACATTGTTGGGTGTTGTCAGGTACTCTGCCATGTTTACCCAGGATGAGGCCTATGTTCACCGTGGTAAATCATGGTGTGGAAGTGGCACACCGTCGTTTTGGCTTATAGTGTCCGTCGGGTACGTTTGTGCAAACTATGTGTGCATATGCCCGTCTGTATATTGCAAAAATGCCGTTATGTATGAAGTATGAACTTTGTTCCCAGTTGTGCACCACATTCCATACCCTTGGATGCACTAGTAAACGCTGTTGTTCACATTGGCTACGCAGTGGGGTGATGACCACATTAACCCAATGTGTCCACCACGGTTACGTGGTTAAACGTTTAGTCATGATGCAGTACATATATCTGTGTATCAGCTGGGGGGCGTCAACGGTAGGCAGGAAGATGTTGCAACACAAATAAATAGTCAGAGTTGATAGGAGCGGCGCCTAAGTGAACAATGTTAGCAAAAGACAACAGCACCGTGGGGGATGTAGTGGGATTGGAATGTAGACAATAAGAAAAACAACGCCGTCTATGTCCACCTTATGAACGAAATAGGTACCTAGATAATAAACCCCACCACATGTTGTGTGTGCGGTCATTTTGGTATGTGGTGTCGAAGAGCAACGGTTGTGTATAGTACATGTGTATGTTCCTGTGTATAATGCAATAACGTAATATATATGTTTTTGAACTTGGTATCCATTTGTGTACATAACCTTGCGTGTATTCGTTTAGCACATTTGTAATATGGATATTGTTGTACCAATTACTACCACAAGCACATAAGTTGTCGACCATGGTTAACAATTGCAAATGGCCCGATTGACAGAGTACACGGGGACCGCCCACCACCACTTTTTGGACAAGGATATCCGTATATACACTTTCATACACTACAGCCTAAACTGAACAACCTTGCATGCAGTTGTTAACATGGTTTATAACATCGATATAGAAGTACCAAAGAATTACCACAAGCACACAAGTTGTCCACCATGGTAAACAAATACACATGTCTTGGTAAATACTTGAACAATCAGTGAAAGGAGCACAAGTACTCCAATCGGAGACACTCCTTACAATAAATGATATGAATAATATGCAATTAGGCTACACATTCAATTACGGTAGACACAGAATGTAGGTGAGGGATGCAATCATGGGAGGGTCATGGGGAAGTTCCATATTCTTCCCCTCAGGATGTCCGCCAAACACTTGTCTCGCAGCATCCGGATATTGCTCTACTTGAAGTATATCATGCGGCCAGCAAGTGCGAGAACGTCCATGAAGATCATGACAAATACACCGCAGTTATGCCCACTACAACCCCATTTTAACTGGCAAATTGTTAGTGAGTGGCAAAATTGAGGACAACACATAGTAGTGACAAAATCAAGGACAACATAAAATTTGACACTCACTAACAATTTGACAGTTATTACCACCGTACTTACTGGTCGCACGATGGGTTCATATTGTACTTTAAGGCAGCTTGTGCTCTTACACGTCCAATTCAACAATTTGACACGCAGCAACAATTAGTTCAGCCCATCACTGTCGCCCACATACAAATTTCTGTGCTCATCATTCCCCTTCAAAAACATCCTTACATCACCATCTCCATCTGATTCCATTACCATCTATTAGTCGTGCTTTAAACTGTATCACAATTTATGCACAGTCAAAACATTGCTAGTAATTTCACTCACCATTCTTCGCATTTCCTCCATCCCTCTATGAGCACGATACACTGTGTCCAACGCCCCACATATGTTACTTTTCCAGCTCCACCATCGTCCAGCTCACCCCCTATAACACATACACAACCACCTCTCTCCCGCCACTACTGCCTCCCACAGCAACACCGCCCCATTCATTTTTATCAGATATCTTAACACCGACTACCGTACTACTGTACCACTATATCAGTCAACAACTTTCTCAATTACCCTGCACATCAAACAATAGCGATTTCTGATCAGTTCAACCAATACTGCATCCTCCACAACACACAAATACATAATAGGAGTCCCTAACACCACTCCTCTTTGTCCACCTCTTCAGTACACTGCGTTTATCATGATGAGTATCACATTTTTCCTGGTTCAACAATGCGCTTTTCTCGTTCAATGTCAGTGTCAACTACATCATCTTCCTTTCATCACAATAACACCCCATCTCACCCTCCAAAATGGCCACCCATGCAGTTGGGTTTTCAGTCGACGACATTAATGATACCCTGGTAAACAGTGACTAACAACATGGCACACATGTTACCCCAAACATCTACACTTCCTACACCCTAAATCATTCACCAAAATCTCATTCCACATACCAAAATCGTAAATTTCAAATAATATTTAACATACCTTATGTTTACCACTCTGCTTGAAGGCGTCTGCCAACGTCAGACGTCCAAACCCTTCCACCTCCGACTTCATGGCTGACCTCAAATATCAGGTTTCCATCATCACCAAACACTGTAAGCTCACTTTCAACCTCCCTCTGCACTTTCGCTCACTAACAGGTACGCGCCTTGCCTTACCCTCTTCTTCCAAAACCAAGCTGCCTTGAACAATTTCGGGCTAAATTTTCCTCAATTTTGATACACAATTTCTCACTACTACAAAATTCATGAGTAGATTCAACTTTGGAGAGAGATTGAGAGAGAGAGAGAGAGAGAGAGTCTATCAATGAAGGCGGTGCAAACTCTTGTTTTTCCTCGCGTTTGATGCCTGCTGATGCTTTCAAGTTTGGGTGAAGAGAGAAAGTGAGTAAATCAGATAGAAGGAAGAAGGTGAAATCTTTTTATTAAGGGCATTGTAGTCATTTCGCTTCACATGGCTTTTTCTCCCATTTGCTTTTCCCTCCAAAATCAACACCCATTTGTTGTAAAAAAGATGAGTTTGTTGTATGCCACTTGAAGTGGCCACCATTTGTAAATTTCCCATAAATAAATTATTGCACATTTACTGAGAGGATAGAAAGACGTGAGAAAATAGTACGGTAAAAGAAATCAAATAAGCCCTCATCAGCGAAAGAGGGGGGGGGGGGGAACTAAAACATAAATATATGATTTGTAAAGCTAGCCAACCACTCTTGCAGAGACTAGAATATTGTTATTACTATCTATATGAAACAATAAAAACCGCATATATGTTTGAGCTATAAAGACGTAGTTGCTTCTTTGAAATGATATTGTCTTATGAAAAGCTGCTTTACAATAAATTCAATGACAATAATCTCACATTTTGAATCAATACATATTTTCATTAAGTTATTAATGGTCAGCTTAATATCATTAATACCATCGGTTAATGTTGGAGTATAAAAGTGGGTTATGTGTAAACCTTGCAAAATTGATTTGAGACCCGAAATTTGAACCAAACGAACTGGACTCAGACCCGACCTGACATCCGAAATAAGCTCACTCGAAATAAACTCCAAATCCGAATTGACCCGAATCGAACTATACCCGACCTAAAATTTTCTACAAAGTTGTTTATTTTTACATGACAGCGTATTGTACAAAAAATGGGTTGACCCGAAGTCAACTCGAACCAAAGTTCACCCAACCCAAACCAAACCTACTCGAAATGTCACTTAATCCAAAACATGATCGACCCAAACTTAACCTGATCCGTACCCGAACCGAATGACCCATTTGCCGGTCTAATTATGTCCTACATTGATAAAAATGAAAGAACATAAAAGTGGGTGTTGTCTCACATTAATAAAAGTAAAGAGTTTGAGCATGTATATAAACTTGTGAGTTACTCCACCTATTACCAATTAATTTTAAATTTAAATTTCATTTGAGTTTATATGTATAACTCTTTGTTTAAGACTCAATTTATAATAAAAAAATTTAATAGTTAACACAATCCCAATCGGTAAAATGTCTAAGAATAGTTAATAATAGTTGTTGATGTTTTGCCTTTGATGAGGTTCACATGAAAGCCTCACTTTTTCTTTTTTTTTTTTACAATGATAATTGGACCACTTATTGGATCTTCTATTTCAGAAAATGACCCAGCAAGTCTACTGGTCTTAGGGAAAGGGAGAAACCTACAAAGGCCCAAGGCCCAACACCATCATCACCCTTGCTTCCCAATAATTGGCAAGCAAAGGCTCTCCCTAGATTCGAACCAGGTGGAATGGATGGCAGGAAGTAGGTGATACCAATTGAGCCAGGGGCTCTTGGTCTGAAAGCCTCACTTAGGCCCTGTTCTTTTCGTATGTCCTTTTGGATTTACCAACCTCAACCCAGTTCAACCTACTTCAACCCACTTCAAACCATCTGGAAAAAAAAAATACCAACCCCAACCCATTTCAACCTACCTCAACTCTCTTCAACCAATTTCAATCCACCTCTTCATAATTACATTCTCATTATTTTAACCCACTTCAACTGACCACAAAAAAAAAAAAATACCAACTTCAACCCTCCTCAATCCACCTCAACCAACCTCAACTCATTTCACCCTTTTATCCACCCTAATTTATCCACGAGAAGAACAGGCCCTTATTGTCAGATAGGGCAGGAGAGATATACATTAGGGGTAACTTGACAATTGACATCGTTCAAATGCTAATTGACGACTTTACCCGCAACAAAGGGTTATGTATCATTAATGGTGGGGTTTGATGGTGGGGATCCAATTGAATAACCAAATTCAGCGAGGGCAGCGTAAATTATGTTGATTGACAGGTAGTTAACAAGTCAGGTTTGCTCTGAAATGGTTAAATCAAGTTTAAGTTTACAATTATGATTGATCATAATTAGACAATACATGTTCACATTGGACATTACAGGTTCGCATTATCAAAGCACGCATTTTTAACCAATAAAACCCATTTGGAAAGCCCATTGATCAATCTAGCCTAGCTTCATGCACACATATATGGGCTACTCAGTCAGGTAGGACAAGTTATTCCTTGAGATGAATAAGATAAGTGAATAGAGGCATCAACTGTCTCTCTATCAGAATTGATCACCAAAAATAGTATTGATAATCACTAAAATTAAAATTATTGATCACTGAATATAGTATTAATGATCACTGAAACTAAAATTATTGATTCATGTGAACTTGATCTGACTTATAGGCATCAACACATGTCAAAGTTATGTTTGATGATCATATCATTAAATAAGAATAGAATGTTAGATGTAAATAAACTTAAAATGTAAGAAACAATCATAAAATATGTGAACATGACTTACATTTATATAAAGATTGTGAGAGTTATGCTTGGTGACCATTATAAATATGTTCGTTGATTACGTACTCAGTTGTAATTAGATGACCTTTAGTTGTCGTAATTTAAGCTTTATTTTCATTAAAAATCATCATATATGTTTTTATTTATGATCTCAATTGTTGATCAATAGATCGTTTAGTGATCATCGCAATTACGCATGGCAATCAATTGATCTATCTATAGCGACCATTATAAATATGTTTGTTAATCATAAAGTATATCGTCAATTATAGTTACGCTAGCTATATTTTTGTTGTATTTGAGCTTTATTTTCAAAAAAATTATAGTATATGTTTTTACTTATAATCAATTTTAGTGATCAATAATAGTAGTCTCAATGGTCATCAATATTATATTCGATAATCAATTATGAAGAAGAGACGGACAACACCTCTATATCTGCTCATTCTACTAATCTCACGGAGTAGCCCCACCTCATGTTCAATCCGTGGCGGTTAGTGACTACTGGGAAGTAGGAATGGGTTTGCGATGGGAGAATTTTGAATACTATCTACCCAAGAGTGCCCTCAAATCAATAGCTTCTTTTGAATTGTGCTTGCCGGAGGAGGTCAAAGACCGTCTATGTGGAGAGGTGCGAGCTCCAAGAATTTCTCTATAGTATCTGCTCACTATAGTAGTCGTGGAGATTAGGTCTTGGATACAGACCCTATTTGGACCGCTTTGTGGAGGATAAAATGCCGAATAGAACAGAAATGTTCCTGTCTGCACAATGTGAACCTAAAAGATGGGCACTTTCTAACAACCCAGGATGCTATTTGTGTGACGATAGAGTGGACGACACAGGACCTATCTTACGTTCTTGTCCTGAAGCTCGCTCTGGCAGCCCTTTTTAACCAATGGCCTTGGATGTATGTGTTATAATACAAGTTTCAAGGACTGGTTGTTGACTAATATCAATGATGAAGAGGTGGATCTGAGGATAAGGAATGACCCATCAAATTTGGGATCATATTATAGTATATGTGGAAGTGGAGGAACAATAAGTTATTTGATAGCATGGAGATGGGACCCCTAGACAATTTTATTTTATTTTTTTTGAAGTGGACGTTTTGTTGAAGTTCTCCGGGCAATTAGCACTCGTGAAATTGGGAGACAAGACAAGGTCTGCCTCGCCAAAGAGTGGAACCGATGGTGAGGTGGGAGGCGCCACCAGAGATGTGGGTACTCCTTAGCACTGATGGGGCGGCGAAAGGTAACCCTAGGCTTGCTTATGGTGGCGATGTCTTCAAAGGAGACCACGGCCGATAGCTTGGTGGTTTTGTCGAGTCTATGGGGCAGTGCACCTAAACAAAAGCAGAATTGAAAGCAATTTTGCGCACTGTGTATGGCCTGGTAACGAGCGTTTTGTGGGTGAAGTTAAATTCTTTAGTTGTTTTGGGTTGGATCAAGGGCTCATACAGACTTCCTCTGGAGCGTGCTCATTTGATGAGACAGTGCGAAGACTTAGTAAGGCAATTTTCCTAATCAAGATGGCTCAGCTACTACCAGGAAGACAGTTTTCCTAATGAGCAACCAACATGCGCCAATAAGGCAATTTGTCCTCGCTATCAACCTTCGAACCTAGTCGGCCAAAATCAAGTCAGAGTGACAATATCCTACATCAATAATAGTTTCGGTCGTGACAAATTCATCCAAAAACCAATTACCCAAATACAACTAGTCCACTAGACTAGGGATAAGGCACAAATTTTAACTACTCTGGGATCCGGAGCCACTCAAATGATTCTGGTTCTGATTCCCAAAATTAGAGCCCAGAGTTCAATAAAAATCCCACCGTCAGAGTCTTAACTTTAAAGTATCAAAACCTTAATCTACCAATCTAGCTATTTGGCAGGTCCAAAATCTCTCACAACAAAGCTTTCCGACGACGCAATTGTAAAGCACTTGCAAGCTGCCACGGGTAGCTCCTAGAAATCACCAAAAAATATTGTTCATCAACGTCGTCCTGTTTCTAAGCAAGCAACCAATGAACAAACGCAATAGAACAGCCACCCATTAAACAAATGATGTTTCCACACCCTCCGGTTAGCAGGCCACATTAGTCCTATGCCATCACACACTTGGCCAATAGAGACAGTAACCAAAGCCCACATTTCTCACATACAGCCCCCCGAAAGGTATTACCAGTTAAACTATCTAACACCCACTAAAATTCCAAATTCGAGCAAAGTGAGGAAGCTCTGCCTATCCACCATCTCTAAAGTGCCTCTCATGTACATACATCTCTAGAGCGTCTTCAAACTACCAGGCCCAAAAAAGGGGGAGAAATCCGTGCTCAGTTACGATAAAAATAGAACAAAAAGAAATATTTTTCCTGCTTGTGAGATGTGCTATTCACAGGGCACATGCGAAAGATAAATCAATGAACTTGCCAAATAATTTTTCCCACCGAATGGGTGCACCAGAAACATGCATTTCTCTTTTTTCGTATTCCTAACCCCCATTTTTGCTAATGTAAGTAAACATCATCAATCTTCCTTGTAAATACTGTAAAAGGAAGATGCAATGCCTGTCCAGTGTATCTGAACTGCCCTCAAAAAAGAGGCTATTGCCTCGTCAAGAGCAGGTTTGTACTAAAAGATACCTTCAATTACTGGTTTCCCCCCCTTTTTGGTCCTTGTTTTTTGTTTCATTCAAATTACCATAGTAACTGTACATCTGGTGGTGTATATAGGCCACCAACTGCAGGTTTCAAAACAGACGGATTTCTGAGGCCTTCTCCGGAACCTTGCATAGCCCATTCATTCCTGACAAGAAAGTAAACACTTGTGTCAGAGGACCATCGAAATTAATGCCCTGTAAAAAAAATAGGGTAATTATGCAGCAAAGGATACGCATATAGTCACATCAGAAAGGAAAAGGATAGCATATATATTCCTTCACCAGCAAAACGTAATCAATTTGTAGCACTCCCCAGCCACCCCCCCCCCCCCCAAAAAAAAACCCAAAGAAAAAAGAAGAAACAAAAGACCAACAAAAATTCCTTTCCTTTCCTTTCATCTGCCTTCGGCTGGGGTTTGAGAGAGCTTTTGACAACCCTCAAGTTAACCAAAGCAGGCACACTAACTTATGTCAGAGAATGCTTAATTCAAGAATATCGAACCTGAGAGGCTGAGACCCCCATGTATACTGCTTGATAGAGCTAGCTTCAGCTAAATTAAGCTCTCGTATTAGCCAGAATTTCATAAAGTGGCCCATTGATAAATTAACAAGTCCAAAAATATTCCCCCCCCCCCCCCCACCAAAAAATTCATACTGCTCCCTCAAGGTTCACATTGTACAGAGTCCCCGCTCTCTGCTCTCTGCCCAGAAGCAGAATTCACAATAGAAAGTTGACCATGACACCCATTTTGGGAAAGTTGGATTGTGGATACAGAGAAAAGGTAAGACAGTCTGTGACAAAGTTTCAATACACTTGAGCAGAATCTGTAATTCTGTACACAACCAAATCAGAACCTAAAGAGCTCAACAGATTTTCAGGTACTTCAATCACCACGTATATCCCTAAGAATGAGCCCCCATAAGAAGAGAGTTTCATTCTTCAAATGAAACATGGAGAAATTCCCAGCATAGCATTTTCTATGGACTAAACAATCGACCCATGACAACAACAGCAACTATAACTGGTAATGAGCGTCAAAGGCTAAGAATGCAGGAAATCTGCAGCCTCTATCCCTGAAAAGTTAGAAGGGACTAAGCGCACAATCCACTGATCAAACCATTCTAGGCCAGCTGAATACTTTTATATCAAAGCTGGCAATCAGAAAATATAATGCCAAGTCACTAACAAAGGATTTAGCGTCTAAGCTCTAACTCGTGAATAATCAATACATAGAAGATTCCTGAATTGGACAGTCATGGTCGACAACCTAGTTGTCTACTAATAATCTGTGAATATTCCCATTTCCCTAGAACCTGTTAATGTTCTAAATTCATTCACTTCAATGCCTAATCGCATGTCTTACCTTTCTAACTTAATTTCCACTGAATCTTTCATGAGACAGAAAATAGAAAGATCCATCAGTATTTAAATTCCCCCATGCACATGACATCAGATGACAGCCATAAAGACAAAATAGTTTCCAGGAACGCGGTACGCTCCGGCACGGGGGATGAATTCGGATACATGATTTCGCATGTCTTATCTTTCTAACATAATTTCCATTGAATCTTTCATGAGACAGAAAATAGAAAGATCCATCAGGATTTAAATTCCGCCATGCAAATGACATCAGATGACAACGATAAAAACAAAATAGTTGCCAGGAACGCGGTACGCTCCAGCATGGGGGACGAATTCAGATACGTGATTCGCCACCCAGTGGAGAATACGGTACGCGAGGGTTGTCACTCGTACATCCAGTCCATCAAACTCAAAACTTCACACATTGTAGGCACTCATAAAATAATTTAATTATGAGGATTCTCTCTCGTCCCTCTCTCTCCCCTCCCACATGGGGCCTCATTTTCAAATTAATTCCTATTTCATTCTCTCTCACCTTCTCGTTTTGCTCTGGAAAAAGCTTGCCCATTCATGGCAATCTCAAAAATGCTTCCACTTTCTTCAAAATTTGGTCTATGAATCACAAAAATATGCAACACCATTGTGATAGGAGATGGGTCCGCTTAATTTGCCAAGTATGGCGAATTAGTACACTAAAGTATCGCGTTCTGGTTCTCGCGAATCGATTCACGGTACGCTGGGCGGTTGAGAGAATCCGGTAACTATGAGACAAATCAATACTCAAGAACCATTTGATCGCTCTCCCTGACACACAAAAGATGACATAAACTATACAAAAATGGACATCAGACATAGAAACTAGATGTCCACCTCGTAATAGCCACAACTAAAAGAAATATCCACCCTAAAGCACAAAGAAAATGGGAAATGGTATCCGATGGTGTGGGATTGTATGAGCTATGCTGCCAAAAATGATGCTACTGTAAGATGACATACCCCAAGTACTCTCACAGTCGCACCTCATTGAGTGTTTGGCATACTTGGGATCAGCTCGAAAGCTTTCGAAGGTCTCTACTTCCTTTATCGCTAAAGGCGCACTACGGCAAAGGTTCCTGAAAGCAGAGATGTGAGGCCCATATTTTTGCCAAAATGAATGAAAGTTACTAGCTAATACTCTATCATTTTGCTTGTAAAGATTCCTTTTTTTGGCTCGTATACTATTGTTCTATTCCTAATTTCCTATTAAGTCAGAAACATTCAATTTAAAGGGGGGAAAACACATAACGAAGTACACATTCAATTTAAAAGGAGGGGAAAACACATAACTAAGTGGAAGATACAGTGAAATCATCTTCCTAGGTTGGTTCCAAAGGTTACCTATCGGCCATCCCAAACTGCCAGTTAATATCTGAGGTTATTGAAATCAATTGAGGTTTTAATTTGAAGAGATTTGATATTATGTGCAAAGGCGGATACTCAAAATCGCATCAACTGATTTGGGTAAGTATTCATTATAATGAAATTTAGAACTATGATGGTCTACTAACTCATCTCTCCGTCTATTGCTAGAGACACCGATGACGCAGAAAAGGAGTGCTTATGGGGGACGTGGGGCCTTGCCTAGAGGCATATCGATGTACATGCTTCAACGAGTAATAGGAAACAGAAGTGATGAATTTCAGCCCTCATGCATCCATGAGGCGTCCATTAAAACTAAGCACTTCAGAGCCACAAAGCAAAGGATACTATGATAATTTTGGAATTTTAGGAAGAACACCCCAGAAGTTGTAATTTGTAAAATTAGAAAGTCCTCTCCACATCACTTGGAAAATTTTAGGTTGCCTCAAGATCATGGTTTTCGAGATAGTAGCAAAATTCAAGGAGTTGTCAAGCGATGAAGAGCTGCTCATTATGACCCCTCAAAATGATTTACTGCTTCAGGAATCTGGACCACTATTGACAGTGAAGGGCATACATCGAATTCCACCAACATTCCTTGTTTGCAGTTCTCCAAAGCAAGCTTCAAATATACGAGATAGATGCTAGTGAAGCAGTGGCGAATCCTCCCTATACTAGGCCCTAGGGTATCCTACTTTTGAAATCTGTATGATTTATTAAGTACCAATTAATTTTAGGGATGTCCATTTTAAAAAGTTTAAGAACTTTTATATATAATTATGACCCTTTTCTTTGCCTCGCGAGAGACAGAAATGGACACCCTACACTCACCACTCCAGTGATGCCATTACACACATTGAAATTGTTAAAAGGGATATTTAGGATGTGACAGGACAGTGGTAAGAGCCGCTCGGGACCCCTAAAATGAAAACGATTTTCCATGAAAAGCGATAGGAGTGGATGTCAACTGGCGACTATATTCTCCTATTGATCCCTCAAAAAGTTGCAGGGTATGTTAGGAACACATACACCATCATAAAGCTCATTACTAGATATTCTAGAATCAGCATGTGAGGTCTACGATATGGTGATGGAGGCATTTACGCTGATTAAGGCCCTAATCTTTTCAACTTATTTTTGTTGTGAATTGAACATATTTTTGCTGAAGTGAACTGAACTTTAACTTTACTTAACTGATCTGGACTTATTTATGTTCAATTATGAACTTAAATTTGCTTAACCGAATTGAACTGAACTCATTTTTGCCAAACTGAATTGAACTGAACTTAATTTTCTGCAATGTTGAACTGAACTGAACTTATTCCACAGAAAACTAGTAGAAGAGCAGGGCTTAAGTTACTTAAAGGTATAATTTGAACATCAAATGTAGCTACTAAAAACTCTGAAAGGTTAAAGCCTCAACTTTGGGATCCAGAAAGTGAAAGATATGACACATGGTTCCAGATTTTCGACAAATGTGTCAAAGATTCCAGGATGATGTCAAATAGTAATTGTGCTCATATTGATCCCTCTACAATATTTTATGTACACTGTTGATAGCTTAGAGGGAATAGTAAGTCACTGTAAATCCTATTTTTCTGGCACTCCAGGATCAATTTACAAGATGGAACCAATACAGCCATCACACGAATTTAAATTTTTTTAGAGGGATATATAACCCCAAAATGAAGGCCTTATACACAGTTTGCTGGATTATTAATAAATAATGAAATTGTCAAATGGTAATTGTACTCTACCTCCTAGTGACCCCTAAAATGCTCTACGATATTTTGTTCCACTTGGAAGAGTTTAGAAAGTATCATAAATAACCATAACGCCCATTTTTTCCTGACCCAAAAAAAGGCCAGTGAACCCTGTTGTGGCAATCTGAAATCCTAATTCGAAATATATAAATGGTGCCAATGTACCTTGTTAACAATGAAGCAGTTTATTAAGAGGAATGATTACAATATCCTAAGAATTCATGGAGATGGCATGGCCAGAGACTTAACCCACAAAAAGAAAGCTATCACATGTAATTTTTGGGGAATTTTTTTAAATTTTTTTAAAGACATCAAATTGTGACTATACGCTTTTGTTGGATCCTCGAATATTCTAACGAGTTTTCAGTTCATTCTAACTGGTTTTCTGGTTCAATCAGGATAGCTTCAAAACATGCTGCATGTCACCACAATGTGTATTTCATCGCTTTCTAGAATCACATTTCATAGCCAATAAGATGGTATCAATAAGGCCCTTAGGGGTATTGAAATAGTTTAGAGGAATATTTAAAATGCCTAAGAGGTTTTGAGGGTCGAAAAGGTTGCTGTACATGGGCTTTGGGATTTTGGAGAAAATATATAAGAAATTGTCAAACGATGACTATATGCTGTTTCATTTTTTGGTTTTATAAGAAACAATTATAGAAGGGATTGCCAATGAACCGTTAAACTGTGTAAGTTATTTAGAGGGATACTTAGAATAGCCCCAAAGATATTGGAGACATATTAATAAAGCCTCTCAAAAGCCCCCCAAAACAATGGCTGTTATGCACAGATTTCAGCATTTCTAAAAATATGTCGAAGTTGTCAAATTATGACTATCACCTCCAACAGACATCCAAAAATGTTTCACAAAACACAATATTTTAGCTTCATTTTGGATAGTTTGATTTTGAACCACATATCATCCCCCCTAATGCCCGTACTTAGGGTGTTTCAAAATCAGACCTCAAATATACAAGATTGCTTAAATGAAGCCATCACAGTGAGTAAAGTAATCTAAGGCGTCTAGAACGTAATTAAAGGTTCAAACAATGAGTGCTCAGAGCCTCACAGGGCTGCCAAATAAATTCTACCATACACGGGCGGAACCAGAGAGAATTATATGAGGGGGGCCAAGAATTAGTGACCTAGACTTAGGCTAACTTGTAAAACCATTGAATCAACAGAGACCAAATCAATATTAAAATATGAACGCATTTTCTTCCTACTATTGAACTCCTAATTTTTACTAAATAAAAGTTTAAACATTAAAAGAATACTTGGATGTCTTTTATATATTGGTAGTTTGGTACTCATATCTAATTCCTTTTTTTTTTTGGTGATGTCAAAAGCTATTAAATATTGCTATTTATTCTAAAAAGTACACTTAAGACTAACCCAAATTCTAAAATTCAACAAGGTTTTTTAAGACAAAATAATTTGAAACTGCAAAAACATTTTTCGAAAGGAGCAAGGTATGTTCAAGATGAGCGGAAGGTTATTAAAGAAAGGAATTTTCTTTTTCAATTTGCCAATCGCCCAACTAATTCACAAAAGTCTTCACTAAATTAAGTTTCAAATCCCTTTTTAGCAACTAATGTGCTCCAAACTTTACAACTTAAAAAAATTAAAACTAGAATAATTCTTCAAGTGTCTCCAATATGACCTTGATATTTTTATAAAGTTGAGACTAAAGATTATTGTAATTCATTTGTAAAAGCATTTTTAAAGGTTTTCAAATGATTTCAGCTGCCAAATATTGGAAGGAATTTGGGGGATCTCTAGAGAGGAAGTGGGGAACAATAAAAAAGGAAACAAGGACAGGGAGAAAAAAAAAACAAAACAAAACAATTGACAAAAGGGTCTGGCCACAAATGCATGAAAAGAAAACAGACAATTTGACTGCAAGGATTCGAACTGTGCCCACCAATACACCCTCATTCTGCCATTACCATTTGCGCTAGAACTCCACTGTGACTCATGTGCTTAACATACTTATATCACTTTTCCTGGCATGGTGAGGCCATGGCACCCACCCGCACCCCCCGACTCCGCCACTGACCATAAAGGATGTGAGATTTTCAGAAAATGACACGAAGTTTTCTTCGGATAACCTTCCTAAATGTTTTACCGTAATTTCAGACAAGCCTAAACAATCTCAATTTTATTGAATATTTGTATTAGGTCATAGCGCCATTCATGGGCATATCGGAATGATGCCTCAAAATCTATGAAATGGTGCTAATAAATCCATCACACTTATATTGAAATTATTTCAAGGGTTTTTAGAACACATGAAGAGCTCTAGGTGGTAGAGGAGGCAAGGCTTTTAAAGACCCAAAATGAAGGGTAAAACCTGAATTTCAAGATTTTGGAAAAATCCTACATCAATTGTCCAATGGTGAATATTTGCTCCTCCTGACCCCTCAAATTGTTGAAGAATAAGCGCCACATACACACTTATACTCCACTAAAATCCCATTCTAGGGGGATTTACCCACCACACAACGCCCATTCTTGGATGGTTCTGACTAACATCTTAAAATCTAGATGATGGTATTTTAGGACCATTATCGACAGCTGAGAGGCTTTGTATGCCTTTGTAATGCCACTGCACACATTGAAATTATTGAGGGGGATACATACAGCGCTGTAAACTTTTCGGATGTAGAGTGGTAAAAGTATTTTGACCCCAAAACAAAGCTAGGATACACCGCTTTTGGAGTTTCTGGAAAAATGCCACAAGTAGCTGTGAAATGATGACTAGCTCATACTAACACCTATAAATGTTAATGAGGCATTTTAGGACTTGCAATACACCATGATAACAGCTATATTTGGACGTTCTCAAACTACACTTCACAACCTACATGCTAATGCTAGCAAATCCACAATGCCCATTAAATTTGCAAAGCAACATCCGAACATCCTAAGAGGTCCCAAAGGTAGAGTGGTAGAAGGCCCATGGACCCCATGGACTTGTAGAAGGCACAAAACAGAACAGCTCTAAACGGTCCTAAAGACTGAGGCATGAAGAGTAAGATGAAGATGTGTGCATCAAGGACAAGAAGCCCATATTTTTCCTAAAATGCTTAATAATTCATATTATATACATTTTATATTGTAATTTAGCTAGTAAACGATAGTTAAAATTTTCTTTACTTAAAAAATGAAAATTAGAAAAAGGCACCTATGTCAGTTACAATCATCAGCATAAATTTCTTGAGGACAAAATTGTTCAAGAATGAAGGTGTCGACAGCAAATAGTTTTATCAAATGCAGGCCGGGTGCAACGGATCAAGGCAGTCACGTTCTCTATGCAAACGTACTTGGCACAGATTTTATTTCTTTTTTTTGATAAGGAAAAGAGGAAAATATATATAAATAAAATATGAACAAAAGGATGGATGCAAGCAGGCATCCTACAAAAAGGTTATGTACAACCAAGATGGAACCTAACCACAAAATCAATTACATCAAAAGAAGATTGGCTAATGTTCCCACTATCCTAGAAAAAAAGAGTCTTGACAATAATATCATTGATCTGTTGAAGAGGCGTCTCCTCTACTTGGCACAGATGTTTATGACTCCAAAGGTTGTAATATAACAAATTAACTCTATATAGAGTTTTCCTTGTGGACTGGTGATTATGTTGCCACTAACAGAGCTATAATGGCTTGAAATAAGGTTTATATGCCGAAAGCTAATGGAGATTTGGGATTTGAAATTTGAAATTTAAAACTTTACGACCCTGGGGAAGTTCCTTTGGGCTATAGTTGTCACCAAAAGGAGAAGCTTTGGCTAGGTAGGTTAATACCTATTATGTTAAAGGAGTGATATCTAGCCTGCTTCAACACCAACTATTTTTTTTTTTTTGATCAGGAAAAAAGAAATTATATTAACAAAAGAATGGATGCAAAGATAGCATCGTACAATTAGCTATGTACAGCCCAAGTGCATCAAATCCACAAAATCCAAGAGATCTAGAGGAGAGTTGCAAATGTTCCCTTTGTCCCAAAAATAGAATGCCTTGATAAAATAATCTTTAAAACATTGAAGTGGCATCTCCTCATCCTCAAAGACTCTTCTATTCCTCTCACGCCAAATGCTCCAAAAAATTGCATTCCTCTCACGCCAAATGCTCCATAAAATAATCTTTAAAAAATTCTTCTATTCCTCTCACGCCAAATGCTTCAACACCAACTATGGCTTGTTGACTTCGGAAGAAGCTGTTTAGCAACAGATGCAAATTGCAGGTCTCTGTTCAGCAAAATTATGAAGAATCCACACAACATTCTAAAGGTTTACTCCCAGCTGTGGCGGCAGTAAATAGGTCAAACCTAATATGGGGTGGTCCTCTTTTGCAGTCTCAAGGAAAAGTTTTCATTTGTAACTTATGCCTCATCAAGGATTACCCACAGGAGATAGATTTGAGGAAAGTAAAGGTGGATCATCTAACCAAAGTGTGTTGTGCAACAAACCAAAAAA
This sequence comes from Selenicereus undatus, assembly GCA_017589665.1. Taxonomy (NCBI): domain Eukaryota; kingdom Viridiplantae; phylum Streptophyta; class Magnoliopsida; order Caryophyllales; family Cactaceae; genus Selenicereus; species Selenicereus undatus. The sequence goes on along the minus strand of JACYFF010031952.1, from coordinate 17,281,025 downwards.
AAAAAAAAAAAAAAAAACAGAGAAGAACAATAGAAATTTATTCTTCAGATGTGTGTCCTCTTCTGCGCATGGGCTAAAATCTGTCAATGGCTTAAATTTCAGATCCACAATGATTGGCAAAGCTGGCAGAGATTGTTATTGACAACTATGTTGCTGGGACTGACGTGCGGATGTCGGACAAGGGTACATATCCGTGCGTCTAACTCACCTTGGTAAAAAACTTAGGACACTGGGACTTTGTCCTAAAATTGGAAACGGGTACGGCGACATAGCTTTTTCATTATTCCTTTTTAAAAAATTCATATCATTTGTCAATTTTTTTGAAAAAAAAAAAATCAAGCAACCCTAGATTGTTGCGAATAATCTAAAACTAGTGCAACGACAAATGGCTTGGCTTACGGGAAGCGAGGACTTGAAAGTTTTGGATTTTGACCATGCCCAAAATAAATATTCTAATAAATGACCCTAGCTGCTTAGTTTAAAAAAGCACAGGTGAGGCGCGCCTAGGCAAGAGGCGTACAGGCTGGCGCCTCACCCACACCCAGGCGAAGCCCATTCCAGATGCCACGTGAGGCGTGCACCTCATGGTGCCTCACGCCGAGGCGCGCGAGGAACTTAAAGTTACCTTCAAACAAAAAAAGAACTGAATAGGAATAATGGAAACTTAGCTGAGGCAGTGTGGCTGGCATCTTCAATCGACTTCTTCTCTCAGTCGAAGGCTTCGAAACCTGCTGTTCTTCTTCTTCTCTTCTTCTCAGTCAAAGCCCTCATCTGCTTCCATCCAGGTTCGTCTGTGTTCTTCTTCACTTCTCTTCTTCGTCCCGCTCTTCTTCTTCTTCCCTGCTATAGTCATCGGCCGGCCATGGCTGTCGAACGTCTGTTTCTCCTTTTTTTTCGTTCTTCTCTCTCCCTTAAGCTCTCATCCTCTCTTTCGGCTTTATCTGTCACCGTTCAAGCCATTTTCGTCTGCTTTCCTGCTCTGTTTCACGTTGCAGCTTTCCTCCTCCTCCTCCTCTGTTCTGTCTTTCGGTGTTGCTGGGAGATGTCAGGGTTTTTTTTTTTTTTTTAATTTGCTGGGCAGCAGGCACTGGGCTTTGGGTGTTTAGTATTAGAAATGTTAGGATTTTTTTTTTCACAATTAGCAACAACCTAATTTGATTTTGGTCAGCCCACTGCCAGGTGCCCTGCCTTTGGGTGTTCAGTGTTAGAAATGTTAGGGTTTTTTTTTTTTAAAATTAGCGACAACCTAATTTGATTTTGGTCAGCCCACTGCCAGGCAATTTGTATGTGGGTGTGCTATTGTCTTGAATTTTTTTTTTGGGTAAAATGCAATTAGTGATTAGTGCCTCACTAAATATTTGTTTGATGGATTTGATGATATTGATCCTGAGCATGTGGTGTTGGATGATGATGATGATGACGACGTCTAGTTGATCTTAGATTGCTTTAAGAACTATGTTATATGTTGTTCATTTTTTCTTTCATGACTATGCTTGTTTCTTTGTTTCTAAACTTCTAATAAGTTTTTGTGTGTGTGTTTTCACTTTTTAGAATATTGTCAAGCTCAATTACCATCTTATGGATTATTTGCGGTACTTTTGGTACTTATATTGATGTCTAATTCTTCTTTGATGCCACTATTTTACTCAATTATCTTAAACAAGTCATGAAAACTGCTTTCAAACCTTTTTTTAGCAAAAAAAGGTTCGCGTCCTTGAGGCGCACGCCTTCACCTCGTGCCTCGCGCCTCGGGACCCTTTGCGCCTCAGTACGCCTCGCGCTTTTTCAAACTAAGCCTAACTGTACCCCACATAAAAAAAAAGAAAAGAAAAGGTACGGCTCCCACTTAATTATGTTAGAGGCGCCAATTTTGAGAACTGAAAACGGAAAAGGCAAAAAACCCTAGCCCTGCTTCCCTGCTGCCGCATTAGATGAGAACCAGAGAGAGAGAGAGAGTGAACAGCGGAGACAGCGACACAAACAGAGTGAGAAGAGACGAAAACCCTAGGAAGACTTGAAGGATAGAGAAGACGCCATTGATGCTTCTACAAGCTTTCTTCAACCTAGCCTTGTCCAATTGCCCATTGCAGGTCCGACCCGTATCCAGTGTCAGTAGACTCAGTACCCATGTAACTTGGTATCAACACAGGCACAGTGGGCACTTTGCCAAGTCGAAGCATCAGAGACTGACAACAGGTAATAGCAGTGCCTTAAATATAGAGTGAGGGCCGTGGATTTACTGCAGTGACTCCTCAGTTCTCGCATATGGGCTGAACAGAACTACAGAAGCTTCCAGAGGCATAAGCAATCTTTGAGCAATGGCGTGAAGCAAATTACTCAACTACTCCATATATATGCCAGTGGCTGTAGGAAACGGTCTTAACGAGGATTTTTTTTTTTTGGGGGGGGGGGGGGAGGTATGAGTAATAAAAATACGTATTAATGAGACACCAAGGGTGTGAAACGCATATACAAAAGGAGCAAGCACAAAAACACATCATCCTCTCAAGCTTTGAAGGAGAATTTTGTCAACAAAATCCAAAAGAGACAACTTTGCACCACAACTGAGCACTTGGCTCCAAGCCTCCAACAATACAAAATTTGCAAAAATCCAAAAAGGTATTAAGGAATTGTGTGTAAACAATCCCAATTATTATGTGCGTCGGCTAGGCTTTAGCCTGCATCTTTGAGTGGTTCAGCAGGTTTGCTGCAGGTAGCGTAGTACAGCTTTTGTGTTGAATAAGCCCGGCTTTATACAAAATTGAACGCTTTACAAGTTCATAAAATTTACCAACTAATTTAACGTAAAAGGTGATAAATGTGATGAAATCACACTCTCTGGTTGGATCCAAAGTTCACCTGACACTTACTAGCTCCCTTACCTGTGATTCACAAGCTATGGTTTAAATTAATCACGAATTCAGAATGTACAATTTGAGTTTAATTTGAAGCAATTACAAGCAATTGTTGTAGTGGTCTTCTTCAAAATTGCATCAATTGTCTAGGATAAGCATCAATGCAAACAAATCTAGAGCTTTGATGGTTTACTATCTCCTCTCCTCCCTCTTGCTAAAGATCAACACTTACATCATAGACCCAAGTCTATAGAACCCACACCTATAGACCCAGGACTACCATATAATTTGTAGCAAAAGATATAAATTATCAATGAGGCACACTAAGGTGTGCATACCTTAATACACCTCAGGAAATTGAGCTAATGGAGTTTGAGCCTAGCATCTTAGGGCATAAGGCATGCTTTTTAGAGGTTAGTTGGCTCGTAAGCCATTCTAAGGAGTAAGAAGTGCGTTAGGAAACAATATTCCATCCCAGTTTCACAAGATGACAATCAAACCAACCCCCAAATAAAGTTTCACTCCTCGAAGTCTCCTAACTAGTGAGCCACTGAACAAGGTCTGGAAAGAGTAAAAACATGGGATGCTCCACAGGACACAGTCATGATAATTCATCTTTAGCATTTCTGAGATACTTCATTTCCATCATGAAAGTCTTCTCTGAATCCTGGTAGTAATTGATACCACATAGACTTCTTCCTAAATAAGCCTAGGGCAACAACTGTTACCATGTCCCACACATACGTCCAACATAATGAACAGATAGTCAGCATTCCTAATTACATAGCTTTCAGTATCAGTTACGTTACAAGTATAACCTTTGGGAACAGAACGGTTGAATAGGAGGCAGCAACCTGCAGACATTCACGGAAGAAAATTCTCTTCACCCTCACATCAGCCCAAGAAGCATATTCTAGGAAAAGACCATTGACTAGTGAAGAAGGCAGGCTGAAAAGTTTATTTTTATCTTTTGCATGTGAAAAATGGGAGATCATCATATGTGTGACGAGTAAAGTGGTCTAGGATTCAATGAGCTTTAAGCATAAATGTGTTTCAAATGTGAATGCACTTAAAAAGCCACACAAGGACTTTCATCCATCTCCCAAACATGGTGTAAAGAGATTTTCTGATGCAAATCCAGTGTGCTAATCTCCACTTTTTTTGCGTGGTTGGAAGCATGCAGACCACTAAAAGATGTTATTAGAGACACAAGCAATCCTAGTTATGTGGCAAGGGAAGCAAGGTCAAGGTCGAGGCCGAGGCTGTTACTGATAAAATAGAACCATAGTGCGCTTAAAAGGAAACACAAGGACTTTCACACATCTCCAGAATACAACATAAACAAAAAGACAGACAAGAAATTCAACATAATTTACTGTCCCCAACAGCAGTTCAGTTTTCACAAGTACTGGAACAAGAAGGTTATGGGACAAATATAGCAGCATAGACATATAAGTCATACTCACTTGGACCAACAGCTGGCTGTCGATGGATCAAATGCATGGTTTGCTGCAGACCTGCTAGCACTCCCATATAACACTTTCTGAGATTCACCAGTAGGACTAATAGGGATATGGCTCTCACCATTTGAAAGTGGAGAAAGAAAAGCCTTCTGTAGCCATGGATCTTGATCATTAGGAGTAGGAATACAAGAACCAAATGGACTACTATTTCGAGCATTTCCAAGTAGAGCCTTCTGAGGAGAATGTGTCCCAGAAGCTACATGGCTTTCTTTTGTAAATAATGAAACCATAGTCTTCTGTGGTGAATGATGCACCATATCCTCACTGTTTAGTCTGCTGCGCTCCAGGGGTGCTATCCAACTGGCAGCACTCCCAACCAAACTCAACCCATCTGGACCAAGAGGAGAAGAATTCCACATATGCCATGTGCCCTTATCACTAATGTTATTCACATCAGCAGCTGGAAGTGAATACATATCAGCACCTTTGTGGTTATTAGAGAAGTGGCTAGTATTGTTCTGCCTTTCATCAGCAACTCTCAATCTTGACATTGGAGATTCAATTGGCAAAGGCCTGCTGACTTCTGGAGTGGAGACACTGACCAAAGGACAAGACTTCCCCATTTCATCAGATTTATAGCTAGTGCCACGGTCCAATTGAAAATTATCAAGTGATTCTGAAACTGGACCAAGGAGAGATACAGGATCAGGTTCATAACATGGATCCTCAAAAAGCTCTGGCTCTTCAGGCAACATGTCATGAGGCATTTCTGCAACACCAGGAAAAATTGGGTCCTTTACAGCTGGTAGACTACAACTGTTAGCCACAGGCATAGATGAAAAGGGTGGAAGTATAAATGGAGATGGCAAATTAATAGGGTTATCATAAAGTGGAGCAGATGATACTGAGCAAGGTGGCAGGGAAATTTGAACTTCTGCTTGAGGCTTCACACTTGGTCTGCTAATTACATTAGGGTGGGTGGGTACAGGAGCAGCTGGAGATCGGGTAAATAATTGTTGCCATGACTTGGGTGCTGTCTTACTTTGTGTATCTGAAGTGACCTGATTCCAAGCGATTTAAATTTGTCAAATATAGCAATCATGAATTAAATAAATTAACAAAGTCCATCCTATCAGAAACCAAACCATTCACATTATAAGTAAGCCATCAAATACAGCTGCTTTTATTATTACTTTTCAAAAAGCATCAGATTACAAACCAAAAAAAAAAAAAAAAGGAAGCTGAGTACAATCAAGCAGCTGCTTAGGTGACAATGATTTATTAGATATGATATACTGGCAATGAGTGTTCATAATAGAGAAGCACCACCACAAAATAAATAAATTCATTAATAAAAAGAAAAGATATTCATGAGCAATGCTCCACAGTGATCAGGCATGTTCAAAACTGAGATCATAGGTGAAATCCAATCCCTTCACAGAAAAGCCAAACCCATACGCCTACTAGGAGGCATTTTGATTAGAATAAGGCAAGCCCCATGCAATCATAGGCTTTAGTTCCTACCAGTGTCGGCTGCCTTACTAGAAGCATTACAATCTGCAACTCAAATGGCCCATTCTGCGCTACCAGCCAACATCTGGACAGGAAATGCGCATCATGCCAGTGTGGGTCTTCCATTCCGTCGAAGATTTTAGCCATAAAAGATGTATTGGTTCTGGCCTTGAGTCTCAGATACTATTTGGCATATTGAATAGACAACTAGCCATTATTGATAAATGCTGTATTTTACTGCTCTCACAAAAAGAAACACGAAGGGGAAAGATGCCAGCAAGCCAATAGGCAAGGAGGTCACTTACCAGACGGACATTGCCTTTATCATCTCCATTCATACTGTTTTTCCCAGGTACATGCTCTGATGGATGAAGATCATGCCTAGTGTTCGAAACCAAGGAACATTCAACAGAACTACTGCCCTTGATCTCTTTCAAAGCAGGGACAGGAGTTGGAGCAACTTTTCCAAAGAAACCACTGCCAGTAAAAGCCTTAGAAGAAGATAAGAAAGTACCCTTCATACGATCAAAATATCTAGCACCGACCTGCCCTCGATTAAAATTGTTTGTGTAGTTACTCTTTGCCCCATGTCCCACTTCTGCATTAAGGCCCTTTGCACTGTCTGGCACAGTCTTTGGAGATTCCCGTCGGTCAGTCTCACTCTTTCTGTCATTTTCACGTTTTCGATCAGTTTCCTTCCCCACTTTCTTTTCCAACTCCTCCACATCAGAATTGCTTTTACTAGATCCTTTGTCTTTTTCCTTCCTCCTTTCCTGTCGTTTCTTCTCAGCTTCCTTCTTGCTATCTTTTTCTTTCAATGATGATGTTCCTTTTGCACGATTTTCGGCCTCTCTCTTTTCATCCCGTAATCTCCTGCGTTCCTCAACCAATCTTGCCACCTCCTCCCTTTGCTTTCTCTCCTCCTCCTCCAAGAGCTCCTTCTCTAATCTAGCCTGCTTCTTCTCTTCAGCTTTCCTGCGAGCCTTCTCGCTTCGAGTCTCATGACCTGAACTGCCATTCTCACCCTTTTTGGACATCCCCCTATGATCAGCACTCAAAGAATCTTCTTTGGAAGAACTTATCCTGAAAAGCTTTCTCCAAAGCCACCTTATACTCATAAAAAATGAGGTCAATAATTTGCAAGCAAAAAAATAAGCACCAGAATATGATTTCTCCCCCAAGCACGGCTCACTACCAAAGAACCCAACACCACTAGTTCGCATCGGATAAGCTGTCTTCCCAGAAAAAGACCCATTAACCACCCAACTGCCATTCTCCAACCATTCTTGATTGCAAACTGACACATTATCTGACCAAGCCTTTCCGTTCAATATCTTGCCACCCTTACCAAATAATTCCTTCAAAATCCCAGAGTTTGTTCCCATACCAGGAGGAACAGGCAAGTCGAGAACTGGTCTTTTTGATATATGCCCACAATATGAACACATGAACTTCCCCCCACCAGGATTTTGATCTCTGTAAGGTGTCAAGCAGTTTCTACACTTCCTAGTTGCTGTTTTCTTCAGCTTCTGCAACTCCAGTGCTTCGAAACGCTTTCTCTCCCGCAGGCGGGCATTTCTACGCACCCGCCAAGCAGACAACTGGGGCATTAAAACCTCATACCAGAAGAGAGTGACCAAGAGAACAAAGACACAAGCCAATCTGGGGGAAGTAATCTCGAACCGGAAAGCAGGTGGGAGCAGCTGGGACAAAGCCCAGAGCCCAATAAGTGGAATAACTAACCAAGGCAGCATAGTAGCAACCCTGCGCGACCACTTCTGAATCACACAGAACATACACATTATCCTCTTAACCCGCACCTATCTTCCCCGTTGTTCCGAATCCCAGAAATTATAAACCCTAAAAGAGGTGAACAACTCCCGGCTTTTTCAAATTGAATCCCTGTTCCAAATGTTCACAGCACTAACCCTAACTCATTAAAAACCTAAACGGGCATTCAAAAATCAAAACATAGCCCTAATCCCTGTAAGAAAAAAAAAACAAAATAATGAAAATCACCCATCGTTATACAGCCCCAAAGAATTGCACCCAAATTGTAAAGCATTATGAATTGCAATGTCTAGGGTTTCAATCGAGCTGTTCGATAAAAAAGGAAGTCAAAAATTAAAATTGAGCAAGAAAAATGAAAAGTAAAAGTTGAAGAAGAAGCACTTACAAATGGGTAAGGAGGGCACCATTGGGAAAATTTTGAATGAATTGAAACCGGAAATGGTGGGTAATCGTAGGAATGGGGGAAACCCAGGAAGGAGGACCGAGTTGGGGGCTGCGGCGACTCGGGAGGCTGCGGCGTATGCGTATGGTGGGCTTTCGTAAAAATTGATATTTCGGTCGGTGTTGGCTGCTTCCTTTCTTTACCAGCGAAAAAGAGAACCAAACACATAATAGGAGAGAGACCCTCCGAGTACGGAGTACATAAACCCAAACCGATGAGATAATGAGGAAGAAAGTGAAAACAGATTTAATTTTAAAAATAAAATTAAAAAAAAAAAAACATAGGAGAGTATTGTGTTTCATTCACCCAACGGGTACTTGTCTTTATTTTTTCCACCGGTAAGATGGCATGGCACCGTCACTTTGGGCACCCATATGGCAGCATCAATATTTGGAGGGTTAAGGTTATCTATACTAAAATATTTTATAATTGTATTTGAATAGAACTTATATGAAGTGTTGAGATTATTGTTGAGTAATAAAAATGGACCTGAAATTTAACTAGATCTAGTGCATGTACGTTATATTTGCTCTTTTTATTTCTTTATATGATGAAGCCATGCTTAAGAGCAAAACTAGTATAATAGGAGGGATCATCCGATTCCGCAGGTTTTAGGAACAAGAAAACATTGTCAAAGAAATAAATAAAAGTTATAGATATATACAATATGACCTCACTATGAAATAGAAAAACTTGGACCGTGCAATGGTGGAACAGTTGGCCAAAAAAAAAAAAAAAAACTCATATCCTCTTAAGTTCTACAAAATCCACCTTAAGTAAAACTCAAATGGGTGTTAAAAATGGAGAAAAAATGTTAAAATGGGCATTGAGCGGTTATTAATAAAATGGTCATGAGTAATGGTATGGACGGATATTGGTCCCACCTGCTGTGTACATATTTTATCAATACCTGTCTCATATCCACCTCATATCCGCCCCATATATGACGTGTACTGATTTTCTGCAAATTTGTAACTCGGCATGAACGTGATATTTTTGTGTGAGACTTGGTGTGAATATGGTATTTAGCATATATATCCAGCATATGCAACTTATCTTTTTATCTAGCATATTAATCTGACATATTGGGTTGGGTGCACTTGGACAAATTTAGTCCAATAATTTGGTTGTTTAATTGTTGAATATGGACATAAAATGAGTTTCTTTGTTTGCATGTATCCAAATAAAACCTACAAACATGCAATACATGCAATACCTTATGGGCACGAGCATGTGTGCTATTTTACAACACATGGTGGATGAGTATGGCATGGACCTTGATTTTGAAAATGGATATGGGAGAAGGTGCGGCTAAATTGGCATCATGCCTACCCCATTGTCAGTTCTAAATAGTAGTGACCCTAATTACCCGACTCGATTTGTCAACTTCAATTCACTAATAGAACCAGAGGTCCCTAAACCCAAAAGTTCCATATGCAGTTACTTGCTCTGAACCTCTGAAGAACCCCATTTGTTGACTGGCCCATCGAAGACACCATTACACTGCCAATTGTTGTTCAGTTGTCCACGTACGTTGTTGTCCAGTAGCTGAAATCTTCTTGACTGCATTGTGTTCTTGGGTGGTATAGTGTTGCATGTGTCGACCTTGGCTTCTCGCCTGCTCTTCTTAGCAAAGATGACTAAACTTGCTTCAACTTTTAATTGCGATATTGGTATGATTTAAATCACATGATTTATTTAAGTGATTTATGATTTTATAAGACATAATGAAATATAAACTTTGTTAAGTTAGCTTGCAATTGTTGACAAGTTATTAGAATTGGTGTAATTTTGAATGTTCGCTTAATAGCAAGCACTAGCTTTTATAGAAAATATTGCATGTGACTAATTTTTAATATCTAAAAACACCTCGTGTAACTCGTTTTGAACAATAGTTTTAAAAATGTGTTGAACTATGGTATCATTTCATCTCTCTCTTTCAAAACATGAAATCTTGTTGAAGACTATCACTAAAGATTGGTGGATTAATTGTTGACGGAATTTTTGACGGAAAAAAGTGTAGTTTTTGACGGAAATTCATGATTTTGACGTCAATTTTGACGGGAATAATATCCGTCAAAAAAACCTTCGTCAAAATGCAATATCTGACGGGACCGTCAAAAAATTTTGACGGCCAACTTTGACGGGCCTCCAATCCGTCAAAATATCCCTGACGGAACTTTTTGACGGCCTGGAATCCGTCAACATTTTTTTTGACGGAATATTTGACGGGGTCAAAACCGTCGGAGTTGAATTTTGACGGGATTTTTTACGGAACAATTTCTGTCAAATTAGCGTGGTCAGGGTGGAAGAGGGCCGTCAAAAAACCCGTCAGAATCCTACTTTGACGGGTGCACGCCGTCAAAAATTCCGTCAAAAACCGCGGCCGAAATTTTAATCCGTCAAAGTTCCGGTCAAATTAGACATTACTAAAAAGTCACAGGTTTGTCCAAAAGTAGCATTTGCAACCCTAATTACTGTTGTCAAATATCAGGAAACAAATGAAACCAAATTATTTACATAGTAAAGCGCAAAAATTAATAAACAAGTCCCTACATTGAGTCCACTAGCATAATCAATGAACATTTGAAACAAACATAACAACGGACTAGAATAGAACATAACTACTCGTCGGAGGAGGCACCTAAGTGGGATGAATCGGGCTCATTTTCGTCATCTTCTTCTGGCGGTGCTGCTGAGGACCCAGCTTGCTGACCCTTGAAGAACTTCCAGAGCTTGCTTATCTTGCTCTTGACCTGCTCCTTATCTCGACGCCTCGCCGCCTTCTCTTGAGCCAACTCATTGCGAAGCTCTGCAATCTCTCTGAGGCGAGCGTCCTCCGCTTGACGAGCGTCCTCCGCTGCTTTGACCGCGGTCTCGTTCAATCTCATTGCCATCTCACGTGCATCGTAGTTGTTCACAGATGATGATCGAGTGGAAACTGACATGCGAGACCGTTCCCTCATCAGAACTCCCTCGGCACCAAAGCCATACACGCGACCCTTGCTGTTGAGATTTCCTTCAACCCAAACGTCACGCTCAGATAATGGGTTAGGGCTTTGGGAGCTGTCGTCGGTGGAGGTGTTAGAGGACCTGTACTCCTGCCATCTCTTTGTGTGTTCCTCCTGCGTATTCACAAAGAGAACAATGTGTATTAGAATACCGTAAATGTTGAAGCCATATTGAGTTGGACAACTCATTGTCATGTGATTTGAATCCAATCTTACCAATCTCAGCTCCGACTTTTTGCACACCCAGTTGCCCTGATTGTCCTTCTTCTTGCTGCAGTGAGTGTCTTTATACAGCTCATCGATTGTTGGTTCCCTTTGAAGTGAGGCAGCCTGCACAGATTTTCATTATGTGATAGTGCATGTCATAAATTGTTACATAGGAGTGCGTTCACGTAAATTGAGATTAGAAATTACCAGTCGTCTACGCCGCTCAGTTATTGGGATTGACCCACACGTGTGCAAGGAGGGACCCACGCCCTCAGGGTCACTGTGACGGTTCTTCTTGTTCTGAGCGCTGATCTTCTGGAAATCAGGGCCCTCCCAGTACTTTCGCAGTTGTGCCCAGTTGTCCGGGGAGACCCAATCTGGCACCTTACCCAACCTGCGTGCGTAAGCAAACAAGTTCTTCAGCTGCTTAGCCCCACTCACTTCGAAATTTCTGCGCACTTGTCTGTCATGCTGAGGTAACCAATAATAATATTTCTACAGAAACATCAAAAAACATAGTCAGCACATGAAATGTAGTACGACAGTTCCAATCTTAAATTCAAAACGCAAACATTTACAACGAGACACGTACAGTGCGAATTGTTTCTGAAACCTCCAACATTAACACATGGAGCAAGTAAATGGCAGGAAAGTTTCTAACACCAAGTGCGTACCTTGAATTCAGCGAACCACATATCTCGTTGCGGTTTAGGGACTTCCCCCCAAGTGGGCCACGCTCCTGGGTACTTTCCTTTCATGATCTCACCAATACGTTTGGTGATTCCTTGGTATGGCTTGAACCTGAAACGTATGAACATAAAAACATTTAACATTGAACAACAAGGTATCAGTACCATTAATGAATTATATTTACATAACATTTCATATATAGTGAAAGGGTAGTAGAGTACATACGTGTCTCCCTCTGGCTCTATAAGACTCTTGTCCCTAACAACCACCTCTTGCTCACTCCACGGCAATATACGACCCCCAGATTGCTGCGATGTAGCCTGCGCACGAGGTTCGGGAGTGCGTTGCGGAGTAGGATCTACAGCAGGATGTGGAGCAGGGTGTGGAGTCGACTGTTGTGGAGGCTGAAGCAGAGGTTGACCCTGTTGCATGCTGGACAACGCGCTCATGATCAAGTTTGCGTTGTACGGCATGAAAGACCCAAACGTGCTCCAGAACGCCGGGTTCAGGCCACCTGTCCCTAAGGCGTTCCCAACGTTGGCTGATTGCAAACCAGCGTCATGGTTGAGTCCGGGGACGTGGTTGGGGTCCAGAAAAGGGGTCCCAAGGCGTGCATCCATCTGGGGGGTGGGCGTCACTGGCGTACTTTCTGCCACTGTCGAAGGAACTCCAGAAGGGGAGTCAGTCGTGCGCTCCCCTACTCCCACAGCCTCCGGTGAGTGACTGTCTGCATCCGACAGCCGCGCACCTACTCTCCGACGCCTCTGTCGTCGCGGATCCCTGTCTCTCATCTACAACACAGATAAGTAGTTATTGCAATGCAATTTTAACAATGCAAATGAATGACGAGAACATTCGGGCATAACACATAACATCAAACTGTACATAAGGTTGATGTTCATAAAGCTTTGCATATAATGTAGTACTACATTATTACATCTACATACGAACAAAACATAAGCACTTGCACATATCAGTTATCAGTCATCGTCTTCGTCATGCTCCTCTCCGCTGCCATCATCCTCGTCATCATCATCTGATTTGTACTGTACGTTGTCATCGTCGTCGTCCGTATCTGTTTCGGCATCATCCCACTCACGTTGCTCAAACTCGTCCGATTCCTCGGATCGTTCCTCTTCAGATGCGATGACCTCAACCACCTCCACTTCCTCCATAGAACCTGATACATCACCCAGATGCTCTGGCAATGTTTCTGAAAGCTGAGACGTTGACGCCATTACATCTTCCTGGAATACAGGAAGAGGGTTGACCGCATCCCCTTGCGTGGTTGGACACCGTCTAGGCTTGTTCATGAACGCAGCCGACCAATTTGCTTTATGAGGAATATCTCGTGGGTATGGCATGTAGAACACTTGGTACGCAACATCCGCAATTATAAAAGGGTCATACTTGGCATATTTGCGTTGGATATTAACTTCATATGTGCAGTTCAGCTTGGCGTACCGTGTACCCCGAGGATTAGATGGATCATACCATTCACATCGAAATAGTACGCATCTTTTTATAGGCTCGCCCAAGTACTCCAGTTGTAGTACTTCCTCCAGCACACCGTAGTAATCGACCCCACTCCCATCCCCTTCCGAAGTTCCTTTCACTAGAACACCACAGGAGGAGGTGTTCTTATTCATACATCTTGTTTTAGTATGAAACCTTATCCCATGCACTTTGTATCCTGCGAATGGCTGCACAATATTTATAGGGCCTTCTGCCATTTGTTGTAACCACAACTGCCTGTCATCATTGAATGCATGGGAACGATGAACCTGTACCAGGTACAAACTCCTCAGTAATTAGGATGTCATGTTAATGTTGACAATGAATTAAGTAATGGAAGAAGGCGATGTACGCAGATGGTGTATGTAGAGGCACACACATTTTGCTTGAACCATTCTGCAAATTTCGCTTCAATGATTTTGTCCATGTCTTCGGGGGACATATTAACATGTCCCGTCATAATCCACTGACGGAAGTACCTACAGAAACATTGTGCTTGTCATTCGCAATGTAATTACCACAATGATTGAAAATGGTGAAATATGTACTCACTGTAGATAAGGTTGCACTTCATGGCAATTAAGCAGTATGTGCAGGTGGGCAGCGTTGTACTCAACTTCTGTCAGATAACGTTTACGGCATTTACCAAATGGAGTGCCCTTCATTTGGAATATCGTAAATGTTGGAGTGGGATCCTGTTGCCAGGGCACTTCGTTTCTCGAAGCGGTGGAGTTAGTTGAAGGAAGCTTTGCTTCGAAATAGTCCGAACCAAATGTTTGGATTTCGTATATAAGGTACGCGATCGCCATAGAACTCTCAGGTTGGGATTTATTCTTGGCCTTCTGTTTCAGCCACTTGAAGAACCTTTCGAAGGGGTACATCCAACGATAATGAACTGGTCCACCTAGATATGCTTCTTGTGCTAAGTGCATCGGGAGATGTTCCATAACATTCCAAAAAGCAGGAGGGAAGATTGTCTCCAACTTACATAATATTATGGCAATTTGTTGGTGCATCTCCAGAAGTTGGTCCTGACGAAGGACACTTGCACATATATTCCTGAAGTATTCACTCAGACTTGCTAGAGGCTCCAACACATCTGCCGGTAATGCGCTGAATGCAATTGGTAACAGCGCCTCCATAAATACATGGTGGTCATGACTTTTTAGATGCTGGAATTTTGTGTTGGTCGGGTCGACAATGTTTGCGAAATTGGAGCTGTACCCGTCCGGTAATCTTAACGCACGCATCCATTCACACAGTGCCCTCCTCTGTTCCGACGACAACGTGTACTTCGCTTTCGGCTTGTACGCGTTGCCATTTTCCCTTGTTCGAAGATGCAATTCCTCACGTGCACATAGCTCAGCTAAATCCAACCGAGCTTTGACGTTGTCCTTTGTTTTGCCTGACACGTCCATAACTGTGTTGATTATGTTCTCACAGAAGTTCTTCTCTATATGCATGACGTCCAAGTTGTGGCGCAATAACTGGTGTCTCCAGTATGGAAGGTCCCAGAAGATAGTACGCTTCGTCCAATTGTGTACGTTCTCAGTGAACCCAGGAATTTCATAATGTGATTGGTCAGTCACTTTAGGGAACTCACGTACACGTTCGAACTCCACATCTGCGGGTACCCTACTCGGAGGTTGTGCATGCACTGTTCGGTTCTTAGTGAACGCACTCCGGTTTCGCCTGAATGCATGATGTCGGGGTAGAAAGCAACGGTGACAATCAAACCACGACATTTTACGACCGTGTTGCAGGTAACTCCCACGTACCTGATCCTGGCACACCGGGCAAGACAATGCGCCATGCGTACTCCACCCTGACAACATTCCATATGCTGGGAAGTCATTGATTGTCCACATCAATGCAGCCTTCATGTTAAATGTTTGGTTTCCGTGAACATCATACGTATCAACCCCTTCATTCCACAACGTCTGCAACTCATCGATAAGTGGTTGCAGGTACACATCGATCTTATTCTTAGGGTTGTGCGGACCCGGTATGAGGCATGTCAAAAACATGTACGGGAGTTTCATACAAAGATGCGGTGGCAAGTTGTACACACACATAACAACGGGCCACACAGAGTATGGTCGTGCTGAATTTGAGTACGGTGAAAACCCATCAGCGCATAGACCAAGTCGTACATTCCGTGGGTCAGCAGCAAATGAAGGATGCATTTGGTCAAATTTTTTCCATGCTACGGCGTCGGAAGGATGGCTTAGTACACCATCTTGCGTTGCATGATTGCTATGCCATTTCATATGCTCTGCAGTCATCTTGGAGGCATACAGTCGCTGCAACCTTGGGATGAGCGGCATGTAATGCATCTTAGCACAGGGGACAGGCTTGCTTCTGCCGGTTGGGTTCCTCATCGGTTTGTACCTTGCAGTCCCACAGAATTTACACGCTTCAAGGGCTGCATCAGCCTTATAGTATATCATGCAACCCTTTGGGCAACAGTCAATAGTCTCATAATCCAACCCTAACTCCTTCACTCTCCTTTTGACAGCACTGAAGTTCTTTGGAATGCGGTTTGGAGTTGGAGTCGTCTCTTGCATGAGACGTACTACATCGTCGAAGCAGCGATGTGACATATTGTGTTCTGACTTAATACTGAGCAACCTCATCGCTGCTGACAGCTCAGTATGAGTGTCGGAACCCTCGTACAGTGGTTGCTGTGCCGAATGAAGCATATTGAAAAAAGCTTCAGCATTAGCGTTCATTCCGGCATCGACATTTATGTCGTCCGATCTGAACGCATCATTCACCATGGACTCCATCTGGTGTTGATCGTAACCTCCACTACGGTGCTCATGATCGTTGTGCACTGGACTTGACTGGTTCACCCACGTAGAGTTATTGACCTGTTCATGAGATGGAGGCTCTTCCTCACCATGGCTTGTCCAGAACCAGTAGTACGGTACAAATCCTTTTTGGTACAAATGCATTTTAACCTCATCTGGGTGAAGGTATTTGGTGTTCCTGCATTTAGCACAGGGGCAACGGTACACTCCGTTTCTTATGAAATCATGTTGGGTTCGAGCATGCGTATCAAAATCCTCCACCCCATTAATGAATTCGTCCCGCAACTGACCACTTCGTCTGTCTCTACGGTGATACATCCACAACCGATCATGTGGTACGTCCATTACAAATGTGGTGAGTATCAACTTTTCTGAAGGTCATATCATACGTGTCATGGCCAAATAAGAAAACATAACGGCACTTTAACATGCTACTGGTAAAAGGCAAAGTTTGGGCAACGCACGCACAGCATCAACTAAACTACATAAACACTAAGCATGTCTTCACCAAAGTTATGCAACTCACATAACAGCAACTGCGCACAAGGAAAAAAAGTGGTACTTCATTAACACCTACCTGGTGACACTTACAGCAACATCTGCGAGAGTTAGTTGCATCCATAGTGAATTTTCTTTTTTTCCCCATCCTAAAATCTAAAGTCAACCCGCACAAAGGATTAGTACAAATGAAAGAAGACATGCTAATACACAGCATTACATCATATACATATTTATTCATCACACTTCCTGCTATTATGTTCGGACATAACACGCAATTTATAAAGATGTACACATGAATTTCAACATTACCAGTTCAGTGTTTACAGTTAGCCGTTACGGTTTAGGGTTTTGGGTTTAGGGTTTAGGGTTTAGGGTTTAGGGTGT
>JACYFF010031952.1:17231637-17261695 GCA_017589665.1 Selenicereus undatus | reverse complement strand
CCCCCCCCCCCCCCCTGCTTTCGGTGCTAGATTAGGAGGCTTTTTTTGACGGGCCCGTCAAAAAACTCCAACACCGTCAAATTCGATGTCAGCGTTTTTGACGGGTCCGGTCAAAAATTACATTAGACCGTCAAAAACACTCTCGAGATCCGCGACAAATGGGCACCCGTCAAAAAAATCAACTTTCCGTCAAAAATGACGTCGCCCCCTTTGACGGAAAGCAAACCCGTCAAAATATGCCGTCAAAAAAATTAAATGGAACTGTTATTTTAATTGTATTAACTGCGTAAGCTTATGTTTATGGATTTCTTGACCAAAAATGATGCCAATGTTTTGAAATTATTCAAAAATTCCATTGTGATTGGCAATGGCAGGTGAAGTTATTAAAATATACTTTTAACTGGTTAAAACCACTTCAAAGCTACAAAAGAAAAAAGGAAAATAAAATATAATGAAAATAGCCAACAAAGTTGCTATTACTTTTCTAAACAAAACTCTCAGTCCACCTCTTTCTTCATCTCTCTTTGCAATTCTAAACCTGGGCTCTTGATCTTTCCATACTTAGTACTTTATTATCAGCAACAAGTAGGGGTGTGCAAAAAAAACCAAAACGGAAACCCGAACCCAAAACCGGAAAAAACGAACAAAAAAATTGGCTCACTGAACAAATTTTCCAAAAAAAAAAAGTTTGGTTAACCAAACCGGAAAAATTCGGTTCTTGGTTCAGTGTATGGTTTGATTGGTTTGAAAACTCAATTAATCGGTTAACCAAACCGAAATTAATTTTTTAAAAAAATTATACATAGAAAATGACAAATTTAGGTGATAAAGTGCATTATTTTTTATTGTTTATGAATGATAATCGAAATTTAATTTTTTATAAAAAAATTTAAAAATTAAAAATGAAAAAAGTTAGATACTTTCTTCGTTATTTGGAAACTGTTAATTAGTAATTGAATTGAAAAATCGGTTAACTAAACCGAAAAATCAGTTAACCAAACCGAAAAATTAGTTAACCTACTTTTTTGGTCCGGTTAGGGTATGGATTTTGGAAAAACTGAAATTTTTGTTTCGGTTATGATTCGGAATTTTTTTGAACCGAAAAATCAGTTAACTGCTTTTCGTTTAACCGAAACCCCGGTTAACCGGTTTTGCACACCCCTATAATTCTCCAGCTCCCGTTTGTCCTTCTACTTCAGGAAATCGAACTTTAGAAAACCTTCTTTATTGATATTAGGGGCTCCAGGGATGGTCTTCTTATCTAGAACGATGTTTGTTTTGGAATTTGTAGCTGGAGTCCCGATATATACACTGCCCACCATTTTTGGCAACATTCCACAGCAACGGCGAGGAAGGCAACTTGCTGTTACGAGACTTTTTGGCACATTCAATCTAGAAAGAGAAAAACATTCTAGGGTTGTCGAAGTCAAAGGATTGGGAGAGGGATTGAGGGTCGTTTTGTTGTTGCTTGCTGAATGATTTTCATAATGGGTTACCTCTTACTTTATGCATTTTAGTTGGGTTTTCAAAAGGCTTTGTATCTTGGCCAAAATCAAATGACCATTAAACTCCCAAATCAATTTTAAAGTTCCTTGCATTATTCAAGCTCAACTAAAACCATTAGTTGGGGGAAGAAGAGTTCGATGAGATTCTACACGTTTAATCGAGTTCTAGGTTGGCATTATGGTTCGTTTCTCATTTTTTTCTTTTGTTTTCAATCAAACCTTCAAAAAATAATTCAAAAACAAAATATTACTTATTTTTTCCGATTAAAATTTTAACTGGTGTCATTTTAATACTTAATTAAAAGCATTACTAGGGTGGATAAGTACAAAAAAAAATAGTGGAATTCTCAATAATTTCGAGACATTGGTGACACTTTTGGTTAAGGGCTCTGTCCATGACTAGTGATAAATTCTCAAATTACGTGTATCCCCCAACCTTGCTTGGAGTCATGTTGTGTAAAAATACCGCAAGTGCACGGTGCCAATGTAATAGCAATGGCAAGTACAACTTATGTCCTCAGGGAACTTAAATCAACTACGAAAAACTGACCTCGCTATTCAATCTAGGCGAACCAATTTAGCTTAATGTTTTACGAATCAGCAGTTCTAATCTGCTGAAAGCTACTTGACTATACAAAATCAATCAACGACAAGAATCTTAAGTCGAGGTTCACCACGCTATTATGCCTCACGAATCATGAACTAAATCCTACAAACATACCCATGCAAACAATCGAAGTGGAAAGATTACAAGTTAAACCGCACCAATGCCTTCTTTCGAAGATCATTAGACTAACAAATCAAGTCTAGTTATCTATTTTCAGGAAACTAGACTTTTCAAAGTCATAGGATTGAGTAATCAAACATCCCCAACTGAAACCCTAACTATTTTCACATTAAGAAGATTCAATCGCTCACGAGGTCGCTCTAGATAAAGGATTCAACTTTCGTTGATCTCCTAAACCCTAATTAAGAAGAATGGATAGATCTCTCTCTCGAGCAATTCATGCAAACAATTGGGAAACCAAGGGAGATTTCAATTCGCGTACATGGGCATAATTCACAAAAAGGAACACCTAGAACATGATTCAATTTCACATAATAGGGGTTAATCTCAACCTAAGATGACAGATTTAGCCTCTAACTTCACAACAATCACAATCGTATATAAGGAACTGAAGAACATGATGGAAGACACAAACTTTGATGAAAATCGCAAAGAGAAGGGAAGAGAAACATACTTTAACCAATTGTAATTGTCAATTCACAATTAGAATCCCTAAATAAAACTCTCAAATTCAATCTAGATTAAACTATCAAGTCCAAGAAAGAAGACCTAAAAACGCCCTCCAAGAATTCGCTCAAAAGTCAAAGTAAAAACTAGCAGCCAACTTCCTCGACAAAAGAATTAAGTCACGAAGGCGGAAGGGTGGCACTCGGCACTGCCATGCCACTCGTACTGTATCTCTGGCCATGCTCACTAAAAGTCAGATCATGGCGCAGACGTGCTTGGCGACATGGGGTACCCATGCCAAATCATTGGTTCTCTTGAAGCTTCAACCAACCTCTTCTTTGACTGTAAACTCGTCGCCTCAACCCTCTTTTCTACAAACATCAGCAAATCTCTCGTTTCCTCAACGAAAACTCCTGAAAATACGAAAAACCATTACATGATACGGAAAACCATTACATGAGCGTAATTTACACTAAAGGCGGCGAACTTGACCCTTTCTCGTCAAGATCAAACATGGAACAGTGGGAAAATTAGGGGTTAAATGAGGTCAAGATAGAGGTTTATCAAGTCAAATCCTAATTTTTCCACTGGGTATTCTTACCTCTTATTCTTTTCACTTGAAAAAGAGGAACTTAAAGTGGAAAATATTGTATAAAGTTGGAAGGAACTATAAATATAATTCTCAGAAAATGGAAAGGAGATCGAAGGAGCTGAAAGAAAATGTGAGGAAGAGATCAACTTAAAAGGAGTTAGAATAGCTTGAAAAATGTTAGAAAGAAATCTTAAAAGCTGAAGACAATAGGCCCTCGATAGGTTTGTCATAAGTTAACAATGGAAATAAGTTTGGGCCTATTCTTTTCATTGGTCCTTTTCAATTTACCAACTCTAACCCACTTCAACCTACTGCAACCAACTTCAACCCACTTTCTTCAAAATTTTATTCTCACTATTTTAACCAACTTTCAAAGATGTACCAACTTCAACCCACTTCAACCTACTTCAATAAAAAATGTCAACTTTAACTCTCTTTACCAACTTCACCTTTTTACCAACCCCAATTTACCAACGAAAAGAATAGACCCTCACCTTTATCCGTTAACAGCTTATATGGGAAATTACTTTTCCTATAAAAGTAAGTGCATTTTAAATATTTTTTTTATTCTTAGAGGGTGGCTCGTTAAGACTTTCTCTTACCCTCATTTCATCTCCCCTCCTTCCTTTGCTTCATTAACGATGTTTATTTAGTTAAATTACAGTGAATTAATAAATTAGTGAAAAGCATCAAAATTAATAGAATTTTTAGAAGCAACTCCCCTAATTTCGATAGAATTATACCATAAATGAAAATTTTTCTCATTCACAGTCCCTTTGATATACAATAATACCATAAGTAATAAACTCTCCTATTTTCTATAAGATTATAAAATCAATAGAAAAGGATGAGTTTTCAACACTTCAATTTTGTTGTAGTGGATGTAATTTGACTATCTTGTCAAGATGTAAAATATCCAACTTTTATAAGTTGTTATAAATTGCATACATTTATGAGTTATGCAAACCGCTTATAGATATGCAATATGCGCGGAACCACTTTGGTTCTGACGTTGTCGAAAAACAAAGTCATTAATAATACCATGACACCCTTAGCTGAAACAATTATCTTAACTTTTGTATAATAATCCTTCAAATTTTAAATGTGGACAACCATAAAAATTAACTGGCATTATTAAATTTTGAAAACAAAAAAGGGCATTGCTGCACATAAATTTTAGATTCACCATTGATATGCAACATCAGTAACATAATCATTATCAAAATCTAAGCTTTGTTATAACTTTGTTTTTGTACTATTAATTTTGTTTTGGGTCAAATTTTGCACACAAAAAAAGTAGTTTAATAGTTTTAAAGAGAAATCATTGGGTACCCTATTTAACAAGAAATTATATTTTCGCTATTCTTTGTTTTTTTCTCTACGTATTATCACTGTTATACATGTTTACATAATTATAGTGTTTTTTTTTTAAGACAAGAGAACAAAGGTGGGCAAGGGTACCAAATGGATTATCTAAGGTTTCTATTATAGTGAACACCTTAAAATACAAATCCTAAGACATTTGTTATCGTAGTAGGAATCTAAACATACATATCACATACTACAATCCCAATTTTAATAACCTCATTTGACAACTTTCCTTACTAGGATTTTCTATTATTCATAAGCCCTAACTTGCATGTGCACAATATGTGCAATTTTTAAACCTAGTTTAAAAAAACTTCGTGTCATTAATGATTTAAGCTAGTAGAAATAAGTCAAGTCCGATTTTATAAAACTTGACTTATAGGTTTGTTAACTTTATATGAGCTTTTGTAAACAAATAAAAAGCAAAAATTAGTTCATCAAGTAGTTGAATTAGCTTATGATATCCAATCAATTATATGGGAGGATTTAGGGCCATAGATCATATAGAGTCCTACGTACCCTCATATGTTCGCAAATTTGATGGCATAGGATCATCGGAGTCGGTGATGGCCGGTGTAAGACTATTGCCATCATTGGCTCCCCTACCCCCATGCAATTTCGATCTCTCTCTTCCCTACCACACCTCTCCACTCTCTAGGTTTAAGATCCTATTTTTGTTTCTCGATCTTGTAGCTTTGTTATGTTTTGGCTAGTTTGATTTAGTGTTGTGAAGCTTCTGCAGTTGAGCACTATAAATCTGATGGATCTTGGCTAATCAAGGCCCCTATTGTGAAGAATCCATGGATACTACTAGGTTCTAACCACCATTTAGTCTTACGATCGGCGATTGAATCTTGCGTCAAGACGCAAACTTTATATCTAGGTCAGTTTTTCTTCTTATTGCTTTGATTGTCAAGTAAGCTTCTCATAAGTCAAATTCCATTCGTGATTTGTGGTAGTTTGTAGCGTTCTTGTTTGCATTAGTTAGGTGTTTGGTGCCCACTGAGCATGTCCAATTCATGCGTTTGAGTTCTGGAAGTGCTAGTGATATTTCATTCACAAGTGGTTGAGGAGTTTAAAAAAGAAAGGAATAAATTTTTAGGAAATGGTTTTTTTTTTGCCCTTCCTGCATATACTTAGGGTAAGACTTTTTTATTTCTTAGGGTGGCGGAATCTCTATATGAGGTAAAGTTCTTGTTAGTGTCAGATTTGGCTATGACTTCAAGTTAAACTTGGCAACATGTTCATTAAAGGTGAGCAATTTTAATCAAGCTATTATGTTTTGTTCTTCCACCTTGAATTTTGACCCAGAGAATGTTAAAGCATTTTTCAAAAGAGCAATTGCTTTAGTTAAAATGAATCACTTGAAAGAAACAGTAAAAGATTTGGAGCAAGCGATCAAATTTAACCGAGAAAATTAGAAGGTATTAAAGAAACTAAAGGAGGTCAAGAAGGGGTGAAGTAGGAAATCCTTGCATGTAGGGAAGAAGGTGGAAGAAACAACTATTAACATGGAGATAGAAAAGCATGTTCCCATTGGAGATAGCTCATCACTTAAGGACAAAATTTACATTGAGGCAAACGAGTTGGACAAGAAAGAGGGCATGGCATTCAATTGTGTTTCAGGGGTTGGAGAGTACCATGAAGACTCAAGGGGTTACCCACAATCTACCAATTTTGATTCCATGCTATGCGTAGATGATAGGATGACTAAAACCAGTCCTACACAATCTATAGTGTGCCTTAGAGAAGCATATGGTATTGAACCATCAAGAGCAACTTTGAATTTTTCACAAAGAAGGAAGAGTGGACATTTTCTTACTTTAAGCAAATCCTCTTAGGATACGCTCATTAAAGGGAAACATATTCAAGTGTATGACTCTGTTGGTATGTATGAAAAATGCAATAGTTCAAATCAGATCAATTCAATATTTAGTACCAAAAATAGAATCCAAGGATCAACTAGGCTCGAGGTATGGGCATCTCCAACGACGAGGGAGGGTGAAAAGTATGAACTCATTTATCAATCCATACATTAAATGCAAAAAATACTCCAAGAGTCTGGAAGAGATAATGATCTTGGGGAGATAATGATAGAGGATGGATGAATTGAAGTTAGTGTTAACTCTAGAATTGAACAACGTGGAAGAAGTCATCAACCTAGTTGGTCAAAAGAGCTCATAGAGCAATACACCAAAAACATTTCATCCTTGGAAGTTCAAGCCCGAGTTGAAGTTAAAGGTCAGCTAGCTAGGGATCACTTTCGTAGTTGGAAAGATCAATTGTATAAGGAAAAGTGCCAACGACAAGTAGGACAAGAACAAGGATGCAGAGTCAACAAGGTAAAGCTACGTTACGAGAGGAAGAAGAAAGTGGCGACTACGTTTGATGAAGTCTAGAGCCATCTAAAGAGAACAAAGGACATCGGTAATCCTAGCTTGGAAGTTGTTGGTAAATCTATTATTGATACTACAGTGGATATTACTAATATTGGATTTGCCCATAGATTAGCTAATCAAGCCATTGATGGTGCATATTGGCACAACTAGACTATATTTATTTTTGTTTCTGTATATTACATACTCCACTACCAAAAGGAAAAGTGATGACATCCATGCCCCATCACTAAGTTATACTCAAACAAACGTGAAAAGCCCATTACTTAATTTTTCTTTACAGATCTTAAGTTGCCTTTTTTCCTTCTAAGTCTAACAATATTGCTTCCTTTCATAATTATTATCTTGTGCCTACTACTAGTATATGTAAAAGCCTTTTATCAAGCCTCTGATATTAAAGCTTTTCTAATAAAAAATAATTTCTTCACATAAGATTAGAGCTTTTAAATACAAAGCTTTAACATGGAATTATTATATACTGTGGGAAAAAACCTATAAAGCATCCCAATCCAATATGTTCACATGACATATATTAAACCCTAGAGATTTAGACATTTATGGCAGAGTCATTTGTGAAGTTTTGAGGACAAAACTTCTTTTGAAGATGGCAGAATAGAAAACCTCAAAAATTCATATTTTTAATTCTCGCAAAATAATTAAAGTGATTTTTAATTTCATGAATTTATCAATAGTCACTTGAGCTCGTAGGTTGTAATTGTAGCATTGAGCCTTCGTATTATTTAGGACTTCAGACCAAGCCCAAAATTATCCATTTTTGATCAAATCCAAAGCTTTTAATAAAGAAATTATTAATATGATATAATAAAAACTCAGTTTTGTCTTATGTTCAAGTTTTTCCTCCTACATTTCAAAGTTTAAATTTGAATTGTTTAGTATAAGGATGGCAAAAATACGGGGTCGGATCAATTCAGGTCCTAACAAATCAAACATTTGGACAAAAATTTCATACTTGAACCCTCTTCGGATTATAAATTGGACACTCTGACCAAAACCAAACCCAAACTTATTTGTGGGATTTTTCATTTTTCTTTTGTCAAATCATATTAAATTTGATCTTATCTTAAATCCAAATAGCCATATCATTAAACTTTTAACCATACATTTGGCCATAACTTTTTTGTGGGGGTTTTTTAGATCTTTCCTTAAATCCAAATAGCCATATTGTCTAGCTTTAAACAAAACATCTGGCTATACCTTGTTGGTGGGTGTTTTTAATATATAATTTTCTTTCTTAATTTTTAATAAAATTAAATCAACCCAGTTAATTTTTCAGCATCATTCAGGTGCATGTGCATGCTTGTATACAAATGTATATATTTGCATAATTAATTGCAATTAATTTTCTTCGTAAAAGAAACACAATCACTTAAATTGCTCAATTTGAGCATTTCCTTTGTCCTGTATTGATTTTGTGCGGCTCACTAATGATTAAGCATGATTAAATAATGGGGTATTACAGTTTTAAAAACTTATGAGGTTGTTTGGTGGAAGACCATGGGACTCTCTCTAAGGTCACTTGCAATCAAATAAGCTTTCTTTTTGTTTCCAAATAATGGTTACGAACTTGCAATCTAAAGATCCTCAAATGAATCGAAACAAATCTTACTTTGAACTATTTGGAAGTTTCCCTTTCAATCCTAAATGTTTGAAATGATTTAAATAGTATTTTGCTGGTAGCGACATGAACTATTGAGTTTCTTATCAGTGTTCGAAAAGTTTTGTCTTTAGATACTAATAAGCTACGTACAAAGGGGGCATGAGCGAGGCCACAATAGAAGCTCCAGTTAAACACTTGTTAGCATGCAATAAGTGTTGGACTTGCAGTTGACCGAGTTTAACCATTGACTTTTGATCATTGACTTTGGAGTTTATTTTTTATTATTTTAGTAAGTTCCCTTTTGCCTTGTGTGTCATAATGAAATACAACAGTGATACCCCACTAGTATATTTTCCACTGTATTAAATAAGTTGAAGATTAGAATGAAATTAAATTAGAACTTTTGGAGCGCCTCACTATATATATACATATATATATGTATGTATGTATGTATATATATATATATATATATATATATATATATATATATATATATATTTATGTGCGTATATGTATGTATGTATATACATGTGTGTGTAGAGAGAGAAATTTCACATATTTTTGCTAAATATCCTAATATTATTGTCATAAATGTATTAATATTTATATTATATTATGTTGTCTAAAGGTCTTTTTTCAAGTAAGGTTCACTATCCTCACGCGTTGCCAAATTGTTCGTCTTCTTTCTTTTAGTTCAATTTAAATACTTATTTTTTGTTTGACCACTCATTTGGTGATACCTTTTTTCCTTTCCAATGTAATAATATTTTATTTTTGATCATTTGAATTTAACAAGTTTTATGAAGTTAAATTGTGGATGTAAACAAATATTAAAGGTTTGTGATTCACATAGAATTTTTAGATAAATATATAAGTTTTGCAAAGAGTAGTTTTTAGAATGGACCTTAATTTCTTTTGGTTTTTATTTATGTTTGATGGAAAGTTCCTCGATGTTTCCCCTTGGAAAATGAAAGTTTCTTTTAAATGAATGTTAAGTCAAAAAAGAAATAGATGTATGGTTGTCATGTAACAAAGTGTGAGGCGGTTAGGTAAAATTTTAAAACATGTGAAAAAATCAAAAATAGGGAAATGCACCGATAAGTTGATTGAATTTGCAAAACAAATCATAGAATATCCGAACAACGGTCCTTGGAAAGCCTTCATAGCATAAGGGGATAGCTGACAAATATTCATACCTTCTTTTATTGTTTTCACCACTTTATCTTGCTTTCTTCCCCCTGTCAGAAATAAAATTTGATTTCTTTCTATAAATCATCAGTTTTCAACAAAAGATAAGTGAGAAGGAAGTTAAACAAATCAATTCACCAGCTCATTGGTAGAGAGTAATGGAAAGAATGCTAGAAAGAATAATAATAATAATATAAAAAAAACAAAACCAATTAGTTGTTTTTTGAATTTAACCTCTAGAAATTTGGGGCTCTTTTTTTTTTTTATGTTTAGCAATGTGGGGCCAGTGACCTTTGACATAAGCTTGATCATGTCACACAAATATAGTTGATCTTGACTTTTACTAGGGGCTCCAACGCAATCATGAACTTTTCCAACTCATTTAGGGCCTCCACCTTCGCCATGGGCTCCAACTCTGCCTTAAGCTTTTCCAGCCTAACCTCAAGCTTCTCACACTCAACCAGGGGTTCTAGGTGGTTATAGATTGAATCAGCTGCCTTGGCTAAAATAACTTAATAGAGACCCAACTCCTCCTAAACAAGAGCGATATGACTTCAACAGTACATTCGTACTAGTTTAAGTTTCGCTTATGAACATATTGTTATAGGAGTTGAAGATGGGTAACGTTTGTTATTTTAATGGAAAGAAAATCTGTCATTCGTACTTTGTACAATATACAATATTTTATAGAATATTCATTGTACATTATACAATTTACACTATTTTGTAACTTCAGGAAGACATTTTAAAAATAGTTTGTGCATAACACGAATTTAAAACCTAATAAAAAACTTACGAAGCATTGGCATTTACCCTCTGATATATTGGATATAACCTTAAACTTTGATCTTTTCATCTGGATCTATACCCACCCTGACCTATAGAGGTATTGACATGTACCCTTGACCTATTTGGAAAAGATTTTTAAAACCTCAACCTTTTTATATTGTTCTTTACTCACCTTGACAGGTATAGTAATTTAACGGCCACATAAGCTACCTAAGTGGTGGCGGTTATATAACCTAAACTTATATAAAGAGCGGTTTAGCGAATAAGTTGATATCAAACATATCAACCTTAAAACTAAACACCTATCATCTCTCCTCCTTTCTCACGGCTATCCAGCTATCAATGGGATTCTGGTTTGGGACGTGGATTCAACTATGACTTTAGTAGCAACCGATTAATTGTTCATATTGATTCGTGGGCGATTCTTAAGCAAAGAGATTCTTCGTTGCTGCATCACTAAGTTATGTCCTTAATTATTCTATAGTAGTATCAGAACCATTGTTGTTCAAATTTGACCCCACTAATTCAATTCATGTTTTGACGTGCAATCAGGGTGCTTAATGTTGCTTGAAATTCATCAAAGCATGATTATTTATATCACTTTGTGTGATTGTGCTTTTATACTAATTTGATTCCAGGAAAGCATGTTTTTTACTCAACTGTGTTGCAACTGCCCCAAAAATCCTACTACTTAGAAATAAATCCAGCTTGTTTTTGAACAATTAGTTGGTTCATTGCTTTTGCGATTATTTTTTTTTATATAGCATGATTGCACAATTTTGATTCATTATGCTAAGAACCCTAGAACCCTTACTAATCAAACCCTAATCCTGAACTCGTCTTGACTCAAGCCCAGGTATGTGACGCACACCACCAAAATCCACCTTCGCCTTTATGGCCGAGACGGCAGGAGCGACGACGAGCCCTTTGTGGCCTACTAGGCTGTAGATATAGCCTCCCTGTTGCCCCATATTCCAATAAATAGTAGGAATAAAAAAGGAAAACGAAATTGGATGGATAGAAGTTAGAAACAGAACCAAGATACACCCATCAGAAACTGCTGGAGGGTGGCACATATTTGTCATGCACTGCCGACAAAGGCGGCCTCGACTTCCTTCTTCCTTCTTCACCTTTAAGCAATGTTGATCTGTTCAAAGGCACCGAAAAATTGTGAAGAGGCTTCGGCGAGAGACGCGTGAGACACATGCTCTGCCCCATGCGAGCACGTTTAATTGGATGTGCAATTGGAGGATTTTGGTTCTTTGGCGGCTGATCTGCACTTTTGTGGTGCCGGTTTCGGTCGGGAGGGTGGGCGAGGCCTATAGGGCTTTGGCATATGCAAAGGGCGGCAATTTAAGCATCATTTGGGCATTATTGAGCTTGGCGATGATGGCTGTTCGAGAGCGTGGAAGCCATTAGCAATGATGGTGGATTGGTGGTGGCGTTGAACACTAAAAGAGGAGGAGCTATGAAGCTCCATTCTTTTAGGTGAGGAGAGGGGTTAGAAAGGGCAGAGGTTGTTTTTTAGAGGTAGAGAAACCAAATAGCAAATAATGTTTCAGGCTTGAGGGGTTGGGTTCTTTTTTACATTTGGACCACACCCCTCTATTTTTGCTTTATTTATTTAGGTAATGTTGTATCCCTAAATCAAGATGTTATCAATGTTGGCATGCTCATTTTTTAGGTTAGAATTAACTTGTATGAATCTTTTTCATGTTAAAATTTTATGAATTCAGTTCATCAAATTGATTTTGTAATCTTATATGAATTCGTCTCATGTAATTCAAATTTGAAATATTATTTGAATGACTTTCGTGCCATTATTTGGATGTGTATGATACGTAGTTATTTTATGAGTTTGTTTCATAAAATTTAAATTGGTAACATTATATGAATGTATTTTATTTAGTAATTTACAAATATCATATGAATATATTTCATGCTATAAGTTATATTGTATAAATGTCTTTTATGCAAAATATGTAATTAAATAGCATGTTATGGTACTGTTTAAAAAATTCATAGTAATTATACAAATGTGTTTTAGATAGTTGCTGTAACTGATAAATGAATATGTTTCATAAGTTATGTTTTATGAGTTATATTATATAAATATATTTTATATAATATTGAGCTACATGAATATGTTTCATGATAATTATTATTTAATAATATTATATAAATACATTTTATATATATATGCAAATAAACAAACAATTTTAAATAAAAATGTTTAAAACGTAGTACATTCTGCCCTTGCTCTAGTTAGTAAAAATGTTTCATGTTATTAGTTGTGTTTTATACAAATGTTTAAAAAGTATTACATGAATATGTTTGATGCCAATTTTACAACTTAGTGAATTTATATGAAAATGTTTTATATGGTGTCATGCAAGTTACATGATCATTAAGCTTTGTAACATGTTATTGAATATATAAGTTCGTTTGATTTTTTTTTTGTGAATATGTTTCGCAATGAAGTTTTATGTAATTATATAAATGTGTTGTATATAATAATATGATTTTCTAGTTGGATATAATTGTGTGTTATAAGTAATTAAATTGAGTTTTAAATGACAAATATGTAATATGTCACCATGATTATATAAATTTATTTTATATAATATAATTTCATGTAAATTTGTTTTACATGATTAAGTTGAATATCTTTGTGATATTTCTAAATGTGTTAATTAGTTTAACAATTATGTACTTCATAGGTTGGTTTTTATGAAAAAATGTGGTAATTAAATTATAGAAATTTCTAATTCATGTTTGTATGTGATGGTTATAAGTTTAGGGAAATTTTCGATTATATGACATGGATGAAGGAGTTTCTAATGATCTAATTATTGAAAAATATGCCTAAAATCCACCTTTTAATATATATTTTAAGTTTTGGCAACTGAAAATATGATCAGTGATTTGTTGATCAATGAAATGTTGGATGACACTCACTAGTATAAGAAGATTCAGTTCCTTCTAAATGAGTGTTGAGTGTTACAATACCTAACGACTTCTAGGTCTCCTAAGACAGGCAAAGATGAGCATGACAAAGATGTACTTGCTAGTGAGAAGTATCCAGAAAGAGCCTAAAGGCATACCAAAAATGGTTCAAGAAAGATCGATCAACTTGTTATACTATGTTGTATTGCATGTATGATGATCTGGTGGGGGGATTTGAAAGCTATTCCACTACTAAGCACATGTGGGATCTGCATAGCATCAGGTTCGACCAGATGCATTTTCCCTTGAAGCTCCGGACCTAAGGGTGGTATTTCCAAAAGGAAAAAAGTCAAGGGCAATAGAGAGAAGAATATGACACAAATGAAGTACTATAACTGTGAAAAGAAGGGACCCTGTGATTAGAATTGTCTTGAGTCGACTAAGGCACCTTCTTTCACAGTTACTCCTAAATGATATGTGTGCTCACACACATTAGTTGTCAACTCTTTTCCTTAGTAGATTGTGGACACGGGAGCAACCAAACACATAGTTCAAGACTAAGCTAGTTTTGTGAGCTTTTCATTGCTACCCCAGTGGGTTCACAAACTGTTGTTCTAGGAACGACAATGGAAAAGATGTCATTGGCATAAGGACATGTCAACTCAGACTCTGTGGAAGGAATGTGTTGCTTCTTCACAATGCTCTATATGCACCTGGGGTAAGATGTTCCCTTGTGTCTTTTGTTTCTTTAATAAGAGTAGGCTTCTCTTTTGATTTTTGTCCCGAAAGACATTTTGCAATGACAATTTATTTGACGATGGATAGTTGAAAGGTGAATTCATTCTTCTGGATTTGGACAATGTACAACATCATCCGTCTTTATCTCATTTTTATTCTGTTTTTGAATGTATTGAGAGGCATGCTCCACTTGGCCATAAGGGCCAAGATAGAGTAAACAGACTAGCTAAGGACCGTCTTTCATATTGACTCATTAGGGTTAAATTGCCTAGCTGTGAGTCACGTCTAGCTGGCAAAGCAACCATAAAGCCTTTTAGTAAGACTTCAAGGCCATCAAGTTCATTAGAATTAGTCCACTTAGACATCTGCGGATCCATAAACATGAAAGCGCGCCATGTGGCTGTCTATTTCATTACTCTTATAAATGATTGTTCATGATATGGGTATGTCTACCAACTATCTCACCGCTATGAGACATTAGCTGTGTTCAAAAGCTATGTGGCAGAAGCGAGGCTTAATTTGAATGATAAGTTGAACCTCTTCATACCCATTGAGGTTGTGAATATCTCGATGATATATCCAAAGGTTTTTGCGAAGAAAAAGGTATACAAAGACAACTAACGATTCCATGCACCATGCAACAGAATAGTGTTATAGAGCATAGGAATCGTACATTGCTTGACATGGTCTGGTTAATGATAGCACATGCTAACTTTTCAATCCATTTTTGGGGGCAATGCGCTGTTTACGGCAGCCTATGCCCTTAATCGTGTGCCAAACAGAAGTATATCTGCCATACCATATGAGTTATGGTTTGGTGAAAAAACCATCTTTGGACCACTAATGCCCAAGAAGTTCAACTGGCTATGTGCAGAACCCACCATACAAACATAGTAAACTTGGTCCAAGAGCTACCAAAATGGTGTTCATAAGATACCTCGCACATTCCAAAAGATATGTGATGTACGGGGAACACCCTAATGATGGCATGGCGGACGTAGATTCGCGCAATATTGACTTTCTTGGGAATGAGTTCCCAACTATTAGTGAAATAAAGAAGGATGTCGAACTGTATAAATTACAACAAGACATTCAACCATCTTTCGATGAAGCTGAGGATTTGAATGCTAACTAAGTCACCAAATATGGCAAACTTCCTTATCCAAAAAGAACAGGGGAGACTGTCTGCTCAAGAGAATGAGGTTTGTCCTTAATTTTCAATTCTTGAGTAGAGTCAACCTAAGAATGAGGTTTATCCTCAATCTCCTATTCCTAAACATGTTGTTAATCCACATGTTTAGGATGCCACACCTCCAAGGGATAGTGGGAGTGATTTTTCACATGCTCTGGGTTCCACACCTCTTAGAGAAAGGGGGAAAGATTCCTCACTTAGGCAGACAAATAATGAAGGTTCCGGATCCAAAGAAGTGAGCATAAGAAAATTCCTCAACGATATTTCCAAATCTAAGAGGAAATATTCCTATGCACTCCTTAGAAGTTGATGAACCTACCTCTTATTAGGAGGCGATTGGTTCATTAAATCACCAAGAATGGAAGGACGTCATAAGGGATGAGATGGACTCAATGGCAAGAAGCAATGTTTTCGTTGATCTTCCACCCCGACAATAAAATGTCCCAAGAAGCTCCTGTCTAGTGGGTTTTCAAGATAAAGAGTCGACAAATGGTTCAATCGATAAGTTCAAGGCCTGTCCAATGGCAAAAGGCTTTGCCCAACTTTAGGATATAGACTATGAAGAGACATCTTGTCATGTGGAGAGATTTGTCTCTATTCGCCTACTCCTAGCCGTTGTTGCCCATTTGGCCCTAGAATTGTTTCAAATAGACGTAAAAATAATTTTCTTCAATGGTATCCTTAAGGAAGAGATTTATATGGACCAACCCATTGGTTTTGTATTAAAGGGGCAAGAGGACAAGGTGTATCATTTTAAAAGGTCCATATATGGTCTTAAGCAATCTTTCAGATCTTGGTACTTTAGATTCTATGAAGCCATAACTTCATTTGGTTTATCTATGATTTCAGAAAACCATTGTGTGTATGTCAAAAGAACAATCGGGAGGATTATATTTCTTATCCTGTACAGTGACGACATACTGCTAGCTGGGAACTACTGGGAAATTATCAAAGCTACTAAGAAATGGTTGCCCTCTGTCTTTGAGAGGAAAGACATGGGTGAAGCTAGGTATGTCATAGGAGTAGAAATATTCCAAAACTGTCCTAAGAAGTTCTTGGGTATGAGCTAGGAAGTATACATCAAAAAGGCCTTTGAACGATTTCGGATGTATGATTCCAAACCCATAGATACTCTAGTTGAGAAGGGTTTAACCTTGAGTCTTGATCAATGCCCTAAAATAGATTATGAAATAGAGGCAATAAACAATGTCCCTTACGCTAGTGTTGTAGGAAGCTTAATGTAAACGATGTTATGGACATGACCTGACATTTGCTTTACGGTTAGTTTGGTAAGTCATTACCGAATTAATCTAGGACTTTCTCATTGACAAGCCATCAAGAGAATCAAGTGCTATCTTCATAGCATTGCCAACTTAGTCCTTTGCTATCAAGGTGGAGGCCTTAAGTCAAGAGGATACTCAAATGTTGATTGGGTGTGTGGCCCGGATGAGTCTAGGTCAACCTCAGGATATGTCTTTACCCTGGGTGAGAGAGCCATGTCGTGGTGTAGTGATACGACCGCAAGCGCATGTGGCGTTGTAGCAAATCAAGGTCGATCCCATAGAGGCTAGATTGATCTATTGGGCTTTATCCCGTCAAGATATGCTAAGCGAATCAAAATTTGATATTAAAATTAAACTAATCAACTATCTAATCTAATGGATAAACAATAATTGGAATGGAACAAAATAAGCAGTCACTTGATACATGTATCAATCTAGCACTTCTTCCTTAATTGATTGTTTTAAAACTGATAATCGAAGTATCACAATCCTCTTTCAACGTGAAGTGAAATACCTAAAGCTAACAAATTACCCTTTCTCAAGGGCTCTCGATTTATCTAGGTTCATTAAGCATGCAATCATCATATTCGTAGTTTCTCAATTGGTGTGCTTTCTCAAGACTCCATGCAATCAAGTCAAATCATAGGATTCCGGTATTAGATTTCACCTTTCAATTCATCACCCAATACCTAATACAATCAAGAAGGTGATCAAACTTCTTACAAGTAATTTAAACTCCAGACTTGATGAAATAAACCCCAACTATTCAAAATTGCATCAAGCAATCGATTCTAGAACATAGGCAAACGCAAGTTCAACATCAATCTCAAGAATTAAAACTACAAATTAACATGAATTACATAATCTAATCTATCAATCTAGAAAGCAATAAATCTAATGGAGAAAAGAGAAGAGAAAGGAAAGAATTGCTCAGCCCGAACGCGTGCTTGAATCTATTAATTTGCAAACACGATCCCGCTTCCTCGCAAATCTCCCTCTTCTACTTGCTCTCCCTCACTCTAAAAATGGAGTCTACTCCTAACTAGATGGTGGAACTGAATGGAATGGGATGATAGATCCATATCAAACGAGAAAACATCCCTTTTTTTATAGTGAAAATACAGTAGCCAAAACATAAAAACTGTTGGGAAGCCAAACAACCGTGAGAAAGCATAACGACCTAGTAGAAAAGGGGGCCACCAAGGAACGTGGCCCCAACCATGTTCTGACCATGGTGGCCTTTGGCAGTTCTGTTCTCACGATTATTCATTTTCTGCTTCTTCTGGATCTTCCTAGACCGTGGTTCTGACCACGGTTTGACTGTATTGGGAGTCTTTGGGCCTCTTTTGCTATCTTCTTTGACCCACAAGGCCTCAAAATATTCATTCTATTCACATGACTTGGGTCACAAAGTGAAAATCTGCAAACATTATCAAAACAAGCGAGGCCAAGCGTAATAGTAGAAATAAGGGCATAAATCGTACAATTAAGCATATTAATCCCGTAAAAATGCATCAAAATAAGCCTAAAATGATATGCTCTATGGGTACTTGTCAAACTACCCCATGCTTGAACATTTGCTTCTTCTCAAGCAAACACTGGATAAAACCGACAAGGGGAGATGCATCTAGGATTCAAAACATGATAACCTTCTTAAAGTAGGCAGGTCATAGCATATCACAAGCAAGAATATCAATCAATGGTAACCCCAAGTAGTGTGCAAAACATTTCAAAACTAGGAGTAGGAGAAGGCTTTTTAAAAAGTACGAGACCACAAGCTCGATATCAAACTTGATCACCCCCAAAAAACCACAAAGCATGTCATGCAATTACAAGGAATTGTAGAGCTAAATGGGCTGGTAGAACCTCACTTTTGGGGAAATGTGAATCACTCCCACTCATGTGTTTGAAATATAGCATAGGTTTACTCAAGACTTATTCCAAAGATGTAATATACCAAATGCTTGACAAGACTCTCAAATTCTCTACCACTAGAATGGAATGTGTACAAGACAATCAATCAAGAGGACTTTATATGGGTTGTAATGTGGGCTAGAAGGGTTAAGGGAAAGGAGTGGACAAATGCATTTAGAACAATGTGGAGCTACTTAGCCAAGTGACTAGGGAACAACTAACAAAACACACCTCAAAATACAATGAACATACCCCAATCAATTAAGTAGGAAATGAGTTGACAAAGAAGGAACGCAAGCTTTTTGCATATCTAATGCCAATCACTGAGTCATTTTCTCTTTGCCTTTTTTTTAAAAAAATTTCTTCTCTTTTTGTTTCTTTTTTTGTTTTTTTCCTTCAACATAACTTTTTTCCTTTTTTTCTTTTTTTTTTCAAAAAATGAACCGAAAATTACAATTATTGAAAGACATAGGAAGTCGAATTATCAACTCACAACCGAATATATATACACAACCCAAAGAAAAGGGTATCAAAGCGAATGCTCAATGTCATCAATCCCTCAACAAACCAACATACCAAATCCACTTTAAACTCAATTGTCCCCAAAACCACTCTCTACATAGATGAAGTAATGCTCCATAGACTTGGCTTAAAGACTAGGAACATGTGTTTGGCCAAGGGTTAAGATGAAGGGATCACAACAAAGACAGATATAAGCTTAAAGGGGCTAGCAAAGGGAAAAACATTTAGCACAAGGGTAAGCTATTTGGCTATGTGGCTAAAATGACCAAAGAAAGAAATGCCTCTATCATATCATCAATTATGCACATGCTAATGTGGTTTTGAACAATCTAAGCAAGTGCTAGAGATGTAACATGGAAGAGTCACACACATGAAAGAAGCATGAGACTAAATATAATAATTAATCCAAATAAGGCTCAAAATCTCATGGGATATCTACCAAAATCTCAATTAAACTCATAAAATGACTCCATGTACCAATATTAGTGCTAATGATTCCAAAGGATAAAATAGTTTTCAATCAATACAAGGGCCAAAACAAGAAATATTTACAAACCCTTCAAAAATTTTAAAACCTAAAGGGATTACACATTAAAAGATACTCAAGCTCATAAAAGCTATTTTGCCTAAACAAAAGCATCATTGGAGATTATCTCAAACCAATCCACACCATCTCTACATGCAATCCTAAAATGCAATACACTAATGCAAACAAAAAGAAGCATAAACCTACATGCTCTAACAAGTATGCGAACTAATAACCAAAATAGAAAACATGAAGCTACCTTTCCCCCATCC
This sequence comes from Selenicereus undatus, assembly GCA_017589665.1. Lineage (NCBI taxonomy): Eukaryota > Viridiplantae > Streptophyta > Magnoliopsida > Caryophyllales > Cactaceae > Selenicereus > Selenicereus undatus. The sequence goes on along the minus strand of JACYFF010031952.1, from coordinate 17,241,612 downwards.
TGATAAAGCATTATTATTCAAAGGAAAGAAAGTAAAAGAAGGGAAATGAAACAAAACATAACGATCTCATCAGGTTAGGTACTGGGTATACCTAAGCTAATTAAGGCCTCCTCGCAATGGGGCACATGGAGCATCAGCCACTCCATTACAACTTCAAGACTCTTCCTGTCAAAATTAGAAGCCGTTAAAGCACGCAGGAGCTTATCAAACTCTTGGGTCCACAATTTAGAAAATAAAAGGTAAGAGGCAATAACAAAAACCACACCAAAGACAACAAGTATCCTTTTAACCTTATCAAAGGCCTTAGAAAAATCATATGAAGGATTAAATGATGTAGTGCACAGGATTTTCTTAGGCAAGTCCTCTAGGCATACATAATAAGGGTCAATGGAGGAATCATACCCTTTAAATTGTAACCTAGGGACACACAATGATCAACATTACTACTAAGCATACTAAACAGGTTATCCTTATAGCCTAAATCAATATTAGTATCATAAATCATAGGATTACCAATGAGCACATCGATATAATGCTCAAGGGAAGGATAGGGTAATGAACAAATAGGTGAAACATGAGAATGACCAAGGGGATTAGGGAAAACATTATTACAACCAAGGCTAGGAGACTCCTCATGTGTAAACATATCACGTGACCCCTCCAAAGGAGTCTCAACTAGATCATGCACCTCATCAAAAGTATCTTCTAACTCAAAACATGCAGACTCAAAACATGCATCAACAACACTAAAACTGGCAACTCCCCTAAAAGGCTCACCTACCTCAAGCCCCGTGCACTGAGCTAATGGGAATGATGAATCATGTAAGTTCAGGACAACATCAATGTTGTCCTTGGGTGGTGCAAAGTCAGGTTCGGCATAGTATGCATAATAAGAACATAAATTTATATTATTGTTAGAAGAATTACACAAGTCACACCAAAAAGGAGCATAATAAGATCTAAAATAGAATGCACAAAGATCAAAACATGAATGTCTAGAAACACAACTTGTCTTCTCAAACTCAAATGAATCCCAAACAATCCACTCAAGCAAATACCATGCATCATCAACATTTTTACTATGAAAATCTCAATACTCTAAAAGAACTCGGGTTTCACCATTTATAACCTCATCAACAATTTCAAAAAATTTTCATTTACCTACACAATAACCACATTGAGTAAGAAAAGCATTTAAACGTTTGAAATACCTCCAAAATAATTCATGCTCGAATTGGGAGAAATAGAAAATTGCCATCGTTTTTTTTCCTCAAAAATATTTATCTCTTTTTTTAATTTTCAAATTTTTAAAAATTTTTATTTTTTTCGGTTTTTTTTTTCAAAAAAAAAAATGCTTAGTCAAACCTATAGAGAAAACCCCAATATTCGATTATAATCCCCGGCAACGGCGCTAAAAACTTGATACGGCTGCAGTGCACGGTGACGTTGTAGCAAATCAAGGTCGATCCCAAATAGGCTAGGTTGATCGATTAGGCTTTATCCCATCAAGATATGCTAAGCGAATCAAAATTTGATATTAAAATTAAACTAATCAACTATCTAATTTAATGGATAAATAATAATTGAAATTAAGCAAAATAAGCAATCACCTGATCCACACATCAATCTAGCACTTCTTCCTTAATTGGTTGTTTTAAAACCAATAATCGAAGTATCATAACCCTCTTTCAAGGTGAAGTGAAATACCTAAATCTAAGTAATTATCATTTCTCAAGGGCTCTCATTCTATTTAGGTTCATTAAGCACGCGGTTATCATATTCGTGGCTTCTCAACTGGTGTGCTCTCTTAAGACCCCACATAATCAAGTCAAATCCTAGGATTTAGGTATTAGATTTCACCTTTAAGTTCATCACCCAATACCTAATACAAGTAAGAAGGTGATCAAACTTATTCTAAGCAATTTAAACTCCAGACTTGATGAAATAATCCCCAACTATTCAAAAGCGCGTCAAACTATCAATTCCAGAACATAGGCAAATGCAAGTTCAACATCAATCCCAAGAATTAAAATAACAAATTAACATGAATTACATAATCTAATATATCATTCTAGAAAGAAATAAATCTAATGGAGAAAAGAGAAGAGAAGGGAAAGAATTGCTCAACCCAAAGGCGTGCTTGAATCTGTTGATTTGCAAAGGCGATCCCGCTTCCTCACGAATCTCCCTCTTCTACTTGCTCTTCCTTACTCTAAAAATGGAGTCTACTCCTAACTAGATGGTGGAATTGAATGGAATGGGATGATAGATCCATATCAAATGAGAAAACATCCCTTTTTATAGTGAAAATGTAGCAGCAAAAACAAAAAAATTGTCAGGAAGCCAAACAACTGCGAGAGAGCATAATGACCCGGGGAAAAGAGGGCCACCAAGGACCGTAGCCCCCACCATGGTCTGATCGTGGTCCCCACCATGGTCTGACCGTGGTGACCTCTGGCAGGTATGTTCTCACGATGATTCATTTGCTACTTCTTCTAGATCTTCCTAGACCGTGGTTCTGGCCACAATTTGACTGTATTGGGAGTCTTTGGGCCTCTTTTGCTATCTTTTTTGATCTAAAAGGCCTCAAAATCTTCATTCTATTCACATGACTTGGGTCACAAAGTGAAAATCTGCAAACATTATAAAAACAAGTAAAACCAAGTGTAATAGTATAAATAAGGGCATAAATCGTACAATTAAGCATATTAATCCCACAAAAATGCATCAACATGAGCCTAAAATGATATGCTCTATGGGTACTTATCATGCAGCAAGACGCAAAAATGCACAACACTGTTAACTATGGAGGTAGATTATGTTGCATGTTACCATAGAGATAAATGGCATTGCCATTAAGTATATATACACTAGCAAGGTGATTGTTATTTCCTTGATTAAAACTATTCCCAGTGATGCGTTCGAAGCTTATATGTTGAGTCTAGGAATTCGTTAGATTTAGTGCTTGGATGTATCTTGTTATATGATGGACATGTTTCTTTTGTAAATGAGCAAAATGCTCATGATTTATTGCTGCATGTTAGGCATATTGAAATGTTGCAGACTTTTATTGACCTAGTCACACAGGCAATCACCCTAATGCTTGAGTAGGCTGCAGGATAAGACTGAATCATATTGGCACTAGGCGTACAATAGTGATTACTGATACTAGAAGTATATCAACAAAGGAATACAGTCACCTTAGTAAGTCTAAGATAAGACTTTATGGAGTCGAATCTGAAATATCGGATTTCATCTTGAAGCCTTAAAATCCAAATCTTGAGTGTCAAGATTAACATTCAGGATGTTAATCTAATGGCTTATGTTGGATTTTTTGGGTGAAAATCTAGACGGGCAATTTCCATGGTATATAGAGTGACATGCCCAGCTGAGTGGGAGCTATGCGATAACATACATTGCATACTGTGTGTGCCTATAAGAAGACTCATACATGGAGTGAAAATTGACTTCCCTATCTCTTGTCATTGTGGGACTCTATAGACGATGACCCATCAACTTAAAACTATGATATGAAGTCGAAGCTTGATGAAGCTACCTTAATGTATTTCTTAAGGGTCACGATGTATACAATTAAGCGAGAATATGTTCGAAAAATAGTTAAGCTGAGATGAAATGTCCTGAGTATTTAAGGAAAAATCTATCCATGTTCACCATATCAACTCGGGCGATTATATTGAGTATATAATTATATGATATATCATATGGCATAAGGGACTAGGTATGCCACTGGTGATGTTCAGAATAGTTTGGAGTATCGTATTTCGTTAAAGGGTTATGTTAGTTAGATGGTGACTTAACATAACATTACTGATTACTTTTTGGTCGCATGCCTATTCCTGGTGAGAAGCATGAAGAGTTGCGATTCATCAATAGACATGTGGTTTGTGGCCTACGTGGTCAAGTGGGAGCTGTTAACCAACCCTAATTATATTAGGGTTAACGACCTCATAAGCCGCCTAAATGGTGGCAGTTATATAACCGAAACCTATATGAAGAGGGGTTTAGCGAATAAGTTGATATCAAATATATCAAGTTATCAACCCTAAAACTAAACACCTCTCATCTCTCATTCTCTTTCACAGCTATCCCACCATCAGTGGGATTCTGGTTTGAGACGTGGATTCAATGGTGATTGTAGTAGTAGCCGATTAATCATTTGTATTGATTCGTGGGCAATCCCCGAGTTACGAGATTCTTCCCTTCTACATCACTAAGTTATGTCCTTAATTATCCTACAATTTTTAACCACCTTAAAGTAATTATGTAAAAATTTAGTGGCACTAGTTGATATATGACCCATCTCTCTCCTGCTACAACCACAAAATTCATAGCTTAATGAAAAAGTATAGGAGCACATTTAGACTTGCTACCTCAGATAAGAGATAATATTGCACATAGGACATAGTTGTAAAGAGCCAACATCTCAAGGATCCATACAAAAGAGTGTGCATAGGGCCCTTAAACTAGAAAACCTAGTTCTTAGGAGCATCGAGTAGTAGGAAAGCATGTAAGCAAGCTAGGGTTCTACAAGCTTCTTACTATAGTAGGCAAGGAGGTACCCATCACTTGATAAGAGAGTAATCTTAAGCGATTTTATGTCTAGTAACATTCATTCACTCTATTTTTAACAATACTTTTTAATCAAATTGAGGCTTTAAATAAAATCTAAATTATGTGTCATAAGTCTATTTGAAAAGCAAAATTATAAATTTTTTGGCAAAAAGAGGAAAAATAGATGCCAAATTCAAAACACTTTATAATAAGGAGAAAAGTTTACTGTACTTCAGAAGCAATCAGAAGCATTTAAAGGAAATTGAGTACGTACATTCTAATTAGTTCATCGACTACTTAGTTTCTAAACTTCAACATTTGCCATAGCGTCATCCTTACATGTTATATGTTTTGGAGCTAAGCATTAAAGATTTCTAAAGCTACACCTCTCAAAAATCGAGAATTGCTTTTGGTAGGCGTTTTTTTTCCTTCTTCTTCAAGTCTTCTCCAAGAGCTTGAATTTTTTGTTGAGCAACATCTAGTGTCTTCTTCTACATTGCTTCTAATTTCTAGAGCTTATCCTACAACTGAGCAATTTCAGCTACTCTGACATTGTGATGTTCATGTTGTTTCTTACTTAGAGTAATCTGTACCTCCATTATTTAGGTGGGCAAACGTCAAAGGGCGTGAGGTCAACAGGAAATGGTAGTAGTTTTAATAATCTTTTAGAAATAGGTCAAGGTAGGTATATGTCAATACTTCTACAAGTCAAGGTGGGTAATGGTCAATATGACAAGGTTAGTTTTTAAAATTCATTTCCAAATAGGTCGAGCGGAGTAAACATCAATAATTCCAAAACCTATTATTAAGCTTACAATATACAAGAATGGTTGCATGAAACCTGTACCCATTAGACTCCATGTCATAATTACAAGATGAAGACTGCAACAACACTTAGATCTTGGATGCTTTTTCATTTAAGACATGGCTAATTTTAATCTTATTCTTACTTACATTTATGTTATCTTTCAATACTTACGACAATATCCAGTGTGGGTCTTATTTTTTCAAGATTTGGGGGAATCCAGATATAGGCAACCCACCCTACAAGCACAAGTGCAAGCAAATAAACTAATTCCAAATGGTAAAATTAATAGAGTAAAATTAATTGTATGAATCAACAGAAAAATAGTAAAATTAATTGCTACAAGCTTATGGGATTTGTGAATTAAGATGAGTTGAATGTTAATCCAAATTTTGCGTTTTTGGTAGAATTCTTAAGCAAAGTTGACTCAACGTTGTTAGAGTGATCTATACACCAAGCTTCAAGATTTGCTTGAGTTTGACTTGTAGCCACTTCTATTTGACCTTTATATGTGCTAATAACACAACAAAAAGAGATTATTTTTTCTACACAATTGAATCACACACCTTAAAACACTTCAACAAAGCTATCTATCTATATAACTATATATAAAATTGAGTGATCTTCTATACTTATGTCAAGTGTCATATTATTAATGGTTAGAATTTATTGGATTATATGTTCTTTTAATTTTTTTTTGTCACTCACAATTTATTTTTCAAAACTATCTACTAGACTTTTCATATTTTCCCTAATAAAGTACTTATATACATTATTAATTACTATAGTAATTAGTGGATTAATAAGACTGTTAATTTATATGCATCATCAAATTTAGAAAGTTTAGAAGACAAAATCATATGCAAATATTTATTTTTACAAATGTAAAAACGACAAATACATGTAACTTAAACAAGCTATAAATTTTAAAATCAATTAATAAAATGAATTCAAATAGTACTTTTTCTTTTAAAAAATTTATTTTAAACAGTAACCATATATATATATAGTTAATTTTTGAGATAAATAATTAATATCATACATATTGGTACATTGTTGTAGTTAGCATTTACAGTAAGATAGCTCATTCTTAATGTAGATGAGAATAAGTCAATCCATTTTAAAATTTGCATTTTTTAGCAATTTAACTCTAGGAGTGAATTAAAAAAAATGAGTTTAACTCAACCCTTACATCAGAAGGACATTAATTCCAATACTATTATTATATTTAGGGCAAACAATTCAAAATCATCTTATTATTAAAAGAAAAATTCAAAATCATTTATGCTGTCTCCCTATTCTCAGCCTTTTATTAACTCCAAATATAAGTATTTCTTATTATGAAATCAAGTGTAGATGAATTGTGTCAATTGAATTATTCTTTTGAAATTTACTTCAAAAGCTTTTTTACCTAGAAAATTCTTTCTTAAATAAATGATTATTCTTTCCCCACACCACAATGCTCCCTCCTTATAGCCAAAGAGAAGATCAAATAAGTTAAAACATATATTTTCTCCACCCTCCATATATCTACTCTTACATGTATGAAATTGAGGTTATTTAATTTTTTTTATTGCTCTTTTTTTTGGGTAAGAAAGGTAAATAACACGACTTTGGAAGTCCTTCTCTTGAGGGTTCTATTTAGATTATCCTCGTAGATGATACATAGTAAGTCTTTCATAGAGATCTCATTCCACAAAACAATGAAATGTACAGAAAGGCCATACTTTGTTGGCCAATTAGCTAAGCAATTTTCTTACCTAAATATGAATAATAATAATATTGTTGCAACACTGAAGTTAACTAGTAATGTCATGTATCAAGACTTGAATCTCCCAAGACATTTGGATGTGACCTTTACACTGCTTGGATGAGTATCTTGTTATCTCCCTTTATGTGAATATCAGTAAACCCTACTTGCACTGCTGCTTTAATTCCATTTCTCATAGCTGTTGCTGTTGCTACCAAAATTGATGCTAGCTCCCAAGTTGAATGCTACTGCTTGAATAAATCTTCCTGCATAGTTGCGAATTAAGAATCCTCTTACTCCTCTTATTGATGATACGGATCTATCAAAGTTGATTTTGATGAATCATCCTCGTGGCATCCTCTATGATACCCAAAGAGTCTTCTTGTGGTTGACGACTGAAAGTTTAGGTTTGGGGGTTAGAGTGTTTGTGAGATTTTATGCCTTATGCACCATCGTGGCATCCTCCATGATTCCATGGTGTTTTGTAATGAAACATCCAATCAAGGTCATACGAGCTACTAATATCAGACATTTTGACTATACAAATAACCAACATTTAAAATGGGTCATTCCTTGTGTTTAACTGATTCAGCTAGAAATAAGAGAGTGAGCTACAAATTCGGATAATATGAATAAAGAAATAAATTGCTAATAAAAAGCAAAATATTAAAATTCCAAGTATCCTATAACTTCATCATTTTAGATTATTTTTTCTTAAAAAAAATATTTAGTGGGACAAATTTCAACCAAAGCAGTCTCATGGACTACTCTTTTTTAGGTCTCTCTATTTTCTTTTTTCTTTTACTGGGATTACTAGTGTACACCAACACTTTTTTGTTGTAAAACTTACAACTTGTTTTTACATGAGATATACATATCCCGCATTAACAAAATAGGCAATATTTTTTACTTTATACTTCTTATAACAACTCTCTTAAAAGATGATGTTAATGTTAGTATATATAATTAGTTAATTCAAGCTAACTACACATGAAGACATTTTTGTTTGGGTTTGTCATCTAATAATTATTTTAAATTTTTGTTGATCAATTCTAATATTTATAATCTCCTATACGACTATATCATACCCCAAAATAATTTCATACCTTCATCATGATGAGTTATTTTTTAAATGTTTTTAAATAAAATAATACTATTACGTAATGTTAATGCTAAAACAATAGATTTATGGTTTTTTTTTGGAACATATGGTTAAATTTTCATTGCTCCAAAAATAATGCTAACTACAATATAATCAGGTACTAAGCATCAAGGCTCGCAAAAACTCCCTATCGCTTGCAAACTTCCAAGTTCTCACATATACAATGTACTACGTGTTTCGAATTATACTAACTATACTAGCTTCTTGTTGTTTGAACTTGACTGGATTATGGGCTTGTCAAATGAGGTAAACAGCACAAAGAGCACATCTCACAACACAAGATTTAAGTGCATTCCCTATAATTTTTTATGGAGCCATCTAAGTGCCATCTAAGTTCATGCTTCTAGGATCATTGCCTTTCTCTATACCCAAGCCATTGTAAAATAACACTTCAAACTTGATGACTGAAATCACCTCAAAAATAAATAGATGCAAGTCACACAAATAACAGAGACCAACCATACCCTACTGGAAGAGGGCAAACTTCTCCTCAATCCAAATCTAGTTGTGAGCAACTGTCCAAGTAATAAAGACATGTCTAGGTGTGGTAGCTGAGTTCCAGACAATCGATCCCATCTGCACAGTCTAGGCTACTTTTGCATAAACTAATAGCATTTAGTAGCCAAAAATTTCCCATTATAAGTGCATTTCCTTATAATTTCCACAATGCTTTCTATTCCACTAATAATCTCAAACAATTCATATCTCATCTTAATGAGATTTCTCCACACCTAGCCTGCCATATGTTCTACCCCCTAAGGTTGTAAGCTCAGACCCAACTGCCCCGAATGCCACCAACCATGTTGTCAATCTTCCAAATGAGCTTGACTTCCATTGCGTTATTCCATCCAAGCAATTGTTTAAAATTAAGACCTTCTTTAGTATACGGCCTGCAAACTGCACTCCAACCACCATGGGAGCAGCTCTTCTATTTAATTTACCTGTCCAAAGGAACTTCCTACATGTACCCTCTATTTCATTTATCACTGTTTGTACAAAAAATGAGCTATTTTTAAGTTACTTTTACACCTATTTTATGCTCATTATAATCGTATTTTTAAGGTTTTTATTTGATTTTATTTCATTTTGTAGGTTTTGAATAATTTTGAAAAAAATGTAAGAAATTGCGAGAAAAAATGGTGGAAAATGTCAAAAATGGGAAAATGGGTCGAATTGACTTAAACCTGGTCCAACAATAAAGAAGAAAATCGACACAACTTCTCCCCAAAACCGTGCGAGGCGCGTGACCCCAGCATAAACCCCCATCCTGTCTTAACTCACCCTCTCTCTCTCTCCTCCCTCGGCTACAGAGCACTCGAAACCCCGAAACCCATAACCCCTGCATCCTAATCTCGTCTCCCTTTCTCTACCCCATCTCTCTCTTTCTTCGAACAGCTCACACATCCACCATCATCTCCATTTGCAATTCAAGCACAAGGTGCCAGCACACCACCCCAGCTGTCCCTCATCTTCACCATCAACGCAAGCTGGCAGATCGAAGGGTCGAGAATGAAGAGAGTTCGTTTGTAAATTCAATTGTAGCCTTCGAATTCGTGTAATTTGGGTTGATTTCATCAATACCGAGTTGTATTTGCAAGGGTTAGTTAGTTTAGGCTTGAATTTTATGAAATTGGTTCAAATTTGGAAGTGGTTATCAGCTCATGATTCGACGTTTCTACGTTTGTT
>JACYFF010031952.1:17219080-17231627 GCA_017589665.1 Selenicereus undatus | reverse complement strand
TTTGGCTTGGCTTGGTTAGTTGAATGCTTAGTTGAATTGGGATATTATTTTTCTTTGAATGGTGTCATTTGGTTTAGTGTAGTTAATTAGTTAATTCACCTTTTTGTGGCCTGAATCTCAACCTCGTCCCTGAGGACACGACCCTCAAGTACTACATCGAAAGCTGTACGCTAGCGGCTTTTTAGTTTATCACTCGAAATTTTAACCTAACAATCACCCTTATTGGAATAAGGAAAACTGACTACAAACTTGCATTGATGCTAAACAAAACTGACTCAATGAGTTGTTTTCTTTTAGTACAAGAGAGTAACTTTGTTGCCTAATGCTGAATTTGAGTAAGGATTTTATGCATAAGTGGCTTGCACATAACATAGGTGACTCTAGATGCAGATAGGGACACTCCCAAGTACCTAAAAGGTAGCTCTCCCCTGGAAAACTAGGTTGTTTCTAACGCTTTCTTATGAACACTAGCATACATCCCTCCAAAAGAAATACAAGATTTTGTGGGGTTTGCTTTTAAACTAGAGGCATTACCAAACTCCTTCAAGATGTATACAACTTGTTGAATAACGGTCAACTCTCATTTAGTAATGATCAACAAGTCATCCACAGTAACAAGGTGTGTCAAATTGTTGGATTAATTTTCATAAAAATGGAAATTTATAATAGACATGATATTATTGTTGTTGTTGTTGTTGTTGTTGTTGTTGTTGTTGTTGTTGTTGTTATTGCTATTATTGTTGTTGTTGTTGTTGTTATTATTGCTATTATTGTTGTTGTTGTTGTTGTTGTTATTATTATTATTTGACATCAATTAAATGCTCCAAAGAATGCAAAATCAAACTGTGACTTTTGGCAAAAGGCATCTAATAAATAATATTTTTTTGCTATTGAATATAATTAGCAATTAATATTATTTGCTATTGAAGAGATGCAATTAATTAATTAACTAACTAATTTCGCAAGTGTCTCTTCAATTATTATCATTGACATTAAAATCAATGGATGAGATTTCATCTCATAAAAAGATGCATGTCTGTTGAAAAGACATCATATTCCCCATAAAAAGAGGATGAGTGGTGTGATTTGATCCATCTAAAAAATTGTTCATAACAACTTTCCATCTGAATTTTTGTTACATCCTACGGTTCCTAAGGTCTGTCTTCGTGTGTGCAACACTCAAGCAGGAAGGTTTCTTTGTATCCCAAAGGTCTAATCAGTAGTTTTATTGCACAAAAAGCCTCTAGGAAAAGAGTACACAACTTTCCTAGAAGTGTCAAAGTGATCCTAGACCAATTCTTTTCTTAATTTCTCCAACAATCTAAAGACTCTAAAGTAACTTCTTCTCTTAGAGATTTGGGCACTGACATTGTAAAGTTGGAGAGATTTAATGGAGGGAATTTTAGGCAATGGCAGAAGAAGATGCATTTCCTTCTCACCAACTTGTAAGTAGCCTGTGTCCTCACATGCGACCCACCACAAGAACTGATGAGACTATTGAACAAGTTCGGCATCGTCACAAGTGGGACAACGACAACTACATTTGTGATGGCCATATCCTCAACAACATGTGTGACTCATTGTTTGACACATGTCAAATTGTGTGCCATATGCAAAGGGCTTGTAGAATCTTTCGTAGACTAGATATATGAAGAAGGATGCTATTATTAAGAAATTTCTAGTGAGTCAATTCAATAATTATCAAATGAGGGAAGATCGTTCTACAATGGAGCAATTGAAAAAATTATCTTTTGGACCATTGAGGTTAGGGCAAATAATTTCCCGGTCTCACATTTTCTGATAAATATTTTCTAGTCCCTCCAACTTTGGGTAAACATTTTTTGGGACCAAAGTCGGCCAAACTTATCTTTTTTAAAATTGCACTAAAGACCTTAGGTTTCTTATATTTGCATATCTACTCCAAATCCTTAAAAACTTACTTTCGAAAAATTAAAATTTGTGCATATGGTTTTTTGCGCATAAGAACTACTCAACACCCTCTTTCAAATGGTATGAAAGCCACGTGACTAAAAATAATTAAGATAATTAAGCTAATTAATGATTAATTAAGTTAATTAATAGTGATTAGTTGTGATTAATACTTGAATCATCACCTGCTTGTCCTGGACCAAATTATTCACATATTGTTCACTCGCCGGAAGGACTTTATCCAGTCGCACCTCAATTAAACTATATCACTGATATAGTTTTAGAATTAAAAGTAGAATTAAGTAAAATTAACACCGAAGTCAAGGACCTTAAGAAGCAATTATCAGTAATTCATCTTTCTCTTGTTAACGAAGTAAGGCATAGTGGGAAATCCACTTCTAGTATTAGTACTCAATTTCTACATAAAGATCCTTTCCAAAACCCAAAAAATAAAAATCCTTTTCCTCTGCACGAGATAAAAATCCAAAAAGAAATAGGAGAAATATCCAGAGAAAAGTCGACTCAAAAAGCAGAAAAAGAAGAAGAAGATGGAGTATAAGCAATATACTCTTGAAGAGCTACAAAATATGTTCGAGAAAGAACAAAATTCAGAAGAATTAAACAGGATCATGGGCGTAATTAATGATAAATATGACGTTTTATCTGATGATAAGAAGCAACTAACAATATCTTATTAGAGAAGAAATATATCAGCAGATGAACCTCAATAGACTAGAAGATCTTAATGTGTTACCTTTAGAAGAAATTAAGAGAAAATTATATAAAAAATATGGTTAAATGACTATCGAAGACGATATCAATGAAATTTGAGAACAACTCGACTTATGAGAAATAGAGACTAATCTGGTTAACGATGTTGTTCCTAAGCCGGAGGAATTCGGTGAACCTTCTAGAAGAATTACTCATTTTCTAAGACCTAGGTACGTTCCAGCAGGACGAACAACCAATTTTTCCTTCGGGTTCATCATAAGGAAAACTACAACTTTTGAAGAAGTTGGCCATACCCCAATTAGTGGGACAGGATATACCTTAAATATAGACGAAGTACGAAATAGAGAAGAAATATTTGAACATTTGGAAAAGCGAAATGAATAGTGTCCTAAACCTCAATACTACTTGGACTGCTGCAAATTTCCTAAATTATATCGAACATAGTTTTTCTGGTACTGTAACTGACTGGTATGATTCGTTAACTGCAGAAAGTAAAAATATATTAAGAACGATTGAAACACCGGCTGCTATGTTTAAAAATCTATGTAAAGATATTGAAACCGAATTTATCGGTGCAAAACTTGATTATGAAGAAAAGGCAAGATAATGACAGAGAATGATTAATAATATAGAATTATGGGATATGAGATATTTGGAGAATTACATTGCTAAATTTAGTCAATATTATTACAAAATTGGGCATAATGAGACTAATCTTGGTATGTTCTACGATAGATTGCCATATTCGATAAATTCCATAATTAATAAAAAGTTCTATACATGGCTTGAACGTGCAGATGTCATTGATACCCTTAGTTCAAGGATCTCTTATTTAAGAAAATGAGTTAATGATCAATGTCTTGTTCTTCAAAAGTAAAAGAAAATTAAGAAGTAATTCCTAACTTGTTAGGATTCACCTTACCAATGAGGAAAAGGACCTAAAAAAAGAAGAAAAAGAAAATTTTATAAGAAAAAGAGCTTTAACAAGCAACGAAGTGAGAAGTATAGAAGAAAATATTATAATAAACCAAGCCCTAAAAAACGAAATTTTTTTTGGAAAGCAGCTTATTGTTCTACAGGGAAAAACAACTGCAAATGCTGGGCATGCGGAGAAGTAGGGAATTATGCTAATGCATGTAAAAATAGGAAGAATAACAAGCTTATTGAAACCTTGGGTAGCCTAGATTATATTGAGCTTAGTGAAGATGCAACAACAAAGGGATTGTTGAAATTATAATGGATAATGAATATGAAGAAAGTGACTATGAAGAAACAAGTCATATGATGGAAAGTGGCTCATTTAGTCTCGGTGATTTTCAAGGAGAAGAGTTTGTGATAGACAATGATAACGAAGAAGTCAAATGAGACTGGGTTCTTCCCACAATCCAGAAAGACATGATCTATAAAAAATTCATCTTTCAATTAAAAAGCAAATACGTATGTGAAATGATGGAAGGAGATTTAGAAATCAAAGATTGTCAGTATGGTGTTGGAGAAGTTAATCTCATTAATTGAGAAAACATCCTTAAGCATAACAAAGATGGAAAGTATAGATATATCCATGTTGGAAGTGTCCAAGTTTAAATCACTCCATTACAATATTATGGTAAAGATATTGACATCTATGCTTTGCTCTGTGATATTAGGCATACCAAGTTCAATAATTAAATTATCACAGGAATTAAGACTAACTTATGTAATGGATCAGTTGGGTTCAATTGCAGACCTAGATATTATGAGTCTAAAAGATGAGTTTGTTAAAAACTTCCTATTCCTTAAGATAAAAACAGTTGGAATGGACATGAAAAGAGGAGGATATCCATTAAGGATATTCTGGAAAATTATCTACAAATTACATAATACTATAGATCCAAAGACTAAGGTCACCATGATAGAGGCAGAAAAATTTGAGAGCCCTAACCCTATGCAAAAAATCCAGAGGATTAAATCCAATCCACAAGAGATAAAGATGGATCGTTCATGGATATCAAGCTTTGCCAACCCTACAAAGATCAATAAGAAAAATATAATAAAAATCAATGAGGAAGGCAAATCACTATTAAACCCCAATTGTTAAGAAGCATGAGTACAAGATCAAATTGGGGGAGAAGGGTCTTCATCAGCTAAAGAAGAGCTTAAAGAAGATGATACAATTAGCATGATCAGTGAAATAAGTAGAGTGAGTTTTGAACCCGTAAGACATAGTGTAGACCGAATTATGAGTCTAAATAGAAAAGTCATTGGGTATAAAACAAGAACTGTTAGTGAACAAATCTATGAAGATGAATTAGTAAAAATGTGACTATGGAGATTTGCTATGAAGCTACCAATACAAACCCTAATAGCATCTATATCCCAATAAAGGTCTGTTTAGAGGGATATAATAAATATGAGTTATGTACCTACATAGATAGTGGTTGTTCTATATGCTTTGGGAAAAGATCATTATTTCCAAAATTTATGTGGAAAAGAGCTAAAAATCCTTTACAAGTGAGGATAGCTGATAATAGCATTATGAGTCACAATAAAGCAATAAAAGAGTTATCCATAGAATTAGGAGGATTCCAATGCATTATACCAGTTCTATGGGTTACTAATCAACCCTCTCATGATATGATTATTAAAAATAATTTTCAGAGATTACATTCTCCATGCACATAGACCATAAATCAGATAATATTTACAATCAATGGTCACTCAGTTCCTATTGAAAAATTAAGGCTTACCCCATCAGAAAATTAAATTTACAAGTAGCCAATGTGGTGAGAAGGTAATGCCGGCACAACGAGAGGTAGCATTAACAATTTCATTACTCGAATTATCTACTAAAGAGCAGATTGTCGAAGAACAAAAAAAATTATGCAAAGAATTCTATTCTGATAATCCACTAAAGTTTTGGGATAAAGATAAAACATTTACTAAAATAACTCTATTAAACCCCAACACTATTATCCGAGTCAAACGAATGGTATATACGCACCAGGATATCCAGAAATTTGATAAACAAATCAAAGAACTTCTGGGTAAAGGATTAATCAGGAATAACAAGAGTCCTCACACCAGTCCCGCTTTCATGGTAAGAAATTATGCAGAATAAAAAAGAGGAAAAGCAAGGATGGTGATCAATTACAAAAAGTTTAATGATAATACTGTCTCTGATCGATATTATATTCCTAACTAAACAGTCCTTTTTAACAAACTTCAAGAAGCTTCTTGGTTCTCGAAAATGGATTGCAAAAGAAATTATTCGCAGATAAAAGTGGATGAGAAAAGTGTTCCTTTAACTGTATTTAGTGCCCCACAATGACATTATGAGTAGATAGTAATGTCATTTGGTCTTAAAAATGCACCCCAAATATTCCAGAGAAGAATGAATAGCATCTTCAAAGACCTTAATCATTGTTGTTTAGTTTACATTAATGATATCCTCGTCTTTTCAAAAACCATAGAACAACACAAAGATTATGTTTCGGTTGTCACCCGAAAATGCATTAACCATGGCATTATACTTGGTAAGAACAAGTGCATTTATACTGAACAAGAAGTTGATTTTTTAGGTCTAGAGATAAAAGCTGGACAGATCATTCTACAAAAATATATTCTTAAAAAAATAGAAAATTTTTCTGAAAAGATTGAGGATAGGAAGCAGCTAGAAAGGTTTCTTGGATGCCTTACCTATGCTTTAGATTTTATTAAAGATTTGGCTAAACTAAGAAAGCCATTGCAGCAAAAACTCAAGAAAGAAGTAAGCTGGATATGGACCATTAATGATACAAAGATTGTTCAGAATTTCAAAAAGATGTGTAAAAATCTTCCTGTTCTTAATTGCCTAATGAAGGAGATGACTTGGTTCTTGAGACAGATGCCAGCAACGAGCACTGGAGCGCAGTACTTAAAATCAAAGAAGGAGAAAAACTTTACAAATACTACAGTGGAAGTTTTAATAAAGCTGAATGCAACTATCCCACGATGAAAAACGAAATCCTTGCAGTTATAAGGGGAATTGAGAAGTTCTTAATCTTTTTAGCCCCAAAACCTTTTCTTATTCGAACTGATTATAAAGGAATACTTGGTTTTGTGAAAAAGAATTCATCAAATATGCAAGCGCATGGCGACTCCCGCATTGGCAATTATGGTTTTACTAGTTTTCCTTTTCTATTGAACATATACAGGGATCGAAGAACTCTCTGGCAGACAGTTTAACTCGAGAACTCGCCAATTATGATCATCAAAGCTGACCTCCTGCCAGAAAAGGAGGAAATCCTTAATGAAATCTCATTCCTATTAGAACGGGTATCACCTTCTAATAGAGTCCTTATTGAGAACCTAGAATTCCATACAAAAAGTAGATCACGTTTTGGTCTACTATCTATTGCCTACCTAATAACCCAAAGATTTTTCCTTCTAGAATTACAAGTTAATTGCCTACAATGTCCTTATGATATCAAAAAAAAAAAAATAAGTTCTCATGTTCGAGAAAAATGGTTCAATGAATGGTATGCAGCTTTTATCGACTTTTATCATTATTATTCATATGATATTTGGGAGTCATGAGGTATAATGATTTATTTTTCCGACAAATCTAGAGTTGGTGGTGTTAGTTTCCCAACAAATTCATTATCTCCAAATGATCATGTCTTTAAAGCCCGGGAATACGGGATGGTATTTTACTTCATAGAAATCCCAGATCTAAAGTTCCCATTTTTCTCAAGCCTAACAAAATTTCAGCAATGCATGTTCTGAAGAATCCTTTGGATTCTTACATCTCCTGATGGTCCAACAAAAATTCTAGTTCGAAGATGCCTAAATTTGAAAGTGTATAACGCAGTAACCGAATATGAAAATGGAAAAACCAAGCCAGCCCACTATCTTGTCCAGCTCGTTTATTACGACAGTCTTAATGATCAATGGCAAAAATGGGTTTCTGAACGACCAGTGCATCTAGTTAGTGATCCTGCTTTAGCAAGAGCCATTGGATTTTTCAATGTTTATCATCAATGTTGGGCATTAATTGAACAGGAAAAAACATTAATACATTATGAAAACACTACTTTTGCCTATGACAATGAGTTCAAAGAATACATGAAGGTGGAAGGAGTAGTCTCAAAAGATATCCTTGATTATCTGTTTGAGATGGGAGCTGAAAAATTCTTATCTGAAAAAGGAAAGAAATATCTTCTTGAGTTATTTGAAAAATGGGATCCATAGCATCTTAAGCAACTTGATGAAGATTTTGATGATTATCCAGATAATAATGGTCTGGAAGATATAATTAGAGATGAAGGCATACAGAATCTCAATAATGATGACCAGTCTTGTTATCATTAAAAATATTAAAAAGTGGTTGCTCCATTATTGTACTATTTCGACAAGTGTCAGGTCTGTAAAATAAAGCAGTGTACTATAGCCGTCAGTGTGTGTTGTAGCCATGTGAAAAATCATTATGTACTGTAGCCTTTAGGGCATCCTATGTACCCCCAACCCTTTATAAAAGGAGAGGTCGAGGGCAGAGAAGGGACATGATCATTTGAGCATTCTTGAGTAGAAGAGAAGTCGGGATTTTCCATTTCTCTATGAACAAGCATCTCTAAGGATCTTAGCTTAAGTCCCTCTTCAAAGCTTTCTATTGTAATATTTCCACCTTTAAGCTTTCAATAAAAGAAGTTTCCCAGTAGGGAATGTTATTGAATTGAACCTTATGTCTTAAATATTATAATTTCTTGATTAAAAATCCACTATCCATGAAAAAGATTAAAAACTTGATTAGTGTCTACGGTACGAGGTAGAAAACGAAACGGATTTGTGTTGTGCCTGATCTTAGGAAGGTAAGGTTGAAATTAGCAATCTCTATAAACCGAAAGCTAGAGGAATGCCAGAGTCCAGCGCCAACTAAGTTCAGGCAATGGTCAAAACTCTCTAATTAAGTTTTAATTATTTTGCTAAGCATGGTCGGTTGCTAATAACAGAAAATATAATATTTAAGATATAATTAGTAGATTGTGATAACTAGTACCAGTAAAATCATTATAAGAAGAAAAAACACTAAAAATAGTCATATTTAGATATTAGGGACCAATTCGCAATTTTAGAAAGTTGAGGGTCAGAAATAGAAATATTTGTCCCCCAAAAAATAATTACCCAAACTTGCATAGTCTGAGAAATATTTATCTAAAAATGTGGATTTCGAAAATCATTATATCAAACCTCGGTGTACCAAAAGGTAAATTATTGTGGAGCAATTTAATGAGCCTCGGAGGATTTTAGGGCATTTCAAATTGCATAATATGAATATAGATGAAACTATAATAGTATCTAATATAATTGACAAACTCCCTACCTCTTCGAAAGATTTTAGACATAGCCACAAACACAAAAAAAGAAGACCTGTCTCTTGAAGAGTTGACTAACTCTCTTCGAAAAGAAGAGAAAATCCGCAGGCAAGAAGAGAATAAGATTCTCTCTAACGTTAATGCTGTGGAATATAGCCAATCCAAAAAGAGAAAAACAAGATTCATGATAAGAAGAATAAAAATAGAAAGGTCAGTTGGGATTGTGATAGCCGAAATCACTTGAGACGTGATTGTCCTAACCCCAAAAAGAAAAAGAAGGACTTTAACAAGTCCATATTTGGACTAAAGTAGTCCAAGGGGAAGGAAGAATTGGCTGCCATGATCTCTGAAGTCCTCATGATCCAAGTTAAGAATTGTTGGTGGATTGACTCCGGTGCTATAAGACATATTTGCAACGACAAGACATGCTTCAAGACCTAGGAAGCGGTGAAGGATTTGAATCATGTATATCATGTTTCGGATATCCGAAAGAATCTTATATCAGGTAGTTTGTTGAGCAGTTTTGGGTTAAAATTAGTTTTTGAGGCTGAAAAAGTTATAATGTCTGAGGGAGGGATGTTTGTTGGAAAGGGATATGTGTGTGATGGAATGTTCAAGTTAAGCATTAATAACATAAATAATGTTTTTACTTGTATTTGTGATTCATTTTCTTTATAGAATAATAGATTAGGCCATGTTAATTTTAGAAGAATGAATGATATGATAAAGCTTTTCTTGATTTCTTACGTGAATAAAAGTTATGATAAATGCAAAATTCGTATGATAACGAAAATCACTAGACAACCTTTCCATCTATTCAAAGATGTTCAATTATCTTTGACTTAGTACAAAATGATATATGTGAAATGAATGGACAATTCACTATGGATGATAAAAGATTTTTTTATCACTTTCATAGATGATTATTCTAGATTTCGTTGTGTATTTACTAAGTTCAAAAGATGAGGCACTTGACATGTTTAAGATATATAACAATGAAGTTAAACTTCATTGTGAAAAATTTATTAAGTGCCTAAGGAGTGATCAGGGTGGTGAATATTATGATCCTATATATTTTAAGACCACCGGTGTTGTCCATGAAGTGACAGCTCCCTATACACCACAACAAAATGGTGTAGTTGAATTGAGATAGTTAATGGTATGCTTTCTAATTCGGGATTAGGACATGGCTTTTCGGGAGAAGCATTATTAACTACTTGTTATGTCCTAAATAGGGTTCCAACTAAGAGGAGTAAGACCACCCTTCATGAATTTTGGACCAAAGAAACCCAACTTGAGTCATCGCAAAGTTTGAGGTTGTAGGGTAATAGTAAGAGTACCCAAACCTAAGAGAAAGAAATTAGGTGAAAGGAGAATAAAATGCATTTTTATTGGATATGCTATACATAGTAAAGCATATGGTTCATGGTTATTGAACCAAATAACGTTATTTCCATTAATACTAACATTGAATCTAAGGATGCATAATTTGATAAAACTCATTTTTCATCTATTCCCAGACCAAGAGGTGTTCTCAAGTTCCACAAACGGAACATAATGATTGTTAAGTACAAGATCAACAAGAGGTTGATAGTGATGATGTACTTGAACTTAAAAGGAGTAAACAGCCAAGAAAGACCAAAAATTATGGGCCAGATTTCCCTGTCTAT
Organism: Selenicereus undatus; assembly: GCA_017589665.1. Lineage (NCBI taxonomy): Eukaryota > Viridiplantae > Streptophyta > Magnoliopsida > Caryophyllales > Cactaceae > Selenicereus > Selenicereus undatus. The sequence goes on along the minus strand of JACYFF010031952.1, from coordinate 17,220,967 downwards.
CTTGTTGAAGGGCCTAGAGATTCAAGCTTTACTTGTGTTCCATATTGTTTTAATGTGGAATCGACTCCCTTAACATATGAGGACGCAATGCCATCATTGAATGCTCCTTTTTGGAAAGAAGCAATAGATGATGGAGTGACTTCAATCATGGGTAAGACATTTGGAAATTAGTTGATCTCCCATCAGGATGTAAATCCATTGAATATAAATGAATGTTTAAAGCAAAGAGGAACCTTGATGGTTTGATTCTTAAGTTTAAGGTTAGGTTAGTAGCCAAAGGGAATACCCAAATGGAGGGCATTGATTATTTTGATACATGTGCATGGTTGCTAGAACATCTACTATTATATTGTTGCTAGCACTAGCCTCTATACATAATCTAGTAATTAACAAATGGATGTCAAGATGATATTTTTAAATGGTGATCTAGATAAAGGGGTGTCTATGAGACAACCCAACGGGTTTGTTGTACTGAGTCAAGAGCACAAAGTTAATAACTTAGTTAAGTCCTTGTATGAACTTAAGCAGGCCCCAAAACAATGGCATCAAAATTAACCCTAATCATACACATTAGCATGCAGTAAGGAGGGTATCAAAATACCTCAAGTCATCTATTGACAATGGACTGCACTATGTGCTTATCCATCTGTTTTGGAAGGTTTTTCAGGTGCAAGTTGGATAACAATAGAGAAGATCATTCTTCCACAAGTGGATAGATTTTCACTCTGGGCCTTGGGGATCAAAGAAGCAAACCTGTATAGCTGATTCAACTATGATAGCTGAATTTGTTGCTCTAGCATCAGCTTGTAAAGAAGCTGAATGGTTAAGGAATTTGCTATATGAAATTCCTTCGTGGTCAAAACCAATGTCAGCTCTTTGTCTATGATGTGACAGAGCTTCAGCTTTGGTAAGAGCATACAATAATGTATATAATGGTGAATCAAAACATATTGGTTTACAACACAGTTATGTAGGACAACTTGTCAAAGATGGTGTTATAACTATAGATTTCATGCGTTCAGCACAAAATCTAGTTGATCCATTAATGAAAGGCCTTGCAAGGGATTTAGTGATCAAAACAGCCAAAGGGATGGGGTAAAAGTCTACATCCAAAATCTTCTATGTGGGAAACTCAACGTTTGATGGAAACATTTAATCTTAAGTTCAATTAGTCAAAGTACATCATAAGAATGAGTTGGAGTACTCATGTACTTCTATCCATGAACGAAGTGGTTAGATTCTCACGTATATTTTTGGAGAGTGAGCTAAGGCTCTTAAGGAATCTTACATGAAGAACTTTTAGAATGTTTAGAAATAAGTGCTTAACTTTGATAAATTTCTTGTAAGTCCCTGGGTATGTTTGGGTGTAATTGTTAGTGTTTATCAAGTTAATGAAAACGAAATCTTATTTCTCTAATTAAGAAGTTTTCATGTTATAATATTTATGGGTATTGTAAAGATTTCCCTATATGAGCATTTAAGCAAGGCCGACTTAGCAGAGTCTAATGGACTTGGCGCCGATATGTTCATGAATGGATACGTGACACATGGCTATTTAAAACTGTCAGGATTACTAGGTGATTCTGGGGCGAAGGTCTTGTGCATGATGTAGATGCAAGTATTCAGAGAGGTTTACTGGTTCAAAGCATAGTCTACCACATAAACCTAAATATTTGATGGTCAAGTCCCTAAGGTGGAGGTTCAATCACAAGATACCTCTATTTATGCATAAAGACGTTTGAAAATTCGTTACACCATTTATTATGGAAATAGTGGGGAAATGTTGGATTAATTTCCATGAAAAAGGAAATTTAAAAGTGACATGATTTTATTATTATTATTATTATTATTATTATTATTATTATTATTATTATTATTATTATTATT
>JACYFF010031952.1:17186817-17219070 GCA_017589665.1 Selenicereus undatus | reverse complement strand
TTATTATTATTATTATTATTATTATTATTATTATTATTATTATTATTTGGCATTAATTAGATGCTCCAAAGGATGCCAATGCAAACCATGACTTTTGACAAAAGGCATCTAATAAATAAATATTATTTGCTATTGAAGAGATGCAATTAGTTAGTTAACTAACTGATGTCATAAGTGTTTCTTCAATTATTACAATTAAGATCAAAATTAATGGATAAGATTTTATCTCATGAAAAGGTGCATGTCTCTTGAAAAGACACTATATTATCTATAAATAGAGGATAAGTGGTGTGATTTGATCCATCCAAAAATTATTCCTATCAACCATCTTTTTGAATTTTTGTTGCTTCCTAAGGCTCCTAAGACCTGTCTTCGTGTGTGCAAGACACACACAGGAAGATTTCTTTGTGTTCGAAAGATCTAATCACTATGCATAGTTGCACAATTAGAGGTGATTAGAGTCTTTAGGGAAAGAATACACCACCTGTCTAGAAGTCTCGAAGTGATCTTGGACTGATTCTTTTCTTAATTTCTCCAACACAAACAAATTTTCTAACATTTAGGGTGATACTTAGATACCTTCTATTGGCTTGTAAGGTGGCATATTCTACCAGATACTTTCATATCCAAAACAAATAAGTATGGAGACCAAGGGATATCCTTGTCTAAGCCCTCTTTTACTTCTAAATCATCCCTTTTGTTCAACATTAATTATAATAGAAAAGGAGGTGGATGTAACACGTGCCACAATAAGATTGATAAACTAGGCAGGGAACCAAAACCCTTTATGCATCTTTAGATTAAATATTCATTCAACTGTGTCATAAGCTTTCTTAATATCCACTTTTATAACTGCTCGAGGAGTATATGCTTCGTTAGCTTTGGTACTTATGAACTAATTCATGTGCAAGTGAGATATTATCCTGGATATGTCTACCCTTAACAAAAGCACTTTGTTCTCATTCGACAAGAAGGGGCAGTATATGTTGTAGTCTACTAACCATTCGGGGTGGCAATGGGTCAGGTCCACCTGGACCCAGGGCCATTTATTTTTTTGGGACCTAGACCCAGACCTGCTTCAAATCCGTTGGGTCTGGAAAGATGGAACCTAGACCCGAAGTTTGGCGGGTCCGAGGGTCCTAAACGGGTCTTGACTATTTTTCACATTAAAATTTATTTTTTCACATCCCAAAATGAATGGTGATTTTCTAAAGGCAAAGAATTGAATTTAGAAGACATAATATCTAACGTAAAAATATTCTAACAACACATTCCATAACTAGGTGTTCTTACTTACGTCTTACACACTAGAAATTAAGGGTCTGAGTAGTTGACACTGTCTAATGACGACTATTGTGCATTAAGTCTGAGACGTGCGATCTAAATATGTGATGGTGCGAGTGATTGGATGACTGCACGTGCAGAGAGAAATGAGAATGGTGCGTGTAATTGCCGCCATCAGGCCTGTGAGGAACTGTGAGGAGGAGTGACACTAAGCATAGGGCAAATTAGAGAGAGAAACAGGCTGCAGATCATGGTGAATGGTGAGAGTAGAGAGAGAAAAAACTACGGGGAGAAGTGGTAGCAGTGCACCAACTAACAAGACAACTTGGAGTTTTACCGATTTAGAGTCTTTAGATTGTAGTGAGTTTAGTCAATTGATTACCACATTTAAAAAAAAAATACAAATGGGTCTTAAATGAGTCTTTGGTCGGGTATGGATCTCAAATTTTCATACCAAGACCCAGACCTGACCCAGGACTTTCATACCCAGACCCGCTTAAGATCCGTTGGGCCCCATGTAATTGGACCTAGACCGTTTAACTTGGGTTAGGTCTAACGGGTTTGAGTTGGATCCAGGACCCACTGTCACTTGAAGGATTATCTTGTACAACATTGTGCAACATGCAATAAAGGCCGAAAATCTTGTACACTGGAAGGATTATCCACTTTTGCAATCAAGGTGATTGGAGCAGAATTAATGGATTTCAGGAGCTTACTATTAACAAAAAAATCAATCACAGCTTTAGAAACATCTTCTGTAATTATTATCCAACCTTTCTTATGGAACCTAGAGTTATACCCATCAAAGCCTAGGGCCTTCATCTTAGGAATACTCCATAATACAGCTCTAACTTCCTCCTTGGAAGGAACTTGGAGTAAAGGTTCATATTGATCTAGTGTTTGCTGGTATTCTTGCAAGAGAACTTGTTAGAAAATAGAACAAAGTAATAGCCGAAGCAATATGATGAAACAGATATTCAGAAATTAAAGGAACGATAACAAGAACAAAAACAATGACACATAAGATTTACGTAGAAACCCAATGCGGGAAAAAACCACGGACGGCGACGAGCACAATCAATCTACCATATGAGCAGGGATAGTACAAAACGATCACAATCACAACAAGTGATTCGATCTAATAGCAGAATTACAACCTCTCTTGTAATCTCTCTCAAAGTCTCTCTACCTCTCAATCTGTTTAGGGATTCAGGAGTTCAGGGATTATGGAGTTATGAAGTTATTTTAGATCCTAGGTATGGCCCCTTTATATAGGGTCTAGAAGTCCAGGGTTTTACCCTTAGAAAAGAACCCTAGCCGTCAGGAGAAAACTGCACGCCGAAGTAACCTTGGCCGCCACCAGAACCAGCACCCAAAACTGAGAATGGCACGACCGTGCCACGTGGCATGACACCCCAGTGCCGTTTTTCTATCTTCCCTCAACGCTTCGCTTCTTCGCCCTGACACGTTCGTGTCGTCTAGCACGGTCCCACTATGCCAATTCTGAGATTTTGGGCAACAAAACCCAACAATCTCTACCTTGGACCGAAATCTCCAATCACCAACTCTCTAACGTCGTCTCCTTTTGGTCTACTGCCCATTGTTCATCAGTCATCTTCTCGGGTTTCGTATAAGGTCCTGAAAGAACCTTCCACAACATATGCTGGATGAGAACCGCTCTCATCTGCACCTTCCAGAGATTAAAACTAATCTCCCCATCAAATTTCTGAATATCGACCTTCATAATTGAAGACATCCTAAACCAAAGCTCTGATACCACTTGTTAGGAAATAGGGCAAAGTAATAGCGGAAGCAATATGATGAAATAGATATTTAGAAATTAAACGAACGATAACAAGAACAAAAACAATGACACACAAGATTTACGTGAAAACCCAATGCGAGAAAAAACCATGGACGGCGACAAGCACAATCAATCCACTATATGAGCAGGGAGAGTACAAAATGATCACAATCACAACAAGTGATTCAATCTAATAGCATAATTACAATCTCTCTTGTAATCTCTCTCAAAGTCTCCCTACCTCTCAATGTGTTTAGAGATTCAGGAGTTCAGGGATTATGGAGTTATGGAGTTATTTTAGATTCTAGGTATGACCCCTTTATATAAGGTTTAGAAATTCAAGGTTTTACCCTTAGAAAAGAACCCTAACCGTCATGAGAAAACTGCACGCCAAAGTAACCTTGGCCGCCACCAGAACCCGTGCTGAAAATTGAGAACAGCACGACCGTGCCATGTGGCACGGCACCCCAGTGCCGTTTTTCTGTCTTCCCTTGACGCTCCGCTTCTTCGCCCTAACAGGTCTGTGTCGTCTAGCACGGTCCCACCGTGCCAATTATGAGATTTTGGGCCACGAAACCCAACAGAACTGCTGAATCAACCTCATTAATAGTAGCGCCTAAGGAATGCAGAAGATCTTGATAAAATGTTAATCATCTACTTGATAGTCTGAGTATTAGTGATTACATGCGCGGGCCATCCACTAAGCTACTAACCCTTCCCTTGATATGCTTAGCCTTGAGACATGCATAACAATAAGCATTGTTAGACTCTTTAGAAAACATTTGTCAAGTATAATTTGCTTTGCATTTTTTTTATCAATATCAATTTACATTTGAAAACGTTATGTTGAAAGTTTTTAGTATACAACTATAATTATATATGTGCTTGTTACAATCTTAATGTCAAATGTTAAAGTAAGAATAACACGTGTTACTTTCAAAAAGGTTATTTTTGAACTTATCAACATATTTTTTAATTTTTTATTGCAAACTGTATTAGAATAGATTATACAAAGAAACATTAATTATATGAATTTTCCATTGTCCAGGGGGAAAAAAAACAAACAAAAGAGTATGGGAAGTTTGGAATTGCTTTGTAAGAAGCTGTAATTGCTTTTTCCTCTTCTCCAGTTGCGTATTGCTCGAACACTCTCTTAGTTTTTGGTAATTGATTGACTTGTATGAACCAGGGTTTCAAAACTCGGTCGTTCCGTCCCGGAACGGCCATTACGTAACGGAAACAAAATTTAACAAAACGCAAAACACCGCAAAATTGATGTGACAAGCGTGTCACTAAGGAACGGTCGCATCAGCCGCAACAGAACGTAACACGGCCGAATAACACGGCGTTACTTCCCCGGTCCAACCAACAATGGCCTACCAAATACAACTGACCTGGTTGCAAACTCAAAACATTTCACCCATCCACAACGGGATAGACAACTTATAAGTTCTAGCCCATAGCTGCAAACAAGGCCCAACTTAATCAATGGAAGTCACTGATTGGAGGCATTTATATAGAATTGTTAGAATACCAATGAAGTCATCACTGGCGATGTGGGACTCTGGGCACCTTGGTGAATGCAAAGATTTGCTGGCTTTCATCTCCCTTGTCCCACATCGTTTCTGAACACTGATTTTACTTCGACATAAACATGATTTTGAGGCATCAACGGTGTAGCTATCGGTGCTGGCAATTTATAAATGTAGAAAATATAGATGAAATATATTGAGTTTGTTTTCTTAATTATAATATTTTTATGTTACTTATGTTAATAATGTGAGTTTTTTGGTTATGCTTATATTAATTATTATGTTAATTATATATATGTTATTAATGTTAAATATGTTATCGTTATCATATTGTATGTTAATTATGTTATCTTTATATTATTTATGATAATATTAGCTTTCTATTAATTAGGAAAGTTGTGTGTCACTATATGTTAATTATGGTGTTTTTTTGTTAAGTTTAAAATCAATTTATGATATTTATATTAAATATGTTATTATTTTGATAATTGATAATTTGCGTCAAAGCTTTTCTTACTTATTTTGTTTGAATATTGTCAAAATTGACCCAATCTAATCCACTTAAATAAGAACTATGATACAAAACAACATTACTTAGTGAATTGTGGTATTAAAATACAAATACAGATGACAAATTCAACTATGTGAACTTATCACGCCGTGACGGACGCGATCCGTTCTGCGACCAGCGCATCCAAACGATCCCGTGGCAACGCAACCGAAACCGCAAACGCGCCCGCATCAGCGTTTTAAATCCCTGGTATGAACTAAAAGCCAAATAGTAGGGATTTATGTAGCTCATTTTCAATGCCAAGGTCTTTCGTAGCCAAAAAATACAACGTAAATGGTTTGTATAACCTTTATTGCATTTATAATTACGAGTATTGATAAAAATTTGTTTGATCCAAATACTCAACTTCGTCTGACCCACAAAAAAATGGGTACTGAATTTTGAATTTGGATATAGCATTTTTCATATTTGTATTGTCCGACCATGATTTGAACAGAATTTAGTCTTATTTGAATTATCTGACCCGAAAAAATTGGGTATCAGCTATCAATTTTTTGTCCGAATTTTAACATTGTCCGATTTGTATGACCAAAATTTGACCTGACTATAAATTTTTACCAGTGCTGAATTCATTACAAAAAGCTAGATGCATTGATTTTTCTTTATTTGAAGGAACACCAATGAGATAATTAGGATATACACCTCATTACATCCTTAAGAGCTAAATTTTCAGTATTTTTGGCCAAAACCGTAATACTTTTTGATCTACCACAAATGTTAGGAAATGGTACCTTTTCTTTATTATCTCAGTGAAATCAATGGGACTAATCACACCAGCCCTAATTTGTAGCACTTTTTCTTGTGCAATTATTAATAAAATTAGTTTTGATAGTCATTTTTTGGTGTGAAAGAAGGTGAAAAGGTTGATGTAGGCAGAATTTTGAGCGAAGATTTCTAAAAACAATTTCTAAAGACTTTACCAATTAAAATGATTGGCACCCATAGCTTCGGTAATCATTAGTTAGTAGCAAATATCTTGACGTTGTTAGGTCACTGTTAATTTGCCCAATTTTTTCTTTGCCCTTGGCAATAGATTTTCGTTGGATTTGACCTTTTTCGTCTTGTATGCATATAAAGTCAATGTATATATCACTTGTGCCCATTGGCAAGGAGAAACACGGTGAGGATCTTTCCCATGTGTCATTCATGCCTAATTTCCTATGCTGTAAGTTTTTCAAAAATTAATCATTAACTTATTTGAAATCATGTACTTACACTGTTCAAATCCTGGTTATAATAAATAATAACATAACTCAAACAACATTCTACTTAACGCAAAAATATTAAAGTTACTATAATAAATTTTAAGGTCAGCTTAACAAGTTTTTATTGAATTTCTCATAATGAAAAAATTAAATTTGAATTCGCACTTTGTAAATAAAAAGAACAAAGGACGACTTCTTAGGAGTTATAGCTACCGCCTGGACATGCCGATCTCGATGAACATATTGATGACATTCGACAATGGTGACCCATTTGTGGAGAAAATGGCCAAGGGTGCATGGTTGAGAGAACCGGACCGAACCGGCCGGTTCAACCGGTTGGACCGGGAACCGGCCACAGTACCGGTCCGGAAATTCTCTACAACCGTTTAGGCTGTCGAACCGGGGAAAACCGGTAAAACCCGGTTGGACCGACTGACTCGGTCAAACCGGCCCACCCGCGGTTGAACCGGTTTTTCCCGGCTTTTTATAAAAATCAATATTTTTTTTTTTGCTATGAAGATTTTGAACACAACTCAACCCTTCAATAGCATCCTTGGCTTGACTTCCCCTTCCATACCTTTTTTATAAGGCTACCAAGTTTGAGAATTCTCTCAAAATGGCGATGTGGGACTTCTCATTTCTTACAATCTAACAAACCTTATATTTATGTAATGAGGGTATTGCAATCACTTCTTACTCTATCAATGTGGGACTATAATTAAATTTCTTATTTCTCTTCTTTCTCATTATTTTGTACTTGTAACTTTTTTTATTAAATTTTAGTAATTTATGTTGTTAAATCAAAAAGTATTTTTTTCATCAAATATATAATTTAATGATCTCTTCTTCCACATTATTTTATAGTAGTTCACTTATTGTAATTTTTATTTCGTTTAATGTAATAAATGTATAATTTTTGTTTATCATATCAAACTCTTTAATTTGAATATTCAAGTATGGCTTACCAAATTATTCAAATCAAAAAAATTATGACCCTCTAATTAGTTGTGTTACTATATTATTTATATCTAAATTATATTATTTTTTTCTAAGTGTGAATGCCAATTATAGGTGATAAAAACACACAAACCTTGAGTTCTTTTACAAAGCATAGCTTTAAATACAAGCCCATGACTTTGTATTGTCTTTGACTTGCCTTCTATGCTTTTTTATAAGGCTACCAAGTTTGAGAATATGCTCAAATTGACAATGTGGGACTTCTCAATTTTCATTCTATAATAGAACTCATATTTATAAGGCTACTCCATTAATGTGAAACCATAAATAAATTTCTCATTTCTATTCTTCTTTATTATTTTGTACTTGTAACTTTTCTATTAGATTTTAGTTAGTAATTTGAAAAAAATATATATAACAAATATATATAAAAAAATTTTCAGGTTCATCGGGTTGTGCCGGTCTAACCCGGTTGGACGGTAAACCGGGTCAACCGGTCCAAACCCGGTCCAAACGGTCCGACCGGTTGAACCATCAACCCACTCGGTCGACCGGGTCGATCGCCGGGTCGGTTCTCTCAACCTTGCAAGGGTGTAGGAGCTTTGTGAGCAATAAAAACAATACAAGCTCATGGTCCCCATGGACGGCACCCTTATTTCTTTCTGTCGTCTTTGTTTGCCCACATTAAAAGACGGGAAACCCAATGTGACACGTGCACTTTGCAAATTGTGTCATGAGAATGAAGTGAAACAAATATTCGAAAACAACTTTACCAGTTAGGCCTCACTGATTGGGTAAGTTTAGAGATGAATAATAGACCGAGTATTTATTAGATTAAGCAGATCATTTCATTTAAATTGGGTCAATAAAAGTTGGATTAATAATGAATCGAGTAAATAATGGACAGTTTTATTAGAGCATACTAATGGGTCAGATCAGGTTGACCCATTAACGGACAATTTAGTAATTTGTTATTTTTTTAAGGTAATTGCTACATTAATTTATATGCTACAATTAGTTAAATTTATTATCAATGTTTTAAACATACTAATAATTATTATACAGAGTTTTTTATGTGCAAGTTTATTCTATTTTAAAATAGGCCAAAAGCAGGTTGTCCATGGGTTGCCCCGACCTATTTATTTATATAAAAAGTCCGACTTAACCCAAATCATTAATGGGCGGACCATGGCCCGACTACGCCCACTTTGTAAACAGGTCACCCGACTGGACCTGGTCCATTGTCTACCCCTAGTTATGACTAAGGTCTTAAATGCATTAGATTCAATTTGTGAATTCATCTTTCCTGTTGTGTTGTAATTGTACTATATTATTCTATATTTCTATCTGACTTACTCAAGAAAAAAATGAAAACAAATTTCTATTAGGTTTCATCTATTTTCTAATGGGTTTGATATGATTAACAGATGAGATTCCTCCTTTAGCTTGCCAAATACTTTGGATTTTGAATTTACAGGAAAATATCATGGCTTGACATTTTAAAAACCACCTATCCTCTAATAAAAACCAAAAATTGTTCTAATGAATCAAAAATTTTGAAAAAAAAAAAAGTGGGAATTGTTTACAAGCACCAAATGTTTATTTCATTTGCTAAAAATTTATTAAGTGACTCTTCCCTCTCTCTCTTTTGTTCTTGGTTGCTTTTTTTTTTATCTCTTAAGATTATGAGATGTAAAAACCAATATAATGCCTACCTAAAATTATTTAGATTTTCAGTTTTGGCGATTTAATGAAAACCTTCTAAATCATCCGAGAAGAATATAAAATCATGAAGATTGATACTTCAGGCCCAGTTCTACCGAGCAGCCCAACCCTGTTGATGGGAAAGCCTACCTTGATGGGCCTAACATCAGAATAACCTAAACCATCCTAAAAAAAATACAACGCACAACACTTAAAAGTCTTAAACTTCAGTCTACTTCTCAAGTAGAGGATAACATGAAGGGGATAAAAATCATATGCATTGATAAAACTTTATCATTGAGGTCCTTTGTTATCAATTTACATAGGATAGAATAATAATTTAAAAATTGCGAATAGATAAATAAGGTAATTATATACCCCTTTTAGATTCGATTAAATAGTTTTACAACTTTAGCCTTTAAGAATTAACATTTTCTATTTATTTTTTTCACTTTTGTAGCAAATGATTTTAGACTTTTAAATCATTTATTTATTTAGAGATTAAGCACCATATGTCCATATGATTGCATCTCGTTCGTAATTTAGGAGTAAAAAAGCATTTTGAGACAAGGTTAAATGGGATGGTAATAATATTTAAAGTCCCAAAATTCTTTTCACTGAAATCTCAAGGAGATAAGTAGACACTATTAATTATAAAAATCAATTAATTTTTTACAGAGATTAGTTATAATTTTTTCGAGGATGAGATTACTTGCAGAGTAAGATAACATTAAATAAAATTGCTAGAGTATGAAAAGTGGGTATTTGTCCCACATTAGTGAAATACAAAGATATGAAAATCAGTGTTGTCCCGTATTGATAAAATTAAAAGGTTTGAGCATATATTTTAGCTTGTGAGTTACTCTATCCATTGCCAATTGGTTTTGAGTTAGAACCTCATTTGAATTTGAACTTATATACATGACTATTTATTAATTGCCCAATTGATATAAAAATTTAACATGGTATCAGAGCATGTGCTTGATCTTGATTTGCCACCATCCCCGTTTGATAATAGCTCACAGATGATGGGGACGTGTTAGAGTATGAAAAGTGGGTATTGTCTCACATTGATGAAATACAAAGATATGAAAATGGGTGTTGTCCCACATTGATAAAATTAAAGGGTTTGAGCACATATATAAGCTTGTGAGTTATTCCATCATTGCCAATTGATTTCGGATTGGAACCTCATTTGAGCTTTATATACATGACTCTTTGTTAATCGCCCAATTGATGTAAAAATTTAACAAAAATATTACGAAAACAAGATCATGACAAAAAGTAATATGACAACCGATGAAAAGTAGGGGTGTGCAAAAAACCCGCCGAAAAAGATTTTTTGAATTCGGTTAAGTTACAGTTCAGATAATTTGAAAATTCGGTTAACCAAATCGAAAATAATTTTGTTTTTTTTTAAAATTATACATAAAAAATAAAAATTTTAGGTAAGAAAGTGTACTTTTTTATTATTTATAAATGGTAACCAAAGTTTAATTTTTATAAAAAGAATTTAAACATAAAAAATGAAAAGTTTAGTCACGAAAGTATACGTTTTTTTTATTATTTATTAATGGTTAACTGGTAACCGAACCGAAAAAATAGTTAACCGACTTTTTCGGTTCAATTACTATTCGGATTTTGGACAAACGGAAATTTTCGGTTCGGTTACAGTTCGGAATTTTTTTGAGCCAAAAAATCGAAGGTTAACCAAAATTCCGATTAATCAGTCTTGCACACCCCTAAATTGAAAAGCCATCTAACAAAATTCAAAGAGAAGGAAAAGAAGAGAGGAGTAGAAGGCTAGCTAGGGCTTTCGCAGCCATTCCTCATGTATAAGCACGACAAATGCTAATAATGCAAAAATTAATAGAAAAATAATGTGTCCAGGTGTCAATAATAGACTGATAAGAGAAGACAAGGGCTTAAGATACCAAAGTGAACAATAATTATATATATTTATACAAAATAATTCATACTAAAAATTATTTTAGGTGGAATCCATATATACTTGATGGTTGATAGGGAATACACCATATATTCTCCAGTCAACCTCTCCCTTAAAGAAAAGAATATTCATTAAGAATACAACTCGAAAAATGTTTCCTCTCATACTTTGCAGATTGTTTGGTTGATCTTTTTTAAATTTAGGTATAGAAATTAAAAATAATCCATTCATTATATATTTAATGTTCGGTTCATTTTTTTCCCATTTAGAATCACATACTCAACGCATTATTTAAAAATTCAGCTCTAGATTTAAGCAAATCTGTAACTCCCTCGCACTTGGTTTATATAATTTCATATCCATAGAGTTAAGTTTTTTCATTCTGAATTGAATTAACTAAGTGTTATTAGGAACTAGAAATCATACACGTACCTCTCAATTTCTTAAATTCTTGATTACATTGCATTCCAACCTTTTGAACCGCACAACCCCTTAATGTAGGCATTAAGTTGACAAAAATATGGGAAAATAATTAGCCTTAACATATAATTAGAAGATCTTTGAAAAAATCGTTGAAACTAATTAATTAATATATAACAAGCTATGATTGATAGGAACATAGCCAACTAATAGATAGTGGCTTGCACCTATACATGGAGTAATTAAGAGGTTTAATTATTAGGGTGGTAGAGGTTGATTTAATTTGTAGAACATGTTGCCATGGAATTATTCAGGCGATCATGTCAATAAAGCACATAGTTAGTCAACTAACCCTATTATTTGCTCTTTCCAGAGTGTTGGCCATGCTCCTCGACGTACACAGTAGATAAGTACTTCCTCATTTACTTCATCTAAGTCCAGTTATTGAATTACTTGTAATATATTTTTTTGGTCTTAGATCCTTTATTTCACTAGAATCAAGTTACTGTTGGTCCAATAAAAGATGAAACTCCCCCATCACAAATTTTCTTCATTCACAAGACCCAAACTTGAGATCCTGCTTAAAGGAAACAAGTGTGAAAACCACTTAAACCAACCTGTGTTATAATCATCACATCACATATCATATATATAATATAAAACTGAATTGGTCTAATGGATTCATAATATTTTGACAAGTGTCAAGTTTTTATTAGTTCTTTATGATTATTATTTATTTAATTAATTTAATCATCATCGATTTTCTTACCCACATTCAAATATCAATATTAAATAATTGTTTCTTTATTCAATTGTTTAACAGCCACAAATTTAAAATAAAGCAAGATTATAAATGTGAAAATGTACTTTTAATTATGATAATGGAGACGCCTATAGTTTATCTAAATTTGAAGAGACATCCTTGCCCCCTATGCCAAATGACATTAAACATATGCCAAGAATAAAAAATATGCTTCCTTGCTAAGATGAAGTATAAAGAGTGAGGAGGACAAAATTTATATTGGATTTTTCTTTTGCCCAAAAAAGAGGGGAAAAAAAAGGTGAATAGGTTAGTGTCAAACAATACACATATTTAGTAATTGTATATATATAACTTGAAGTATGTAATTGTATTTATCATAGATGATTTGATGCTCCTTATATCTTCTTATTTTCTGCTTTTAGCAAAAGGACCTTTAAATAATGATATTTATTTTGTAAATATAATAGGATTATTGGACACTTATATTTAATTGTGAGATTTATTTTATAAATATATCTATATGGGCCGTTAACTAAATTCTAACATTTAGAAATTGAGGCCCAAACTTTCCTTATCTTCAAAATGATCCATATCTTTTTAGCAACTAAATAAAAATTGATACATTATATATATTAAACTAGATGCAATTCTTCGACTACCAAACCTTCGATTTGAATTCCGTATTACATGATAAATGCATTTACATGTTTTAACATTATATATACAATTATCTTATATGTACATTGTCTGACACTAACCTCTTCACCTTTTTTTTTTCCTCTTTTTGTTATTTTTTTAAAAACCATCCAACATAAGAATTGTTCTCTTATTATGTTAAAAACATGTACAACTCAAAATATAGTTGCCAATCCAAACAATATGTCAAAATAAATAGTTTATATAGATATTTTAAGTACCAATTAGCTGAACATATTAGTGCTTTTAATTAGAATTAATGATAGGACCACAAATTCCTTAAAGAAAAATTATAAGATTATAAAATGTCAACACATTTCCGTACGAAGCACGGGATGCACACTAGATATAATAGAAAAGTGAATGACATGAATGGATTGAGGGTAGATTAACAAGTGTCACATTATTATTAGCTACCTCCTTTTTTATTTCATTTTTTATTTAATACCAAATGTCATAATATAATAAGAATTTAATGTGCTCTTTTACTGCTAAAATTTAAAAGTAAAAAAGAGTTTTACAATTAGATTTAGTTTAAAATAAATAGCTTTGAGAGGTCAAAAATGACTATAATATAAAATGATATAAAGCAATAGAAGTAATAAAGGTTTCATGTACTATTTTACTCATGCATTTTGACAAGTCAAAAATAATTTTATAATTTAAGTTAATTTGTAAATAGTAATAACGGCATATTAATATAATCCTTTACTCATTAATTTTCAAAAGTAAAAAATGGGTTTACCATATATATATATATATATATATATATATATATATATATATTATACTCACACACACACACACATGTATATAACAATAAAAGTATTAATCTTTTATACAGTTAGTTCAACAATTATAAACATTTGTTGACAAATAATAGAATAAATAATTGTTGACAAATAATAGAATAAAAAATTAATAATAATATAATGTACCCTTTAAAAATTGTCTACAAATCAGTGCGCTCACTTTAACGTTAATCGAATCAATTTTACTATGTCAAAATATGTACTGTAAGGCAATGCAATTACTATTTAAAAATATCATTGGCTATTGATAACTTGGAAATTCAAATAACTCTCAAGAACAAAATACTTGTGCTTAATTATTTTATAATTATCCCAATAAACAGTGAAATTTAGATAAATGAAAAAATATTTATTAAAAAGTGTGCATAATTATACTACAAAAATTTGATTCGCAAGTTTTTTTACTATATATTATAATTTGATAAATTATTTATGCATATTTTTTAGGTAATACATGTACATGAGTCACATGACCAAAATAAACGTCATAAATTCATTCTTTTATTTAAAAATACTATATATAGATTATAGATTCAATTTTATGTTACTGTTGTCCTAGAATTTATTTAGAATCTGATATTTAAATCTTGAACCAACAATATTAAAGATATTATATGAAAAATTAATATTTTAAATTAATTAATTATCATAATTTTATTGATATTTATTTTAAATTTTATTTGTTTCAATAATTATTGTGTATTATAGTATATTTTAGATATCAGTAATGATAAATTATTCAACCCTCCCTTTCCCGAACGTTGCATGAATGCGAGATGCTTGTGTACCGGGCTTCCCTTTAGTGATGATAAATTATTTTCATTTCATTGTTATAAAATAAACATTAATGAAAATTCATGCAAACCACGAAATTCATCCCCTAGTATATTTGATAGTTAAAGTTAATGCCTATCTAATGTTTATAATTTGTTTATATATGTTCTATTTTAAAATTAGTCTTGTTTTACAGAAACAAATAAGAAAATTAGCCAAACGAATACTAAAATAGACTAATTCAAAAGCAACTTAGGTGCTCTTCGCCAAAGTTGCTGTTTAAGTAGCCAATAATTGTTTAGGTAGTCGATAGTTTTTCTAATTTAATTATTAGCTTATACTTTTTTTATATGAATGGTTGAAGAAAATGTGTTCAGTGAATCTAGGTATCATGTTAACTAATTAATATAAATTGACATAAAAGGATATGGACAGATTGCCAAAAAAAAAATCATAATGGGTGTCATTAACCCAAAAAAATAAATGACTATTTTTGGGTGCTAAAAGCTAATTTTATGAGTTCTTTTTTCTGGAAAAAAGCTAAATATTACTTGAAATACTATTCCAAACACTAGATTGCTAAATAGTAATACTTGATTGATTGAGTCAATACTCTAAATGTTATTACTGAAAATAACCTTATACAAACCATTTTTTTTATCATTTAATAGAAATTACTCTTGGTCCTACTATTGAAGGGATGGCACCCTAGAGGGTATGAATATCGTGATAAGCAAAAATTTTTGGTGCTTAAAATTTTCTACTCAAGATAAACAATAATACTTGAAATAGACGTTCTGAAAGTTGTAGAATAATGGATGCCGGATGGAGATAAATAACACATAGTCTCTTAGACAAGTAAATACGTATGTGGAAATTGTAAAGTTAGGGATTTTAAAAGCAGTAATAATAGTGCTTAGAGATTGTAAGCTGTGCAAAAAGCAAGGAGAGACAATACAAGGATTTTTCACAAAGTTACCAACCAATGGGCTACTTATATGCCTAGTGACGGATCTAGACATTTGAAATAGGGGTGTCTACAGTCCACCTATTAATATCATCACTAATATACATGCACTTAAAAAAAAAAAAGAAATCATATGATATACACTTTAGTTTATTTTATAAATGTTCCATATCGTATTTTTTTACAAACTTACTAGCTATACTTGATATGCAACAGTAATACAACCCCCTTTTTTTACTAAAAAAAAGGTACTATGGTAGTCTACTAATGCATTTCTGCTATGTTGTTCTACATATTCTGAAGTTGATGTATAAATTGTGTCGGAATCATAGAATGTTACAATTACCAACCATTTATTAAAACCATTAGTTAAAAAGCACAAATAATGCATTACTACGAAGTAATGAAACAAAAAAAAAAAACCCATTAAACCATGAAGTGAATATGCCAAACATAAAATAAAACTACAAATAAGCAATCCCCACCATCTAATTGCACTTAAAGGGGGGAGGGGGGAAGGAAATTCCACACCATGTTAAAGACAATTCTACACGAAAAAAAAGTTGCAACTGAACAATCAAAACAATCAATAATAATAAGAGCAGAAAATTAAAGATATTAGTATTAGATTAAATTAAAAGTTTAAATTCCACATAAGAGAGTTAGGGAGACATAGAAAGAGATTTAGATTGGAAAAACGGAATGTAGTTTTGCATGAGAAGAGGAGAGATAAAGAGATTAGGGATTAAGTGCGTTTAATTTTGTTTTATTTTTCTATCAAATTTCAATTTTATAGTTATGTTTATATCTAAAGAAATTCAGAATGTCAATATATCGGTTGGGTATATTTAGAGAATCTCCACAATTTTCCCCCCTATTTTAGGGGTGTTCAAATATACTAATTTACCCTCATTCAAAATAGTTCATTAGAATTTTTTTTTGGGTTAGGGGTGTCCATGGACACCCCTAACCATAGCATAAATCCGCCCATGTATATGCCTAATGTCCTCCCTTAGGATTCCAACCAAATCGACTATATATTTTAATGAGACAAGCTCAACAAATGACATTAGAAACTTCGCCTATAGTTAGATTTTTTCCAGAACACTCTACCAAACTTTTCTCTTAGAATTCTCTAAGTCTCAGGAGGACAACACTAGCTTGACAAGAGCCTATTACTCCTTAGCTTATAGTGTTTACATTAGTATTCTCCGAAGCTCACCAACCACTTAGCAAGAGCACACTTGGTCCTTGCCTACAATTAGAGTTTTCTCGTAGTATTTTGACAAGCTCCTTGCCTAGAGTTCTCTCACTGTCATGAGAACAACTCGTTATGGTTTTTTCAAGCTTCTTGACAAAATTGACTAGAGCTTTCACTAGCTCCATTATAATCTCATCCAAAATGCTCTCTTACTGTTGCACATCTCAAACCTTGAGTGTATCCATTCTAAGGTCGACAACACACTAGCTTACTAGAGAACTCCCTAAACTCTCATGTTTCACAAGTGTTACAAGAGTGTTGCAAAGATTCAAGTGAAGTGCAATTCTTGAATAATGGAAAAACCTAAATTAGTAGGATATAAAGAAACTCTCTAAACTCTCATGTTTCACACTTTTCTTTAAGAATGAGAGATCAAATCGTTTATTAAGAGAGGATATAAAGAAACTCTTGAAATTGTGAGAGATAGTTTATTACTGGAAAAATCACTAAGCAAGAACATAAGGGAAATATTGGGGCTCACTATAAGAAGTCAATGATAGCCCCTAAGAACTACAAAAGGATCTAGCACTTTGAAAGAGAAAAAGAGCATGTTACGATCAGAAAAGAATACAAAGAGATGAATGAACAACTTAATTCATTGATTTACAAAGGTATAATACATCAATATTTATACGCAGAAAGAGATGATATAAAAGGAACGCTAAATCGACTACAATCAATATCTCAATCAAATCTTGATTATAATAGTCAATTGCTAATGACTAAAATCTCTCCACACAAATACCAAGAATATCTCAACATCCCCCTTCAAACTCAAGATGGGGTAGTTGAAACCAGCTTGACTTTGTGCACTAAAGTATGAAAGCGGCTAGGAAGATGTGACTTTGTGAACAAATGTGCGGGTTGATTAGAGGAACTAATGGAGAGGAGGCGTATGGTACCATGAACAATATGTTGATGAGTGAAATGACAATCAATCTCGATATGTTTCGTTCGCTCATGGAAGACATCATTGTGAGCAATTTGTATAGCACTCTGGTTGTCATAGTAAATAGATGTAGCAGTAGTATGAGGGACATTCATATCTGCAAGTAACCAACGAAGCCAAAGTACCTTAGCAGTAGTGTCAGCAATGGCGCAATACTCACTTTCAGTGTTGGATTGGGAGGCTAAGGTTTGCTTTTTGCTTCGCCAAGAAATAAGTGAATCACCAAGGAAGATGCAGTAACTTGTAATGGAACGTCTATCAGTAGGATCACCTCCCCAGTCAGCATCAGAATAAGCTCACAGTTCAAGAGAAGAATCCGTGGAGAAATATAGACCATGAAATAAGGTGCCTTTGATGTAGCGTAAGATTCGAAGAACAACAGCATAATGAGTGGAATGTGGAGCTGACATGAATTGAATGACCAAGTGAACTGCATAGGCAATGTCGGGTGTGTGTAACTGTAAGGTAAATTAGGCTGCCAACAAGTTCCCGATAAAGATTAGGATCTGGAAGTGGAGTACCATCTGTTGGAAGAAACCGCACATTCGTTTCAAGAGGCGTGATTTCTACCTTACAATCAGAGAGGCCTGCTTTTGTCAAGAGATAAGAAGCATTCTTGGCTTGAGATAAAGAAATACCATCCTCAGAAGAAAGAACTTCAAGGTCTAAGAAGTAACTGAGGGGTCCCAAATCCTTCATTTCAAGTTGTTTAGTTAAAAACTATTTGACAGTTTTAATACCAGATGAGTCGTCACCCGTAATTATCATATCATCCGCATATAGAACTAGAAGTAGTAAAACAACACCGTGGTCTGTTTTCTATAGAAATAGTGCATTACCATGTGGACTAGAAGAGAAATGAATTTTGCTAAGTGTAGTGCTGAACTTAGCAAACCATGCTCTGGGAGCTTGTTTAAGCCCATAAAAAGCACGACGGAGACAACAAACTTTGTTAGGAAGATGATCACACCCAGGTGGAGGATTCATAGACACTTTTTCCTCTAAATCTCCATTAAGAAATGCATTTTTGACATCCATTTGATGTAAGCCCCATTGTTTAGAAGCAGCAATGGCAAGAAGTGTTCGAACAAAAGTGATACGAGCCACTAGAGCAAAAGTTTCTTCATAATCAATTCCATATTCTTGAGTATAACCCTTTGCAATGAGTCGAGCTTTACACCTTTCAACAGAACCATCAGATCGTGTTTTTATCTTATAAATCCACTTGCAGCCAACGAAGGGCTTGTCAGGAGGAGGATCAACCAAGTCCCAAGTATGAGTCTTTTCAAAGGAATATAATTCTTCTTGCATAGCTTGCTGCCAACGAGAGTCATTAGATGCCTCTTTATAGGTCTAAGGTTCATGTAAGTTGAGCATGGATGAAAAACAATGATAATCATGAAGATATTGAGGTGGGTTTCTTACTATATGAGGGCAATTGGAGGGAGACAAATTATCAATGGGTGCAGGAGGTAAGTGGCTCTTGAGTTACTAGAGTAGGATATGCAAGCGAGACTTCATCACGAGAAATAATCATAGCATCGAGCGTATGTGAGAACTCAGATGGGGAGCTAGCTTTAGATTCGCTAAGAAACAGCTCAATTGAGGAATTAGAGAAAAAAGGAGTAGATACGTGTCGGATACACTCAAATTTAGACACTAAAGAAAATTTAATGTGTTCTCAAAAGACAACATGATGGGAAAGACGAATTCGATGTGAAATGGGATCCCAACAATGGTATCCCTTGTGTTCTGTCCCATAATCCAGAAAGAAACAAATGCGAGCATGAGCTTCTAACTTTGTGCATTCCTGTGGTTGAAGAAGAACAAAACAAGTACAACCAAATACCTTAAGAGACTCATAATTGGGTGGGTGGTTATAAAGGCGTTCAAAGGAGACACATTACCAAGAACAGAAGATGGAAGTCTGTTGATGGTATAGACAGTAGCCAAGGCTGCTTCACCCCAAAATCGCTCAAGACAAGAAGAAGAGATAATCATAGCACGAATGGAATTGAGGATATGTTGAAGTTTTCGCTCTGCGCGGCCGTTTTGCTGAGATGTGTGGGGACAAGAATATTGAGAAAGAGTACCATTGTCAGTAAGAAACTTTAAGAGTTTGGAATCACGATATTCCATGGCATTGTCTCTTCATAAGATTTTAATGGTTTTATCAAATTGAGTTTTAACCATGGTTGCAAAATCAATATAAATTTGGGGTAATTTAGAGCGATTTTTCATGAGAAAAGTCTAGGTGAATCTAAAATAATCATTAACAAAAATCACAAAGTACCGTGATCCGTTCATAGTGGGTACAGGACAAGGTCCCCAAATATCTGAATGAATTAAATCAAAGGGAGAATCAGAAATGGAGGTACTGTTATTGAAAGACAAGGCAGGTTGTTTTGCTTATTGACAGGCAATAAAATCGAAAGTTTTGCCATTGACAGTTCCTAACACACCATGAGAAAGTAAAGGACGAAGTTCATTTAAGGAGCTATGACCAAGACGCTGATGCCATATTGACAGAGGAACACTAGTGGAAATAGCACAAATAGGGGTCAAAGAAGGAACATGCAGGGAGGTGAGTTTAAACAAACGTCCAACTTTAGGACAAGTTCCGATGATTTGTGTCGTCTTGAAATCCTGCACACGACACCCAATAGGTGAAAAATTCACTTCATAACCATAATCACACAATGGACCAACGGAGACAAGATTAAAGTTTAAGGCCGGAATTAGAAAAGTATCAGGTAATGAGACATTAATTGAGAAGATAGGTCCTTTATGACTAATGTTCATAATGAAACCATTGGCGGTCTTAATGGAAGGGGAGTTGGCAGCGGGCGCTAATGAAAAGAAAAGGTTAGGGCAACTTGTCATGTGGTTACAGCAGCCATAATCAAAATACCAGGAAGAGTTACTTGAGAGAGTAGCTAAAGTTGTAGTTTTATTACCAGTGGCAGAGACAAGTTGACTAAGCAGGGCCTAAAGGTCAACTGAAGAAGAGGGATACGACTTAGAATTGTTGGCACAAGTAGCAGTTCCAAACACAGACTTGGTAGACTGACTGGGACAAGTCTAATTCTTATTTTGAGGATGAGTCGGACAATCGTTAATAAAATGATTAGACTTCCTACAGTATCGATAAAATACTGTAGAATAATTTTTTGGCAATATGTTCCCTTTTATGGCATTGACGACATTCAACAATGGGGCATTCTGGGAGAAGATGACCAGTTTGATGACCGTGGCGACAAATCTTGGTGTTCTTATCAGAAGCTATGAAAGCATAATCAACTTGTGTCTTCAAAAGCCCCAATCGAGTTTCCTCTAATTTCAGTCAAGGAAGGGCTGCTTCAAGGGTGGGTAAGGGTTGTTGATTAAATAAAGATGCTCGTACAAGCTCATAATCATTAATAAGAGCCATCAAGTATTGAATTAATTTGTCACCATTACGATATGCTACAAATTTTGCAGCATCTTTGGCATAATTCCACACGGGCTCAGATAAGGTCAATTGATTCCAAATAACTTCCATTTGAGCAAGAAAGTCATATACAGGTTGTCCCTTCTCTTGTTTCAAACTACTGAGTTCTTTTATAAGTTGAAAACGATGAGACAAGTCAGAACTTGTATATCGTTGAGCAAGATGGTCTTATACCGCTTTTGCAGTTTCAAATTGACCAAACTGAATATGGATGCTTGGAATAGAAGTGTTTCGGAGCCATGTAATAGTCTGATGATTTTTGCTATCCTAGTTCTCAAGGCGTTCAGCAAATTTCTGATCCGCTTCACCAGTAGCTTTTGTGGGACATGTTATGTCACCTGTAGCATATCGCCATAGTTTACGCCCTTTAAGAAAACTTGCATTGCCTCAGACTAATGCCTGTAGTTTGTGCCATTAAGGATCACAGAAATGGGTTGGGAAACATCACTCTTGTCCATCATAAAGAATACAGGGGCAAATCAAACTAAAACTTTGACAGGAAGACTTCAAAGATTGAAAACCACCAAAGTTTGATGAGAGGAGGGTGATAGGAAAAACTCCACCAGGAAGGATTTAGGCAAGCTTTAAAAAATGAAACCCAACAACCAATCCTAGAGCTCTGATACCATGTTACGATCAGAAAAGAAGACAAACAGATGAATGAACAACTTAATTCATTGATTTACAAAGGTGTAATACATCAATATTTATACACATAAAGAGATTATATAAAAGGAACGCTAAATCAACTACAATCAAGATCTCAATCAAATCTTGATTATAGTAGTCAATTACTAATCACCAAAATCTCTCCACACAGATAACAAGAATATCTCAACAGAGCATAAAGAGGGGGCGGTTAGTATAAAGAGCAAGGAGCTTAAGATTGTCACTTATAGCAGAATTTTTGAGGTATTACAAATAACAAAATATTGTCGAAATATTTACTAAAGCTTACGATTGTAAAGCTTACAATTGTAAAGGACTACTCCCTATATCTTCCTTACAATTGTAAAGGACTACTCCCTATATCTTCATCGAGAATGAATCAGTAGTGAATTTTCATGGGGGCTTATGATTATGGTGAACATTTTAAGTGTAATACATTATATGGAGGATACATGGCCACATTTTGTATTGATTTGCTTGCCAAAAGAAGAAAAATTTATGACGAGAATAATAACAACCTTTAAGCATGGGTCTTATTAGGCGGGGTTTGGGAGATCCAGATATGAGCGGTCTTGCCTTTGTAGGTATCACTACTCACAGAGAGACCGATTCTAACATACCCATAAAAAGGATTGAGAAAACATTTTGTAGTTTTGAAAATCCTTTGATAAAAATAAATACATAAATAGATAGATAATAAAATAAAAGCGTTGCACTATAAATAACAATAGGTCACATCATAACCAATGCAAGCATACATGAAAACTGAAAATGCACGATAATTGATACCCAAAACCAAGTGCCAGCAATTTAAGTGTCCTCATTAGCCAATGGAAGGGCAGATAATAAGTTACCAAAAGTCTGTAACCTTAATCCTAGATTTCCAAAGCTTCTTGCTTAGAGCCATGCTTTCCGTTAGTCCTAAAGTCGTCAAATCAACACTTCACTCCAACTCTTCCTCAGTCTACTTCGACCCATTCTACACCCCATAAGCTCAATCTTCTCATATCTCCTCCCTGGTGCATCCATGCTTCTTCTCCTTATGTGTAATAGCTCAACCCTAAAATTATTTAATTATGTTCATTTATTTAATTACTTCATGTTCATAATTTTTCTTGTCTCATTTCATGTATTTCATTTATTCACCCTGGTGGAAAAATTTTATTTGGGCCCTCACTTGGCAATTCGGATTTTAATTGTTTATTTAATCGATTAACAAAAACTTTGAGAGAATTGATAGTGGGCCCTAACGAGCTTAATCTAAGTAATTTATTTTGCTTTCCATAACCTTATAAAACTTTCATTTTGAGTTTCGTAAAAAAAACGTTATCGTTACGAAGCGTTTTATTCCCGAACCCAATTTATTTTGGCCGTATTGAAGCCCAACAAGTTTGCCTATGATTTTACACTAATTAACATGGTTAACTTAACCATGGTTAGTTTAAAAGGTGGAAATTAATAGATAAAAACTAAGCCAAGTTGAGATTAGTCAACAAAGCTCAAAGTTATCCACAAATCATCTTTTCTCTCCTCTATCTCTCCTCCTCACGGCCAGCAGACCTGTGCAGCCCTTTTGGGTGTTTTCTGGCTAGCCTTGGTGGTTTTCAACCCTCCCCGACATCCTAGTACCTCAAGCTACCATCCTTCGTCATCAAAACCCCTAAACCCCATCTCCATCTCAACTTGTTTGCACTCAAAGTGAGTAATCTTGAAATTTGTTTTTATTGGTTTTGATTTCTATCTTAGTTTTGATTCTTGTTTTGATGTTTTTGAGTGTTGATCATGATGTTTTGATAAGAAATATGAGTTATTTTGATGTTGATCATGGTGGTGTTCAAGTTGGATCATGCTAGGTTAGGGTTAATCTTTGATCATGCAAGCTTAATGTTAAAGTGTTGGATTTTGATTGTTCTACCTTTGATTTGGTCATCTTCTAATCTATTGGTGTTTATGTTGATGTTTTTGGTGATTTCACATGAGTTGGAGAGACTCCAAGTTGGCCATAAACTAGGGTTTTGGCTAATAATGCATGGTTTGGATTAATTTAGCCTTAAGCTTGTGTTATGTGGGTGTTTGATTGAAAAATGATCTCTTTTGGATATGATTATGAAGTGAGTTTGAGTGTGGTGATTTTGTATGCTGTTGGGATGGACCAAAGCTTGCTTACATGCTTTTAAAGAATGGTTTAAGTTGAGAATTTGTGTGAAAAGAGAGAGAAAAGCAAAAACAGTGAGGGCTGAAATTTTCAAGAAAACAGGGCAAACTTTGTCAATAAATTGGTAATGCACGACTAAGCCAAAAACTATGATTTTTGGTGGGTAGATAGTTCAGTGTGTTAAATTTCAAATGGCTCTTGACTCGCCTTAATCCGAGGTCTGTGAAAAAATTTATGATCATTTTACCAAAACTGCGCAGGATGGACCAAAACTGACATGCTTTGGTTCTAGCCTCATTTTGGGAATTCTTTTGAGGGAATCAAGCTTGGTGTTCTAAATGAAAGATTTTGGGGACTTCCTAAGTGTTCTATGTTGGGGTTTTGAGTCTCAATCCAAGGTCAGATGATTAAGTTATGCGTCATTCTTCCTAAGCCACTGTTATGTTTACTTTGCTTTTTCTAAATTATTAGTTATAAAATAAATATTTTGCTAACCATATGTTCCTACAATGGTAATTTTGTACAGAATCCAGGCCTAATCTATCATTTCTTCCACTTTTGAGCATAATATTATTCCGTGAGCTTACATTTAAAAATTCCAGGTACGTTCATTGCTTGTATCTTTAGAGATCAACACATATTTACCAAAATTATAATGTTTTGTTAAGCACATCAATGAATTAGTTTAATCAGTGATTTATCACATAATTAGCGACCCCATCAGTTATCAGTTGCAGGGCATAGCCCTTCAGTTACCCGTGCGGCTTTAGGCTAGGTCCCGATCGGCTTGGCATGTGTACACCTATCTTCAGATCGTAACAGTTACCAAGGGTTCACTATCAGATAATAATTGACAACGCAGTTTCATATTCATCTTATTCCCTGTGTTTAATTAAAAAAGAATTGCAATACAGACCCAACCAGTTTTTGTTCCATGAATGTTTAACAATACAGAAATGCATGTACTGAGCTTCAGCTCACATTTTGAAATGTTGTCATGTTTTGTTTTAGGAAAGTGTTCAATCAATCGCTCTCAAGCAGACAGAACGACTGAAGATGATAAGTGAGCTGGGAAATCTTTATGGAATGGGGGTGTATTATCAGTGAGATGTTATAACTCTGTATTATGGAATATATTTTGGTGTTGAGACTACGTATTTTATCAGAATTCTATATTTTGGTGTAATCCTTGACATGTTTGTATGGTTTTGATGTTAGAGCAATTTCTATATTTATCGAAATGGTTTGATAGGTTGTGATGGTGTGAATGCCTCTGTTGGTAAACATTGATTATTATGACTCAATTTATCATGTACAAGTAAAGCCTTGTCCTTGTTTGGATGGCGGTAACACCTAATCATTTGGGTTATCATTCCTATTTGGGGAAAACTAGTGAAAGAAATGCAATCAGTGATTGATACACATTTGGGGCGTTACATTATGTGACCACACCATCTAAAGTCTAGCTTCTCTCGTCTTATCCTCTATAGGTGTTACTCCTACTTTGTCTCTAATTGCTACATTTTTAATCATATACAACCTCATGTGACCGCACATCCAAAGAATCATTCTTGGTCATCTCCATGACCCCCATCCTCTGGATTTGAGACTTCTTGATAGGCCAATACTCCGCGCTATACAATAATGCTAGCCTAAAAAACATACGATAAACCCTCCCCTTCAATCTTAGTGAGATTCTTTTATTACACAACACCCTTAAAACATTCTTCTATTTTTGTCATCCTACCTTTATTCATTGATTAATATCATCATTAATATCCCTTTTTTCCTTAAATAATCAAGCATACATATGTGAACTTATCAACCACTGGCATAGCCACACCTCCGATCAGCACTTCGATTTGAATGTCACCTCTCCCTTAGTAAATCGACATTTTAAGTATTCAGTCTTCCTCAACCTAAATCCTTTAGCCTCTAGGATATTTTTGTACCACTCTAACTTGTTGTTAATCCACTCCCTAGTCTCATTGATAAGAACTACGTTATCAACAAATAACATACACCATGGTATCTCATCTACATTTCCTCCAGTGAGTTCATCCATAACCATAGTGCAAGAAAAGGGTTCAGCGCTAACCCTTGATGGAGTCCATTGTCTATAGAAAAATCATCTGTATTCCCCTAAGGTCCTAACTCTAGTCCTTGTATTCCCCCAAGGTCCTAACTCTAGTCCTTACCACCTCTTACATACATTTAATAGCTCGAATATAATCAACCGGCATGTCTTTCTTCCCCTAAGCACCTCTATAATGCATCCCTAGATCCTCTATCATATGCTTTCTCTAAATCAATAAACACCATGTGGGAGTCCTTTTTCCCATTCCTATAGAATTTCAAGAGCCTTCATATGAGATGAGTAGCCTCCATAGTCAACCTACCTAGTATAAAACCAAACTGAAAATTATGAAAATTTTATCCAATAAAAATATTTCACCAGTTATTTGAAACCAATCTCTTTAATTATATGGATAGAACATCTACAATTATTTAAATTTTTCCGAACTTTGATAAATTGAGGCCCACAATACATTATATGGTGGGATGCGTGTAGCATGTATGTGGGACATGCACCACATGACATTATTAAGCCATAGTCCCGTGAGCTTTCATTCAGAAGTAATCGATCCCATGGCCACGATAGATGTCGAGTGTTATCTTGATTGACAGCATATGTGATTAAACTTGTCAATTTGGATGGGCAGATGAATAAGGGTCGGGTGTATTTAGATTTGGGTAAAATACAGGTCTAGTATATTTTGATTTTGGGTAAAATACGGGCGAACGTATTTCAGTTATACGGATTTCGGGTGTCAACCCAACAAATTCAAAGCGCTTTTTTGTGAGTTAATAAATTTTTTTAAAATTAAAAACTTGGCATATTTAAAATTTAAAATTCTTTTTATTTAATGAAAAACATTGTAATTGTAATTTTTTAAAAGAATATTAAAGATATTCAAACTTTTCATTAGGAAGTATGTACGTCATTATGAGCGCCACAGAGTCGAGCGCCCTGAGTCGGCCTGTGGACTAAAATATGGTTGGTAATGAATCGAGTCGTTTATGAGTTAGCCCGTCTAAAGCATATCAACGTGTCGAAGCAATTCGACCGCTAGTAACACATTTAATTTTTGGATATTTTTGTTAACTAACTTACCATTATTTAACCAAGTATAATTTAGTAGTGAATTGATCCTAACTCGAATAAGAGTCTACCCATTACCCAACACTGCCACCATAATACCAGACCAATTAAAATTAAAACCAAGTGAACAAACATTGAAGAAATGCAAGATGTTACAATTATGTTTCAATTGTAACATCAAAATTTCTAGATTATTATAGAGTAACATTATTTAAAATATGATGAAATATGTGCATTTAACTAAAAATAAAACGACGTGACTTGCATGTTTTTAATATTTATTTTATCTTAGGCTAATTTTTTTTTTAAGACTAGATAGTATTCACGTCATTTCATACCCCATTTTTTTAAGGTTTTGATTTATAAGTTGTGTATGATATTATCGTATGATAACAAAGTTGGGAGAAAAAGGACACGATTGCATAAATTCTAAAGGGATGTGATAATTATATAACGTCTTTCTAAATGAACCAATACAATGAACAAATATTATTGTTAAGAAGGTTAAATCTTGTTAAGAATGTTAAATTAAAGAAAAATCAAAAAATAAATATCTAATACTCAGGTCGAACAGACAAGTCCAGGTTCGGGTCAGGCATGACCTGCTAATTTGCGAGTTTTTTGGATTTGAGTCAAGAAAATTATGTTCAAAACACAAAATTTTCAGGCGGGTTCAGGTTGGTTCAGTTTTTATCAGGTCTATATGTGATACATACATATTAGGTGGAATTTCATGTGCTGCCAATTACTCATTACATATAAAATTGTTAGATTTGTGACACGCGTATTTTTGAAGCTTCGTAGCTAGGGTTAAGGGACCCTTCCTCATCAATTCATGGCCCTTCATCATAGATCAACCGCATTGTGATGATGTATACTATCTTGAAGATCCATGATCCATGCATGCCTTGATCTTTAGTCACTTGAAAAAGACACTTTCATATATGTGGATTTTTATTCTCATATCAACTATATTTTAAATTAAGAGTTTAAAAGTGACTAAAACTTTGCTACAATTCTACAGATTAAAATTTGAAAAAAATTAAAAAGACAAATAAAGGAAAAAGAGAGTGAGATCAGAGATCTTAACGAGCAATATTCATTGAACTTAGCATCATGAAAAAGAATAAAAAAAGCCTGTATGATCCATAATTCCAGCCAATCTAAAATTGTACTCGAGAAATAAACCAACACATTTATTACAATTAGTTGTTTGTTGTCGTATAAAACTAAACTTGACTATTTAAATAAACTAATTAGAAATATATCTATAATTTCTCTTAGGGGATATTGGATGTCCACTCATTTCTTGACACTTTGTAACAAAAAAAGTATATAATACAGATAGCTTACTTTTCTTTATCTTGTAAGAAGAAATTATTTTATATATCTTAATTAGAAATACATTTAGTTATCTTCATTTAAATAATTATAGTCTATTTAAATAGTCGATTTTATAATAATTAGAAGATATCTAATTGCATTCTAATTTACAACTATTTTTCACCTCTATAAAACTTAGGCCTCTACTATTCTCTAAAGACAAGTATAAAAATATAATGTCTCAGCTGCATGCTTCATCTTTGTCCCACTATCAAATGTTCACCATCTATCTTCAAATTATTCACATGAAATACACTAAGTTTACCATCTTATGAGTCAACTTACAATCCTTTTCTAATGAGACAACCAAAGATTATAAAAGATTGCAATGATTTCCAAAGGATTAGGGTGACAGGAAACATAGTACTACGAGAAAACATAGATAAGGTATAGTGGACATCAGAATTACCCACTCAATGCGAAATAGTCCCCATGTTGTGGGCAGCATGATTGGTGACCGATTATGACATTTAACTCATTATGTATTGTCTTTAGTCCACTTGTTACTAATGACAATTACTGCCTTTAATTTGCACGAGAGTTGCCCATTCAATCATATCCTCAGTCCTTTCCCACCTAAGAAAATCCTTTTTGCATTTGTCAAATTATTCTTCCTTACAAAAGATTTGTACTAGCTAAACCATGGGATGCATAGAGTAACATGCATGCAACATATCCTGTGATATTGATTAAATGATACTACTAATTGTAACATTGTACTTCGCACAATTAATTTAATATAAGATTCACAAAATATGATAAAGATATCCGCAAAATTCTATCATGTAATAGTATGACTATATTGATTCAAATTATGACTACCAAAGGTGAATATATGAAATATGTATGTGTATATATTTTAAACCTAAAACACTATGCATGTATGTGGTTAAACTTAAAACACTTTAATTAAGTTAAACCATTAAGTTCATGTTGTAACAGCATCTATGATTGATACTTAGACATGTAATTAAGGTAATAATGTATATTATATTTCCTATATACTCTTTTCTTAATTATTGTTGGTGTTGTATTTGGAACCTTGTCTAGCAAGTAGTCGTATTATACTCGGCTAGGGTTTAAGAAGTAGAGCTTTGTACGTATATTTACACATGTGATTGATCTTGGATAAATGAGACATGCATAACAATCTTCTCTGCTTCTCTAATTTTTCATGGTATCAGTGCTAGGTCTCATGTTTTGCTAAAACACTAAAAAAATATTTCGTGAGAGAGAGAGAGAGAGAGAGAGAAATCATAGCCATGGGTGATGATGGCAAGAAACCCCTTTTGTTCTAAACAGTCAATCTCTATATTTTTTGCATCCTTCATACTCACCTGGAGCAATTATAACGACGATCAAGTTTGAAGGAAGGAACTATGAACTGTGAGAGCAACTTGTACAAATGGCCTTAATGGCCAAGAATAAATTAAAACTTGGCATTATTGAGGCACCATAGAGGAGCCAAATGAGTCGAAGCTAAGGCATGAGCAATGGTAAACTCAATGATCACGTCATGGATCATGAATGTGATCAATCCAAAACTTCACAGAAGCTTTGCTTATGTGAAATCTACCCAAACATTGTGGGAGAATATTCACAAGAGGTATTTAGTGTCAAACGTGCCGAAAATACATCAATTAAAGGCCAAAATTGCTTCGTGTACGTAAGAGAAACACAAGGTAGTTGAATTCTTCAATAGGCTCATGGACTTTTGGAATGAACTTGGGAATTATGTTAAAATTCCCAATTGCACTTGTGAAGCTACTCAAAAAACTACAAAGTTCATGGAGGAAGACACAACTCATAAGTTCCTTATGGGACTTGATGATGAATCAAGTCAAATCTTGGCTTTGGAGTCTCTTCCCTCTTTGGATATGATCTTCAATATGGTGCAGCAGGAGGAGACTCATAGACATATCATGACCGTGCATGACACCTAATAAGAAGCTATGGCTGGCTTTATTGTATCCCATCAGCCTGGGTTCTTACACTCACAAGAAAAAAGCCACATGTAAACACTGTCAACAGTATGGGCATAATGAAAGTAGTTGCTTTGGGTTGATTGGTTACTCCACTAGTTAGGGGTACTCGAGGAGGACAAAGTGGCCAAGGAAGGGGACGTGGTGGAAGAGGAGGCAATCGCAGAAGCTCAGGTCAAGGCCGTGGCTACACCGATAATAGAGAGACAACCAATGTAGTGCAACCATATGCTGAGAATGTGCAGGAGAAGCACAAGGTTAAAGGATATGATTTTATCGGCTGAGTAGGTACAAAGATTTTTGAGTCTAATTAGACTCCAAAGTCTAATCTTGACAGACTCTCAGGCGATAATACTTGGCTTCTTGATAGCAGAGCCTCATCTCACATGACAGCTGATAAAGAATTGTTACATGATGCTCATGAAATTGATCCCATCCCAGTTGATTTTCTGAATGGAATGCAAACTTTGGTGAAAAAGGGGGGATTTCTCTATATTTCAAGCTAATTTTGCAAGATGTGTTATAGATGCCTAATCTTTTATGTAGTTCAACATTTATAGCGCAATTTTTTGAAGACTTTTATTGCACTATGGCATGCACTCCTAAGTTTTGCGTGATACAAAACCTTATCATGAGGACCCTGATTGGAGTGGCTGAGCCAAGAAAGAGGCTATATTATTACAAGGGTGAAGCGACACATGGAGTTCAGGGCAACATGGTCACAACTTTAGAGCTTTGGCATCATCGTCTCAGTCATCCTTTACACCAAGCCTTATCTCATTTTTCTAGTAGTATTCAGGGTATTCATAATGGTAAGAATGCTTTATGTGATGTGTGTCTTTGAGCAAAGAAAACTCATGCTTCCTTTCTAATTAGTGAGAATAAAATTATTGATTGTTTCGATTTAATTCATTGCGGTATTTGAGGTACATATCGTACCAAGTCTTTTTATAGTGCTCAATATTTTCTTACTATTGTGGATGATGCTGCCAGGGGTGTTTGCGTTCATCTAAAGAAAGAAAGAAGTAAGGCATCCCAAATTATGAAAGATTTTTGTAACTTGGTCAATACCCAATTTGAGACTAAGGTTAAGACCATTAGGAGTGATAATGCAAGTGAATTCACATATGGTCCTATGAAATAGTTTCATGCTGAAAAATGTATTTTGAATCAAACTAGTTATATGGATACCCCACAACAAAATGGTAGGGTGGAAAGAAAACGTAGGCACATTCTGAATGTTGCTAGAGCCCTACGTTTTCAAGCTAGTTTGCCCATTGAATTTTGGAGAGCATGTGTTCTTGTTGCTGCATGCTTGCCTAATAAACAGAACTCCTTCATCATTTTTAAAGGGTGAGACTCCTTATGAGGCTTTATTTAAAGTGAAACCTTCTTATGAGCTTATAAAAGTGTTGAGTTATTATATTCAAGTTTTGATGATAACAAATCCAAGTGTAAAAATGTGTCCAAGTAGTGTTGCTCCAAACATGATCTGCAAACAGGCCTACTGGTGTTTGTAATCTTTACTGTGTTAACTGGTTTGCTACATGTGAGAACAAGTTCTTAAAACAGGTTTTAAATGGGTGATTCTACATTAAGTCAAGAACGCCATCTCACAGTTGGTTGTAAGGCCTGTTCACAGCAGCTCTTCTAGCAATGCAAAGAACAACTCCAACAAACAAGGTAGCCTTGATGTTCCCAGCAGCTTCTCTAGCGATGCAAAGAACAACCCCAGCAAACAAGGTAGCCTTGATGTTCACAGCA
>JACYFF010031952.1:17165908-17186807 GCA_017589665.1 Selenicereus undatus | reverse complement strand
ACTTATAACGCGAAAATCAGACACCACAATTCACCCCCCCTCTTGTGAAAGTATACTCTAACATCTAACAAAAAGTCTTTGGATGTTTGTGTTATATTCATAATTATCAACGACAAAGGGACAAGTTTGCTCCTCGAGGAACAAAGTGCATATTTATTGGGTATCCATATGGTAAAAAACGATGGAAAATGTATGATATAGAAACAAGAGATATCTTTGTAACTAGAGACGTAATTTTTCAGGGGTAAATTTTCCTCTGGCAGAACAAAAAGACGTGGAGAACATGAATTTGGCATATTTAAATCCATGTTTCATGGAAAATGACTATGAAGAAATAAGAATTGGGTCACAAAAGTAGAAAGCTTATGGAACGGAGCCTCCTCATCATGTAGCTTGCCCCAACCTAGATATGGATTCAGGAAGCATGTGAAATGTGCCAGAACAGACGCATTGTGAAAATCCTCCAGTAATTGATCCTGTGTCTAACGTGGACCCTCAAGTCAACAGCAACAAGCCTCCACATGAAGAAGGGGCAGCAAATGGGCTTGGGCGTAACTTGGGTATAGATGAAAGGGTGGTAGTTTGCCTATTGCTACTATGGACACAGTAAGATAATCTAGGCCAGACATTTGACTAGTCCACAATACTACAACAAAAGACCAAAATGGGATAGAAATGCTTCGGATCATCTACAAGACTCTATTTGCTAAAATACTTGTCTTAAAAACCCCCTTCTTTAGCACATCCACAATAACAGGCTTCCTTAAGTAAGCCTTATCCCATAGCTAATTATGATGGAGATGAATAGGTTGAAGTCTAAAGGTTTTGACTATCATGAAACTTTTGCACCAATTGCAAAGATGACTAGTTTAAGATGTTTTTTGTTAGTTGTAGTTGCAAAGGGTTGGGATTTTCATCAAATGGATGTTCATACTGCATTCATACATGGTGATCTGGAAGATGAGGTCTACATGAATTTGACTCCGGGTTTTAAGCACCTAAAGTCACTAAGGTTTGTCGGCTGCGAAAGTTCTTGTACAGGTTGAAGCAAGCACCACGACAATGGTTTGCTAAGTTGTCTTTTAAACTTCGTGGGCGTGATTTTTGTGAGATCCTATGCTGACTACTATCTTTTTACTTCTAAAAAGGGAGACAATTATATGACCTTATTAGTCTATGCAGATGATCTTGTTCTTACTGAAAATGATGCTGTAACTTTTGCTCAGTACAAGACTTATCTCAACAATTGTTTTCGTATCAAGGACTTTCGGCCTCTAAAATATTTTTTGGAATTGAAGTTGCTCGAAATTTTGCATGACTAGCTCTTAGTCAAAAGAAGTATGCTTTAGAAATCATAGATGAGTGTAGTTTACTGGGCACGAAACCGGTTGATTTTCCTCTTGAGAAGAACCACAAACTTACTTTAGCTTGAAGCAAGTCGTATCATGATCCAACCCAATATTGGTGGCTAATAGGATGATTGGTTTATCTCACTCTCACTCATCCTAAATTGTGTTATTTGGTACATATTTTATCGCAATTTATGCTGAAGCGCAATAGGAACATTGGGAGGCAGCAAGACGTGTTCTAAAATATTTAAGAGGCAATCCTCGACAATGAATCTTTATGAGGAGTGATTGTGACCTATAGTTTTATGCTTATTGTGAGGCAGATTGGGAAGCTTGTCATCTCACTAGACACTCTTTGACTGGGAACTTTGTGACTTGTGGAGGGTCTCCTATTTAATGGAAAAGAAAGAAGCAAACCAATCTATTTCAATCGTCAGCTGAAGCCAAATATCGTGCTATGGCTATGGTGACTAGGGAGTTGATTTGGATAAAATCCTTTCTAGCTTCATTGGGCGTGTTTTTTGAAGAATATGACCAAACTATTTTGCAATAATCAGGTTGCCTTACATATTACCAAAAATATCATTTTTCATAAGAAGACTAAGCACATCGAAATTGGTTATCATTTTGTTCGGGAACGGATTATCTCAAGCAAGTTAAGTGTTGGCTATGTTCCTTCTAAATATCAATTGGCAGATATATTCATAAAAGCTCTAGGTAGCAAGTAGTTTCATCTTCTTTTGGGCAAGTTGGGCATCATTAACCCCCATACTCCAACTTGAGGGAGAGTATTAAGGAAATAATGTATATTAATTTTCCTCTATTCTAGTTTCCTAATTAGTTGGTGTTGTAGTAGGAAATCTGTCTAGAAAGTAGTTGTATTATACTTGGCAGGAGTAGAACTTTGTACATATACACACATGTAATTGATCATGGATAAATGAGACATACATAACAATCTTCTCTGCCTCTCTAATTTTTCATGGTGTGACAACATCTACAGTACTTAGACATGTAAAAGTTTCATAAAGTAAGATGCTATTAATCTAGATTGACTATTTATCTAAACATAAGTAAAAATACATAGTATCATTATATAGTCGATACAATCTTCCTGTCCTCTTCAATGAAAGGGGAATAAAAGTAGAAAAAACAAAGTTACAGTTATATCATATAACCGGTTGCACAAAAGCAGTTGTACAATCGGATTTCGGCTTACTAAAAACAGCATATAGCTCACTAAAATATGTAAATATACACCCAATTTTGCTCACTAAAAATGCTGTATAGCTCATTAAAATATTTTAGTGAGCTGAGACCCGTTTTTTGGTGAGCTAATAGATACTTCTAGTGAGCAGACATACCCAAATCAAGGTGTTTTATATGCCCAAGTTTCGCTTAGTAAAACACTACATAGCTTATTAAAATGTGCTATTATACCCCAAAAAAAATGATATTATGCATATGATGCTCAATATATTATAATCTAATTATCTATATTATTCTTTTTTAGTAAGCTATGATATTTACTTAGTGAGTTGTAATAGTTCTTTAGTGAGTTATGAAATACATTTGGTGATCAATGTGATTTAGTGATTAGTATTAATTATTCATAATAAAAAAAAGTAAGAAAGTATATAATACACAATTTAATTAAGTGAACACATACACATTCTTCTTCATATTTAATGCACGTTTTTCAAAATAAGCTACATTGTGAATTTTGGTGAGTTATAAAATATGTTTAGTGAGCAATACTTTATATTTCTCTTCCAATTTGTTATGATATTTCTTTTGATTAACTCAAATATAAGATTATTTATATGTACGAGAATGACATACTTGAAAAGTTTCAATCACTTATACTCTTACTATTTTTTTTAGTGAGTTATGATACTTATTTTGTGAGTTATGAAATATATTTAGTGAGTTATAAAATATATTCGTGATCAATATGATTCAATGAGCAATACTAACTATTCCTAATCAAAATGAACAAGTAAACAATATATACACAATCTTTGGGAGCACATATACATTTTTGTTTATAGTTTGACATACGATTCCAAATAAGAAGAAAGAACTTACTTGCTCGTTACCCTTTTTCACACGTTTCGGCTTCAACTTTTCCTTTCATTAGACATAGCCTAAAGGATAACTATTAATGATGAAAGCCTTCAATTATGTAATGGGGCCAACACAACTTTGATGATGAAAGCATTCAATAATGATAATGGGGCCAAGCACAGTTAAAAGACAACCATATGGATAGATATCATCATTAATTGAGTTACAAGAGCAGTGGGACCGTTAAGGCACCGATCGGTTCCCTTTAAAGTTGGAATTATATTCCACATTGGGTGGCTCTCAATTTTCCTTAATGAAAAAGTTTTAATTTCTGTTAATGAAGAGTCGTCAACACACTAGTCATTTCCTTTGTCGAGAATCCATTTCCGTATACAAACATGGCGTGCTTGCGCAACACAATGCATGGAAGACTTAATACATCATACATACTTCTTGGCCATATGAACTATAGCATGATTAGCGTGGTGTTGAATTGATTCATCTCATAAGGATAGGACGTACTAAAGTTGAAACGTTATTTGAAATTAAAAATAGGAAAATGGTTTTCAAGAAAAAAGAGGATCAAGGATTATTGGTGTAAATTGTATCAGTTTAATATACCTATATTGTCCTTCTGTAGATGTCTGTTGTTCTATAAATGAATATGCTTAAGTAATAGTGTTTTAAAGTCGGCCGATATTGCCTCCTATTCTTAGATAGAGAGTTTTAGAGCTAAGATATTGAGAGCATATGCCTAGATTATTGTTCGTAATATATTTATCAAATATATTGAGATATTTTGTTCATGGATTTACTATATTATCTGTAGCCATTTTGGATTGATAATAATTTTTTTTTTAAAAAAACTTGAATTAATGAACTTCAATTTCCACTCGAGCTAGCAAAGTTGTGTAAACAGTTTGTGCGACCGGAACTTAGAGGTTCTTACATTTTCAATTTGCAATAGAACCAAATACAAAATGGAAAAACAGAGTAGTGAAAAATTAAATAAATAGCACATAATTTTTCTTTTTTTAAATCGAAATAACTTATACTCTTTCTTATAATCTATGCGCATGCTTAAAAGAAAGATATATTTTTCAGGTCATGTTCTTTTTAGCTTACGATAAGTACTTATTCTTAGCATTTAGCACAATTCAACATAACTTTGTATAATTCAGCATATTTCATCATTTGTAAAAGTAGTTAACGGATTAAATTGTGATTAAATCCAAATTACCTAAATTTGTTTATCGATATTTGGACTTATTTTACTATTAATGTAAACAGTATACTATTGTAATTGTAAACTTTGCCGAATGCTGAAAAAATTATTCGTCGCGTAACAAAATGAAGCATTTTATGTTTTTACTTATAATACAAAATATGAACATTATCGTTATTGTAAGACGCTTATTATTTAAAGAAATATCATTTTAAACCACATAAATTTTATCATTAATTTTCTAAAATTACATAATTAATTTCAAGAATTTAATTGAAGTGCACATAAAACTTTTCTCAAAAAATATTTCTTTTCAAAATTAATTATTTTACAAACAACTTCCAACTTCAATTTAACATAGCTAATACCCCATTTTTATTTTTTACCCTACCTCCCTCTTCTTCTACCAATCCACAATAAATCATTACCACTATACTGCTTAATATCTGTCTGGTATAACACCCGTTAATGTAGCTAACACCTATTAAATGAAAATATATTTTTAATAAAAAATTAATTATTTGTTATTATTGACCTTATTTTATATTTATGCTATAATGTACTAAATGCTAATCCCAAATTTGTCCTGTTGACATTTTATTTTTTAATAACTACCTGAACGTGTATTCTCGTTAGTTTTAACTAGTCTGGGCTCGTGCTTTGCACGCAGCATGTTCAAATAGACATTTTATAGATATGTTATTGTAAATAAATAGTTATGGTAGACATGATTAGTATTATAATTTAGAAGAGATAATGGAAAAACTCAATAAAAAATTAAGTATACAACAACTTTGTGCATAACCAATAGGATTAACAATTGAAAACTACATGATTATGAAAAAAGTCTATATAAGTATGATGACAACACTAGATAGTGAATTTATTACAGAACAAGCTAAATGGGGTGATGATAAGTCAATCTATGACACCAATGACGAAAATCCACCTCCTCCTTTTATTGGTGAGCAAAAATTTATGAAGTCGTTAATTGTCTAGTTAAGTTACGTAGAAACTATTTTGAAGTCGGTTTAGTTTGAGTTTCGCATATAACACAAATAAAATTTGTCTTTCAACGAAAATAATTTGAACATTATATTTATGCTAATATATAACTTTTTGGGCTATTTAAAGTGACCCATTAGAGAGTGCTAATATAATTATGTGTTCATAGTTTGTACAATTGGTTTTCATGTCAAGTCAATAGCTTCATGGGTTTCGATATAAACTTCTCATACCCTTATTTTGTCTTGCAAGAGATGGGTTGAGTTCAGATTTGTGGGTTGAGATATTTCTTAGTTTGAAGTGCTATCGTGATTTGGGACATTTTATTTTAAACAGTAAAAAATTAATTATAATTTTAGGTGTTTTATGAAGAGAATCTGATTATTGGATTTGTATGGTTCAAAGGAAAACAAAACTTATTTCATTTTTTCTTGTGTGTTAAATAGATTAGATTTTGGTCAATTTATTTGAAACGTTAAAAAATTAATTATAATTTTAAGATTTACATGAATTAAATTTAATTATAAGATATGTATGCTTTGAAAGAAAAAGAAAAATATTTCTTTATTTCCTTATGTTAAATAGATTATATTAAATGTGAAAGAAATTCAGCTTCACAGGCCTAATATGATGATCATGTTTTATATTTAATTTTTTTATATTTCATTTCAACCCTTGCAATATGTTATATTATGCTTACAATATGTAATTTTTCAGCACAACCCTTACATATATATGATTATAATTAATATTGACTATGTTATCAAATTCAAAGAGAAAGATAACAACGACGATAATGACAATGATGATAACAACAACAATAGTAATAATGAAAATAATCATGGAAATCATAATTATATTTCTATTATATCTAATAATACATGGTCAAATGTATATTTTTACGGAAAAATACAAAATAATTATTTCTATATAAATGTGTATATTATATTATGTGTTAATAATAAGGTGTCACATAAGGTTTTACGACTTGTTCAGTAATTATAATTCGGTTTCCTTAAGTTAAAACTTCTAAAATATGAACTTATTCTATAATAATGAAATAAAAAAAATTATATCCATTATAATCTCTTAATCTCTCTTTGATAATTAGATGATCATAATTAATATTGACTATGTTATTAAATTCAAAGAGCAAGATAGCATCGCCGACAACGACAATGACGACAATAACAACAATAGTAATAATGAAAATAATAATGGAAATCATATTTGTTTTTCTATTATCTCTAATAATACATGCTCAAATTTATATTTGTATTGAAAAATACAAAATTTTAATAATAATCTTGGAAATCAAAAAGTTTATTATTTCTTTATAATTGTGTATATTATATTATGTGTTAATAATAAGGTGTCACATAAGATTTTATGGCTTGCTCAATAATTATAATTTGGTTTCCTTGAGTTAAAACTTCTAAAATATGAACATATTTTATAATAATGAACTAATAAAAAATTTTATATCCATTATAATATCTTAATCTCTCTTTGATAATTAGATAATCATAATTAATATTGACTATATTATCAAATTCAAACAGAAAGATAACAACAACAACAACGACAACGATAATGAAGACAACAACAACAATAGTAATAATGAAAATAATCGTGGAAATCATATTTATTATTCTATTATCTCTAATAATACATGCTCAAATTTATATTTGTATTGAAAAATACAAAATATTAATAATAATGATGGAAATCAAAAACGTTTTAGTCTGTAGGAGCCGCAAAGGTAATACAATACAATGAGAGATGGGAGAATTGAACTTGAGACCTAATGTGTCTAGTAAAGAGTACAGTATAATGAGAGAGGAGATAATCGAACCTAAGACCTAATGTGCCTAATAAAGAGAGAGAGATTATTGCATATGCTATATATTGAAGCGGTTATTGAGATAATCCAAGGGCTGAGATTGCCTAAGATTTTCATCAATGGTTGTGAAGCAACATTTATTCGAAATTTACTCTCATGTTAGCATTTTTCATTTCCTCAACACTTAGTCCCCTACACATTTTAGCATTTATAGTGTAAAGATTGCAATTATTTTTAAAATTGAAGTAATGTTGAAATCCGTTACATCCAAGAATGAAGGATTTTTTTATGTCAATACAAAAATGACATCAAACAATATATATATTTGTAAATTATTTGTATATTATACATATCAATTAAAAAAATCCATTCATAAATTAATTTACAACAATCCTAGTATATCTATACCATTCATTGGAATATCTTTATATTCTATCAAAAGATAAATGAATATACCTTTACATTAATTCATATTGAGTGCATCCACTTTTA
Source organism: Selenicereus undatus (assembly GCA_017589665.1). Classification (NCBI taxonomy): domain Eukaryota; kingdom Viridiplantae; phylum Streptophyta; class Magnoliopsida; order Caryophyllales; family Cactaceae; genus Selenicereus; species Selenicereus undatus. The sequence continues at coordinate 17,178,826 of JACYFF010031952.1, read as the reverse complement.
AACAACTTTGCAATACATTTTTCAGCTTAATTACAATTAGACTCTAATAATATAGACCCATTCAACACAATTTAACATGTTTCAATATGGTTCAATATAATTCAGTATATTTCAATGCGTTTCAACGATGAGTTCTAATAAGTATCCATACTATATATAAAAGTAATGTTGTGATGATGTGAAATTTTCTTGCATTCTTATTAATTAGAGATTTCGAACCCTTGGATTCATTCTCTCTCCTCATCACAACCATCCGATTGTTAAAAATAATTAATTTATAATTTTCAAATCTCTCATATAGTAGTAAGGAAAAAAATCATTAATAAGGAAATGAGCGTCAGAAAATATAATCTTATGAAGTATAATTCCATAATTGTTGAAATGAGGATTATGAAGTATTTTTTCTAAAAGGAATGATTATGCAGTAATTAGTGATTATGAAAATTATAAAAATAATCCTTCTTAAACCTTTTGAATTTATTCTGTCTCCTTATCACCACGAGATTGTAGAAAAAGATTAATCCTGAAAAGTATAATATCAGGAAGTATAATTCCGTAATGGTGAAAAAAAATTATTAACAACTAAGGAAATGATCATAGGAAAGCATAATCCCGGGAAGTGTAATTATGTAATGGTTAAAATAAAGATTATGGGGTGGCTATACCTTTAGTATTATTTTTTTAAATAATAAAGTAAAATCCCAATAAAGAATAATCTCATAATTATGGAAATATGAATTATGAAGTAGTTTGTAACAAATAACTATAGAAATTATAGATAAAAAAGATATCATTCTTGAACCTTCAATATTAGTGTAAATAGTCAAGTAGTTCTTACTCATAGTTGAAATTATACATTACAATAAGTCTCATAGTTGAAATCAATTCTGTAGTCTTGCTCATTGCTCATGTGTGTCAAAGTAATCTTTTTTACTTCACTTCCAAATATATAATAATTATCGTTCCCTTCCTCATATATTTATCTGTATTAATTTGTTAATTCGTTAGCAAGTGATCTCCTCTTTTACAATTAGTAGTGCCAAAATGTTTGATTGTATTTGATTGAAATTTTTGTACTTTTTTGTTGTAATTCCCTCCTATATGTGGCTAAATTTTCTTTTTTTGATATTTAATCTTTCACTAATTAACGTCATCATTGATTTCTTGCTACCATTCGTAATCTCACTTTTTTAGGTATTGTTTTTGACAGGCTTGATTAATAGTGGTGGTGTTTGGTTTGATTCGTTTATATTCTTAATTATTTCCATCCGATTTATGACTTAGGTTAAAAAAAATTTGCTTATATTATATTATATTATATCAGTAACTTAATTGTGTTTAGATTCTTTCATGTTTTATTTATGTTGTTCATTTATGGATTTTGTTTTTTTATAAGAAAAACTCTAATAATTTGATCCTCTTCCTTGGTGTTTCAAATTTTTAATGGAAACAACAATGCAAACTATTTCACATGTATCTAAATTGTTTGGCGACCTATTTATTTACATCAATTAAAAAATTTCAAATATCTATACTATAAATTATAATATGATTTTCATAATTTACAAAATTTACTGTTAAGATATATAAAAGAAACTACAAAATTTAACTTTCTTTTTTACATACATAGATAAGAGTATAGTCCTATATATCTTCAAAAATTTTGCTATTTTGAAAATTGAGTGAGGTGGTCAGGTTGGGGTTTAGAACAATATAGAGGGGGTGTTGGGGGATTTCATTAGGTTAGGAATCCTAGCAGTAGGATCAAATTACATTAGTGGACATATGGGATGAGTTTAATATTAAAAAGTTGATCTTAATTTATAAAATCTTTAGAACGATTTTGCTTAATTTATTCACCTTCAAAATATGCCTTTAACATTAACAAATGTAATTTTTCAGTTTTCTCTTTAAAATCATCGCATACGTTCAATACTACATGCATGTTTGAATCAATGTAATTTTCTGTTTCCATTGTTCAATTAGAAACTATAATGCATGCTTGAATATTTCCATTGTTTAGTTAGAATTCATGATGCATGCTTGAATACTATTTCTATGTATTTTTTTTTATTATGGGATACATTCAATACTGTATGTTTGAATCAATGTAACAGTTTTTGTTGTTCAGTAAAATACAGTAATGCATTCTTGAATACTATTTGTAGGTTTTTTTCATAAATCATGACAAATGTTCAAAATTATTAATCATGTCATGTAGTTAATTTAAGACACAAATCACAAAGTAAGGTTATAGAAAATTTTAATTTCTTGTGTTTTTTTGTTTTTGAAAATCATGTGCTAATTGAGATTTTGATGGATCCTTCTAATTTCAAGAAATAAAATAACCCCATTTTAGGTTAGCTAATCGAATGAACAAATTTAAAAATACTATTTTTGAGTTTTTAAATTATGGGTTACATAAACAGACAGTCAGAACTCTGTGGGTAATATGCTGTAACTAATTATGATCCATGATTTTACTAGAATATCTTAACACGCGCCTTTCTGCTAACTCATTATCTTTCCTTCTGAGAGGGAACAACTTATATAAATTGGTAGATAGTTTCAAATCAATAGACCAGCTACCATATATGATAATTTTTATTACTTTTCTAAATCCATCTACTATCTTCACAGTCCCCCTTTTCCCAAAAAAATAAAATTTGTGTAATTCAAATCACCTAAAATTACTAAATCTATGGTCCTAAATCTACAACAACTCATTTGTGCTGCAACTCATAATTTAAATGGAACACTAACCTTAGGGAGATATGTTGTCTAAAGAAGAATTCGATAACATATTTTCCAACAAAAGCCACATAACTTCATGATTTCAAAAGGAGGAGTCTAAGCATGTCATGGATGACTAATTTTGATGTATTGTAACTACATATTGAGATAACTTGAATGAAACTGTGATTAGAATAGATCTATTTTCAAAGATAAAAATTCCCTAAAAGAAAAGAATAAAAAAGTATATAATACTAAAAAATTCTAACTATAATAACTAGGTTTATTAGATTTTTATAGTGAAATTTTATTTCTACTTATAACAACATCCCTTACTAAGTAACTTATTTGTATCTTTTTTCTAAATAATAATGGCAACTATGTATTTTTGCAAACTTATTATCTATTTTATAAATCACCGTGCAAAGTACGGATCTATACTAGTTTATTATAAGTTGAAAAGAATATATTTTAAAATAAGTACATATCTAACATTCATAAGGACTTAAATTGTCAAAAATTACAATTTATTTCAAGTTGGAGCATCTAAGGACTTCTATTCACAAAAGGGAAAACAGAAGGCAAAGGCACTCAAGTGAGAACACAACAAATGGGACACTCAAAATGAAAATTAAGCGTCCTTGCCAACCTAAGGAAAAGCTCATTGTCAAGGAGAAAGCAAAAGCAAAAGCAAAAGCGAAAGGACTCTCGTCTTACTGCTGCGTATAACCTAGCGTTCATAAGTCATATCATATCATATACGTGGGTGAACTTTTCATAAATAATATTACTTGAAGAAAAGGAGTGTCAAACATGACTTTGTATCCAATTTAAACTAGGTGTACCTTTTCATTCAACAAACAAATTGACCCGAAGCAACATTCACTCTATTAGTTTAAAAATTTTAAAAACAAACATTACGAAAACAGCAACTCAAAAATGTCACAAAAAGAAGACAACTTATTTTCGCAGTAAGATGTAACTGTAAACTTTAACAAAAAATATAAGAAACTATAAGAAAGTATAAAAAGTCATAAAGTAATTATAAGATATTTGTAAAATTGTTGTAAAGAATTATAAAAAATTGTAAATGATGCACTTATCGCCTTTATCGCAGAAAAGAATGGAGCTTATAAGAATTTTGTTACAAGAAAATTGTTTGAATAGCCCAAGCAACAAAACATTCTAACCACTGATCATGAAATCATTTTTGGAAAACAATTTGAAGTACAACTAATTGGGACGATCCAAAAGAAAAACATTTACCGAGTCAAAATTGAATATACAGAAAACCCACCTTAATCTAGCACACAAAATACAATAAAACTTCCTTGATTCTTTCTTTTTCTCATTTAATCCTAATTTGGCTATTTCCTCCCCCTTTTTTTTCGATTTTCTTTCTTTTTTGGGAAAAATGGGAATTTTTTTCCTTTCTCCCTGAAATAGTACAATGCACATATACACAATCCGAGCAATAAAGTTAAAAAAAAAAAATCCGAGCAATAAATAATAAATAATACTGATATGAATCCATACTCAAGTAGCGCTATCTGCTTTTTTGGGGGGTCCAACCCAAGTTGTTAAATTAATCGACCCGGCGGGCTATGAAGACGGGCCGGGGAGTGAACTTTGATGACCCGGTTGGTAAAACAGGTGGCAAATTCGGGGCATAAGTTTATTTTTCCAGAAATCATGGCTGGGCCCCACATCTTTCTCTCTCTTTCTGACGTCAACGACCGCCAGCTCCTCCGTGAGACGGTGGGCCTCCACCACCACTCCGAAATTCCCATGATCCCCCTCCACTCTGACCCCCATTCCCCCTTTTGTCCTTCCCACCTCCACCCGCGGCGAGTCAATCCCACGCGCCGCCTCCTCCACCTTCTCCACCACCGTCTCTGGCTCCTCCGCCGATAGAAACGTCTCCCTACTACTCTTCTCCGCCCTTTCTGCCTCCATGAACAACCCGGAGAGACTAAACCCGGGCGAAAACGAGATCAAATCAAAGGCATTCAGATACCTCAAACTCTCACCCCTCCCTTCATCCATCTGATCTTCTCTCTCCTTGAAATTATTCAACCTAATCTCCTTATACCCTTTTCGAAACCACGGATCATGAAGAATCTCATCAATGGTGATTCTAGTACAAGGATTCGTATCAAGTAGCCGAGACAATAGCTTCTTCAAATCCGACGACATCCATCGTGGGCATTTGAATTCCCCCCTGTAGATCTTCCGATACAAATTCATGACATTGGCATCATTGAAAGGCAAATACCCTACAGTAAGAACATACAGAATGACCCCACAAGACCAGATATCAACCTTAGAGCCATCGTACCCTTTCTTAGCTAGAATTTCGGGGGCCACGTAAGCGGGGGTCCCACAGAGGGTATGTAACAACCCGCCATCATCGGGTCGGATCTGCTCCTTGACCGCGGCGAGTCCGAAATCAGAGATCTTCAAATTCCAATGATCATCAAGGAGGATGTTCTCCGGCTTAAGATCTCGGTGGTAGACCCCACGAGAGTGGCAGTAATTGACGGCGGAGATCAACTGATGAAAGTACCGACGGCTGAGATCCTCGCTGAATCTGCCTTTGGCTACCTGACCAAAGAGTTCTCCCCCCTTTGCGAACTCCATGACGAAGTAGATCTTGGACTTGGTGGCGAGGACTTCAAGGAGGCGGATGATGTGAGGGTGACGTAATCGGCGCATGATGGAGACTTCCCGCTTGATTTGGGCTTCGAGTTGCGTCGTCTCCACGCGCCGCTTGCTCACCACCTTCATCGCCACGCTCTGCCCAGTACAAGCGTCACGCGCGTGGTAAACTTTGGCGAAGGCTCCGCATCCCAACAGTCTACCCATCTCGTACTTTTCGAACAGCAGCTTCCTGCTCCTCCACGGGCCGCCGTATGAGGTGGAGGAGGCCGTGGTAGTAGTGGTGGTGGAGGTGGAGGTGGAGGTGGAGGTGGAGGAGGAAGGTTCATCTTGGATCTCTGGCATGGTGTCCAGAGATCGGAGGATTGTGGGGTTGGTTTGGGATTTCCAGTTTGATTTGCATCAAATTTGCCAAATCAAATCAAAATGAGTTTAGGGGTTGTCCTGTTTGTTGTGATATGTAAATTTCAGGGGGGGGGGGGAGAATCTGAATTTCTCTAGAATTTTGGGAGAAATGGGAAACTGATTGATTCGGATGTGAGAAGGGTGAATTTGGTTGGTTGGATGATTTTTTTTTTTCCTTTTTGGGGTGAGGATTTTCTGGGGGTTTAGACTTATAGTTGGGCAGTGGAACGCAAAGTCCTAATGATTTGGTTTTTTGCAGGTATTTATACAGAAGAAAGACAAAGAGAGACAGAGAGAACGGGGCTAGTGTTTTTTTTTTTAAAAAAAGAAAAATCAAAGAGGGGAAGAATGATTTTGTTTTTACTTGAACTATGAAGCCATCAGCCTTGCACGGTTCTTGGAGTTGGCCCCCTTACCCCCCGGGTTTTTGAAATGAGCGAATAGCTTCTTTTTTTTTTTTGTTTCGCTCCCTGGAAACAAAGTACAGCATAAACTTTCTCTTTTTTTGTTTATTTAATTAAACAGCTTTGCTATGCCGTCAAGAGGAGGATGTCATGATTGGTAGTTATCCAGTTGAATGAATGTGGTCCATACACGTATCCCGATTCTATGCTTGAAAACTGATATAGCAAATAGATATTTGATTGTAGAATGGACTCATTCAACCACTTAAATGTGAAGGGATATAAATATGATTTATGTTACTGAAAAATATTAGACCTGATAAAACTAATTTGAGATTCAAAATTCAAACTGAATGATTCGAATTTATATCCGATCCGACATCCGAAATATGCTTACTCGAAAGTGGACCCCGAAATTCAAATTGACCCAAATTGAATCATACCCGGCACAAAATTTTCTACAAAGTTACTTATTTTGGCATGACGAGCGTATTTGATCAAAAATTTGTTGACTCAAAATTGACCCGAACCGAACCATACCTAACCCAAACCGAAACGACCCAAACTGTCACTTAACCTGAACTTGACCCGACCCATACCGGAATCGAATGACCTATTTGGCAGGTCTAAAAAATATCAATGCTTCTAGTTTCATTGGCAAAGTAGCATGGTCTCAAGCTTAGCTGTTTTGACATGTGTTTTTTTAATTACAAAGTTTGTTGAAACTGATGTCAATTATTTAAATTTAGAGAATATGTATATTAATATTGGGTTGGCTAACACTACAACTTGTAATAGTGAAAGATTAACCTTGTAATTTTGATAAATTTTTACCCATCATATAAAAAAAAACTTCAATCCACTTCAACCTATTTCAACGAAAAAATACTCATTTTAACTAATTTTAATTAATCTTAGCCAACTTCATCCATTTTTCAATCTATATTTCCTAGCGAAAACAACATGCCCTTAACCATATTAATAACATAATTCAATACTGCGTGGCTGCAATTATGAAGCCTTGTCACATCAAGAATTTATTTTTGGAGCAATGGCAAATGTGTAAATTTTGTACACCGGCAGTTTTAAACTACATACAGTTTTACGTAATACTAGTGTGCATCTCGTGCTTTGTACAGATATGTGTTAAAAATTTATAGTCTTATTACTTTTTTTCCTAAATGTGTGCATGCTTTTGGACTTTGAAGTTATTAAAATATCAATAAAATATTCTACAAACTTAGCTTGGAATTTAAGAACTAAACTAACTTTGATAACTGTATGGACATAATTGGACAATAGCTACAAAAGGAAAATGAAGACATATTATTATCAACAGAAATAGTAAACAAATTGAATTTGACTTATTATTATTTAAGAATTAGAAATAACTTTAATTCACAGCTCCCAGAAAAAGAAAAAAACAGTTATACCTTTACATGCATCAATCAATACCATTATTGTACTAACGACCTTTTCATTCTTCTAATATTTGCTAACAACACTCCACAAATGTAAGTCTTGAATTTAGTTTTTCAAAAAAAAAGAAAAGGAAGAAAGATTATGTAGATGTGTGTAAATTTTGTGAATGATAGAAATAAGAATGTTGCTTTTGCATAAAAAAGAGAAAACACATACGTTATTGAATTAAATACAACAAAAAATTATAGTAATCTTTGCTTAACCAAAAAGGGTATAATATCCTTAAATTATTTTCATCTTTTACTTTAAATTTATAACTGCTAAAATTATTTATAATGTTGATACTTCATGACTCCTCAATTGTCACATTTGGCTAAGAGGAGTTATCCATATATATTATTGGAGTCCTTAACAATTAAAAAAAGATTTTTTAATACTTGGCATATGTTTAATGTCATTTGGCATATGGGGTTGTGACATATGACGTCTCTTCAAACATATTAATATATTTGGATACTGAGTAATGAGAATGGAAATATCACGTCATTCAACTTATTATGGGTATCTCCATTATTTAGTAATAATTAAAATTACAGTTTATAATTTTACTCCTACTTTATTTTAAATTTGTAATCGTTAAACTAATTGAATAAAGAAACAATCATTTAATATTGATACTTGAACATGGGTAATAAAATATAGCCATTATTAATTAATTTAAGTTAATATTTATTGACATCATTAAGTTAAATTTATAAGTGTGAATTAATTGAATAAAGAAAAATCATATAGTATTGATGTAAATGTAAGACAATTAATAGGAGACAACCAATAGGAACTTGTCATTTATCAAAACACCATATTATTTTTCTTCAAAGAATATGTGATTTTATCATCTATTTTAATTAGAAGCACTAATATGTTTAACTAATTGACATTAAAAAATATCTACATAAATTATTTTATTTTTGACATATTGCTTGAATTGACAGCTATGTTCTTAGTTGAACACTATTTTTAGCAAGATGAAAGAATAATTCTTATATTGTATGATTTTTTTTTAAAATAACAAAAAGAGGGAAAAAAAGAGGGGAAGATGTTAGTGTCAAACGACATACATATATGATAATTGTATATATATCTTTGGAGCATGTAAACGCATTTATCATATAATAAGAAATTTGAAATCGAAGGATTGCATGTTATTTAATATGTGTAATAGTATATCAATTTGTACTTAGTTCTAAAAAAGATACAGGATCATTTTGAAGATAAGGCAAATTTGGGTCTCAATTCCTATATACTACAATTTAGTTAGGGGTACTTGTGGACATATTTGTCAGATAAATTTCACGAATATAAGTGTTTAGTGATCCTATTATATTTGTAAAATAAACATCATTATTTAAGACCCTTTTACTCAAGAAAGAAAAATAGAAGATATATAAAAACATCAAATCATATATGATAAATGTATTTACATATCTCACAGTTAAACACACAATCATTACATCTATATACCGTTTGATACTAAATTTTTCACAATTTTTTTCCTTTTTTGTTATTTTATAAAAAACATCCAACATAAATTTTGTTCTCCTACCTTTTATACTTCATTCTAGCATAGGATAAATATTTTATTTATTTTTGGCATATGTTTAATGTCATTTGACCTAAGGAGGACATCTCTTCAAATTTGGATAATGAATGATGACAACTGGAATATTAAACCAATCAATTTATAAATGCGAAACGGGTAGAACAAGTGAATAACAAATAATAATTTAATATTGATATTTAAATATTGGTAATAAAATCGATGACGATGAAATTAATCAAATAAAGCATAATCACACAGTATTGGCATAAATGTAAGAGAGCCAATAGGAATTCGCCTATCAAAATACCATTAGTCAATTCAACCCATTCAGTTTTATATTATATACCAGTGTACATGTCGTGCTTCACACGAACATAGGTAATTCTTCGTTTGAGATTTGAATAATTGGCTAATTAGTTGTAATTGTATCAATGTTAGAGATGCAACTATAGATTTGAATTATATTTGTAATGTAATGGTTTATTATTATTTTTATGGACTAATGAATTTCTAAATGATTGACATAGTCGATAGTAGTGAGGAGTGTGAATTTTTGAAAATTTTGAATTAGAATTCTGGGAAAACACTAAAGTTACATTTGCTATGGTATATTTTTTTAATAGAATGTCCTTCATTATTTTTGCGTATGGTTTGGTTGGGATTTTGAGAAAGATTCATATAATCCAATGGAATCCACAAATAGATAACCCTTAATTCTATATAATTTTGTTGAACAACTTTACTAAGATGCTTTTAAGTTAATGAATTATAATTTTTTGTTCTCAAACTTATTTTAAATTATCTGAATATATATAAAATTAGTAATATCACTTATTAATATAGAGTCATTGCTCATAAGAATATGAAGTTTCTCAAAATCAACCAAATCAAACCTATGCCTTGGAATATCGGCACAGTTGTATTCTAATACCCTCACAATAGTATTTGGGAAAAAGTGAAGCATTAATTTGCAGTCACGAACAACACGATAATTATCTTTATTTCTTTCGACCTTGAAGTTCGTAAATAAATGTATACGACCTTCCATGAGTCTGTCTCAAAATCTATGAGCAAAACTTCCTTCAATTACTGCATGGATGTAATCAGACTGTAGGAACAAAAATGGAATAGAGATTTAAGATATTGTAAAAATCAAAATGACTTTGATTATTTGACAAGTGAATAGAGCTTACCACCTTTTCATCAATTAGAACCATATATTTCGATGCTTATAATCTCTCCTTTGCTTCGGGAGTTTACAACTGTCCACAAACGTGAAACTCTAGTCTTGATTTTCCAGTCTTCCCTTTCCTTTGTTGAATTGTTAAAAAATGTGTGGTTGGTGACAGCTTGTTTAGATTCAATCCTGAATGTAGAGGGGAAGGATTAATGTACATTTATGTATTGAGACTAACAAAGATGTAGAATACTTGCTTCTTTCATATAGGAGGGAATACACATATATTGCTTACAATGAAGATGGGGATGCCATCGTATGTGGAACAAAAAAATAAGGACTTTGATCAAAGCTACAAAACTTTAGAGATAGGTGTATCCTTTTAATGAACTAATTAGGTTTATATAGAAGATATTATTATTAGTCTTTCTATTTTATTTGAAATAATAATAATAATAATAATAATAATAATAATAATAATAATAATAATTATTATTATTATTATTATTATTATTATTATTATTATTATTATTATTATTATTATTATTATTATTATTATTATTATTATTATTATGGTTCAATGTGGTTTAAATGGTAATTATTTTGCTAACGTATGACATTGCTTTACCCCGCCTCATTATACAACAATTTGGTCCGTATGTGGTATGAACCTTGCCAATTTTCTCGAAGTTGAAGGTGCATATAGATATTGAATTGAAGCTGCTTGAAAGTTTTGCTTTCTCATATTAGGAAACTGCTGGAGGAGAAGTTTGTGAGCTTAGCTGTAAGTTGAAGAAACAAATTGAATAAGACAATCACTATAATGCCTTTATTTTGTGCCAAATTATTCCACAGTGTTATTCTTGATTTGTTTTCATGTTCTCACTGTGTTGGCATAACATGAACCATTTTTTCCCATTCCTAGATTAAGATATGAGGTCTTTTGATGAAGAGTACTTCAATAAGTTGGTGAATCAGGGTGAAACACCAGCTTTACCAGTGAGTTTGAGTCTATACAAATAGTTGTAACAACTTGGCTTCAAACTATTCCTCTTGATAGAAGAAGTGCACCTTCTAGGAATGCCACTAAGTTTTACAAGCTAAATTAATGGGAAGTCCAGTCAATTAGTAATCCTATTTGCCTGGTATTATTATTTTTTAAAAATTATTATTATCTATTGATTCGCTTGGTTTTCTATAACCGCCAAGCTTTAATAAAAGTGAGTTGGTAATTACTTTGTCAACTGATGACCATTGATTTACCTAGCTCCATTATAAGATAATTTATGGTTCAAATAATTATGTATGTCATTATTTTTTTCACTTTATTAACTGATGGTCGTTGCTTGACCTAAACTTTAATTATGTTAATTTGGTATTAGGTTTTTTTTTGGTAACTTACTATTATTTATTGATTTATTTGGGCTTCTATAACCACAAAGCTTCAATAAAAGTGATTATTGGTAATTATTTTGCTAAAGGATGACCACAGCTATTATACAATCATTTCAGAAACTCCCTGAGTTTCAGAGCCTCACAAGATGAAGTAGGGGGAAGTCTAATCAAATAAAATAGTAATTATGTTTATTTTGGTATTATTATTATTTTTATAACTCATTATTGTCAATTGATTTGTTTGGATTTCTACAACCGCCAAGCTTTAATAAACACGTTGATTGGTAATTACTTTGTTAACTAATGATCCTTGCTTTACCTAGGTTTATGTTGATTAATCCTAGACCAAAGTAAATAATTATTATCGGTATATGTAGTTATCATAATTCACGCATGAGCATAATAATCAAGACTATTGGATTAGATGGAGATAAGAAAAGTCATTTTAATTGTTAATATGATTGCATGCATTCAAAATTATATTCCAATACTATTTGTCATGATCCATAATAATAGTAGAGTTTTTCCTTCAATTGAATACGTTTTTGCAGTAAAATAAATCGGGTTAATTATTTACACCCGTCAAAATTTAAATTTTGATCGAGTTTGTGGCTTCGTCAAAGGTGTCGGCAATGTGCTAAATTAGCTATGAGCTAAAGGATGACCATTGCTATACCTAGCCCCATTATATAATAATTTCAGTAAATTCCTGAGTTTCACAGCTTCACAAGATGAATTAGGGAGAAGTCTAATCAAATCAAATACTAATTATGTTTCTTTGATATTATTATTATTATTCTTGTAATGTGTTATTATCAATTGATTTGTTTGGTTTTCTATAACCGCCAAGCTTTAATAAAGATGCTGATTGATAGTTACTTTGTTAGCTGATAACTCTTGCTTTACCTAGCCTTATTATACAACAATTTACTGTTTGAGAAATTATATATCTTATAAAATTAATTTTTTTTTCACTTGAGATCATATATTAGTATCTAACCTATAACTATGTAAGCATATGACTATTATTGATGTGGATTAGTATCATCACTTGTGCTCCATTTTTTTTTTTTTTGAGATAAGCGTTCAATTGGTCTGGAGTATGAGACTTTAGGAGCAGTTAG
>JACYFF010031952.1:17089584-17150908 GCA_017589665.1 Selenicereus undatus | reverse complement strand
ATTTTCTATATTTAATTATTTATTTTTTTATTTTTGTGTTTTTTTATTTTTTGTATTTATTTTTTCACTTTTTATCTTTTTAGTTTTATTCCCAACAAAAGCTACAGAAAATTCCAAAAAGAAATAAATTAATTAATTAATATGAAATAAAAAATAAAAATAAAAAAATAAAAAAAATAAAAAATAAAAAATAATAAACAAAAATTTCATAAAATTTTGATAACTTCATAAATTATCACACATTAATTACATTCTTATTATTTTAACCTACTTCAACCTACCACATAAAAAATATATCAATTTCAATCTACTTCAAACTACATCAACTCATTTCAACTTACTTCAACCTATTTCAACCCACCTTAAAAAAAATACCAACTTAAACTCATCTCAATTTATCTTAACCTACTTTATTTTTTTACCTACTCAATTTACCTATGAAAAGAACATACCTTAAATAGTTATCCAATCAAAAAAGTTCTACAACTTTTTGGCACTTTTCAGTCGATCTGCAGGTGGCTTTAATGAAATTCTCAAGGTTGGTTCGTATGTAATTGTTAGCAACTTGCATCGCTTTTCATCAGCCAAATTAACAAATAGACACGTGTAGCGTGAAATTAATTTGTTAATACTACATTGATTAATTTCCCTACCAAGCTCATCGCCACTGCAATGATTTGCGTCTCAACTGGTGCTCATATGTTTTTTGAAGTTGCCAGAATATACTCTCTTCACTATAGGATATTACGTCAAATTTGTTGCGCCTCTTGTCTGTAATCAGGAATTAGGCCCATTTCGTGGCCTTTCCCAGCAAATATTCATTGTCATGCATTTATCTTAAGCCAATTGTATACAATAGTTGGTCCAAATTTTTGCCTACCTTATTCAACTCCGACGATTAGGTTGTTCTGTTTTTTTTTTTTTAAAAAAAAGAAGTTAGATGGTTTCTTTATCGAAATGTGACAGTATGTCTATAATTTAAGAATTGATAAGTTGAAGTGGATAAAAAAGATACACATTTAAAGAGTCGTTAAGTTCTAATTAACACCTTCAAAAGACTTAGATTTCTGACAATAATTTTTAAAGATTTTACCAATTGAAATAATTAGCGTCTACAATAAATTACATGATATTAGATTTTAACACTATTTTTTGTTCCACTTCCATGAATGATTAAACTAAAGGGTGTGACAAACTGTTTAGTTATTTTCTTTGTTATTCTAAAAGTAGGAAAAACAGATAACCATGACCAATTACATTACCCATCCATTTCACTTCTCCATTGTGTTTCATGCTCAATGTTCGAACCCTTTCTGTCATTCATCAGATTACAAGACTACGACGCTTGCCCCCATAACTGTTCTTTATTGTTATTGTTTTGAGATATTCTATTTACTACAAAGCATAGAAATAAAGATATTTATAAATTTAAATTGATGAATATTACTAGTAAAATTTATATTCATCTTTACACTTTAAAATGAATGGACTTTTGAAAAATAAAAGGAACCAAATGAGTTGGGGTATATCATCTATGTTATTTATACAGTTGGGCATCGTTTTACGAGAAACGACTCTTATTGTTATTATTATTTTTAATATTCACTGTTTTTTTAAAAAAAGAAAAAACCTAGATATTTCTTTTGAAGTATCCATTTGAGGTGTGTGAATTTTAAGGAAGATAAGGAAAGGTAGATGCAGGACGCTGATGCATAGCTTAAATTTGTTATCATACGAAGATAGACAGAATTAGGAATGGAGTTATCAGGGACTTAGTTAAAGTGGTTCCCGTCGAATATAAGAAGAGAGAAACAAGACTCTGATGGTTTGGTCATGTGAAGAGAAGGAGTGTGGTCGCTCCAATGAGGTGATGTGAGCTGATCAGCATCCCCTAAGGTAAAAGAGGGAGGGGACGACCAAAGAAGAATTTGGACGAGGTGATAAGAAAGGACTTGAAAGTGGTACGTTTGACGGATGACCTGACTCAGGATAGGAAGCTTTGGCGAGATAGGATTAAGATCTTGGATCGCAGAGAGTTGATCCCATAGTTGTCTTCCGAATGTAATGGCATAGTGCCGGTAGTGGTGTTTCGTTTTATCGTGTTTTGTATGCAGGTAGTTCTTTCATATGGGGAGAGTTAGTGTTTACTTACCTCTGGCTGCTAAGGTATGTGATCTTCCTTTGACTTATTGTTCTTATGTTTCTTAACTACAACAGCCTATCTTAAAATTATTTCTTAACCTTTCCTTGTTGTGTGTCCGTAACTTTTCCATTAAATGTTTTCACAAAATTTTTCATCTATACATTTTTTTTTTACAAAATCCTTGTTTTGTGAGTCTTTTGGAATCAACCACTTTACGGGTAGGAATACTGATAGAGGTAAAGTTGTCTACAGCTGAATTTTTCCAAACTTCGTGAAAGTGAAACTCACACTGGGAGGTATTTTTTTTATTGTATATGTTAAAATGACACCCAGATGCATTAATTTATTATTGGTGAGAGTACCAATGTGTCATCAACTCATCATCATGATTAAATGTACAATGTTTTGGTTATACGTAGCTACTTACTGATGATGACAAAACACTTGTTTTTTATCTTTCTTTTTCTAGAAAATACGATAGACAAGGCTTACGTGATCGACACATTTCTAAATGCACTTACGTGCATGAGAGAAGAAATTTGGGAGGATAAGTTATCGAGTTAGGTGGATTGGCTATATTTTGGGAGGGCAAGGACATTGTTTAATTTAAAAGAGAGAGATGTGTCGTTTGAATGGGCTATTTATTGTGTTATTTTTATGCTTCTCTTAAGATTATAATTAATGATAAGCAGAGGGGAAAAAAAAGGAAAAGAGAGATTTAAGGCGTTAATTATAAAAGTTAAATGTATCAATAGATGATTAGTGACATTTAGTCGATTTTTTGTTCTAAAATTTAGGCTGAAATCTCTCTAAAGGTATGGAAGTTTGGCTTGATCTTCTTTACTTTTCTTTCTTTGTTGTTTAAAATAAAAGAAAAAAATTACATTTGTAAGGTTATAATTGAATCGAATTGAGTTGATTGCTTTTTAGAGCCCTGGGCCCTGCCACACCATGGTGGAGCTCATTTGACAAGCATATTGAGTTAGGGTTAGGGCGGGGCAAAAAAAACCGGTTACTCGGACCCAAACCCGGAATCGGTTTGGACCTGGTCCAATCGGGACCGGGACCGGTTTCAAAATTCAAGATCCGGTGGCAACCGGTTCCGGGTCTGATTCCTGGAAGTTTGGAATTGGTACCGGTCCCGGTACCCGGTTACCCGGTCTAATTACCTGATGACCTTTTGCAAGCATAGTTATTAGTTAAAGTTCGAGGCTTTTTCTTGTTTTTTTATGATGTTTGCTTAGAAATGGAAGTACTAACGTCTTTAGCGCTTAGTAGTTGTTAAGCTGATGGTGTACTTAATGGCTTGGTTTCTGATAAAAGCTAATTTTAAAATGAAATTAAAAAGTCAAAAAAAGGGCACCGGGTACCCAGTTACGGAAACGGTCCCGACCGATTCTGGGATAGGGTCCAGAAATTTTGGAACTGGTTCAACCGGGACTAGGACCGGTTCCAAAATTATTGGACCCGATCCAACCAAGACCGGGACCGGTTCCAAGAAATTGGACTGGGTACCCGGTCTTGCTCACCCCTAGTTAGGGCTACGTTTAGCATGGATCAACTGGCTGAGCTTGGAATTTTTTTAAGAAATAATAAACCGACCAATCAAGCTCAAGTCTGGCGATGTCAGTTGAGTATGGACCTGAACCAAATCTTCTTAGGATCGGCGATCTTCAAGACAAGCCTAAGTGGACCAGGCTTAGGTTTAGTTCGACGTGACTACATCATTATATTATAATAGGTCTTGTATAATATTATTTTGCTTTAAATCTATTATAAAATACATATTTTATAGTTATCTTTAATAAATTAAAGAATGGCTAATAATTCATCATTTAATGAGACTAATGATAAAAGTTATTCATTGATTAATTATTAAGTCACCCAGAATTAAAAATCTATTATAATAGAACTACTAGTTATCTTAACAACACTCAACAATCAACTGTAAATAAATTTACCTCATAATAATTCTTATATAATGCAATATTTTTCAAAAATTTGTGAAAGTTCTAAGATTCTACTGAACCAAGTTATCAATCATAATGAAAACTTTTAATTATCTTTTCTTCACGTGAAATAAACTGTGCGATCTTTCCACCGAGGGGACAAAAAATGTGGAACAGGTATTAATTGGGTGGAACAAAACAACAATGACACGTAGACAACAAAAATGTACAACGTTTAATATAATATATCTGCGTGGCGAATATGAACACTGATGGATGTGAACATGTGAACATGTGAGCAAATCAATCAAGATGTGAGTTCCTTAATTGAGAAGGGACACTTGGACTTCACGGGGTCCCCCAGCACTAAATACTATTTGCTTTTGTATGAATTACTCAAACGTGAAAAAAATAAAGGAGATGGTATTATTAAACTCTAGCGCCTTGTTTGTCTCAATTCAAATTAGGATTGTTAAAGTCTAATACGATACGATAATTCGATCTAAATTTATTGAGATAGACACGAACTCGACCCGAATCCAACTGATCTCGATCCAAACTCGATACGATTTGACCGTTTAGAGTAAAAACTTGTTATTTTTCAGTTTTGAGCAAATCTAAGTTATTTTCAAGGCCGACACGAAATTGATCCGTTTATTAAGTGGGTCGACTCGACCCGACCCGTTTGACGGCCCTAACCCAAACCATTTTGCCCATAATAGTTTTGAGATAAAATTTTAATCCTATGATGTACGTGTATTCTACAAAAATTCTAAACATAATTAGGCTATCTAAACAAGAATTTTACTGAATCTAAGTATACTAATTAGTAATTGACGTCATTACATGTAAGACCATAGAGAGATAAGAATCTATGTAGATAAATAATAGGGTGCAAGATTTCGTATAAAATGGTTACTGAACTTATATTACATGACACTTTTTTAAGTTCTTCTATTCTCGTAGAAAATTTCCATAATTCTTTACATTTAATACTTATTTACCGTATAATTGCATTCTCATGCAAGATAATTTTTAAAGATTGAGGACCCATGACTGGAAAATCATCTAATCCAAATTTCCAATTGTTACAAAGGTTTAAAAGGATTTTAATTCTGTTTGGAGGCTCTTTTAATTAGGAGAATTAGGAATTTCTTTTTGTTTTGAGCACAAAAAATATGTACAGTGCACAATTTCTTCATACCAACCATCCATTTCCATGCCGTGACAATTGACAAACTATTTATATTATATTAAGCCGACACTGACGGGCAAGCAACTTTGACTAAGTACGCAACTAAATGGCAATTGACTATGATGAGGGATAGCACGTGCAAAATTCAAAGATATTCAAAATACTACGAGCTGACACGTATCAGCAGAGCCAGTCACCAAACCTAATTATATTAATTATTTCGATTATCTCAAATTAATTATTCTTAAAGATTACTGTTCCAGCTAATGTGCCACACAAAATAATGAAATTCATTTCATCTTTTTTTGAACAAAAACTTGCTTTCATTTTGGATGTACTCATCTAGACACACTCCAAAGTCACGGAATATACACGAGATAAGAAATATACTTTTTTAAGGGATATGACTATCTTGATGAAGAATATACACAAGATAAGAAATATACTTTTTTAAGTGTGGATTTCCTTTGCTTATGGGGAAAGGGAGTTACTTCAAGGAAAGAGGAAAATTAATGAGCTAATGTACTGTTTTATGTAGGTCTATGACCAATTATAAAGCTTAATTCAACAGCTTGAAAGGAAGCAAATTGAGACGTGATGGGTTGTCAAGTGTAAGTGTCCATTATTGATAGTTTTAATTTTTTTCTGGTCAACAAACGTGTAGTGTAATATTAAATTAGAATCGACGAAAGCGAACATATCATGTGATACACGGGACAAAATGTCAATAGACACGTCTTCACCACACCCTACTAACTAAATTATAAGGTTGTCGATGAACAAGATCATGAGCAACCCAATTACCTGCCTCCCCGCTTAACAAACGACCATGAATAGGGATGTCAGTTACATCTAAATTCGAAGTACGTAGATCCGATCCGATCAATGCGATGCAAAATTATCGTATTCGAATCCCAAACAGAAAATTCGAGTTCGAATCTGATAAAAATAATCCGCATCCAAGTCGGATTCGGAGGAAGGATAAAATCTGATCCGACTTTCAATCGGATCTGACTATATTTTTAACTATTTGAAATTTGAAATTTAAATTTAAAATTTACAATTTTTTGAAATGAAACCTACCAAATAAAACCACCCTCCCCCTACCCCCAAGGTGCCAGCCCAGTCTAGTTTTTTTTTTTTTTTTGTCAACAAGGTTTTTTTAAATATGTAAAAATTAAAACATTGAAACACTAATACTCCCCAGCGCCACTTCACCAATCGCTCTCGGCGTCTCGCTACTAGCTAGTCGCTCTCGGCGTCTCGCTACTAGCTAGTCGGCCGGACTGTCAGAATAGTAGCACCCTCCTCTGTCCTTAGCTTCTCGTTCCAACTGCATGGTCTCTATCACTCCCTGAACCTTTGTCTTCTCACTGGTCTCGACAATGCCGACGCTGAGCATTTCATTGTTCTTTTCTGATCTCTCGTGAGTGCGCATCTCCTCTTTCTCCTTAATTTAATAGTTCATACAATACAATCTAAATAAATATTTTTTACAACTAGGAGTGTTGTTCAGATTTTTGGGGTATAGAACAAGATAAGTTAGACTTTGGGTTTTGCCATTTTGAGGTTTGGAAAGATTGTTACTTTTGATCATTTTCTAAGGTTGATCAAAATTATATTCTAACACTTAATTATATATAGAATTACGGATCAGTGGTATAATCAAAATTATATTTTGACACTTAATTCTAATGAAAATCTAATCTCTATACAAATAATAATTATAGATATCATTATATATATCCCTAGTCGGAGACCAATAGAGAAGAAGGGCTAAATAGTGCAAGTAGAGGATTTGTACTCTTAATTTTTTCCTTTTTATGAGTAGAACATGTCATTTGTGATATTTCAGATGTATCTCGTAGTTGTTAAGACTTGTAATTGTTGGAACATGTTGGTTTTGTTGAGCTTGAAATATATTTCGTCTTTTATTCTTCGTTTCTTTTAAATGTTCAAGATTTGGTTAATAAGATATATGAACGCACATTATCGCATCGACCAGTGGATAGAAGATAGAAAACTTGTATTAAATTATCGTGTTACGAAAGGGGTTATTTTGGATCGTATTAAATCCGACTCCGATTCAATCAGACCCTGATCGGATCCGGAGGTTCTTCTTTGATCCGTCGAGTCAAATTCATATCGAATTTTCAGATCCGAATATAAATCGGATGCGGATTCGAATATTCCAATATCGATCCGAATCCGATCCGTAGACATCCCTAACCATGAAACAAAACTAAAACAATCTGCTGCGACTAAAATATCCTTAACCAGGAGCTGAACAAAGTTATCGTGGATATCCTTCATCTGAATCTTTTGAATGAGCGGGAGATGATCACCTTCAACGATAATTTGACTATCTGTTGAAAAAAAAGAAGATAAGAAATATACTTTTTAAAGGGATATTATATCTTGATGAAGAATATTGATCAATTTTTAAAATTCAATTTCATAATATCTTGAGAGACGCATATACATGAACAGTATTAGTTGAAAAGAAAAAAATGCACCGGCGAGAAGACAGAAATTTTACAAGTATTAATCAATGTGTGGATTTTCTTTGCTTATGGGGGAAGGAAGTTACTTCAAGCAAAGAGGAAAATTAATAACCTAATGCACCGTTTTATGTATGTCTATGACCAATTATAAGGTTAAATTTAGTAGCTTGAAAGGAACCAAATTGAGGCGTGATGGGCAGTCAAGTGTAGGTGTCCATTATTGATAGCTTTAAATTTATTTTTTTGGGATCAACAAACGTGGGGGTGCCATACTAATTTAGAATCAACGAAAGCGAACATATCATCTGACGCACGGGATAAAATGTCATCAGGCACGTCTCCACCACACACTACTAATTGAACTATAAGGTTGTCGATGAACAAGATCATGAGCAACCCGATTACCGCCCTCCCCGCTTAACAAACGACCATGAAATAGAACTGAAACAATTTGCAGCAACTAAAATATCCTTAATCAAGAGCCCAACAAAGTTAGCATGGATATCCTTCCTTTGAATCTTCTGAATGACTGGAAGACAATCACATTCAACAATCACATTCGAGTAATAATTTGACTATCTGTCGAAAAGAAGACGATAAGGAATATAGTATTTTAAGGGATATGACTATATTGATGAAGAATATTGACCAATTTTTAAAATTCAATTTCATAATATGTAGAGAGAAGCATATATGCGAACAATATTATTTGAAAAGAAAAAATGCACTGGAGATTAGATAGAAAATTTTACAAGTATTAATCAAAGTGTGGATTTCCTTTGCTTATGGGGAAGGGAGTTACTTCAAGCAAAGAGGAAAATTACTGACCTAATGTACCATTTTATGTAGGTCTATGACTAATTATAATGCTTAATTTAGCAGCTTGAAAGGAAGCAAATTGAGACGTGATGGGTAGTCAAGTGTAAGTGTCCATTATTGATAGTTTTATTTTTTTTAATCAACAAACGTGAGGGTGCTATATTGAATTAGAATCCACGAAAGCGAACATATCATCTGAAGCACGGGACAAAATGTCATCAACCATGTCTTTACCACACACTGCTAACTGAACTATAAGGTTGTTGATGAACAAGATCATAAGAACCTAATAACCCCATCCTCGCTTAACAAACCACCATGAAATAAACCTATAACAATCTGCAACGATTGAAATATCCTTAATCAAGAGCCCAACAAAGTTGTCATTGATATGCTTCCACTGAATCATCTGAATGAGCAAGAGACAATCACCTTCAATGATCACATTTGGGTAATAATTTGACTTTCTATTGAAAAGAAGAAGATAAGAAATATACTTTTTTACGGGATATGACTATCTTGGTCATGAATATTGATCAATTTTTAAAATTCAATTTCATAATATCTAGAAGGAAGCATA
This sequence comes from Selenicereus undatus, assembly GCA_017589665.1. NCBI lineage: Eukaryota > Viridiplantae > Streptophyta > Magnoliopsida > Caryophyllales > Cactaceae > Selenicereus > Selenicereus undatus. Next base: position 17,141,718 of record JACYFF010031952.1, on the reverse strand, counting down.
TATGCAAACAATATCAGTTGAAAAGAAAAAATGCACCGGAGATTAGACAGAAAATTTTTACAAGTATTAATCAAAGTGTGGATTTCCTTTGCTTACGAGGAAAGGGGGTTACTTCAAACAACGACGAAAATTAATGACCTAATGTACTGTTTTATGTAGGTCTATGACCAATTATAAGGTTTAATTTACCAGCTTGAAAGGAAGCAAATTGAGACGTGATGGACAATCAAGTGTAAGTGTCCATTATTAATATTTTTAGTTTAATTTTTTTTATCAACAAACGTGTGTGTGGAGGGGGGGTTATATTAAATTAGAATCGACGAAAGTGAACATATCATGTGACGCACGGGACAAAATGTCAACAGGCACATCTTCACCACACGCTACTAACTGAACTATAAGGTTGTCGATGAACAAGATCATGGCAACCCGATTACCCCACTCCTCGCTTAGCAAACCACCATGAATCAAAATTGAAACAACCTGCAACAACTAAAATATCCCTAATCAAGAGCCAAACAAAGTTCTCATGGATATCCTTCCTCTGAATCTTCTGAATGAGCAGGACACAATCACCTACAACGATGACATTTAAGTAATAATTTGACTATCTGTTGAAAAGAAGAAGATAAGAAATACACTTTTTTAAGGATTATGACTATATTGATGTTGACCAATGTTTAAAATTCAATTTCATAATACGTAGAGAGAAGCATATATAAGAACAGTATCAGTTGAAAAGAAAAAAAATGCACCAGTGAGAACACAGAAAATTTTGCAAGTATTAATCAATGCGTGGATTTCCTTTGCTTATGGGGGAAGGAAGTCACTTCAAGCAAAGACGAAAATTAATAACCTAATGTACCATTTTATGTAGGTCTATGACCAATTATAATGTTTAATTTAGTAGATTGAAAGGAAGCACATTGAGACGTGATGGGCATTTAAGTGTAAGGGTCCATTATTGATAGCTTTCATTTATTTTTTTTTTGGTCAACAAACATGGGGGGTGCTACATTAAATTAGAATCCACGAAAGCGAACATATCATCCGACGCACGGGACAAAATTTCATCAAGCACGTCTTCACCACACAGTACTAACTATACTATAAGGTCGTTGATGAACAAGATCATGAGCAACCCGGTTACCCCGCTCCTCGCTTAACAAACAACCATGAAATAAAACTGAAACTATCTGCAGCGACTAAAATATCCTTAATCAATTGCCCAACGAAGTTTCATGGACATACTTATTCTAAATCTTCTAAATGAGTGGGAGACAATCACATTCAACAATCACATTTGAGTAATAATTTGACTATTTGTCGAAAAGAAGAAGATAAGGAATATACTTTTTTTATGGGACGTGACTATATTGATGAAGAATATTGACCAATTTTTAAAATTCAATTTCACAATACGTAGAAAGAAGCAAATATGCGAACAATATCAGTTGAAAAGAAAAAATGCACTAGTGATTAGACAGAAAGTATTAATCAAAGTGTGGATTTCCTTTGCTTATGGGGGAAGGGAGTTACACAAGCAAAGAGGAAAACGAATGACCTAATGTATCGTTTTATGTGTGTCTGTGGCCAACAAGGCTTAATTTAGTAGCTTGAAAGACAACAAATTGGGAAGTGATGGACAGTCAAGTGTAAGTGTCCATTATTGATAGCTTTAATTTTTTTTGGATCAACAACCGTGGGGGTGCTATATTAAATTAGAATTAATGAAAGTGAACATATCATCCGACGCACGGGCCAAAATGTCATCGTGCACGTCTTCACCACACACTACTAACAGAACTATAAGGTTGTCGGTGAACAAGATCATGAGCAACCCAATAACCCTATCCCCGCTTAACAAACAACCATGAAATAAAACAAAAACAATATGCCGCGATTGAAATATCCTTAATCAAGAGTCCAACAAAATTATCATGGATATCCTTCCACTGAATCTTCTGAATGAGCGGGAGACAATCACCTTCAATGATCACATTTGAGTAATAATTTGACTATCTATTAAAAAGAAGAAGATAAGAAATATACTTTTTTAGGGGATATGACTATCTTGGTGAAGAATTTGATCAATTTTTGAAATTCAATTTCATAAAATCTAGAATGAAGCATATATACGAACAATATCACTTGAAAAGAAAAAATGCACCGGAGTTTAGACCGAAAATTTTACAAGTATTAATCAAAGTGTGGATTTCCTTTGCTTATGGGGGAATGGAGTTACTTCAAGCAAAGAGGAAAATTAATGACCTAATGTACTGTTTTATGTAGGTCCATGACCAATTATAAGGTTTAATTTACCAGCTTGAAAGGAAGCAAATTGAGATGTGATGGGCAGTCAAGTGTAAGTGTCCATTATTAATAGTTTTAGTTTAGTTTTTTTTTTTTAATCAACAAACGACCATTAATCTTGCGACGCATGGGTCAAAATGTCAACATGCAAACATGCACCATTAATCTTGCGACCATTAATCAACAAACGACCATTATGGGAGTGTTATATTAAATTAGAATCAATGAAAGCAAACATATCATACGACGCATGGGTCAAAATGTCAACATGCACGTCTTCACCACACCCTACTAACTGAACTATAAGGTTGTCGATGAACAAGATCGTGTCAACCCGATTACCCCCCTGCCTGCTTAACAAACGACCATTAATCAAAACTGAAACAATCTGTTGCGACTAAAATATCTTTAATCAAGAGCCAAACAAAGTTATCGTGAATATCCTTCATATGCATGAATCTTTTGAATGAGTAGGAGACAATCACCTACAACGATCACATTTGAGTAATAATTTGACTGTCTGTTTAAAAGAAGAAGATAAGAAATACACATTTTTAAGGGTATGACTATCTTGATGAAGAATATTGACCAATGTTTAAAATTCAATTTCATCATACGTGGGGAGAACCATATATGCGAACAATATCAGTTGCAAATCAAAAATGCACCGGTGAGAAGATAGAAAATTTTACAAGTATTAATCAATGTGTGGATTTCCTTTGCTTATGGGGGAAGGAAGTTATTTCAAGCAAAGAAAAAGGTTTAATTTGTAGCTTGAAAGAAAGGAAATTGAGACATGATGGGCAGTCAAGTGTAATTGTCCATTATTGATAGCTTTATTTATTTATTTATTTTGATCGACAAACGTGGGGGTGTTATATTAAATTATAATTGACGAAAGCGAACGTATCATCTGACGCATGTGACAAAATGTCATCAGACACGTCTTCACCACACCCTACTAACTGAACTATAAGGTTGTCGATGAATAAGATCATGAGCAACTCGATTACCCCCCACCTGGCTTAACAAACGACCATGAAATAAAACTGCAACAATTTGCAACAACTAAAATATCCTTAATCAAGAGCCCAACAAAGTTATCATAGATATCCTTCATCTGAAAACTTTTGAATGAGTGGGAGACAATCACCTTCAATGATCACATTTGAGTGATAATTTGACTATCTGTTGAAAAGAAGAAGATAAGAAATGTACTTTTTAAAGGGATATGACTATCTTAGTGAAGAATATTGATCAATTTTTAAAATTCAATTTCATAATATGTAGAAAGAAGCATATATATGATCAATGTCAGTTGAAAAGAAAAAATGCACTAGAGATTGGACAGAAAATTTTACAAGTATTAATCAATGTGTGGATTTCCTGTGCTTATGGGGGACGGGAGTTACTTCAAGCAAAGAGGAAAATTAGTGACCTAATGTACCGTTTTATGTAGGTCTGTGACCAATTATAAGGCTTAATTTAGCAACTTGAAAGGAAGCAAATTGAGACATGATGAGCAGTCAAGTGTAGGGGTGGATTTATGTATAGCTTAGAGAGGACACCCCTAAGCCCAAAAAAATATTTAAAAGTTATTTTAAAGGGGTTCAATATTGTATTAATGGACACCTCAAAAAAAGGCCCCAAAATTAATGGGCACCCCTTAAGTGCATGCCCAAATGTTAATGTTTCCATTTTTTTTTTAAATAAGAAAAGTAAAGTTGTAAAGTAAAAGCATTGGGATTTTAAAATGATTAAAAATAGAAGTTAAATTAAATTCACTCTTCCCAAGACCCAACCTATCTATCTCTCCCCAACTCTCATGTGAAGAAGTTGTCATTTCTTTTTCTCAGTCTCTCACTCTGCCCTCCCCTTCTCTCTCTCTTTGTTTCTCTCTCTCTACCTCACATTAAAACAACGAAAGATAGGGGGTAAAGTAGACTTTAATTTCACCAAAAAAAATAAAACTCCATTGTTGAACTCTTGAAACTTGAAGTGTGAAGATTTGAAGGCTTAGACCCTGTTTGGCAAGCAACTGTTAGCTGTTAGCTGTTAGCTATTTGTATTAGCTATTTGTTGAAAAACTGTTTGGTAAAATTAGCTGTTTCTGATAAAGTTATGAGACAAAAAGTTAATTATTCAAAAAGCTCTTCCTAAAAGCTCATGGAATTAGCTTTTTTAAATTAGCTTTTTGGACCCAAAAAGCTCTTCTAAAAAGTTCTTTCACCAAACACTCATATTAGCTTTTTTATTTGGTCAAACAGTTAATTTTGGTAAAAAAAAGCTCTTCAAAAGCTATTTGCCAAACACCCCCTTAATCATTGGAGCCTAATCGAAGCTTCCACAACAAAATTTTGGTTGGTTGAGGAACAACGACACCCATTTTGGGAGGTTTTGGGAGGGCAGGGAGGAATTAACTTGTAGAAGGGAATTTGACGGGAGCTAAACATGTGATTTTGGGTGAAAACGATGACTAAATACATATAGAGTTTAAAGTTTTAATTCTTCTCCTTCAAAGTCACCAACAAGTTGGTGTAAGGTCGTTGGTTAGTATTTTTACCCGTCCAAGAGGAGTAAATTAGATGAGTGTTGAAACTGTGAAGAGATTTTTTATGCCCCCAAAAGATTGCCGATTTTTTTTTTTTGGGTGTATGCTTGAATGCTTGATCCTATAATATAGTCAAAGGACAGTTTGATGTCCAAATATATGGTTTAATAGAGAAGGACAATTGATTTCAAAGTATGACTTAATAGATACTTGTTATATAGACAAAGATGTATTTGAAACTAATTTCTAGTGGCTTTATATGTTTCAATTTCAAAGCATAAAAAAAGGACGATTGTAATAGTAAACTATTGTATATTCACGTATTGTTTAAACTTTATTTTTTAGAGTATATGGTGATGAATGTTAATATATGGACACCCCTGATTCTAATATCTAGATCCGCCACTAGTCAAGTGTAAGTGTCCATTATTGATAGTTGTAATTTTTTTTTTGATCAACAAATGTGGTGGTTTTATATTAAATTAGAATTGACAAAACCGAATATATCATGCGACGCACGGGACAAAATGTCAACAGGCACGTCTTCACCACACCCTACTAATTGAACTACAAGGTTGTCGATGAACAAGGTCATGGCAACCCGATTACCCCCCTCCCCGCTTATCAAAAGACCATGAAATAAAACTGAAACAATTTGCAGCAACTAAAATATCTTTAGTCAAGAGCCCAACAAAGTTGTCATGGATATCCTTCCTTTGAATCTTCTGAATGAGCGGGAGACAATCACTTTCAATGATCACATTTGAGTAATAATTTGACTATTTGTTTAAAAGAAGAAGATAGGAAATGCACTTTTTTAAGGGATATGACTATCTTGGTGAAGAATATTGATCAATTTTTAAAATTCAATTTCATAATATGTAGAAAGAAGCATGTATGCAACAATATCAGTTGACAAGAAAAAATGCACCGGAGATTAGACAGAAAATTTTACAAGTATTAATCAAAGTGTGTATTTCCTTTGCTTATGGGGGAAGCTAAGGGAGTTATTTCAAGCAAAGAGGAAAATTAATGACCTAATGTACCGTTTTATGTAGGTCTATGACTAATTATAAGATTCAATTTGGTAGCTTGAAAGGAAACAAATTGAGACGGGATGGACAGTCAAGTGTAAGTGTCAATCATTGACAGCTTTAAGTTTTTTTTATCAACAAATGTGGTGGATGTTATAGTAAATTAGAATCGATGAAAGAGAACATATGTTCCAACCCACAAGACAAGATGTCATCAGGCATGTCTTCACCACACCCTACTAACTGAACTATAAGGTTGTAAATGAACAAGATCATGAGCAACCCAATTACCTTTCTCCCGGCTTATCAAATGACCATGAAGTAAAACTGAAACAATCTGCAGCGACTAAAATATCCTTAATCAAGAGCCCAACGAAGTTATCATGGATGTCCTTCCTCTGAATCTACTGAATGAGCAGGCGACAATTATGTTCAATGATCACATTTGAGTAATAATTTGACTATCTGTTGAAAAGAAGAAGATAAGAAATATACTTTTTTAAGGGATATGACTATCTTGATGAAGAATATTGGCCAATTTTTAAAATTCAATTTCATAATATGCAGAAAGAAGCATATATACGAACAATATCAGTTGAAAAAATAGCACTGGTGAGAAGACAAAAAATTTTACAATTATTAATCAATGCGTGGATTTCCTTTGCTTATGGGGAAGGAAGTTACTTCAAGCAAAAAGGAAAATTAAAAACCTAATGTACCATTTTATGTAGGTCTATGACCAATTATAAGGTTTAATTTAGTAGCTTGAAAGGAAACAAATTGACACGTGATGGGCAGTCAAGTGTAAGTGTCCATTATTGATAGCTTTTTTTTTTTGGATCAACAAACATGGGGTGTTATATTCAATTAAAATCAATGAAAACAAACATATCATCTGACGCATGGGACAAAATGTCATTAGGCACGTCTTCACCACACATGACTAACCGAATTATAAGGTTGTCCATGGACAAGATCATGAGCAACCCGATTGCCCCCCTCCCCGATTGACAAACAGCCATGAAATAAAAATGAAACAATCTGCAGCGGCTAAAATATCCTTAATTAGAAGCCCAACAAAGTTATCATGGATATCCTTCCTCCGACTCTTCTGAATGAACGGGAGACAATCACCTTCAACGATCACATTTGAGCAATAATTTGACTATCTGTTGATAAGAAGAAGATAAAAAATATACTTTTTAAAGGGATATGACTATCTTGATGAAGAAAATTGACCAATTTTAAAATTCAATTTCATAATATGTAGAAAGAAGCGTACATGCAAACAATATTAGTTGAAAAGAAAAAGTGCACCAATGATTAGACAGAAAATTTTACAAGTATTAATCGAAGTGTGGATTTCCTTTGCTTATTGGGCAAGGGAGTTACGTCAAATAAAGAGGAAAATTAATGATCTAATGTACCGTTTTAAGTAGGTATATGACCAATTTGAAAATTAATGACCTGATGTACTGTTTTAAGTAGGTCTATGACCAATTATAAGGTTTAATTTAGTAGCTTGAAAGGAAGCAAATTGAGACTTGATGGGTAGTCAAGTGTGTGTAAGTGTCCATTATTGATAACTTTAATTGGCCATTAAGCTAGTGTGATGAAGAAATGTAAAATAATTATTGAATGAAAGTGTTAGAAGTTTCTTTTAGAGCATTCTCAATCATAGTTCTATTTTTTAGAACTCAAGCTTGCTATATCGTTAAAAGTCTCAATTTTTTGAAACTTGTATTTCATAACTTCTCTAACCCATGGAACTCCAGTTTATGTCATCTAATAAAAATATTTATCATGGACATACTTTAAAATCATATAAAAATTATACATTAACCACAAAAAAAAATAAAAAAAAATTAAAAATCAAAAATTTGTGCTCCGCATGGTGGAACTCTACCAAGTTCCACTACGCGTAGCATTGTTCTGACAGTGCAGTGGCCATTGGACAAGTGGCATTTTGTGTCCCCCGTTCTATTTTGAACTCAACGGCTGCGCTCTTAGTTTTTAACCAAATACGGCATGCCTATGTAAGAAAGCCAGGCATCTGAAGTTGAAAGGGTACCATCTACCTTGATGCTTGCCAAAATGAAGCACATTTTGTAGAAAATGCTATCTATAATCAGAATCATGAATATTTTATTAGAAACAAATCGTATATAATTACCATTTTTACTATGGTAAAAATTAGAGGAAATAAATAGTTTCTTTTTAAAAATATTAAGAATGTTGAAGTATGAAATATTAAAAGTGGGTGTTGTCCGGCATTGATAAATATAAAAATGGATGCCCCATATTGATAAAAATTAAAAGGTTTGAGTACGTATATAAACTTATGAGTTACTCTACCATTTGTTAATTGGTTTTGGGTTGAAACTTCATTTGAGTTTATATGCATGACTCTTTGTTAATAATTCAATTGATATAAAAAATTTAACAAAGAAAAGCTTTTTTGTTTTTCAATTAATATTTCAAATAGGCTTCTTACTACAAAGTTATAGAGCATGTATTTTCACAACTATCGATTGTTTCAACCAATAAAACATGTAGGAATTCTTAAAAAAGATATTGGTTCAAATATCATGTAAATCAACTTTTCCGTCTTCACTTTGCAAAAAATTGTAGTCTCTTAGGAATTCACATTATTAACTATGATGTTTCAAGTTAGTTATAGTTATACTTTGTATATCTACATGTTTACCTGATTTTAAAGGATAATCTTATCAAAGTTATTAAAATGATAGACCGCTTTGATTTCGTAATTTTGAGAGATTATGACTAATTCGTACATTATTTTACAGTCTAGTAGTTTAAAACCAAGATCATGCAGTATATCCTAATTTAAAGTTGGTTTTTGGCATAAAATCATGATGCTAATATGCCATATGGAAAAGGTCATCAGATCAATGTCTTACATATGTATATATACATATATAGAGTGTGGAAGGAATGTTTACAGTAAAGTTAGGAAATTTCCTTTTTCTTTCCTTTGTCTTGGGATGTCATCTGGGGGACTATAACCGGTGGGCGGTGGGACGGTTGGTCGGCGATAGTCGTTGATAAGCTTAATGAAATTTATGACTGAAAAGATTTGTTGCCCTTCATTTCATTTTTTTTCTTTATCAAAATGGATTGGCTTAAAATAAGAGGTTTAGATCATGTTCTTTTCGTAATTTAATGAACTTAACTCATTCTTTTTCACACTCATCTACTCCTTTCCCTCCTTCACACTCTTTTTCACACTTAAATAAAAATATCACTAATTTCCACTCTAATCCACTCCTTCCTCTCCTTTTCCACACTTGTTAATTCAACTCCCCAACTCCTTCCAACCCATTTCAACTCCTGCCTACTCTCACCCATTCTTTCCCTCCCTTTCCTACACTTAAAAAAAATACTACTCTTACCAACTCTCACCCACCCCTTTCTCATTTTCCACACTTAAAAAAAAAAATATCATTCTTATCAAATCTCACCAACTCTTTTTCTTCTTTTCTACACTTATTTATTCTACACTTATTATTTTTCACTGAAAAGAACAGGTCTTAATTTAGATTGATGCATGAAAAATGGCAAGCACAGAGGCGTTGCGTTTGCGCGTGTTGATTGGCTTCCCACTGGATTGAATGAACATTGAACAGCCGACAATTTGAACTCCACCAAAAAAAGAGAAAAAGAAAAAACAACCGACCATTTGGCTTCCAAGCTGTGCTCCAGAAAGAAACAGAAAGAAAACGACACAGAGAGAGGGACGGTTGTTGCCCTTCATTTCATTTTTTTACGTTATCAAAATGAATTGGCTTAAAATATAAGGTTTAGGTCCTATTTTTTTCATAATTTAATGAATTTAACTCACTTTTTTTTATACTCATTCACTGTTTTTTCCCCTTTTTACTCTTTTTTATACTTAAATAAAAATATTATTCCTTTCCACTCTCCCTCACTCCTTCCTCCCCTTTTTCACACTCTTTCATTCAACTCCCTAACTTCATTTAGCTTCTTTCAACTCATTCATACTCTCACTCACTCCTTTTCTCCCTTTTCCACTCTTAAAAAAAATACTACTCTTACTAATTCTCACCAATTTCTTCCTCCTTTTTCACATTTAAAAAAAAACACCACTCTTATCAACTCTCATCAATTTCTTTTCCTCTTTTCTACACGTATTTATTTCATACCCATTATTTTTCACTCGAAAAAAAAACATGGCTTTAATTTAGATTGATTCATGAAAAATGGCAAGCACAGAGGCGTTGCGTTTGCGCGTGTTGATTGGCTTCCCACTGGATTGAATGAACATTGAACAGCCGACAATTTGAACTCCACCAAAAAAAGAAAAAAAGAAAAAACAACCGACCATTTGGCTCCCAAGCTGTGCTCCAGAAAGAAACAGAAAGAAAACGACAGAGAGAGAGGGATGATCTGTAAAGCTGGAAAGAGGGGTGCGGCCGGCACAATGTTGAAATTTTTTTTTTTTTTTGATTTCTTTGGATAAATCTTTGTAATTTTGCCATTCAAGTAATTATCTGACATGGATTTATAAAATGTGTCCTAGGCCTTTTTAACAAATTTAGTGACTAAACATATCTATAATTTCGTTGTTAACACATAAACAGGACATAGGTTTCAGATAAAAGAAACAAAAGAGTTGCCTAAAAACTAACAAAAAAAATATCTATGTCAATGAAGTTACACCGTAGCGATAGACAACGGATCGAGTACTCACAGATCAAACGGATCAACCCATTTAAAATAATGTTAATAAAGGTTCCAGTTAATAATGGATCAGGTTAATAGTGAAGCAACCCATTAAAGCATATTAACGAGTCAGACTGGATCGACTCATTACCAGTTCGTTCAGTGACTCACTGCTTTTTCAACCTACTTGTCGCACTACTTTAAATGCTACAATTAGTTAAATTATTACTAATGCTTCATGCATAACAATAATCATTATAAATATTTTTTTTTTTGCATGTTTGTGTTATTTTAAAATGGGACATTTGCAAATCGGTGACCCTGACCGATTTGTTTATAGAAAAAGTCCTACCTGACCCAAATCATTAACAAGCCAGCCATCATCCAACCACATTCACTTTGTAAACGGACGGACTTTGTCCCCATTGCCCACCCCTACACCGTACCGAGCAAAAATTCAGTTTATGAGTATAATATATCCTGTCTACATACGTGTGTTAGATCGTAACAGTCGTTGCCTCAGTACATCGAATGATCCATGAATTTCCCAAGTAGAGATAATTGTCATTATCGACGGCGTAGACCAGAGAGGATAAAAGTGGACATCAGTTTGACACTCCAAAGTGCAGGCCACAAGTATGCACCCTTACAACAAGAGACTATGGAGGTGTTTGGGGGGGAGGGGAGGAATAAACAGGGGGGCTTTGGATGCTGCCCAAGCAGGAGAGCCTAATTTATTGAAACTTTAACCAAAATCAAAGAAAAACAACAGAAAAGCAATTTAAAAACAGCTCTCGAAAGCTACTTATTTTCAGGAGGGCTTTTATTTGTGCTTCTGTAACTGAGAGTGCTACAAGGCAAGAGGCTTCAGCAGCAGTTAACCAGCTGCTATTTATTTGTATTGATTCGTGCGACAAACAGGAATTAAAAACTTCACTTCCTCCGCAACCTTGACTTATTCGCATCTTCACTTCGACCACCATTCTTGACTAAGTTTCTCGAGGCTCAACGAACACAGCAGTTGTCTTAGCGGGCACATTGAAACATCCAGAAGACGCATCGTACTTTGACTCCCTCACAATTGTATCCTTTGAATTCACCTGCAGCGTGCAGCAGGGATCGTCAATTGACAACAAGGCTAGCAGCATTTTAATGAAGATTATGATGTGGGGTCAATTGACAACAAGGCTAGCAGCATTTTAATGAAGATTATGATGTGGGGTCGTTTCGAGTTATAGCTAGGTTTTCTAGCCAGAGAAATCAAGAGGAAAATAAATATATGAGCAGTCATAGGAACTTCTTTCTGAGATACAATCTGTTGACTGTAGGTTTTCTTTTGGATTTGGTTACAGTAGTCTGACATGTTTAGGACAAGTTGGGTTTAGACAATATTACCATTTAATATCAGTTTCTCCTATAAGCTTGCAGCTAAAATGCAGCCAATATTAGCCAGGTGAATTTCAGGTTGCTTCTGTTGGGCTCAGTTAGTTCATATATGAGTCAAAACAAGGTTACTCATCATATCAAGTTTAAGTAGAGTTCGACAGTGGTTGTTTGGGATGGCTAATGTCAGCCCCAACCGTTAATTTCACCTGAAGTAACCAACATAGGACATCTGATATTCTAACCTAATATGGCGCTTGGCACTTCATTTTAGGCTGAAAACGCAATCACTGGACAAACAGTCAGGTGTCCATGTTATGTCATTTAGTACTTTAACATGAGCATATGCCTAAGTCTAGGGGTGGATCATCAGGTTATCAGTCTTCTGTCTAGTCCATGCATGATAGCTGTAGTAAATTAAATTAGCGAATCCATTGTAAGAGTTCCAGAGATTTAAGCAAAAGAGCATTTGTTACCTGTACCGGATGAAGCTGCATGGATTTAGCCCGCAGATCAGGAATAGCATACTGGACTTCTGTAGGGCGGACATTGATGATTATGACAATATATGAAAAACTGTAAAGATCACATACGCAAAGGCACTTGTTAAGAAAGTTTCTGTTCCCATGTAGTAATCATCCATAGCTGTCCAATTCGCAAAGTTACTCACTTAGGATCTAGTTGGGACAACCCAGGGGCACCTTCATGACCGTCGTCAATGCTCATAACTATAACCCCTGGAACCCAAGATGGGCCACTATTGTGGAAGCGTACTCGGTCCTGAAATTCAGAAATAATAAAATAGATCTCCATATAAGTACCTAAGATGAAGAATATCGTTTCAATTAGGAAATGGAAAGATTGCCATCATTAGACTCTTTCTTTCTCCAGCAGTAGGTGTTCAGTCTAGGGCATAGCGCAAGTCGTCACAAACGGTTTGGACTTAGTTTGATTAAAAGACTGTTTTGGTTTGCAGACAAGCCAACCTCAAACTCGGTTGTAACTCTAATATTTTGAGTCCAATTCAAGCTCAGCAACGCACAAGTTGCTGTGCCCGTTGCTGAGCTCATGGACTTCAATGGATTGGGCATGTCATGTGATAGTGCTCTGTTCTTGATTTGAAGTCATAAGACTCAAGTGTAAGATTGCTTTTGACAATTTACGTCTGAAACTCGTTTTAATGAGTAAGCTCAGACTCAAGCTTGACCTTGAGCCCACGGCAGACAATCAAACAATCTGAATTCAGTTCAACTTAAATTGAAGTCAAAGTCAAACAACTACATGTCGAAACTCATTGATTTCTTGCTGTAATAGAATTCAGCTGGGCTTGGCCATTGATCAACTTAGTTCAGGGGGATGGATTATAATCCAATAGTTACTAAAATAAGACCCTCCCTGAGAGGTGAAGATATCTCAGACAGCAATTTCAAAGAGCCATTATATGGGGGACAGATTTCCTCTGTGAAAGGAAATGTGGGGTCAATTGATTGGGCTTTAGGCCAGCATCAATCCCTTTTCCTTCTCTCTACCCTTCAACCGAAACTTACCATACCCTCATTGCTCCACCAAACCCAACATAAAAATAAAAATAAAATAAAAATGTTACTGAGATATGATCTTATCGTATGGTATAATCACAAGAGATGCTATTACCTGAATATCCTTAGCTGTTCTTAAACGGAAAAGTGGTGAGGAGTATCTAATCTGCAACAAGTTCGTAAAATTTTCAACAGCAGCAACTATGTGACTCTTGTTTGGCTTGAAGGATGGATTTGCCAGTCTTGGCTTTATTCTGCCAGGACATTGTTAACAGACAAACTCAAGAAAATGACCAAAAGAATGAGCAATAAAAGCAGCAAACTAAAATGAAACTCGTTATTGCCCTGGACTGCAGGGAAAATTTATTAAATAAAACAGAGATTACAAAGGCCAGTTATTCTCATTATGATCCTTGGGAGGAAGGCCAACACCCCAATTATTCGAGTTGTAGCTGAAGTCCAATCTGATGATGATATGAAGATATGATTGAATTAGGCAAACACCATAAACAGTCTACACATAACTCATATCGACACCAAGGATCATGGACAACCTGTTAAACCAATCACCAGAATTATAAGAATCACGATCTAGGGATTTTGAGCGCAGAGTTTCATCACCCGCGTGGAAAAATGGTATTCCCTGCAACAGTACAACTGATTCAGAAATAGTACATCATATAGTTTAAAAAATGCTTCAGCTAGGAATTTTCTCAACTCGTAATATAAGACCTGTAACAGAGATCACTTATTTGTTATTAAACAAAACAAGGTCAACTCTTATTTCTTCTCAAACGATAACTTCAGTAAAATGTGCTGCTCTGTACATTTGCTTCGAAAGGTATTGAAAGCTTGGCTCCCAAGATACAAAAATCCAATGACACTCCAATAACAAGGCTTACGCCATGATATTATTCCACCTCAAATCACCAACATTTCAAATCAAGTGGCCTTTACAAAGCTGAATAAAGGTGCAGAACAAAGGAAGAGAAAGCTATCTAGGTATGTCTCAATTCAGAGATACCGTCAGTCAACTATCAAATTGTAACGTCTAACAAACTTCTAGAGGTGGATGCTCCAACCTGTGAAAGTGCTATGATACTCGTAGCAACATGATTGACCCTGCATCTCTCATCCACTGAAATATTCATTGGAGTCTACACAGACAAAGGAATCATGTAAGATTATGAAGGAGATACTCTTATATGGGTGACAAATTGTGTGACCAAATAAACAATACCTTTAAGCTGATAATATCAAAGAGAGTCTCATTGTCGTGGGCTGAGTCATAGTTGACCTGCAGAGAAAAAAACAGAAGGGAAAACATCATTAAGGATGCCACCCAGTAGGGATTATTTTAACACTTCATGTTTCAATGTGAAATTCAATTATATTTGTGTTTTTTGGTCCGCTCAAGTTCTTGTCAAAAATTACAATAGAAGTTTGAAGTTGCAACAGGTGGCTATGGCAATAATTACTTACTATTTCTATTGGCTGTGTAGCATACCCAACTGGTGATCCATTGTGGGTACAAACCTCAGAACCTTTTACCTGGAGGGAAAGATTCAAATGAGATAGCATGAAAGTCAAGCACTATACAAATGAGAGAAAGAGGATCATAGAAAAGCTGCATAACATTGCTAGACATCGCCTTCAACAAACAGACTAAAATAATTTTAAAAAAAAATATCGCCATTTATGCAAACATACAACCATTGAGTGAAAGTTTTTAACCACACGTTGATGGAATTTATTTAGAAAACCATAATGTCAAACACAAGGAGATGAAACAGTATGTTGGAGGCAAATCCAAAGTCCAGTTTGCTATTTAATCCAGCAGAAAAATGGATTTTGAAGGAATCCAAGTAGTGATTTGCTCACATCTTTTTTACTTTGTTGCACAATGCATGTCTCTACTCTATAAATTGTCCCGGTTCCAATTTATGGTCTCAAACATTCATACACACTAGTTTCTTTATGCTTGATTATCAGTGGGAAGAAACAAGAAGGGCAACTGCTCTAGGACAGAGCAACCGCTCTAAGACAGAGTAACTATTTGATAGGGCAGAAGACATGACCACTTGCAAAGCTTTGCCACCAGAGAATAAATAAGAAAGAAGAGGAATGACAAATAATTTGGCTCAAGGCCCAAATATTAAGGCAAAGAACATCAATCATAAAGGCATTGAAGGCAATAACACGACATGCGACCTACAAAATGAGTTATAGAATTTGTTAAAAGCTCACTAAGCATTGTTTGTACCTGGTTGCCATCACAATTTGTCAGGAGAAAGTCCCTCAAATTTGCAGCCATGCCAACCTATAACATGGAAAACAATATTCCATAAATGGAGCAATGTAACTTGATCACGGAACTGGTGTTGTGCCCGTGTAGGATGTGTAAGATTGGTGTGGCCAGTATGGCAAAGCTGCAACCGTAATGGAACTTACACAACCATTATGATGGAACTTATACAACCATTATGATCCCCCCAAAAGGTCCTTCAATATAAAGTTCTGTAAACAGCATTATCAAGGATATGGAATTCACAATCTGCTGGGAAGTTTTCTTTCATTGACTTCTTCCATTATTTCCTTTTCTTTGTTTTCTTCCTAATTCATTTTTTTTCTTTTTTCTTTTGGCAGGGGAGGGTGTCTTTTTGGAAATCAAGTAATCCAAGTAGCATGCCAAATGTGGAAAATGATAAATATAAGAACAATGCTGCCTTAAGTGGGCTATGCGATCTGTTTAAGTCCAACCTGTTGATTCTATCTCTCGATTCTCTCCACACACAAAAAGGGAGGGCTTCGCAGAGAATGGCAACAATATTACAAGCAGAAGAGATTCTTCCACGAAAAGTGGGAAAAGCACAAAAAGAAGCAACACAACATAAATGAAGTGAAGCATCTCTCATCCAGTTGGAGGATTCCCTTAAGCACGGCAGCCCAAACAGGACAGCGGAGCCCATTTTTAACCCCCAAGCTGAACAATTTACTACTTGAAGATTTTTGAGGAATGCACTCCTATAGGCTTATAATAAAAGAAATCCTGTAGCCTTTCTTACTGGAATAAATCCTTGAAGTCTAGTACCTGCTACTGACATTCTATAATGGATGATTTGGAAACTAGCTAAGAGAGACTTCCTTTCTGCTCAGAAGTGTTCTCATCATAACATACAATTGGTCAACTCTTCTCCACTTTGAAGTCTCCTTCATCAATCAGTTATTTCAGTGTCTTTATCATAAGAGACTATAGGTAAATTTGGCAAACTAGTTCGCATACCATTGCAATCTAGAATGTGGATGTGGCACAAACTGAATCCCAGTTTATGACTCCCCAGGGGTGGAGGGGTAGCAATCAGCATAAAAGAAAAAGTTTCAAACATAAGCAGCAAAAGTTCCACAAGTATCCATGTAAGCAACAAACTATCCACATCGGTACCTAGCACAGAGCCACAGACTCTTCACTTCAGCATGCCGACCCTTGCCATGTTAATTACACACAGAAGGAAAAATGGCATCTGCAGGCTGCTGGGAATGCCATGAGATCCATTTTAAAGTCCTTCATTGGCAACAAATATGTCCACCTTTCAAAAGCTGAAAAGGTCACTTTGTGAAAACTTTTCCCCACTTGGATTGTGGTGAATTATAGCAAATGCCTCTTTGTAACCAGAGGTGAGGCTACTACACCTTACCCCTCCCTATGCCTTGCTTAGGTGGGTTTCTGGGGAATGGATTGGATTTTCATCGGCAACAATGCCAAAAGGAAACTCTGGTATATCAGGAAGGGGAATAATAGAGAAAGGCTTTGAATATCAAAGTTCTCGAATTACCCAGATTCCACACTAGAACATAGTACATTCACAGGGAATGCTAAGAATCAAGCACAAGGATCCAAGAAGATATTTCCCCAGTTGTGCATACACCTGTACAGTGAAATAAGAATCTGAACGTGCACCCTGGACACTATCAAACAGCAGTAAACTGGAATATCGAGAAAAATGCTGGAAAATCAAACAAAAGGCTCCCTTGGTTATGTAAAACGAATCTGTCAACTTGAAATCTAAAGAAGGAGAAGCTAAAATGTTGCAAGCACTGTAAAAGAAATACTTAATATGTAAAAGGCTAGTAAAACAACAGAGCATATGAATGAAGAAGTCATGATGGAGACAAGAAATGATTTTCTGAATTAACATCTGCAATCAGAAAACCATTTCTGGACTTCATATCAATAAATGTAAAAAATTCTCCAAACACACCAATTTCCAGTAGCAGATGAAGCTGTCACACTGATATCTTCAATACCTGCAACTTAAACACAAGTCCCCGTGCATAAAATGGAAATATATACAATTTTAAAAAATATGTCCATCAGACTCTGCATGCCTTGACATCATAGCACATTAAATCATAAACAAAATAAAAAGCACTGATGGTATAGTTATGAACTTCAGTGAAACCATAAAGGTACTAAACACCAAACCTGGATATGGTCCTTTGCTACAGCTAGCATGCGGTCTGCATTGGCTTTATCCCCATGGTCATGATCATTAGGCTGTAAATAAAGTGTTTCAACTCAAAGAAAAGCATTGAGCACATGATCCGTGCCAATCCCAAATGTAAACATAAGGTAAAAAACGCAGCGCAAATGCTCTTCTTTTTACTCGTCAGAGGAAAAGAATCAAGAGCCACTAGACACAGCAAATTCTCAGCTATATATCTATGTTAAAGTCCACAATCCACACAGCTTCATGACCATGAAATCGAACAACAGTATAGATACCATCATCGCATACTAATCACTTTCAAAAGCATACACCTTTTAATGAGAGATTTCACCAGCTTTTCCCTACAAAATTCACATAGACTACAAGCACTATAAATTGGGAATTGGGAAAGATTGGCAACCTAAGACAGTGTAAGATTTCAATTATGCAAGAATCAATCAAAGTAGTAAACAGTAGCACCAACTGAATCATCACAGAAGTGAACACTAGAGATTTCTCACTTCTAAAAGGCCCTCCCACATATTCCCCATCCATAAAAAAAACCTTTGTAAACACAGAAGCTAATGAATTTGACGTCAATAGAATTTCCAGACATAATTAGTCATATCCTAGAACGCTGTTATTATCAAATTGCAGATCATTTAAAGACACACAAGTGGCTCCGTCAAACATAAGCTTTACCTGTAAAGACAAACCAGTCACAAAACCTTGCTGAAGAGGAGGACCAAAAGGAGAGCCGCCAAGCACTGCATCTCGAATCCGATCATTGAAACTGAAAGAAATAGGTAAGCTTAGAAGCAATGGCCTTCTACTTAGCACATAGAACAAAATACGAAAACATGAACTAAGAAAGTAGATCCACTCAAAAGGAAATCAGAACCTGACAAAATGATACAAATACAACCCGTCCAGATAAACAAGCCCCCCTCCACCCCAAAAAGGCGGATGGACCAAGGAAATCCAATAAAAAAAAAATAAATAGAAACTAGAGCAAGCACAAGAAAGACAGGAGTACAAATGGATGTTTTACAAAATGTCATCTCAGAAAAAAAAATGAATAGTATTAATCAACCATAGAGGGTTTCTTTTCTGTTTTTAAGAAAGAAAGGGGGGGCACGGGCACGGCATTGGTTTCCATAAAGGGTTTTTTTGTTTTTTAATTGAAGAGAGCCCAAGGGCCAGTCTTTAACAAGACAAGTTTGAACAGTTTAAGTGCATTAATCCAAAAGAATCGCTTCCTTTACACTTCAAATTTTTTTTCAAATTGGTTTTCTAAAGAGTATCACAAAATCAGAAATTGAACAAATATGAGCATTACATCATTTTATCAGCTCTACAATGAAAATTTTAATCTCTTTCATCTATAGACGTTATATAAGACATTGAACAAACATAAACCATGACATCGTCATGTTAACTCCTTGTCAATATATCTGCCATTCATTTAACTCCTATACACAATGCATCCAAGCTTGAACATTTTGGGTTCACAGCAACACAACAAAAACTATTCACAGAATTTAGAAACATATTGGCTTAGGACCTCCCAACTCCGGTTCCGCCAAGATTCAGTTGAGAAGCATTGACCCCACGAGCATTTCGGGCAACCTCACCAAAGTCCCAACCTTCACCATATCTACAGGAAGAAATACATGATTGGAACCAAACTTTGGGGAAAAATCACAGGTAGGTGAAACTGTGAAAGGACAAAGTTAGAATGAAGAAATAACAACGAAGTAAATCATCAACTAATAGCACACTAACAAATAGATGCTTGAGCCATCTACTCCATCCTTGCTTTTTGATAGGCCCTGCAACATACTTCTTGCTTTTACCTGCAATCATTCATCAATCAACTGATAATACATATATTACTTTAAAGACAGAAAATGAATAAAATTATTCGTCGACTATTTACATACCATGGTATGTTTCATTATATGACCCATCAGATCAAATCTAAATCCATCAACCTGAAAAGAAAATGGACATAAAAACAAAGTGAATATCACCACAAATCTCACTGTGTTGACCATCATCAGATCGAATGGTTCAGCAGCCAATGTGCTTATGCCCCACCCTCTAGCTATTTTCCAACATAAGAACCAACTACACCAACCACAGGATTACCCAAGTACCCCTGGTGAGGCTCCTGCCTACGCCAGGGAGGGAGTGAGGGTTGAATGTACACAGCCTCACCCCTGAAATTGCAGACAAAGTTCCTATTAGGCTAAGCTATCTGAAACATGCAAGAAACTCTAGCTTCCCCTTCCTTATGGTCCATCAGAAATCCAAAGGCAAGACAAAATTTTGATGTCTGCAAATACTTCATTCTTGTTTCATCAGAATAATTGAATAAATCCATAAAGATAATTGTTATGCAAGAAAGTCCAACAGTCACCTTGTAATTGACTGCCCAAGAGAACAGATCATCCAGAATCAGGCGTTCAACCATATAATGCTCACTAGCAGTGTCATTCATACAGGTGCTATTCTCAATAGCACCATCAGCATCTCTTCTCAAGTAGTAACCTGGTACAATCTTTTCCACAATAACACGTCAAAGTCAAAGGCTAAACAGAGTGCTGATAAAGGTCAAGCGGCAAGCACTACAACAGAGAGGAATAGGGAGCACACCTTGTCTAGAACAGAATTCACACCAAATGGCCCACTGCTATTTAGATGGTTATAGACAGCATCCAACACAACACGAAGGCCAATACGGTTCAGTGCCTAATCAAAATTTCCATCAGTTTTCATGATAGAGCCCATATGTAATTATGATCAAGAAAATACATTATTTTCATTCTGCGGAGAGGCAAGATGCACACCTGCACCATCTTTCTGAATTCAATGATACGACATGGACCGTTTGGGTCTGTGGCATAGCTCCCCTTGGGTGTTCCCCACAAAATAGGATTGTATCTGTTCAAAAGGGAGACTAGATTACATGATGCTTCATAAAGAAGGAATATCTTATTTCAAAAATGATGTTTTTGTGGGTCTTATGGAATCAACCTCTCTATAGGTAGGAATACCGGTAGAGGTAAGGTTGCCTACAGCTGGATCTCCCCAGACCCCGCGAAAGCGGGACCCACACTAGGAGTTTGTTGTTGTTGTTGTTGTTGTATCTTATTTCAAAAATGGTAACAAATACTAGAGCTTACCCCCAGTTGTACCCATCCTCATCTCGGATTGCAGCAATTTGCGCTTGCTGCTCTTCTGAATCAGGTGGTAGCTTTTGTAATGCCTCGTGATCTGGAAATGGGGGGGCAGGGGAGTTTGCCATTGGCATGAATAAAAACAGACACAGTTGACATTGGACGTATTAAAACATCAAATTGATGGTCAAGTTTAAACTGAGCAGATGCAAATGAGTGTTCATCAGAAAATTCAAGGATTCAAAATGCAGCTTTCGTTGCAAGCGTGGTAGCAGGTGTGGAGTCGTGGAATCACACTAATGCAGCAATCGTGGAGGAGATCAGGGTTATCACGGAGTGAATTTTTGGGGAAAAAAAATCAACCAAACAATATTTGGTACTAGTACTTCAAAATCTTACTATTAACATAATACAACAAAGTTGTAACAATTATACGTAAAAAACCATATAAGTAATTGAAATCTTAATAAATTGAATATATAAAAGTCAATTTATCTTTAAACTGTTCTAGAACAGTGGTTGCAGCTGATGTTGAGAACTTTCTACATTCTAGAATGGTCGTCGCAGCAGACAACTAAAATGCACAAAATGCGGTTCACTCAAGCCCTAGAACCTTTCCGTGCGGAACGACCTCATTTTGAATACAACTCCTCTTAGTGTAGGTGTTGCTTGCACAGGGTTTGGGGAGAATGGCCTCATTTTGAATCCATGCCAAATATTAATCTGGAGAAAGGATCCCCACAGAGGATGTGCTTAAAAAAAGAAATTTTAGCAGTCCTATTAGGTGTTTTATGTTGTTGAGGAAAAAGAGACAGTGGACAATCTCCTTATTCATCACCGTTGGGTTTCGTCAATTTAGCATTTGTCTCTTTTCTTGATCATTGTTAGATGGGTTCAACCAACATTTCTCTGTGAAAGATGCAGTGCTGGCAAGGAGAAGAAGAATGAAGAAGAGTTAGGTTTGTGGTATTTGGAAGATGATTCCTTTGGCCACTTGGTGGTATATATCGAAGGAAAGGAAGCATTGGATTTTTGAGGGCAAAGCATCGTCCTTTCAAGAGTTCAACCTCTACTCGTTGAGAATTTTATACAGTTGGAGTCATGCAGTTAATGGAGAAACATGAGTTTTTTTGGAGTAGATAACATTATGCATGAGAGCTGGGGGGCATGATGTTTTTTGTGACTACCCCTTTTGTAGATGGGTGACATCCCCTTGGTGTCTATTTAATGCAATTTTTTGATTAGTCATTAGGGTTAAAAAAAAAAATCCATAGGATTTACAATCCACCGCAAATCATAATGCTTTCACTGTAAGCGACAGAAATAATCAGAAATAAACTGCAGAGACATTTAAAAAATAAAATAAAAAAGATTCCTGAGCTATATTTTAGCACAGTACCACAAATGACATTGCACAGTCATCAAACTATGCCAAATCAAGCACATAAGGATTTAAGAATTATCGTCTTCAACTTTAGGGGAAGACTGAAGGTCAATGAATGCAGCCACCAAAAAGCAAAGACAGTTTGCAGATATTTTATGCTAGTTAGAAGGAGTTCACTTATTATTACTGTAATAAGATTTGCTCAGGATTGTAAGATACATGAAACAGATAACCCCCCCCCCCAGAAAAAAACAAAACAAAACAAAAAGTTTTGGGTGAATGGCGGACTTCATTGGACAAATGTTTTAGCATCTATGATGAGAAAGTTTCCCTATCAGTTGATTGAGACTTCATCCATCTCCATGTTGACAACAGCAACATTTGGCAAGGGTCAAGATTATTGTAGTATATGAAGACCGCTAAAAAAGATCGGTACAACAAAGAATACACAAAAAGGTGGAAATGAATCATCCTTTCTTTTTCTTTTTTTTTTGGAGAAACCATTACCTAGCACTATCACCAATATATACATGCTAAAATAACTCACAATCGAGCCCCAGAAATAGACAGGTTGAAACACAGTTACTTTCGGTTGAAGTCCCGCACAGCTCATTTTCTTATTCAAATAGTGAGAGAGGACTTCCCCCCCTTGAGACAATGCATTATGTGGCCACTAAAGCTCTCTTTCATACAACCAGTTAGACACATATTATGAGAAGGAACAGAGGCAGATAGCTTCTTTCTCAATTGTGATGTGCTACTCAGCAACATATTAGCCAGTCAAAGATGATGGCCTTTTTGGAATCAAAGAACTAATTCATACACAACGGATTACCAGATACCACACGAACCCTAGGAATATGCTAACAATTTAACCAGGGTTCACATTGAGAGCCAGAAACAAAACTCATGGTAGGGCAGCCCAATTCTGCCCTCCACTTTATATAACAAGTTATATCAAGCATATTGAGTACCACATGTAAAGGTACAAAATTTTGAAAGAAATTAGTCTGAATAGTTTGACAATCAAACCCTATTGAAATCTTGGATATGATGCAAACGTGAAGCTAAATCACAACAAAGAGTTTGAATCAACATTTTATTCAAGTTTACTAGTCCAATAACAAACATAATGAAGCATTTGGAGCCTAAAACTACAAATACTGCAAAAACGAGAAAACAGACCTCTTACCTACGTGGCCTGTAGCCGGCTCAGTGTTCTAAGTTTTTTTATTGGATGAGTTCAGTGTTCTAAGTTTTCATAGATAGTGATCTTAATTTATACGATGACCTTAATGGCACAAAGGGGGTGACTGACCAGGCAAACATGTGATGCAATGAAAGGTAATACAAACATATTTACTCTTAAGATTTGCTAATCAATCAATCAATCAATCTACAGCAATAGAAATATACATCAAGAAGAAGAAAAGAACCGAATAGCTTTCTGATGAGTAAGTGAACTGAATTGTACCTACAGATTTCCAATTTGTTTTGTCATCATCAACTTCACCAAAATGGAAGCTTGGTAGCAGATGCACATGCGTAAGACCAGCAGCTGAGAGCTTCTTCAGATGAAGAACACCAGCTGAATCCTTCAAGTAGTAGTTTAATCAGTAATGCTGCATAAAGCAATCTTCCACCGATTTAAAAGGCTCCTAGCAGCCTTGAGCTGAAACTACAACAAATGTTTTCCCAATAATCTTCCATAAGAAAAAGATTTATCTTCTGATACCACAGGTGTCTGAATTATTTCTCAAATTCCTCGCCGAAAGATATGTTCCATTAAATTTCAAGCAGGCAGAGATTTCTTATATTCAAGATTCTAGGACTTCTTGAGCTGCATCAGTAGTTTAAACAGTCAAAGCCGGAACCCCATCCGGAAACCAAAAGAAGATATTATCAGACTTCAATTTTTACCCAACAATGAACTGTTGAGAGAACTTATACCACATGACTGCCCCTTTATTAAATGTTACTCAGAATCCTTTAGCTGCAGTGCCAGTCAAGGGCTTATGTAGACACTCAGCCAACAAATAAAGTAAGAATGAAGTAAACAGATTTACACTGCAGACTTTATAGAAAGGTCCTTCCGTGATTCTACTGGCTCCCCCTGTATACCCCCTATAGAGAATTGAATCTTCACTTTAGCTTAGATTCATATGCATGTCCATTGCTTCAAATCAACAGGGTTGTTCCACCAACGAAGATAATTCTTGTGCATCGGATACAACCCACAATTTAGAACTAAAATGACTAAATCTCCGAATATCCATCTGGTGTACTCATAATCCTCATCATGTATCCACTCCTCTCCTAGGCTCCTCAACCTCATTTTCCCTACATTTAAGTTTGCTATCACTAGGAAGTCAATCTCATCCGCATTCATTCCTAACAGCAACCCACAAGGGTTAAGTCCAAACCAACTTCCATTGTCAGTCAGCTTGACAAGTTATTGCTCACTTACTACGGTTCAAGGTACTTTATTTATCAAGCCTAAAGGAAGCCCATTCACAATAGCATTGTGCTCTTGGTTAGTAACGCAATCTCTACTGAGAACAGGAAAGGATTAGACCTTTTGGTATATCAAGCACATCACATTCCAGTGATTAATTGATTATCAGAGAAACTTTCAACTCCGTCTTTCTACTGGATTTGTCCTCCACAACCGGTAGTCCTTCACAAGAATTGTATCTTCTCTCTTGATTCTTCTGCTTCTGTGTTCTGTCATGACTTCCTATCCCAATCACAATCCACGACACCACACAATCCCACCAAGGCAAGGTCTAAGGAGATTTAGATGTAGGTAGCCTTACCCTAGACTGGCGAGGTTATTTACCTCAATTCTTAACAATAACACATTAACAAATATGCCTCTACCCAAAATAAAAAGAAGGGAAAGACATGCAATAACATACAGCCATAATCAACAAATCAAAGGAGCATCAGCCTCATCATCCCTAGCCCCCTTATAACCCAACCCCCATCAATGCACCACACAGCTAACTCCATAGCCCAACACACACAGGCACGGAGATCAAACGCCAGACAATTTAACAGACAAACATTCAAACAATTTGAATTAGCACTATCAAATCTACTGAAGAGAAGTAGAAAACATACAGGTTCAACTAGGACATCAAAGATTAAGAACTAAGAAACTACCTGCAAGGTAAAAGCTAGATATCCTCCACGGAGGTCAGGATGCACAGTAGGATCAATGGCACTGCAACAAACCACAAACATGAAACGGTAAAATCTCAATGAGGACCATATAATAACATGAAATCAGCAATGCAGGCATATCACAAAAATTGTTTCACTTGAAGAAATGAGCCAACTAAAGTGCCTCAGTTTTCAAGCATTAAGTTTCCCTGACAAAGGGTTACAACTTCAAATATACATCAAGTGAAGTGTTGCACAGGTGAACTGTCAATTCAATTGGATAGCAGACAGACAATCACTGCACAAAACCTAGCAAAATGAAGCACGACTCATTACATCAGCTTCTCCCTATGGAGTTTTTTATTTTAGCAATCACAGAAGTTTCCAGAAGAGGAAGTGAAGATTTCACCCAGACTATTTTTATGTTCCAAGTTAAGTGACTTTGATGCAAGCTACCTGTTCTAGATGCTATGCAGGTTAAAGAATGTACATCTGGAAAAGAAATGTGACCTCAAATTAAGATGATCAACTTGTCCCTTGAATCTTTTAAAATTCATGTGTTCAAGGGAAAAGAGTTTGCTAAAAGTTAACAACATCAAAACAAACAGAAAAGGAAAAGAAAAGAAAAGAAAACTGACTCAGTTACAACAGAATGTTTAGTTTTGACTGGAGAGAAGGATTCACAACCAAATTGGCCATAAATTTACCGTAGTTACAAGCCCTTTTTTTGATCAAAAAACAATTTCTTTTGAAGAATGATCTCTCAATCATACATTGTCGTGCTTAACCAAATCTCCACACTAGACTAGTTTTTGGAGAGGGAAAAAAAAAAGACATCACACATGTGGAAGCAAAATACATGATCAAATTGGCTGTAAGGACTCTCGCACTGTGAAAGATACTATTTGGAGAATAATTTCCTAATTATACATGACTGCACATAAACAGGAAACATAATATGCCAATTGATGTTTTTTCATACATAAAAATGCATTTGTCTGAAGCTCACAATACCATTCCCTGTGACAGAACTTACTTGATCCCATGAGGAATTTTGGGGCTCATATTTCCAGAATATTCTTGTATATAAGTGAGGATAGCAAGAAGTTTCTTGAGTATATTCTAGGATCTTCTTTGTAAATGTTGTGGTTGGATAGTTTCTGGATAATCATGCTAAAGCTACTCTTACGAGGTACATTTTGGATAGGTAAAGTAGTGCACATTTGGGGACTAGGGCCATTTTCAGAATGCATGGAGACAAGTGTTCATGCTTCCTTGTCAGTTTCTCATTTTTGGTAAAAATGCTAAATTTGGTCATTATCAATCTCATCAAAAGCTATCTGAAGATACAGGGTTAGATACAAACCATTCTATGTACAAATAGGCACCCTCTCAGAGACTCACACATTCTTGTCACATTCTCATATGTGAACAGTGTTTTCCCTTAAATCCATGTTTGTCACCCCTCAAGCTTGTTAGCAACCTTAGGCAGACCTCTCAGTGGCAGAAATTATGGGCAAAAAGCTAATCTTATTGAAAACATACAGTGAGACGGTAATGCATGCGACTAGCTGAATAGTCAAGTTTTTAGCATATGACGTATAAGACATTCAAGAAAACTGCTATTAGCAGTTGCATAGCATATGACCGAGGTATACTCACCTGAAATCTCTTATATGCAGTTCATAGATGCTAATGTCAGATAATGAAGGAAGATTAGGTTTCTCATCAGAAAGGGTTTCCCATCCTTCAGGCCTTAAATCATCAGAGTTTAAATCAACCAATAATGTATGCCTTCCATTTGCTGAAAGCCTGGTTAAACAAGAAATGCACAGAAATTAGAAAGCCAGGCATACACATTGGCAGCAGCCCATGGTGGATAGGACTTGTCAATTTAAGTGCACTTTTTGCAGTACACAGAAAGCACCATACAGATATCAACAACTTTTTTTTTTAACAACGGAAATTAGCATACCCTCTAGAATATGGATCACTAGCAGTGCATTTCTCAATCTTCAACGTGGTATGATGGTATACAGTGACTTCATAGACATAATAACATCCTTCCCAGCTCCTTGGACCAACAGCACTCCAGACACCATTCGACTCTTTAAGCTGAACAGTTTGTAATGGTTCATCACCTGAAGGCTCCCTAAAGATGCTTGCAGACACAGCCTGCATGTTCAGATGCAAGAGATGAAAAACCTTTTAGCAAAGTGGGTAGTTGAAAACAGTCCAAAGGACTAGGAAAGATAGATAAACATCTAGCAGTAACAAAGAAAGAGGCTGATGCTATACTTGAGCAGTAGGAGCCCATATGTGTAGTGATATGGATTCTCCTGAGAACACAGCACCCAGAGGACCGTCATATGCATATAACTCATCTATCACACCAGGTAGCTGCAATCCAGTAGCATTTCTGCAATGTCCATCAGCTGCAAAATTGCAGCCAGAAGACCAAGTCAAGACATACCCCAACAAGGCAACAAATATAAAATAAAACTAGGTAATCACAGGTACCACTGGGTGCTCAATCAAAAGCGACTTCAATGAATAATAACTTTAGATGGCAAAGCAACCATTTGAACTATAGGCCATAGGCATGGGCGGAGCCATGAAGGGGCAAGGGGGGTCAATTGACCCCCCAGGTTTTTGAGGAAAAAAAATTAAATGTAGGAATTGGGATATTCTAGTAGAAAAACAATAAATATATATTAATTAGTTCCTAAATATTTCACAAAGATGTACATAGTAGAGTGGTTGGTTGCTGGTTGTTTAGTGTGGAAGGTTGTGTGTTCAATTCCTCATGTTGCCCTCTACATATTTTTCTTTTGAATTTTTGCGAGTGCCTTTAAGTTTCATCTATTTTTATTCTTGTACTTATTTTGAGATTGATTTTTTTAAAAATCAGTCGAACGACGATATCATGCTTTACTTTCAAAATATGAGATCTCGTCGATTACAACTTTCTTGAATGTATTTATTTTTAAAACTATTAAAGTTTATATTATGTATATTATTAATCTCGCCCCCCCTTGCTTTGAATCCTGGCTCCGCCCCTGGCCCATAGGCCTATGAAACTAAAACAGGACATGACTAGCAATGAAAGTAACTTTTTGTCTTTGAAGAATGGAAAATCAGTGACACTTGTCAGTAACGGCTGAAGTTTCACACTACTCAGTTGTAAATAATGTGACATAGCAACGAATCTTTGAAAATGAAAAATTCTTTCAAAACCTTTTTTCTGGGTTTTTTTTCTTTGGTCTTTCTTTAGGGGGGGGGGGGTGTATGATTCAAAACCTTACCACTGAAAGCAGCAACAGCTAACTGGCACTTCAACAGACTTTGAACATCCAGTGAAGAAGGAACTTTAAAGGCCCTGTAGCCCCCAATGTGGGGAAACTTTTCTATGACCTAAGAAATACACAGGTTCTAAATCAATTAAGAAAGCATTGCCCCAAACTAGCGATTGTTCAAGCCACCATGCAAGCACAACATAATCAAGCAGCAAGATAATGAACACTTAGAGCTTGTTCTTTTCGTTGATAAATATTAGTTGGTAACTGGGTGAAGTCGGTAAAAGTTGGTGGAAGTTGGATAGAGTTGGTATTTTTTTAGAATGATTGGTAGGAGTTGATTAAGGTTGGGAAAGATTGAAAGAAGTTGGTGAAAGTTGGTAGATGTTGGAAGATGTTCATAAGAAATGAGAAATGAGTGGGCGCATTTTTTGTAAGAAGTTGGTAAGAGTTAGAAGAAGTTGGTAGAAGTTAGTCGAGCTTGGTTAAAGTTGGGAAAGATTGGCTGCAGTTAGAAAGAATTAGAATTTTTTTGTAAGAGTTGGGATGAGTTGGTAGAAGTTGGTATGAATTGATAGAAGTTGGTAAAAGTTTGTAGAAGTGGATTTACCAATGAAAAGATCAGCCCTTAATGCCAAAAGGGAAAAACAGGAATACTGCAAACAGGATCACAAATTATTCATCATCTTACATTTGACGGGAGTCCCCCATCATCCTTTTCTAGCTTTACCTTCTGATCATGACCTATAAGCTCAAATAGGAGCTAAGTTAGAGTGGGATAGAGACATAGCACGTTGAAATGTATGGCATTAAACCGGACCTTGTATTCCAGCATCAGTTACATTTAGTGTGGCATTTTGACTTGCATACAAGTAGCAGGAACCATCTCCAATGTCAATATTCCAAGCAATGACAGATTTGCTAGGCCAATATGCTCTAGAAGACGACAAACTTCCTTGCAAGTCCTGCATTTTTACCTTGGGTATGAATGAATGGGCATGAACAAAAGCCCAACTATATGATGTTGAAGTACAAAGAAAAATGCATTTACGACATCAACACTTGAGCTATGACATAACCACACCAAAGTATATACGATAACACTTGAGCTACAACAGCCAGGTCTTAAAATAACAGGTTCGCTCACTAAGTGTTTGCTCTCACAAAACTACCTGGGTGATATGTTCCTAACCAGATCCATGGAATAAGTTTTCATATTAGTATAAGTCAGACTTGACATTACACATTTCAGAGTGTCAAATACTTTATATAGGAATTTGGGTCAATTTGGAAGGGAGACAGCAAAGATGGACATGAGTTAATGAGAATAGAGAGGAGTAAGAATCAACAACAGCGAATACCCTACTCATGTTTGATAGGTAAATTAGAGTAGATAAGGTACACATTTGCTTCAACAACAATGAGAGTTAACAAGTGGAGTAAGATCGGGGTTATAAGGACAAATTAGTAGAATAACAATTACCACTATTGTCAGAAATCAGCTTACGCTAGGTAAACCCCAAATTGGAGGTGTCATGAAAATAATGGATATAGAATTACACATCAGTGGGAAGGGGTTAGAGCTGCCTACTCCTCATTGCTCTTCCTTAATCCCCTACTGAAGCCTCCTAAACAGGGGTAAGGTCATTAGTTTCTTTTATATAAACTCTGCTTTACAGCTTTACCCCACCTTACTGCTCTCCCTAACAGAACAAAGTACCAAGTACCCCAAGTCGCATGAATAACAAAGTAATTCGTGAGTCCAACCAACGTACTTCATAATTCAAGCAGCCTGTAGAAGATTCTTCACTAAAAAGGCCTTGAACTTGGGAAAATACATAATCCACTGTTAGACTGTATTTGAGAATGCAAGCCTAATATAGACTACAATCCCAAAACACCATAATACACTGTTGGAACTATGTGGGTGCAAGCTTAGAATCATGACATATCACAAGTACCAACATGTGATTATAAGCTTTGCACTCACATAATCAAGTCAAGAGATCGCACTCAATCAACCAACACCGACACAGAAAATCAACATTAATTCATTACCATAAGTAAACCCGCACACTATAAGTAACCCACTATAAGCCAATTGCCCAAAATACCCAAAATATTGAACATTATAATCAAATTGCCCACACAGATGAAACCTGGGAAACGGACAAAGCGGGATCGGTGTGAAGCGCCATATAGAGGCGAGACCCAGTTGCAGATGATCGATAAAAGGGCTCAAAACCAACGTTAATCGAGGTGGGTAGTGGGTGTTTCTTCGTAATTAGGCTGAAATTGAGAGGCGGATAATCAATATGAGAACTTCGGAGAAGACGGTGTTGGAGATAGCCATTGAAGGAGGAGAGAGTGGGCTTAAATAGAGCCATTGGAGGAGAGAGAATTAGCTGGAACTTCGTTAATCAGTGGATAGAGCAGCCAAAATGGTGATGCTATAAAGCGGCTGCCGCTCTGAAAAGGGGAGCGCCATGGATCATCCTCTGTTTCGTAGCCGTAGTCGTAACTTCTTCTCGACGTTGTCTCAGCTCTGGGCTTCTCTCTCCTCCTCCCATGCTACCCATGTCACTCCTCTGAGCTACTGGGAAAAAAGTCGATAACGAAAAATCTTCTCCTCTAATCTATGTATCTCTTTGTTTTTTTTTTTGATAGAACCTGCCATCTGTGTACTCGTCAAATGAAGGGCTTTGGGTCCATTCAAGAGATTTCACTAACGGTACGTATTTTTTAATTTTTTTTGGATTTTAAAAGTACTAACTAGCCTTTATGGATGCCCATTTTAACCATTTTATGAATTTTTGACAAATTTTGTATAGAATTTAATATAAAAGAAATTCTACTAATAGCTATGGGAATACTGTTTTGGATGAGAGAATCACTCGATATCCTACATTAGAAAGATATCATATAAGATCATTTGCAGCGTTCAACTTATGAGCCCAAAATCTTTCCGGGCACACTAGTTCAAGGCTCGCCAGCCCACTGTGAGAGGCCCGCCAAGCTGCTAGCTCAGACTTACGACCCGTAGCCTATTTCAAGGTTTTTTTTTTGTCCATTAAAATGCATTTAAAAAGAAAAGAGAGTATTGAAAAAGGTTGGGAAAAATATGAGCTATTAATTTTGGATTTATTAAATGTAATTTTTTAAAAATGCTGAATTATTGTATTTTTTTTAGCCAAATGTTAAATGATGTACATTTTTACCAATTTATTTTTGAACTCTTGCACTTTTTTATCCATGAATATGTAAATTTTTTTTAATATTCAAACTCTCTTGTATCATTTTTTTTAAAAATTAAGAGTCTTTGATTAGTTGTGTACTAAATTATTATGTGCAAATTATTTATCATAAAAATATTAAAACCAGATAACAAAGCAAAAGATAAAAGTTAAACTAATAAAATATCTTTAGGTGTGGGTGTAAACACAAATTTCGAGTCTAAAATAAATAAAGACAAGAAATTCAAAAACAAATTCAATCTTGTATTAATGTAGTGTGTAGGTACAATATCTGAATTTAATACAATGAAATAATCTTCTGATTCGATCTCCTAATGACTTGAATACTCCGAGGGCGTGATACTTGATCTCGGTTGATGCAAATCAGCTGAAGAACTCTGAAGACTGTTTTTTATTTTGATTTGCAAGTGACTGGTTGTAGTTTTTGAAACTCTGTAAGTTTTGATCCTTCTCGCTTGGTAGTTGGATGTCCCTTGCTGTTGGAGCTCTGAATTCTACAGATACTGAATGATCCAAATGAAGGGAGATGACCCATATTTATAAGCTCTGCCGGCTAGGGTTAGAGCCGGGTTTTGGGCCTAGGCCCAGTAATTATTTTCTTATTTTTAAATAAAAAAATAATTACTAATTTCTACATCATCGATGACACGTGGCAGCTTTTAATTGGCTGAACTTAATTTTGATCAAACGGGTTCACCAAAATCAACGTGACACAAAGCAATATATAATTGACTTATTTTTTTTACACGTGACACCATCCGATTGGTTGCAGAATTTTTGTCTTCTACAAATGCCTCATTGAGAGTCGGTCGCGTATACGAACTTGGAGTATGCTCCCCCCCTTTTTTGAAGCGACTGGGTCTCGAATGCTTAATTGATGCAAACGATTAAGAATTTGACAGGTCAATTTTTTTAATTACCAAGTAATTTTTTTTTCGATTTAACATTTACCCTCCTTTTTTTTGAATTTAATAAATTAAGGCTTGAAAAAATAAATTCGGATCCAAGAAAACCCCCCTTTCCCCCCCCTTTTTTTTCCTAAAAAGTGATTGAAAGTTTTCTTTTTTTTTTTGGTTTGCCACATATGGCTTCCCCCTTCTTTTTGTCCTTTTTTTTGCTTTTTCTTTCTTCTTTTTTTTTCTTTTTTTCTAATGATAATTTCTAAGTTTATGATTTATGATAAAATTCTATAGTTCTAGATAGAATTTATCAATAACTCAAAGAGATAAAATTTACCAATATTCGAATTGGAGTAACAGTCGGAAGCTTCAATTGTCTACTATTTAAACCCATCTACAGGTTCCTCTAATTCACCAATTTTTTTATTCAGTGCCTACAACTTGATGTAGCTTTTTTTTATTTGCATATACTTTATTTTTCATATATTGTTATTTGTTTCGATTCTACTTGCCTTCTAAATTCTTCTTGTATGCCGTATGCCTTGATTTCCTCCATCTGACCCTCTCCTTGTCTTTGAATCGTTACAACCCCGGTCTCAGCATCAATCTTTGCAGCATTTTTTGGGTAGTTTGGCCTTCCTTCTCCTTACTCCTATTGCGCCCTTTATCTTGGCCTCTGCAACATCAACCTTAGCCTGATTAGCAGCCTCCATCTGAGTTTTCTAACCCAAGTAGGAGAAATACTCATGCCCTTGAACATCCACAAGCTGTTTAACATTGGCATTGTAAATTACCAATCCAAACTGATTCAGTTCAAACTGGGCCTTCTCAAAGATCTCCTTTTTAAACTCCTTAGTCCCCTTGAATATCCCCTCCATAGTTATGGATGCAGCAAGAACACGGGTCTCGCCCTCGATGACCCCTCGACAAGCTCAACATCATGGTTGGAGTTCTTGTCATGGGGGGAGAGAAGATTTAGCAAAGAGAATGTTATAGCCACAACGTGCGGACTGTCGAATCCTCGCTTCTGTTTTTTTTTTTTTTTTTTGGCTTGTTCTCCATTGTTAATCATAACTTCGAAGAAGGAAAGGGAGGAGAGAGAGAGAGCATAGGAAGGAACATAGGAGAGATACGGGCAGCCATGGTAGATGGAGAAGAGAGAGAAAGAAGAGTAGAGTCGTTTTTTTAGCAAATTAGTGTCAAATTACCTTAGAGTGTTGATCCCGATGAGACTAACACCTCATCGAAATCTCGCATGCTTTTGTTTTGTCTTTTTTTTTCCTGTGCTTCTGCCAGGAACATGCAGGCTTCCTCTTTTCTTTTCTTTTTTTGAATCTCCCCTTTTTTTGTGTAATTAAACCAAGAACTACTGATTTATATTTGGTTTGCCTTATTTTTTTTTTTGGTGAATTTTTTGTCATCTTTTTGCTTTTTGTTAGAGAACTTAAATTGATATTCCTTTTTTTTTTTCAGGAAGCTGCCGAATCAACTTAAATTTTCTCCTTTCAGCCGCGACTCCCCCAATTAGATCGCGAAGTGAGGTCGACTTCTAAGACGAGGAATTGTTTCTCCCCGTAGATTCGATTCTTCGCAGGCGACTCTCTCACTTAATCTAATTGGGGTCGACTTGAATTTCTTCATTCCAGCAACAACTCCTTTGATTAGATTGCGAAGTGAGGTTGACTTTTAAGATGAGGAATCGTTTCTCCCCGTAGATTCGATTATTCGCAGGCGACTCCCTCACTTAATCTAATTGGGGTCGACTTGAATTTCTTCCTTCCAGCCACGACTCCTCCGATTAGATCGCGAAGTGAGGTCAAATTTTAAGACGAGGAATCGTTTCTCTCTGTAGATTTGATTCTTCGCAGGAGACTCCCTCACTTAATCTAATTGGGGTCGACTTGAATTTCTTCCTTCACCATTGTGCATTTTCTGGACTCATCCTCCGATCCCAAGAAGCCAACTCTTACCATCCTGGACAGAGAAGACGATCCAATTGAAGAAGGCGTGACTCTCCGCGTAGATATGCCAACACCCCTACCGTCCAGACGTTCTTTACTCCATAACTACCTTGCAGATTCATGCTGGAGTGTGGAGTTTACCCGCGACATACAGAGATCAAATGGAGTCATCTCGACTTTGAGAGTTTTGAAGCTTAGCTTGCCATTGTTTGCACATTCAATCCCTTCTCAAGGAGCAACACCCTTACTCCGACATCGTATCATGGATGAGACACTATCCTGGGGCAACTTTTCACCTTATTTCTCTGACAACTTCTTCATACCGTGCTATTGGGAATGACTTGAAGACGTTCTTGGTCACAACAAAGATAGACTTAAGAAATGGAGGCTTCACGACAAACTGTATGCATCCTTGTTCTCTTATGACATAAGTCTCACCGTCTTCAAAGCATTCTGCGAACTGCGGTGCCACACTACCAACACATTTTGCATGCAGAGCGGCGATATGTCAATCTCCTTATAGGATTTACGGACTATAGGTGGACTTTCAGCTAACGGTGCTTACTACAAAGAAGTCATTCCATCCACCAGAGAACTCCTTTCCGCAGGATGTGGAGATAATGATATTCCAGTGACTTGCACGTTTCTTTTTTCTGCATTCCACAGACTATGCCAAGATGTTCATGGCATTATTCAACTTCCTGCTTCTGAATGGATACGCTTCTGGTATCTAGGGCGACAGATTTACACACCTCCTCCCAGCCGTGACAACAAAAAGCTAGTTAAAGCTCCAACAAACGCATCATATCCATCTGGCTTGATTGCTCCTCGCACAGGGCGAACGAAGAGAGAGAAAGATCCTTTTGTGACGCTCAACATTCCCGAGGCCTTAATCGAAGAGACCTACCTTGCTGCCCTTATTTCCTGTTGGTTGTGCTCCTTTGTACTACCAACTGAAGTAGTGTGCCTTATTCGCCCAGGTGTGTATGTAGCTACAAGAAAAATGGCTCACGGGGAGTGTTTAAACCTAGCAATTCTTGCTTTAGCTAGCATTTATCGGGGGTTGAATAGAATTTCTACGGCTCGGAGCCTGAATAAGTTGGAAGTAATTTTCCCCATTCACTACGTTTATGGATGGTTAAGGACTTACTTCTAAACTTATTTTGATCATCCCCATCATCGGCACGACCATCCTAAGATGGTGAGGTTCTCTGGTGAAAAGATGAATCGGACTCCTGACGTACAAGAAGCTCGAGAGCTATTGAAATGCAAGGATCCGTCCGTCATGTGTTCTAATGCTCTTATGAAGGATACATCGATTACCTTGATTAACACCCAGAATCTATCCTCAAGCAGGAAAGCACATTTGATTTGCCTCCACTCCGGGTTTTTGACCTTGCGATAAGGAAGAACAATTGTGATTGAACCATACTTCCCTTGCAAGTTTGGGCGATAATTTGGCTTCTATCAAGATGTACTAAGTGAGCCACGCATGAATAATCAAGAGGGCACCTTACAGGACGTAGCTCGCTATTAGTTCAACCTTATAGAACACATAACAAGGTCCAGCGTGACAATTCCTGCTCCTCCTGATAAGAAGTCTACACTGGTCACTATTGCATATGCTAATTGGTGACGATTTTCACGGGCGATCTTTTCTCTTAAGGGCCTAAATATCCTAGAGGCGGGGCTGTGCAGCCACGAAAAGCTTCTAAAGCGAGAGTTGCTGATGATGCATTTGCCTTAGTCGTCACTTCCGGTAAAGCGAGTACACATAAGCCAATCTTGCAGCTGCATAACGAACACACCTTATCCCCAGCTGAGCTTTAGAAAAGAGGGAGACGATAGTTCCTCGTTGGGAGCAGACACATCTCCTCAGAAAAGTAGAAGTTGTTTGCCTGGAAAAGAGAAGATTGAAGCTTTGAGAGGTTTGGGTGTTAGGTCTTCTATTAGTGGAGCGAAGAATTTGTCAGGCTCGAAGAGCAAACCAGACGTTGCAACTAAGCCACCTAACTCTAAGAACAAGTCTAACAGTGCGACAAGCTCACTGAAATAAGAGAACAAAGCATAGGGAGAAGTGCATCTTGTTGTCCTGCCCCCTTTCCCTTCCCCTTTTTTTTTGACTTAATCCTTCTTTTAATGTAGGGATATACTGTTGAAATTGGAGACACACTTAAGGCCGCATTTGGTGACAAAGACAGTGAAGCCACCTTGACTGTGCCGTCTGCCAAGTCAACTGAGGACGATTCTATTAACGTAATGTCGTTGCCAGTGAAACAAGCAGAGCGCTGTCAATCACCTACTCCTTCTGTTGCAACCTACTTTCCTGGGAGAATTGCTTCTGGTGTGTTTAATGATCTGGCCTTGAGTGTGAAGCAACGTTTTCAGCAACAATTGAAAAAGTTCATCCCAAAGACAGAAGGCGACCTTGCAAACATCCGCCAGGAAGCTGAGCAAATATATGAAACATTATCATCCTTCTAGGCGGATTATTTAGGGCTAAAGAATAGTGTCGAGGCATATTTGAATGAAGTCGGATAGTAGCTGAAGTTGAAAGCCCAATTAGAAGATCGGACTCCTATCGCAGATGTGCTAGGCAAGCGAGCAGCTTTATTAGACAAGCTTGGGGAGGCAAGAGCTTCAGTGGGAAAGGTTGGTGCATAGTTTGATAAGACAAGTACTGCTATCGCCTAAGCTCATAAGCGAAGGAAGCTGCTTGAGGCAGATCTTGAACGAGTAAAGGCCAATGAGCTGGAATTATAAGACAAATTAGTAGGGACTAAAGCTTCATTGAAGAAAGCCAAAGATGGTGTATCTCTTCTTGAAAAAGTGGTTGTTCATTTAGATGCTGCGCCCCAAGTTACCGCAGAAGAAACGGCTCAAGTTGAAGCAGCAAGGCAATGAGTCCAAGAGCTTTTAGGCACACTGGATGCCTAGACCATATCCAATGGTTTTGTTCTATTTTTTTTTTTTTTTTGCAACTTGTTGTTTCTTTTTGGACGCAGTATGGTTTAATTGGAATTGGTTTTGATATATTGCAATAAGATGAGTCTTTCAATTCAAGTTTACGCAATAATATGTAGATATATCCAACGAACGAAACCAATGAGTACTAACACAATTTATTCATCCATTTTTTTTACGACTGTACTTAGAAAATAAGCCCAAGTTGCCTACTTACCTAAAGGGAATGTAATACCCTGAAGGATCAAGCCATACGTAGTTCAAAGACATAACATTTTTTATTTGTTTTGTTTTGACGTTCACAGTTTAGATTCTTGCAGGCCAGGAGTATTACAAAGAAGTTTAACTTGAAAGAACGAGCAGTTTAGGCTCTTATTTAGGAGCTTTACAACATTATATTTCAAGGAAAATAGCGCTTCAAGAACTTGCTATTTATGGGTCCTACGCACACTCCATCAGCACTAGCTATCTTGTAGGCTCCACTTGTGTAAACTTCTCTGACTACATATGGACCATCCCACTTGGAGGTGAATTTGCTTCTAGATTTGTGGGAGACAACAATCGGTCTTCTTACTGCCAACACTTGTTCTCCGACTTGGAATGATCGCGATCGAACCTTTTTGTTAAACGCTCTTGATAGACGGGCTTGGTAGCATTCTAGCTTTTGTTGTGCCTGAAGTCTTCTCTCATCGAGGGCCTCCAATTCAGCTAAGCAAAGCTTGTGATTTTCGTCTTCCGTCAAACCTTCCTGTATGACGATGCGAAGTGATGAGATTTGAAGCTCTAACGGTAGAACGACTTCCACTCCATGGACCAAAGCGAATGGGGGTCGACTGTGTTGGTGTCTTGTACGTTGTTTGATATGCCCAAAGAGCTTCCCCTAGTCTTTCATGTCAATCCCGTTTAGACTTTGCGACAACCTTTTTGAGTAAGTTGCAAGGTGTTTTGTTAAAGGCTTTTGCCAGGCCGTTTGCAGGGGCATTGTACATGGAAGACTTATGCTGGGCAAACTTAAATTTCTCGCACAGGCTAGTCATCAGGCTTTTGAAAAAGGGCTTTCCATTATCGGTGATAATGTACCTCGGCACACCATACCGATAGATAATGTGTTCCCTTATGAAGTCAACCACATTTTCTTTTTTGACATCTCTTAGTGGAATTGCTTCCACTGAAGGGGAGCCTTGGAGCAACGGTAAAGTTGTCTTCGTGTGACCAAAAGGTCACGGGTTCGAGCCGTGGAATCAGCCACTGACAAAGTCAGGTTAGGTTGCCTACAATTCACCCCATGGGGTGCGGCCCTTCCCCGGACCCTGCGTGGACGCGGGATGCTTGTGCACCGGACTGCCCTTTTTAGTGGAATTGCTTCCACTCATTTAGAGAAGTAGTCAGTGGCGCCTAGGATGTAAGAGTGACCAACAGACGATTTAGGCGTGATTGGTCCAACGACATCGAGCCCCCATGCCTCAAATGGCCAAGATGCAACTGTTGGGTGGAGAGGTTCTAGAGGTTGATGTATGAAGTTAGCATGGAACTGGCAAGCATCGCACCTTTTCGCATAATTTATGCAATCTTGTACCATAGTGGGCCAATAGTAGCCCATCCTTTTAACGCGATCATGTAGCCTAGGCCCTGATTGGTGTGCTCTGCACACACCTGAATGAGCTTCTGTCATTGCTTTCTTTGCTTCTTCCGCGTTCAAGCATCGTAACCAAAGACCAAGAAAGGAGCGTCGATAGAGCGTCCTGTTGTAGTAAAGGAAGCTTGAAGCCCTCCGCTGTATTTCTGTCTTATGCCTCGGGTCACTAGGGAGTTTTTCATGCTCTAAGTACTTAATTATTGGTTGACGCTAGTCTTCTGCATCTGTTTCAAGAATGCAGATCATGTTGACGTCTTCCTCTGAGTCTTCATCTTCCAGCGGAACAACCCAACGACTACATACTGGAATAGTCATTTCTCCTTTTGCCCCCAGTGCCAAAGTGGCTGCGAGACTTGCTAGTGCGTCAGCCATCTTGTTGGCACTCCTTGGCACGTGCTCTAACTTGACTATGTCCAACTTATTTAGCAGGTGTAATGCTTGCCTGTGATACAGGACAAGGTCCTGTTTCTTAACCTCGTATTCGTCAAGTAGTTGATTGATGACCAACTGCAAGTCACCATATATGTTGAGATCGGTGACCCCCATCTGAATAGTCATTTCAAGGCCCAAGTTAAGTGCTTGGTATTACGCCACATTGTTAGAGCATAACTGAGTGAGCCCAAATGCATACGGAAGAATGTGTTTTTTGGGGGAAACGAAGACCACTCCTGCACCAGCCCCATCACGCCTAGCTGCACCATCGAAATACATTTCCCAGGGAGGGAGGATATCGATGTAAAACACGGTTTCTCCTGACAAATCATTATTTAGCTCCCAATCATTGGGAATGGGATGATCTACTAAGAAATCTGCCAACGCTTGTCCCTTAACTGCTCTTTGGGGTACATAGATAAGATCGTACTGTTTTAAGATAACCGCCCATTTTGCCAATCGCCCATTTAAGATTGGCCTAGACAAGATATACTTGATGGGATCAGCTTTGGAGATCACTTGCACTGTATAGGCCTGCATGTAATGCTTGAGTTTCTGGATGACAATGATGAGCAACAAGCACATCTTTTCAATAGGGGAATACTTCAATTCAGCACTGACCAACGTACGACTTAAGTAGTACAGGGCGAATTCTTTCCGTTCCTCATTTTCTTATACACACAATGCCCCTAAGGATTTTTCCTGAGCTGCAATGTACAGTTGAAGAGGCTTACCAGGGATGGGTGCCCCCAACACAGGAGGATGGGTCAAGTATTCCTTTATTTTCTCGAATGTCGTACGATACGATTCATCCCACTCAAACGGTGCGCCCTTTTTCATAAGGTGGCTAAAGAGATGGCAGCGTCCTGCAAGATTTGAGATGATTCTTCGGTACGTTACTCCTGCATATAGTCAAAAATTGTTTGCATTGCCCTTTGGTACGTTACTCCTGCATTCTTAAGTCCGAAGGGCATCACCTTATAGCAAAAAATGCCTTTAGGTGTGTGGAAAGCTGTGGCCTCTTGATCTTCTGGCGCCATCAGAATCTAATTGTACCATGTGGTACAATCCATGAATGACAATGCTTCATGCCCTGTGGTTGAGTTGATCATGAGCTCTGTGACAGGCAACGGGAAATCGTCTTTTGGACAAGCGTCGTTAAGATCCCGGAAGTCCACACAAATACAAAGTTGCCCATTTTTCTTCCTAACAGGCACGATGTTTGCAATCCATGTTGGGTACTTGACCTCGTGAATGAATTCTGCCTCTATGAGTTTGTTGACCTCCTTTTCAATTTCCGGTACCAACTCTGGGCGAAAACGTCGCTGAAGTTGCTTATTAGGCGAATACCCCTTTTGATAGATAGACGATGGACTGCGACCTTTGGATCCAACCCGGACATTTCTTTATAGCTTCAAGCAAATATGTCCTTGTACTATGATAGGAGTTCCAAGTACTGTTTTTCCTCTTCGAGTGTGAGTGATGAGCTTACGTAGATAGGGCGATGCTTTTCATTAGTTCCAAGATTCAACTCTTTCAAATCATCAGCTGTAGCCTACCCTCCATCTTCAAAAGTCTTAGGAGTTTCTGCCAACTCTATCTCTGAGTCTGAGTCATTACATTCGTGGATTGTGATATGATTGGAAGAAACAACTTCTTCTTCCTTCGCTTCCTCGTTAGAGTCAGAGTTTTTTCGTTGACCTGTGAAGATCACAGTATGCTTTTTTACTCTTAATAAACCATCTGTTTTAACGTCCAGACTAGAGAAGCGCTTCATGCGAGAAGGGATAGAGTTTTGAACTTCATTTATCACTCCTAAGCGGCTAAATGCAGAACTTTTCTCGTGCTGAGGTTGTGAGTTCGAGGACTTTTCACCAGCTCCTATTCTAGAAAAAACTGAAGGCTTTGGCTGGGGATGATCTTTGATTATGTTGAAAACAGAGCTTCTGTGATCTTTCCCTTTCCCTATACAGACAAATACTAACAGACGCTTTTTAGAAGTTGATTATTGTAGCCTATCAAACACAGAGGGCTTTGGGTTGGGTTAAGCATTTTCATCTTCACTCTCATCTACTTATTCAGCTGAGATGTGTTGAATCACCAACTTCTTGTCCTTTCGTCGACCAGAGATTCTGACTGGTTGCGGCGGCGTGAAACCCAGTCCAACTTTAGAGACGCCTACTGAACCTCCTTGCTCTTGAATCTTTCTCTGAGTTTCAGTAAGGCCATGAGGCTTGGCTTCGACTACCTTTCCTAAGGCAGCTGGATTTTGAAAGTCGTAACCAGCTCTCCCCATAAGCTTGTATGCATTAGGATCAAATCCCTCCCTAGTCTGTACACTTGGCAAGTCATCGCCTTATTTAGAAGAAACGACAAACCCGGAAAGAGGGGGCCTACTCACCCTAGCCTGCCACATTTTTAGCGTTGGAACTGTTGCACTTCC
This sequence comes from Selenicereus undatus, assembly GCA_017589665.1. Lineage (NCBI taxonomy): Eukaryota > Viridiplantae > Streptophyta > Magnoliopsida > Caryophyllales > Cactaceae > Selenicereus > Selenicereus undatus. The sequence continues at coordinate 17,099,092 of JACYFF010031952.1, read as the reverse complement.
TTTTAAGGTGATTATGCTAGCTCCATCATCCTTTTTAGTAGCTTTGCTCTGAATGCTTCTGCTTGTGCACTCGCTAAAGGGTGATTCGCCCTCCTTATGGCGAGACTTAGGTATGTACCTTAAGACTGGTGGCATTGATCCTGTTGACGCAACAACTTGTTTAGCAACTTGCTGAAGTGGTGCTACCTTGCTTGCTTGCTTCTTTCTCGAGCTGCTGCTTAGGAGCACCATCTTTTGTTGCTCGATGGGCCTTCTTTGCGACACCTTTGTCTGTGGAAGAAATGGTTGACGACATGGTTTCTTTAGGTGCAACACCTTCTTCAAAGAACCTTGCGTCTGTAAAATGAGACTCAGCCTTAGTGAATAGATTGACATCCCTGTTTATTGTAGTACTTAAGGCATTGGTGTAAAGTGGAAGCCACTATCCCATGCTCATGAAGCCATGGTCTCCCAAGTAATAACTTGCAGGAAGTCTTAGCATCAATTACATGGAAGATGGAGGACATTGTCAAATCTCCCATTATTAGTTCAACACGAATCATGCCGATTGCACGTTGGCCTTCAAGGTTAAATCCTTGAATCATAGTTCGACTCTTAGACAGTTCTTCCACTGTGATGCCTAAGTCGTTCATTGTACACTTGGGCATGATGTTGACGGCTGACCCTCCATCCACGAGAATGCGCCTAACTTTCTGCTCCCTAATGTAACCAATCACAAACAAATGACGATTATGGGGCTTGGATCCCAACAACAAATCATCGTTAGTGAAAGTGACTGCGGTGTTGCAATAGGCACACTGAACAGGGCCTTCTGTTGATGCTCCCACATTCTTGATTTTATCAGCACAAAGTTCTGGGTGTTGTAAGGCAATACCAACATGCTAGTGCATCTCATCAGGCAGACAAAATATTTGCTCCCAGCCCATGCAAGCTGGCAAAGCCTCCAAGACAATTAAGGTCTTATCAGCTACTCTAGGAGACTCCTCTTGTTTGTCACTTTCTTCGTCTTCCTCTTCTTCGAGCTCAGAATATGAAGTCATGTTGACTGTAACTTTCTCAAAGAAGCCTGTTGGGAAAAACTCTTCGAGTGTGACAGGGACAAGCGGCTCCTGCTCAAGGAGGTCAATAGGCAGAATTTCGTGCCTTTTGACGTTCTTGGACTTCTTCTTTCCTTTTGAATGACGAGGGCTCTTCTTTCTTCCTTGTCTTTTCCTGAGACGGAGAGGTGGTGATTGCACTTAGATTTGCTTCCTTGGCCTTCGGCGAGTGGCAAGAGTCCATCCATCTTCATCAACATCAGCTTTATCAAAGACATTCACAAAAGGATCAGTCTCTGTCAAGGGTCCTTTGGATTCAATTGGAACCACCGTAGGCTCCAAACTTCCGAATTGAATTGTAATTAATTTCTCTCCAAGGGAGGAAATCAATTCAGTGTTTACTCTACCACGAGGTTGAGTATGCTTTGGCTTCCAGGGCGATGAGGAGCACTCCAGCTGAGTGGAGATATGATTTGTCTCAACAGTGTCGTCCAAATTCAGTATTATCTTCCCATCCTTGGCAAGTTGCATAATACGCTCTTTGCGCGTAATGCATTTCTCGAGAGGGTGACTAACCACCCTATGATACTGACAATATTTTAGGTTGGTAACCCTTCCAGTTTCTTCAGGCCGTTTTGGTTTTGGAAGTTCGATAACCCTATTTTCAAGGAGATCATCAAGCATGCCTGACAAGTTCGAGTCAGGGAATGGGTATTTCTTCTCCTGCAGTTCCTTCAATGTAGGACGCTTATTTCCAGTATGCTTGGAGAATCCATCCTTCTTGTTTTCATACTTGGGCTTTCCGGATACTCGAACCGGCTCCCCAGTTGAAACAGCCATGGATTCTTTGTTTAAGGACTTTATGGACTTGGGATTCTTCTTAGATTCACCCTTGTCCTTTCTAGCGTCAAATGAGGAAGAAGACTTGCCACGGCAACTTGCGATCGTTATCTCCATATCATGAGGTTTCGTTGCCAATTCTTGGAAGGTCCTTGGCTTACTCATCCGCAGGACGTATAGTAAATCCCACTCCATTCCCTGAGCACACATTTCAACGGTTGAAGCTTCTGATAGACGGTTCTTGCACTCGAGACTTAGGGACCTCCAGTGATTAATGTAATCAAGAACGGGCTCGTACTTCCATTGTCTTGTGCTTGTTAGCTCTGTCATGCTAACAACACGTTGAGTGCTGTAGAACCGATTCAGGAACTCCTGTTCCATTTGTTCCCAGCTGTCAATGGATTCTGGCTCCAAGTCTGTGTACCAGTCAAATGCGATCCCTTTTAGAGTACGAACAAACTGTTTCACCAGCCGGTCCCCCTCTGTGCCAGCAGTACTACACGTCTCAATGAAGTGGGCAATATGCTGTTTAGGGTTGCCTTTGCCATCGAACTAGTTGAACTTGGGAGGCTTATAGCCATGGGGCATACGAAGAGCATCGATCATCTTCGTATAAGGCTTTGTATACAAGAGGGTCTTGTGAGACCCTCCTCCCAACTGAGCCTTGACTGCATTTGCTATCAATCTTTAAATTTGCTCAACAAACATCGAGCCTAAAGAGCGGTCCTTCTTTTCCTTGCGCTCGTTGTCAAATTCTTTACTGTGGTGGGACTCTTTATCAGAATCTTCTACGCTTGAACCCTTTTTGGAAGCTTCAGAGGACTTCTTTTCCAGCTTCTTCATCAGTTCAGCAATCTGGTCGTTCCGACACTTGATTTGGGCGTCCTTTTCTGCATTCTCTTTAGAGAGCATATCCAAGGTAGCCTTCATGCTCGCCAGTTGTTCTTTGAAGTTAGTAGCCCCTGTCATCATAACTGGCATGATGATAGTATTAGAGGATTCAGCTTCAGAATGCGAGGAAAGTGATCCCTTTGAGGATGGAAAAAAGGAATCGCTGCTCGAATAACCGTCATCTTCAAAATTGAAAGGTTGGAAAGCAGGGTTGGCGTGGGTTTGGAGTTCATCCATCCCACGCGGAATTGTTCGTGGCATGATGAAGCCAGCAACAGAATTTTGCTTCAGAACATGTGAAGCGATTTGGTTGACTCCATCATATACCTTGGAGCAGATATTTTGGACTTTATGTGACTGTGATGGCACAACCATAATTGATTGCTCTCCGGTGATAACAGTAGCAGCTTTGTCATACTTCTGGTTATGACACCACCAAATGCAGCACTAGCAGTTCTTGATCCCTGAGATGCAGATCAGACATCTTTCCTTGAAGATCGGGTGATAGTGTTCTTAGGGGCCATGTTATCTTCAAAGGAAAGTATTTTTTTTGCTGTTAGGAGAAAGAGATGAGAGGCAGAGTAGTCCCACCGAGCGTGCCAAAAATTTGTAAACACAAATTTCGAGTCTAAAATAAATAAAGACAAGAAATTTCGAAACAAATTCAATCTTGTATTGATGTAGTGCGTAGGTACAATATTTGAATTTAATACAATGAAATAATCCTCTGATTCGATCTCCTAATGACTTGAATACTTCAACGGCATGATGCTTGATCTCGGTTGATATAAATCAGCTGAAGAACTCTGAAGACTGTTCTTGATTTTGATTTGCAAGTGGCTGATTGTAGTTTCTGAAGCTTTACAAGTTTTGATCCTTTTTGCTTGATAGCTGGATAGCCTGGATGCTCCTTGCTGTTTGAGTTCTGAATTCTGCAGATGCTGAATAATCCAAATGAAGGGAGAGGACTCCTATTTATAGGCTCTGCCAGCTAGGGTTAAAGCCGGGTTTTGGGCCTAAGCCCAGTAATTATTTTCTTATTTTTAAATAAAGAAAATAATTACTAATTTCTGCATAATCGATGACACGTGGCAAATTTTAATTGGCTGAACTTAATTTTGACCAAGCGGGTCCACCAAAGTCAACGGGACACATGACAATCTATAATTGGCTGATTTTTTTACACGTGGCACCATCCGATTGGTTGCAGAATTTTTACCTTCTACAGTGGGGTCTGTATGTATTACTTTATTTGGTAAGCCAAATAATACGGAGATTGAGGGTCGATGATGAATTTCATGACTATTGAATTGAGTGTCCCTCAATGGGGCTCTGATACCATAAAGGAAAGCTCAAAGATATGGGATGTGAGAGAGGATGAGTCGTGAGTCCATAGTAGCCGCTGAACTCTCTAATTCATAGATTGAAAATTGTTTGCAATATATACACATGGCTATCACAAACCTAGCTTGTTGAACAAGAATTCCAACCTAACTAGGATACATGGAAAAAATATCACAAAATTATATATAACATATATGCCAAGATTTCACTTCCTAATCATAAGTAATGCTTTTTTTTTTTAGTTTTCAAAAAATACATACATAACTCCTCTATTGCTTAACACCATTTGATTACCACATGATCCCTATTTCACTCACGGATGATGGATTATTGAATGAGATATCTTTATATAATAAATAGTAGAATGATGGTGTCTAAGAGCATAACCAATGGTGAGCCTTTTTTTTTGCTCACCGGTAGGGACCTACCTCTGCCACATCAGCTTGTGTTCCAATTTTTTGGCTCACACTCTTCCTTCTTTCTAATGAAATGCTCACTACTTTGGCTCACCAAATAAAATAATATTTCTAGACCCGCATTATAACACACAACTTTATTTTAGAACCAAAAACAAAAAGAAAAACTAATTATAAAAATATTAAAAACTAATTAAAAATATTTTTAAAAACTGAAAAAGCCTCACGAGTTGGCTCTGGGTGCCAAGGAAACTCGTGAGGCACTGGTGCCAAGGAAGCCATGTGTCACGGGCCGCGTTTATGGAGAGTTCTAGAATATTCCGGAGTCTTCCAGAATGGTCTGGAACCTTCTGGAACACTCTAGAATGTTCTAGAGTGTTCTAGAACCTTCTGGAATCTTCTAGGCTCTTCTAGAATCTTCTGGAGAACTCTAGATACTTTTGGATTGTTCTAGAAGCTTCTAGAGTATCTAGGATCTTATGGAGAGTCCTAGAACCTTCTAGGTTAGAGTAGAATATTCTAGACTACCATCTAGGATGTTCCACACTATTCTACTTGTATATAGTCTCTAGGATATTTATATGGAATATTCTGGAAGTGAGATAATAGCCGTAGGATCGGATAAATCTCCACCGTCCATTGAGGAGGTGGAAGTTGTATATATACCCCAAAGGGGGTCCATTTGTAATCAAGCCATAAAAGCCATTGTAAGCATTGAAGTTCAATACAAAGAGCATTCTCCCAAACTCTCTCACCCTTTTAAAGCTTTCTTTTGTGTGCTTGCTTACTTAGATTTTTCCAAGCCTAAGTTAAGCATCTTGTAAGGCTTACTAGCAAACCAAGCTATGGGTTCCAAGCAAGTTTGCTAGGTCGCACGGGTTTAAGTTCAAGTGAATTATCATCCCGTGACACATGGCAAGCTTGCCTCGCCTCACTCCCTCTTCTCTCTTCTGTTTTTGCCTCGTGAGCTTCTCGTTGGAGATGCTCTAAAAAACTTTCCCTCCTTCATCCCAAGCATATGGTACAATCCCGCCTAATTTTCACAATTTCAAAATTTAAATTTAAATTTAAATTAGAGATAATGATATACAATTTTTTTAAAAAAAATCCAAAGCATTTTTAATCTTGATCAAAATATGTCCTCCTATCCACGATTCTTAACACCTTCATAGAGTCACCATTGATTAGTTTTTTTTTTTTGTTAAGAGAAAGTTATAAATGTCGTATTGGTTGGTCAAAAATATTTTGTTTGGATTATATGACGCAAGTTTTTAATCGAACTATCACATCTATCAGTTGTATTAAAAACACTTCTAATTTAATATAACAATCTAACAATATATATAATTCTGGGAGATTTTTTCTTTGATCGTGTGAGTTGTAATTCTCCCCCCCAAAAACACTAATCCTTTTCCGTAGCTAAATTTTTCCTTATTTTTGTGCATTTTTGGTCTATCTCTCATTCTTTCTTCATCGTTTTTTGCTTCATTAATTTCTATTTGCTTGCATTTTATTTTATCAATGATTTGTTTGCTTTGTATCTTCGTTTTCAACATAAAAAAAATTGATTCCTTTGTTCTCCGACTCAGATTGTTAAAGTTTCTTTAAGCAAAATTTGTGAGATGTAATCTCACAAGAAAAATAGTAATTCTTTTCCATAGATAAATTTTCATTTTTTTTATTTTTTTTGCATTCTTTGTATGTTCTTCATTCCTTATTTACCATTTTTTACTTCATTAATTTCTATTTATTTGCGTTGTATTTTATTAGTGATTTGTTTGCTTTACTTCTTTGTTTTCAACAGAAAACCAAATTGAATTATCATGTTCTTCAGCTCCATTTGTCATAATTTTTTAATTTTTAATATAGATTTAAAATCGTTGATTATTGTTGGAAAAATAAGGACTTATCTTATTGTGAAAGCATTGCCCGGATCTCGCCTGTTGAATGCTGCCCACAAATATGGTGGCTACTAGAGTCACTAGTGAAGATTCACACCCCAAACCCAAATCTCTATGATGGCTAGATTTTAGTATGAGGAACAAGGCAAAGAGTATATTGATTAGGATGTTAGCTTCGCAACCAACCCCACTTCTTGATTTGTTTATACTCCTTATATAATAGAACATAGCTCGTAACTGAAACAGAGGACTAACATGACTAATTAGTACGGAATTAATCACCTTGTAACCGCTGTATTAATATGAGAATATGGAGCCACAATGTGACCATTACTATTTGGTCAACAGCTCCCCCTCGGTCACATAAACCATGAATCCCACACCTCTCCGCCAATTAATCTCCTCACACTTCATTCTGGGAATGGAGCGTACGACCAGAAACAAATAAATAGTATTATATCTAGTCACCATCTAACTGACATAACACTTTCACAAAAAAAAGTCAATGCCCGAATCATTTAAATACATCACCAATGGCATACACTATCCCTTTATACCTGAGATATCAATTGATTATATACTAAATATAATCGCCCGGGCTTGATATGGTGATGAGAAAATGATTCTTCCTTAGACAATTACAATAATTCATCTTAGCATAACTGCTTTCCTAATATGCTCCGCTGGACCGTATACATCTTGGTCCTTGGATAACACATTAAGGTAGCACCATCATGCTTTGACTTCATATTATAACTCTAAGTCAAGGAGTATCGCCTACAAAGGTCACACAGTGACAAGGAAAGGGAACTCGCTTGTCACTCATCAAATAGGTCGACTTTAGCACACACAGTATGAAGGTGTGTCATGGCATAGCTCCTAGTAAGCTGGGCCTGTCACGCTCCTACGCCATGCGAATCACAAGTCCGGCCTTTACCTAAAAGACCAACCTGAGCTACTAGATTAACATACTTAATATTGATCTTGGCACTCAAGATTCGGCTATAAGGCTTCAATATGAAATCGTATTTCATGTTCGACTCCCTTAAGTCTCATCTTAGACTCACTAAGACGACTATCAGATTTTACAACTTATCATTCATACAACACAAGTATAATGATAATACAATATTATACACACCTACTGTTAATATTGTAAAGTCTCATCCTGCCCGCCACTCAAGCATCAGGGCGATTGCCTGTGTGGCTAGGCCAATTAGAAGCCTAGTGACATTTCATTATGCCTAACGCAAAAAACAATCATGAGCACGTTGCTCATTTACAAAAGTAACATGTCCATCACATAACAAGACACATCAAGCAAGCCTTATGAATTCCCAAACTCAACCAATGAATTTTGAACACATCACTAGGAATAGGTTTAGCCAAAATACAATTACCTTGGTATTACATATATATACCTAATGGCAATGCTTTATGGTAGCATGATACACAATCTTTCTCCATAGCAGACATTATTGTGCAGTTTTACTTCTTATTGCACTATGACATGGCTCTCCCACCTATGGTGAAGGCATGTCCTAAGGTTGACCTAGATTCATCCAGGTCACCGTCCTAACTGAATTTTAAGTATCCTTTCGACTTGAGGTCTCCCCTTCATATCATAAGACTGAGTCAACAGTACCACGAAGGTAGCACTTGACTCTTTTGACAGCTTATCACTCAGCAAATCCTTAGTTACCTTGATAAAGATTTATCAAACTAACTGCAAAGCATATGTCAGGTCGTGTACATAACATAACCTACATTAAGCTTCCTATGACACTTATATAGTTCAATGTCTCTATATCATCATTTGTTTTAGGGCACCAATCAAGACCCATGGCTAGACCTTTCTCAACTGGAGAATTTACGGGTTTGGAAATAATTAATCCAAAATCATTCCAATGCCTTTTAATGTATGGTTCTTGGGATGCGTTTTGATTATTTCCACTCGTAAGTAGCTTCGATAATCTCCAAAGTATTTCCTAGCCAAGATTATATCATCAACGTAGGAACATAATCCTCATGTTGATCTTTTTGACATACACATAATGGTCTTTTGAATCCATAGATCATGGAATCTAAATAACCAAAATTTGGAAGATTGCCTAAGATCATATAATAGACCTTTTTATCTAAAGACGACACACTTTATCCTCTTGTTCCTTTGATACAAAATTAATAGGTTGGTCCATATAAATCTCTTCCTCAAGCTTACCATTGAGGAAAACAACTTTAACGTCTATTTGGAACAACTCAAAGTCCAAATAGACACTACAAAAATGCAGTCGATCTCCGACGACAAAGCGACGCGCTGGACAGACGTCGGGAAATGTCAGAGGGGACCGACGGAAAAACAAGCAGGGCCCGACGGGAATCAGAAATTCCGACGGAATTTCCGACGGACGCCCTTTCCGTCGGATTCCGTCGGACTCCGTCGGAATCCGTCGGGCAATTTTCGCAGATCTCGAGCCGGCGTTCGCGTCCGTTTATAAATTTGGGGAGAGGGGCGTTCGTTCGGTAGTTTGTAAAATTTAGAGAGAGAAGGTCTCAAAGAGAAAGAGAGGGAAGAGAGAGAAAGTGAAGGTTGAAGATTTTTGTAATCGGTAAGTTTTTTGTTTCGTTAGTAAGTTGTTTAAAATTAAAATAGTTTAGTTATTTGATATTTCGCATGTTTTAAATTTGTCAATTGTGACCGTGTCAGCTTTCTTGTCGCCGCCGTTACTGTTCATTGCCGCCGCGCCGCCGCGCCCCACCGCTGTCGCCGTCGCCCCGTGCCTTTTCACGCCGGTAATCCGTTTGATATTCCGTGTTTGAAGGTTAGTCGAAATTGTTTCGTTTTAAAATTTTAAAGTTATATTCATGTTTGTTATTTTAAATTAAGTATTTTAAGCATGTTTAATATGTTTTTGTAAATAATTTAAATAAAATGAGTTCCGTTATTATGAAACGTTAAATATGTTAACCATGTATGTTTTTTAAGGTATGTTTAATGTTGTTATTATTTTACTGAAAGTATGTATGTTTTGGTGAATATGCGAATATTATGCCTTTTTTGAGACGTAGTTAATTTTTT
>JACYFF010031952.1:17075902-17089574 GCA_017589665.1 Selenicereus undatus | reverse complement strand
ATGCCTTTTTTGAGACGTAGTTAATTTTTTACATGATTTGGTTGGTTCAATATAAAATTTAGTTGTTCGTAACATATGGATGTAAATTTTGTTAAATTTCTATTTCATTTCTGAAGTGTATTTATTTGAATAAGTGAAATATTATATAATAAATATGTACATGTCACCACAAAGGTTAAATGCGTTAAACATGTATGAATTTTAAAGTATGTTTGCATTTCTTTGTACTTTAAAGTATGTTTGATTTTGTTGTTGTTTTTGTGAATTTATGTATTTTTTGGTGGTTATGCGAATAATATGCTTTTTCTGGAACATTAGTTAATTTTTCAAATGATTTGATTGGTTTAGTGTAAAATTTATTTGTTCGTAACATATGGATGTAAGTTATCTCACAAAAAAGTTAAGTACGTTAAAGATGTATGAATTTTAAAGTATGTTTGCATTTTTTGTTCCTTTTTTGAATTTATGTATGTATGTTGAGTGTATATTAATATAAGTTTAGTAAGTATGTGAATAGTAATTATTTCGTTTGGTTTGTTTAATTAGATGAGGTGGGTAATCGATGGTGTCATTTGTTATTGTTGTTTAATAAGATTTATGTAGAAAAATAATATTGTTATGTGAAATTAATTATTTATAGCATTCATGTGTAGTTACATTAAGTGTTTTGTTTGAGGTGTTGTGAGAATTTTTTATGATAAGGAAAAAGTATTATATTTTTCTGATTTCATATTTAGCGTATATTGTTCTGAATAATTAAACAGCATGTGGAATAATTCTAATTTAATATAATTCTAATTTAATATATGTTTCGTTGTGATAAATGGTTTAATAATGTTAAGTGCGTGTTTTGTTTGAATTGTCGTGTACATTAAATTTTGGTGAATATGTGAATAATATGCTTTTTTTGAGACGTGCACATGCTAAAAAATTTGCTTTGTTCGACGGAAAATGGCGAAGGAAAATTACACTGACGGACTGTTCGACGGATCCAATTTTCGTGTAGAACTCCGATGGATTGGTCATATTCCGTCGGATTTTCGCGGAATATTCCGTCGGCTCACCTGATTTTTTAAACTTCTCTTTGCCGGATAGAAGTGATAGGTTTTTTTTAGGAAATGCCTGTTGGAAGGAATATTCCGACGGAATTTTACGGCGGATTTTCCAACAGACACGCATTGACGTTGAAAATGTGTAATTTTAAACTTATTTGGAATGTCGGTTTCTTCATTTTTTTTTTTGCATTTTGCTTAGAAATAAGTGACCGGACGAAATTTTCCGTCAGATAACACTTTTTCCTGAATTTTTTTAAAAAAACATCTAATAAGGTGAAGTGGTCCACTGTCTTCAAAAACCCGATTGCTCGAGCAATGGGACACTCCACACACACACACAAACCTTTTTCTGTCTACACCTTAGCCAGTGCCGCCCTCTTCTAGCCACTATCGCCGCGCTCTGCGGCCGTCCAACATCCTTCGCTCCTCCCTCGAAATCAGCCCCTTCACTGCCTCAACTGGTCGTTGCATTCGGTGTAGCACTAAGAAACTCATCATCTTTGAAATGAGTAACCGAACCCAATGTTATTGGAGAGAACATTGAATTGCCATTAAAAGATGGTGAGTTTCTTAGTGTTACATTGAATGTTTCGTTCCAGATATCCGTTGGCTTCCGTCGCCTACTCCGTCGGCCCGCTTCCCAACGGCTGTCTCTTTCTGTCGGAATGTGTCTGACGGACGGGAGATTCCGTCGAAACCAGCGGGTCTAGGAGACTTTTTCCTACAGTCATTTTCCGTCGGATTTTCCATCAGAAAATCATTTTTTTGGTTTAATACGAAATTTATTTGTTGCTAACATATGAAATTTATGTTAACTTTGTTGTTCATTTGTGAAGTTTATTCATTTGAATAAGTGGAATAAAATGTGATAAACATGTACATTTTTAATTATTAGATAATTATTACGAAATGTTAAAGTATGTTACACATGTGTAATGTGTTTTGGTTTAGGGAATACTTTAAATTTCTTAAGTACATGAATATTTTCTTTGGTTTGTGATATATATATTTACGTTTTGTAAGTATGGGAATTGTAATATATGTAATTAAGTTGGTTGGGATTTATTTATTTCAATGATCAAGTACGAAGTAATAATTGCATTTGTGTTTAATTTTTATTATATAAGTATATGAAGTGTTCTACTTAATTAGGTGTGTTATGATATATTAAATAGTTTTGTTTTGAATGTGTTCTGATTGAATATGTGACGTGTATTATTTTGAATAATTAAACAGTATGTGTATTATGTGTAGTAATTTTAATTGAATTTATCTTTCGTTTTCATAAATGGTTTAATAATGTTAACTGCGTGGTTTTTTCGGTTTGGTGTTTGATGTTCGATGACATTTATTTTTTCAAATAATATGTACTGTCTTGAATTTTTCGTTGAAATGTTTAAGTATGTTAAGTATGTTTAATTTTTATTTAAGTATGTGATTTATGTTTAACGTTTAATTAGGTGTACTGTGATGATATATTTAATGGTTTTGTGAAATATATTTTAATGTAATTCGTACATGTATGTTGAACTGGTTGAATTCATTTGTGCAAGAATTTAATTACAATTAAATGTAGTGTACGTAACAATTAAGGAATTCATATTAGGAACATATGGATGGACCGTTGCATCGTCAATGGATGTATAGAAGAAGAAATCCTAATGGACATGGACTTAGAGAGGAGTGGTTGGAGGGAGTCAATATGTTTGATGAATTTGCACGAAATCAGGAGGAGTATCAAATTAATGGAGTTTATAGATGTCCATGTGTCAAGTGTAAGAATATGCAATATTTTGCACCTGACGTTGTAAAGTCCCATTTGTATAGAAAGGGATTTGTGAAAAGTTATTGGTATTGGACGAGTCATGGAGAAGAAGATAATTCGGAAGTTGGGGGTGCAAGTAGTTCACATTCTATGAATTTTGATTATGATCACAATGATCATAATGATATGGAAAATATGGTGCATGCTGCGTTCCAAGCTAATGAAATGAACATGAGTAGTCCGCATGACGTAAATCCTGAGGCCTTTTACACTATGCTTGAATTTGCCCAGAGACCTTTGTATGAAGGGTGTGATATAACTGAACTTGAAACATCTGTGAGGCTACTGAGCATTAAATCGGGACACAATATGTCTCAACGTTGTTTCAATGAAGTTGTTGGCCTGATGAGAGATGTATGCCCTTCTGAAAGTGGCATTCCAAAAAATTATCATCAGCAGATGAAAAAAGTGAGAGACTTGGGTATGGATGTTCAGGAAATTGATTGTTGTCCAAATGGTTGCATGCTTTACTATAAAGAAGATGAGAAATTGTCCGCATGCAAATTTTGTGGACATGCAAGACAGTTACCGAAGAACTCCAACCAACGAGGTCGTAAGGATGTACCATATGCAAAAATGCAGTACCTGTCTTTAATTCCAAGACTGCAACGATTGTATGCCTCCAAAAAGACTGTCGTCCATATGAGATGACATCATGAGCACCGCCAAGAATCGGGTGTTCTTCGCCATCCCTCAGATGGTTTAGCTTGGAAGCATTTCAACCAAAAGTATCCAAACTTCGCTGCAGAACCTCGGAATGTGAGGTTAGGTCTTTATGCTGATGGTTTCACACCATTTTCCATATCTGGAAGATCGTATTCGGTGTGGCCGGTTGTGGTAACACCTTACAACTTACCTCCCGAAATGTGTATGACTACCCCATATATGTTTTTAAGTTGCATTATTCCGGGTCCAGCAAATCCGAAGAACAGGATTGATGTGTACTTACAACCCTTAATTGATGAGTTGAAATTGCTGTGGGATGTTGGGGTTGAAACATTTGATGTATCAAGCGGTGCAACTTTTAGATTGCATGCCGCATTGATGTGGACTATCAATGATTTTCCCGCATATGGTATGTTATCTGGATGGAGTACTCATGGGCTGCTAGCATGTCCAGTTTGTATGCATCAAAATTGTGCATTTCAGTTACAGTATGGCCGAAAGCCATCTTGGTTCGATTGCCATCGTCGGTTCTTGCCTCGGAATCATTGTTTTAGAGCTAACAAAGTTGCTTTTCGTAAAGGGAAGAGCATACACATTGGCCCTCCCCGAAGGATTCCTGGTGAGATGTTGTCTGATACTGTATCCACTTTGCCTAAAGTGACTACAGATATCAATTTCCAAATTTTGAGATTTGAGGAGAATGAACATAATTGGACAAAGCAAAGTATCTTTTGGGAGTTGCCGTATTGGAAGCATCAACTTCTGAGGCATAACCTTAATGTGATGCATATTGAGAAAAATTTCTGTGAAAATATTATAAACACAGTCATGGATATTCCGGGAAAAACAAAGGATGACATCAAAGCAAGGATGGATATGTCCATTTTGTGTAGCAGGCAAGAATTGGACTTGGCTACAAGGGGGTCAACTGATAGATTGTGTAAGCCAAAAGCCAAGTTTGCACTATCGCTACCTCAAAAAAGGGCTGTATGTCAATGGTTGCGGGAGGTTCATGCACCTGATGGTTATTGCTCTAATGTGGGCAACTGGGTAGATCCATCTAACACAAAGTTGCAAAATATGAAAAGCCATGACCATCATGTGTTTTTGGAGAATCTTCTTCCGGTAGCTTTTGCTGCTCTTCCGGATGATGTGTTGGGACCCTTGGTCGAATTGAGTGAATTTTTCAGAAACCTATGCTCTAGTGAGCTGCAAGTCAGCATGCTGGAAGAGATGCACAAGAACATTGCTGTAATTCTGTGTAAATTGGAGACTGTGTTCCCTCCCGGTTTTTGGAATGTCATAGAACATTTGCCTATTCACTTAGCCGAAGAAGCTTTGTTGGGTGGCCCTATTCAATATCGATGGATGTATCCTTTTGAGAGGTACTTTGTTTGGTTGAAACCTACGACAAAGAATAAAGCCCGTGTTGAAGCATCTATGGTTCACGCATACTTGGCGTTTGAGATAAAACATTTCGCTGAGTACTATTTTCAGTCAAGCTTGGATAGCCCAAGTATAGGGCGTAATGAGGGTATGCAACAGCCTGAATCACAAATGCCAACGCTATCGGTGTTCAACCGTAAGGGTACTCCATTTGGGAATCGAGGCCGAAGATATCTCACTGAGGCGGAGTACCGTATCGCTCGCCTTCACATTTTACTGAACTGTGGTGAAGTGCAACCATATCTGGAGTAAGTACATCAGTTACTGAAATTTTCATTTAAATACTTAATAATTGTCGAATAATAAGTAATTAGTTTCATTTGTTAAACATTACAGTTGGTTCAAACATCAGTTTCGCGGTCATAATCCAAGCGCGAGTGATGCGGAAGTTGACTTGTTCATCGAGGCAAATTTCGCACAGTGGTTCGAGTGTAATGTAAGTAATTTGTCATAAGTAATCTTCAACTTCCAAAACACATTTGTGTAATTCTGAACAGGGTTGCCTTCTTTTTCTCTCCGTAGGTCAATTCTTATCGGGTGTTTAATGATGAGAGGTAAGATTTTTTGGTGAACTTATCTCATGAGCCGCTTACGGTGGTGGAGTGTTTCTCTGGATATAAAGTTAATGGTTATCGGTTTCATACCAAGGCCAAAAATGAAGGTAAAGCAACATATAATTGTGGCGTCTGTGTCAAAGGAGTTAGGGAAGGTGACGAAGTCTCAGGGGATTATTATGGTGTACTTCACGAAATTGTTCATGTTGAATTCACGGGTGAGCCAATTAAAAAATGTGTTCTTTTCAATTGTGAGTGGTTTGACCCAGATGTTCCTCGGGGGTTACGTTACCCTAAATTTACCCCATATCCCGAGGTGAATCATACCAGACGTTACAGAAAGTATGACCCATTCATATTTGCTGATGTTGCAACCCAACTGGTATATGTTAAGTACCCTGAGGGGATATCAGGAAAAGCGAATTGGTGGGTAGCTATACCAAACAAACCTCGCGGTGCTCCTAAAGATAAAGAAAACCTAGAACTTGCTTATCAACAGTTTGGAATGACAAACATGAACGTGGACAATGTCATAGTAAGGACATTAGTCGATGAAACTGTAGAGGCTGATGATGTTGATGAACATGATTGGGGTGATGATGATGATGAGAATGGTGAACATGATGATGGTGATGAAGAGGATGAAGAAGGTGAATGTGAGGATGAAGATGAAGACACTGATAATGGCCATGATGAAAATACGGCAGTGCAAAGTGGTGATGATGACGATGACGATGACAATGCGTCCAACCATGATTGATTGAATTGTTTTGTTGTATGGATATTTATACATATGTATATAAAGCGTTCTTTTATTGCAAACTCAAAAAAAATTGTCTGTATGTACTGTAATTTTTCACTAACAATAGTATCAAAAATGGCGCGGTTTTATTTTTTTGTTCTTATTTTTTAGATGTCTGGAAACAATGGTGGACGTGGTCGTGGTCGAACGGCCAGGAGTGATGCCGGTAAAGAAGTACCACAACCGACTCCACAGTATGATCCTGCAGATCAAACTTATGAGCCGAACACCTTTAGTGGAATGTTTGGAGGTTTTCTTGATCCAAGTCAACCATTCGGAAATTATTTTGGTAGTATGAATGAACAATCCCACCTCCAACCACCTTTCTTTGGTGCGGGTATGCAAACACCAATTCAACCAAATATTCCTTACATGGGTGGTGGTTCATCTACTCCATTAGTTTATCAACATTTCGGTACTGTTAGTCTGCATTTCAACAGTAGTCATTTTATGGGGCAACCTAGAATGCCAAGTCAGTCAGTGCACAACGAAGGGGTCCGCAATGAAGGGGGAGGAAGAGATAGACACAGTCCTACACCTGAAAGTGACACATCGACCACCAATAATAAGATATATTTACAACCTGATGGTGACACGTAAGTTTATTATGAAGTTTGCAACTTCTTCACTTCTCATATTATTTTGATGCGTGTAATCTTTATTACTAACCAATTCTTTTTGTATTCTTAGTTTTGTTCCATATCAGGGTGTAGTTCAGAAAATAGTCGAAAGCTTTGCAGGTAAGTACCCACGTCCTTGGACCACGTGGGGGGAAGTTCCACAATCTCAAAGAGACATTTGGTTCAATGAGTTCAAGGTTCATAATTATCTGTGCAATAAATTTCAAAGTCGTGATTAGATTGTTAATTTGGAATGTTTGATTACTAATATGTATACTTCAATTTTGCTGCAGAAACACTACTACTAGCATCCAGACAACGAAAGTCAGATACGGCGTAACTTTGAGTACAGAGGTGCCACTCGACTCAGGGACATTCTAGGATACGCTAGGAAGTACAGCAAAAAACCGAAGTGGTTACCGCCTAGTGTTTGGAATGATATGCTCAAACATTGGAGTGACAATGACAACTTCAAGAAATTGAGTGAACAAAACAAGAAGAATAGATTGAGTGATGTTGAAGGTTTTGGTCATTCGTTGCATACATGTGGCTCAATTCCGATTAGTGAAAGGAAAAGGCGTTTGGTAAGAAATTTGATTATTAATAAATATATTTGTTATATATAAAGCATGATATGGGTTGAGGTCCTCGTTCATCATCCTCGCTTATATTTAATTGCGATTTACTTTTGTTTTTCAGACCCAAATATTAGGTAGGGAGCCCACGTGTGAAGAATTGTTCAAGGACACTCACTGCAAGGTGAAAGACAAAGCTTTTGTGGACAAAAAATCTGCCAAAAAATATGTAAGTTTCACACATTCTATTTACAGATAATTCATATGTGACAATTGTAGGTTTGATTTAAAATAGTTTTATGTTATATAATTTTCAGGAGGATCATCAAAACAAATGGCAGGAGTACTCCCAAGCTGCAACTCAAGGGGGTTCTCAACTGCCACCTATGACCCAAGAGGAGTTTTGGATTAAAGAAAATCTCGACAAGAAGGGTTGTGTATACGGTTTTGGCACAGAGGGGGTCAAGTTGAAAAAATCGGCTACTATTGCAGCTGCACGTCACTCATCAGCTGAGCATTTTGATCCAAGACAGCAAGCACAACTCTTCAATGAGAGCATAACCAAGCAAGCAGAGGCTATAACTCAAATAGCCAAGAAACAGGGGAAGACAGAGTGCATGCTGAAAAAAGTTTTAAGATTTTTCAAAGGTCAAAGTGCAGGCTCCTCCAGTCAGATCAACTTGAATCCCGACGATGAAGAGGACTCTGAAGATGACAACGATGATGATCCCACAAATTTATCCGACTCCGAATAGTTTAGTAATTTGTGTACATTTTAAACAATTTCCTATATATGTCGTAGTTCATATTTAATTCAGCATGTTTCTTTTGACAGAGATATCTATAAAATGTTATCTTTGGTAATTATATTTTTACGCGCATATTAATTTTGCGTAATTTTTTTTGGGGTTTTCAAGAAAAATTTCCTAGAAATTACTTTTTCTGTCGGATTCTCAATTCTTTAAAAAAAAAAATTTTCATCCGAAAATTTCTTTTTTAAACAAAATTTTTTTAAAAAAAAAATTTTTTTTAAAAAAAAGGGGGATTCCGACGGGAATTCTGACGGGAATTTCCTTCGGAATTCCCTCCCCCTATTTTCGACCTTCGCTTCCTCCGATGCTGCAGGGCTGTCCGACGGAAATATCCCGTCGGAAATTCTGTCGGACACCGTCGGGAAAAATTTTGCGACGAGCCCAATCCTGACGTACCTTTTCCCGTCGGAGTTTCCGTCGGAATGCACTTTTCCCGTCAGAAAAACATACTTTTTCCGTCGGTATTTCCGTCGCAGATCAGCTGTGTTTGATGCTATGAGGGATGAGAAGAACTCAATGGCAAGACAAAAGGTTCGAGAACTCATTGATCCTGCACCCTGGTGCCATTTTATCAAGATTAAATTATTTTTTTTTTTGTAAAATGCAACGTCGAGTACATGGTTTGATCGATAAGTTCAGGCCCAGATACCCTCTCTTTGATTTGGTGAATCATTCGCCTCAAAACAAGAGGTGGACTCTCTCGACTCCTAAGGGAGTGCATAAAAACTTTTCCTCTTCGATTGGGAAACATCGTCGAGGGATTCTTCCATGCACTCTCCTTTGGATCCTGGGACCTTCATCAATTGTCTGTTTTAAGTAAGGAATCCCTCCCCCTATCTTTCAAAAGCAACAGATCCTATATTTATGGAGAATCACTCCCTCCCTCTTTCTCTAAGAGGTATGGGATCCCGAACATGCAGACTAACTGCATGTTCAAGAATAGGAATTGAGTACAAAACTCATTTTCATGGTGATTCACCTCATCATTTGGAGATTAAAAACGAATCCCATTCTCCTCAACAGACAAACCTGCACCATTCCTATCAAATAAGGAAAGGTGTACCCATCTCGGTGAATTAGTGAGAATTTAAATCCTCTCCCTCATTGAGATATGGAAGAAGGTCTTATTGTAACTTATACAATTTGAGGTCTTTTAAATTTCACCAAATGCTTAGGAACTCATCTTGAAAATAAAAAAATGACATTGCATGAATTCATTTCCTAAAATAGACATTTACAATCCCAATTGGCTCAAAGAGTTCTATGATTTCGTTCCAATTAAGTCTCTGGACTACCACTATAAAGTGTATGAACATATCAGGCACTTAATAGCGACAAGGGGCTATGTACACATACCTATATCACGAATAATTCCATGATGTGCTTTCACAGTTATGAGCCCGCGAATGTTTGGAGTGAATGAATTCCAAGGGACTCGATGTCCTCAAAGTCCTACCAAAAGACTTCGTGCTTACTTAACTCACATCAGGAAACTTAACCTTAGTGAGCTGGTCTTGAAAGACCATCTTTAGCTAGTTTGTGAACTTTATCTTGACCCTCATGGTCAAGCATGTCTAAAACAGAATAATAACGAGGCAAAGATGAAAATCGCCTATTTCGCCTATAACATTGAAAACACTTTTCAATGTAGCATGGCCAAACAACTTGCCATGACGTACGATATCAAAAAAAAAGACGAAAAACAAGAAAAACCTTATATCAGAAACAAATGACACAAAGGAACATTGCACCCTAGGTGCAAAGATATCATTGCGAAGAAACAACATAGTCCCTTCACAGGGTTCAAGAAGATGTATTCTTAATTTAAGGACATCTTCCTCATCATCGTTACCTAAAACGACAATTTGTGAATTCATCGGATAACAATGAGAGTTCACAAAAACAACACACCCTTGAACCATGTGCTTGGATGCTTCCATGCCCACAATCCATTAAGGATCATAGTTAGCAATTGATACTTGGGAGCATACACATTATTCAGGAACAACTTGTGAAACAAGGTACCTTAATCAACTTAGGACAATCCCAAGAGTAGGGTTCCTTATTTCCACAGTCATAACACTCACACGTGCTATATGCATCTCTTTATTTCCCTTAGTGTTTTTGTCATTATTGCAATACCACCTTTAGGTCCAAAACTTCAAGGGAAACATGTTAGGACGAACCTGACGCTATACTAATCCCACAAGTACTAAACAGCGAGATAGGTTTCAATGCCCTCATTAGATCGTCATTCATGCAATACTACATAGTATAGCATGTTGATCGATCCTTTCTCAAACCATTATGGGTATGCCTCTAAGTTTTCTCCTTACTACTCACTAGTAGTTCCATCTTTCTCATCATAGGAGACCAAGTCGTCAAGTGTTCCAACACTTCACGCTTGTTCAGAAGAAACTAAATCTTCTAACACTATGTGTTGTAGTCAGCGCTATCAAGCTTTTCATTGGTTAACAAGTTACCAATATTATTTTAATTGCCATATCTAGAAGTATATATATTAACAAGATGGAGAATAGGCATATTTCGAATAATTACATTATCGAAAAAACTCCATCATTCATGTCGTATGATCGAAAATTTCACTAAACTCATAATCATCACATACAAACATGAACTAGAAATTTCTATAATTTAATTATTACTTTATTCCATAAAACAAAATTTATGAAAAGTATTACGGTTAAACTTATTAACACGTTAGAACTATCACATAGATATTCAACTTAATCATGTAAAACAACTTTACAAAACAAATTTACATGCAGCTATCACATTACATAAAACGAATTTATGTAACAACTAATATGTCATTTTAAAACTCTATCAACTACATATTAACCATGAATTCAAATTATTATATAAAACACATTTATATATAATAAAATGAATCTAAATTGGAAAACATATTCGAATAATGACATGTTACAAAAGAATTTAATTGAAGCCCAAATAACATTATATAAAATAGATTTATATAATTATAGATAACATGAAACTTATTCAAATGTCATTCGTAAATTATAAAACACTATCATAATTTTACAAGTTAGATTTTATGAAACGAATTCATAAAATGTTGCTATATTACATAAAAGTAGGAAATATGAAGCGAATTCATATTTATTTATTTAGACAAGGAAAAACGTTGCATCAATCGATAATTTACTACAACTAATGTAGTTTGTATACATACAAAACCACATTTGTATAACCCTACAATTTGGTGATTGACATGAAACATATTGACGTAATCGAATGTAACAGATTTGTAACATGAAATATATCCAAATATTAATCGCAATTTATTATATAGAACAAATCCATATAATAATAAAATTTGAACAAAAATGAATTCCAAGTAATATTCACAAATTATATAAAACATATATAATATATGTCATAACATATGAAACATGTGCATTTACATACCAAAGGGGATTAAAATTAGTCTAAATATCACATAGATATTTATTACAATATATGTAAAACTAATTTACATATAGATTATGTATGAAAACTCATGTTTATATGAAACTAATTCATATAATCTCGATGAGAAATTATATAAAATAATAATGAATAATTTAACATAACAATCAATTATTTAACATATAAAACAAATTTATGTCTTGAGCATGCAATAATTAAATATTTAAACATTAAACATATTAATGTTATCGTAACAATTTCATGCATTAAAAAATTAATCTAGTTCAAGAATGTATCAAATTTGCACAAACCCTACCCGAGACACCCCTTTATAATTTAGCAAAACAATGTGGGGTTCTGGTAAGTTCATTTACCTCTTTTCTCACTTCTAATTCTTAAACCATCTTCTGGTTCTCTTTTCCAGACCTGATGAGGCTCTGTGCCTCCATTTTCGACTGAGCTCTCTCTTACCCTCTACCTTCACCCAACCTCATCACCCTCTCTCAACCATGGCCCGACGGCATCTCCTTTTTCTTCATCTCGGCCAAGATGGCCTCCACCCAGAAGGCTTTCTCTGGCCTTCGAAAGAACCTTTCTGCTTCCACTTTCTCGCCTCTTCTTGTCGAGAACCAGACTCATTCCTTTTTTTGAGTTCTGGCATCCATGACTACCACCAGAAGTAGGTAGGTCTTACTATCCCTCTGCCAAAAACCCAGATGGAGAAACCGCTCTCTTTCGCTGACTTTCATGGTACGTGGGGTGATTTTGGGTGGTTTGTGTCGGGTGTGATAGATCGGCGAGTACTAAGGGCCTCGGAGGAAGAAAAACGACCAAGGTCATTTTCATCGGTGGTGCGTGACACTCCTGCGCCCCCCCTCCCTGCGGTTTTGATGGGTTCAGGTAAGGTCTTCATACATTGTTTTTTTTTTTTTTGGTTGGGTCTGGGCATTGTCGAGTCAAGGCAGAGAGCCTTAGGGAGAATATTTTTTTTTTGTCAGATATGGGAAACATAGGTACATGGAGGGGGTCTTGGGTTTGCATACATCAACATAAAATCAGGCTCCTTGATTTCATACAAACAACATGATGTATCAATGTTAATGAACTTGGTTTGCTTAGCATGAAATTCGTCAAACATCTTAGAACAATGTTTAATTCGATTTTGGCTAGCATATCATATATCTTGAAAGTAATTAGCAGATTTAGATCATGAATTTCATCAGATGATCATGAATATAGAATAAAAACAACATGTTTTCTATTTTAATCATTTCACACAGAAATGTATAGTCTGGAGCATTTTTAATCGACGCTTTTCATGCTAACAGATTAAGATTCATCGCATTTTCATAGATAAAACATAGCATAGCAAACAAGCATATTATCCAGAATCATATAATATATTCATGATCATAATTTTTATTTTCAGGGCTAGAATCATAACAGTTAGGCTCTGATACCACTGTTGGAAAAATAAGAACTTATCTTATTTTGGAAGCATTGCCTGGATCTCCCCTGTTGAATGCTGCCCACGAATATGGTGGCTACTAGAGTCACCAGTGAAGGTTCACACCCCAAACCCAAATCTCTATGATGGCTAGATTTTAGTGTGAGGGACAAGGCAAAGAGTATATTGATTAGGATGTTAGCTTCGCAACCAACCCCACTTCTTGATCTGTTTATACTCCTTATATAATAGCACATAGCTCGTAACTGAAACAGAGGACTAACACGGCTGATTAATACGGAATTAATCACCTTGTAACCGCTGTATTAATATGAGATTATGGAGTCACAATGTGACCGTTACTATTTGGTCAACAATTATGTCATATTTGATATGAGTTGGGCTAACTTACATGAA
>JACYFF010031952.1:17053351-17075502 GCA_017589665.1 Selenicereus undatus | reverse complement strand
GGGTGGAAAGGACAAGATGGATGAGAGAGGCTGACGAATATGCAAGTGATGTGTCACCCATTCGAGCAGTGTTCCATTGCCTCCCTGGAAACCATATCTCCTATACAATAGTTACTTGCTAAGTATTATCTAAACCTCTTATTAAACTTATACTAAAAAATTGAACCTAGCGACTGCTTGTTACTTAGTCGTAGCTAATCTTATACTACGAATTTTAATTTGTCCAAATAAACAAAAATAAATATTCGTAGTATTTTTCAAATATGAATTTCTATTGAAACAAAATTTTTCCTATATTTTACCATCGTATAATTTCAACTGAATGGTAATTCGGTCAAGTCACTCCAACATAAACGAAGCGGGTCACAAAAAACTACTAAAACTATAGAATGTTTAATCTAATTTGGATAGTTTCGTATTGTCATCAAGTACTGTGGTTAAACTGAACTTCATGTTTTGCCACACCCTATACTGCGACGTCGTAAAAAAGCGGCATACCCAATATTTTCTATCAATTGCCAAAATAACAATCAGCTAGCCGAACACCATTAGTTATTAAATACCGGTTGGCATAGATGATATGAACTATGGGCCTCTTCTGTTCTTGGTAAATTCTAAAATACCAATCTCAATCTACTTCAATTCACTTCAATCTATTTCAACCCACTTTAACCTACTTGAACTCACTTCCATTATTTTAACATAGTTCAATTTATCACATGAAAAAAAATTCAACTCACTTCAACCTATTTCAATCAATTTCAACATACTTCAACCCACCTTAACCTATTTTAACGCACTTCACCCTTTACCCACGAAAAGAACCGGCCCGCATACCTCAAAAAATATTGATGACCAAATAACCAAATGAATTCATACGTATAACTGGAAAGTGTAAAGAAGAAGCCAGCTGCATCTGTTGTGATTCATCGTTATCGTCATCTTCACCTCCACCCCACCATTTTGTATTTTTGTGACAAACTTTCACGTATGTCTTTTCCATTTCAAGTGTCACCTTATCTCCTTGTCGACAATAATATCAACATGCTGATGAACTCCTGATTATAACTTTCAGTTTGATATGATAAAATTGAACTGCATTGGGTTCTTCAATCTTGTAATCAAGATTCACTTTTTTTCGATTATTAATTATTAAACCGAAAGATTAAATTAGACTACAGGTAAATATAAGAAAAATCATAGAATACCACCAGCTTATAGAACACCGCCACCAGCTTATGTCGGCATTTACACTAATCAAGATGAATTTTAACTCGTTTCTTTTGCATGTTTTGATCTTTCTCTTTATCTCTCCTGCATCTAGTGCTAATTAACAAACTTTTCTTTATTTTTCTTTATCTTTTTTTTTTAATCTCTCCTGCCTCTAGTGCTACCAAACCTTTTTTTTTTTTTCTGAAGTTGTTGTGAATGAGTTATAGTTACTGCTGTAATACAAGGGCCTAATGCAACTGGAACCCCAATTTTATTACTTTAACCATTAGATAAAAGCTCTATTGACATTTTGTAAACTTGTTGTGGAACTCTAAATTCCAAGGGTAGCTACCTCATGAATTAGTCTTATAGGACAAAAAATTTTGTGGGGACTCTTGTATAATCCAACCACACCTTTTACTGGTACATCTAAGATAGAGTTGTATATTAATAATATGATCAAATCATTGAGTACTTGTTTCTCTTAAGTAAGGTTGCACATTCAAGTCTTATGGATGAAGAAATTATATAATAGAATAGTTTTACCCTTCATCAATCAAGAACTGCTCAATTCTTGTAAATAGAAGCCCAAATACCCAAAAAAAAAACTTTGAAATCATTAAAAAAGTTGATGCAACCAGTGTTCATACCTTGTATTACTAATATTTCAATTATATTGGGCCCAAATTCACTGTTCCCAGGTCCATACCACAATGGGGTAGGTCAGATATGGCCCACTAATCCCTATCCCATTGTGGAAATTTAGGACCATTGACCCAATTTCAACAAACCCAATCCAACAACCCAATCTATATTATTATAATAGCAATCTTCCTAAAATCCTAGAATACTGCAACAGGAGTGATTTGCGGAAATTTGCATAATCCACAAAGATTGATTGACTTGTTTAATTCCAACCGTTGAAATAACTATTTATGTTCAATTAAAATAATAATTAAAACTGTGAAATAACTGCTTGCAAATGACTAAACCTCTTCAGCACACCCAGAGTCCCACCTCTTCACGTCCCTGATTTCTCTCCCCAGCCGCCCAATTTTCAGTAAGTTATCACCGTAAGGCTAATTTCTCATTGTCTCAAGTTCCCAGTTCTGTCAAACTCTTACTCTCCACTACTACTACATTATCATCTTTATTTTGGATTTCCAAAAAAAAAAAAACAGTATACACAAAATAAAACAATTTGATGGTAGTCCGTAGATAGAAAACTGCTATGTCTCCTACCAAAACACAATAACTACATCTATAAATTTCACCACTCCGACCATACTTCTACTTTCTCATGCTTTAAAACACATTCCCTTCCTTCATTAGGCCCCTTCCACTGGAAATCTGTCGTAACATAACAAGGTACCACCTTGTTGGATAAATTAATGTTCCAATTTATCGAATACATAGTCTCACCATTGATGAACTGCTGAATGTTCAGTGTGTGACATAAACGCGTACAGAAGGATTCAAGGTTTAAGCAAGTTTCATCTCAGGTAACCTACTTAAATTTCGACTCCTATATCTTGCATAATTTCATCTCAAGTTAATGCCCATAATTCATGCCTATAACTATACGTGGGCTTATTAAATCATGCACTCAAATTTTCACCTATCAAATATCTAAGAACATTACAAAAAGCAAAAGCACATATTACTAATTTGTCTAAGCAGAAAAAGAAAGCAACTATCTTTAGTGAAGTCGAAAAACGAAGCAGTACGAAGATTTCCACCCAGTAGCTAATTATTTAATCAAACAGACTTAAAAAAAAATACCCAGAAAAGTTTGCTTTGAAAGCTTTGAATTTCACCCTATGAATCTCTGTGATGTGCTAAATAAATAGAATTAGTCCCAAAAGAAAAGTGCCTAGAACTGCCCACGAAATCATACTCTGGGAAAATATGGTTTCCACTAAAAAAACCATCCAATTGCATACATAAAGACAGTACCATGATAATTGCATACAGAAAGATAGTACCACCTAGTCCAGAAAAAGAATGATCGCAGAGTCTCAGGTATCAGCAAAGGCAGGCTGTTATCATCATCAACTTGATTTGTGGATTGTTATCATCATCAACTTGATTTGTGGATTGGCCAAAGGTGCTACTCTCCAGACACCAAGGATTGTATATCCTGGCAGTCCAGAAATGCACCCAAAAAAAGAGCCAATGAGCCATAAACAGAAAGAAATATATCAGAAGCAGGGCTCCTTAACTTTCATTTGCCGCCTCCTCCCAAACAGGGGCTGGCAAGCAAAGAAAGCTAAAGAGCTGGGTGGAAACCAATCCCAAACCATAACATAATCACATAAAAACTTCATTAAAACCATAAGAACTAAGGTACAGTACACATTCAATCTGCTAACACAAAAGTTTAATCTGGAAAACAATCTATTCCCAGTTATTCACTCATTTATTTCCAAATCTCTTGCACTTCACATTACCAAAAAATCCACAAAGATTCTACCAAAACAGAAAGTTCATTACTCACATAAACATAACGGTGAAATATCATATATAACTCCATGCAAAATCTAAGTAATGTTCATTACTCACATAAACAACTTACAATACGAGCATTTATCATAAAACAAACACAACATGGCAGAAGCTATCAAAGGAAAGCATAAATATTAAAAGGCGTAAGAAAGAAACCTAGAATTTAAAAAATCAACTATGACAGCAGCCTTTTAAGCACTCCTTACATATGGAAACATCCCAAAAATAGGATCCCAACACCTCAGGGTTAAAAAACAATATCTAGCACAAAGTAGACAAGGCCAACTATAGCACATTACCTTCAATAAACTTAACCAATATCCCAACATAGCTCAATCTTTAAGCTTTTAGATTTGCACGTAGTTCTTTTAGTATAAATTTTACATTTTACCAAAGGAGAACAATAATTTTGCCTAATTAACCATCAAAATATATCACAAATATCACCCAAAAAGATCAAATTAGTACAAATTATTGAATCAAACATTAAACGTACTTATTTTAGTACAGATTTTCACCCAATAGTTGATTATTGAATCAAACAGACTGCCATTAAATCATGCACTTAGATTTTCACCTAATCAAATATCTAACGACATTAAAAGCAAATTATTAATGTATATTAGTGTATGTACAACTAAATTAACATAACATGTTTATGGACCAAATTAACAGAACAAAAATCCTAATATTAAAACTATTAAACTTAGTTATTTTAGTACAAATTTTACATTTTACCAAAGGAAAACAATATATGATCCTAATCAAATCATAACTTTATGTATATTATAAGTGGTTGACACATAATCCACCATAGTTATATGCACAGTAATTACATGAAGTATATGAGAATCAAATCATGCTTTTAGGTCTGGAAATTAATAGAACACATATAAAGCCCTACATTCCTACCACATGAATGTGAGAATACAATCTCAGGTCTATAAATAAATACATAAATGCTTCGAAACTCATATCACCTGAACACATAGGATTTAGAATTGAATCAGCTTAAAAAAAAACCCAAAATAAAGACATAAATGTTTCGAAACTCATATCACCTTAACACATAGGATTTAGAATTGAACCAGCTTAACCCCCCCCCCCCCACAAAACAATAAACATAGTTATTTTAGTATAGATTTTACATTTTACCAAAGGAGAACAATAATTTTGCCTAATTAACCATCAAAATATATCACAAATATCACCCAAAAAGATCAAATTAGTACAAAATATTGAATCAAACATTAAACGTACTTATTTTAGTACAGATTTTCACCCAATAGCTAATTATTGAATCAAACCGACTACTATTAAATCATGCACTCAGATTTTCATGTATCAAATATCTAACAACATTAAAAGCGAATTATTGAAGTATGTTAGTGTATGCACAACTAAATTAATAGAACATGTTTATGGACCAAATTAAATGAACATAAATTCTAATATAAAACTATTAAACGTAGTTATTTTAGTACAAATTGTACATTTTACGAAAGGAGAACCATAATTTTGCCTAATTAACCATCAAAATATATCACAAATATCACCCAAAAAGATCAAATTAGTACAATTTATTGAATCAAACATTAAATGTACTTATTTTAGTACAGATTTTCACCCAATAGTTGATTATTGAATCAAATAGACTACCATTAAATCATGCACTTAGATTTTCACCTATCAAATATCTAACAACATTATTAAAAAAGCAAAAGCACATATTATTAATTTTCTAAATAGAAAAAGATAGCAGCTAGCTTTAGTAGAGTAGAAAAACAAAAAAGTTTATAAATTTCAACCCAACAGCTAATTATAGAATCCAACAGACTGAAAAAAAAAAAACTAGAAAATATGCTTTGAAAGCTTTGAATTTCACAACCCATATCTACAACTTACAGGATTCCAACCAGTAAGAAATCATTAAATCAAACACATTGTTGAAAATTGCATGAACCTAGAAATATTGGTGTGGATTTTATATTCTAGTTTTAAAACCCTTTTTACTTGCAAGTGTACAAGGTTAATTGTTGACTAGCGAGTATTAGGGTGTTGATCCCACGAGGAACAATAGTGATTTTAGACTTGGCCTTTCCGATTATAAAGAATAATTTCATTTTCAGAGTCGGATTATCAAAATGAATTAACGAACAAAATGAAGAGTAAATGAGTAGTAAAGTAGAGAGAAATCAAATAGGAGAAAGTTCTAGGACTTTGGATTTCACCTTTGATGCCAATATTGATTTACTAATTCAAATGGGGATTCAATTCGTCTCTTGTTCAACCCAAGCTACAAGCATTATGGCATAAATTAAAAAGATGATTATAATTATAAAGTGAGATGATTTATCTAGTGGTTTAGCATTAACTATTCTTTTTAGACATAACTCATCTAATTTCTAGTATAAATTATTCAATTTAAACAATTATAATTTTAAGCCCAAATTACATAATAATCATATTAGCCTACAAGGTCTAATATTCATTTGAGATAGTAAATTAAACTAGTGTCATTAACATGATTAAACATTAGTGTAAAGACGCATAAGTAGATGATGATCAAATATAAACTCAAGATTATGCAAAAGAGACAAAAATAACCCATAAGAAATTAGCAAAAGAATATTAGTACCAGAGATCCATCCTAGTCCTAGAAATGAGTAATTTAGCCGGCCATAGTTACGGAAAACACCATTGAAATTGGTATATTTCACTTTCTATGTCCAAACCTTATACTCAATTACACAAAATTATGAATCTTAGCGTAAACTCTCAAATTTGACTCACAAATGAGATGAGAAGAGAAGAGAAAAATAGCTAACAAAGTTTATTTTCTTCTTAACCCCTCAACCCAAATGATCTTGTCTTACAAAGACCGTCTCAATTCTCTAAAAAAAAATAGAAGATAGAAGATGTGAGAATGAGAGAGGGAATGGATGAATGTATGAGTGTGAGTGTGTATGGATGAATGAGAGTGGATATGAGTGTCTTTTTCCCTCAACCTTGGCCCCTTTTTATAGTGAAAATCCAACCCCTTAGGATACTCCCAAAATTAATGAAAATCAATTACAATTAATTTGCGATGTTACATGCATGGTCATGGCTAGCCATAAGTATAATATTAATTTTGATTAATGGCATTTGATTAGGTTAAGAATTAGCCATGTGGGAAAAATGGAGCACTTGAGAGAAGGGCTGATGCTGTTGGGAAGGTGCAATTGGTGGTTGGGCTAATGGACCGGTCCATACAGAGAGAAAGAGGATAGGAAAATAAGAGAAGAAGTCAAGAAGAGGGTAGGCTGGCGCTGTTGGGCTAGCAGGGACCGGCCCAGCGAAGAAGGGAAAGAGAAGGGAGGAAAAGAAGGGGACTAAGGAGGGAGCTGGCGCTGCCCAGGCGAGAGAGAGAGAGCAAGCTCGAAGGTTGGCGGGCTACGAGAGAAGAGGGGAGGATGAGATGGAGTGAGAGGCATGGTCCAGACTAGGCCACTTGCTCAGACCCAAACAAACCATTTTATGTTTTTTTTTTCCTGCTTTCTCTTTCTTTGGGGCTTGGTCTATGCGCTTGAGCTTGGTCTATGCGCTTGAGCTACGGGAACTCGGACAAATTCAAATCAACTTGATCAGCTCCGTACACAAATTCTTTTATTTTATTTTTATCTGAAAATTACATAAAATATGAATTATTTACTCATAAAATATATTTCAAATACTTAAAAGTAGGTGAAATGAAGGAGAAAATTGTATATAAAATATGAATTATCAACTCCCCCACACCAAAACTTTGCTAGTCCTCGAGCAAAGAATAACAACAATGCATACATTCATTCAGCCACCAAGAAGAATAAGAATAAGATTAGAGAAGAAAATCAAGTGATCCAACTATAAATGCCCACTCCAAATCACATGTCTTAATTTACTACCAACCCACAACTCATTATCAAAGATTTCCAATTCCAACCAAGTCAATAGGCCAAGATTTAAGCAAATTAAGTACACAACGAAACCAAGCAGCAAACCATAAGCATGAAGTTTCACCCCACATAACAAAAATCACAAGAGCATCTTTTAAAATCGAGTCCCTAATGCCAAATCAATTTTTTTTATTTTGTTTTTTTCTTCTCCCTTTTTGAGACTTTGAGCTTTTTATTTTCAGAAGTTACTTGATTTCATGTGCTTTCTTGAGTGGATAAAGATATGAATGAAGATAACACTCAGAGAAACACTTGGTACATATTCAGGGAATTAAAGATATGGATATAGATAGGACCTGAACATTGGTACCGAAATCAGAACTCAATTAATTTCGTTTGTTTGATTTTCTTTTATTTTTTCTTTTTTTTTGATTGAAAAGTCAATGGGAAACTCAATGTTTATCGAATGCTCATCACGACATTGTAAATGGGGTTACATTTCATACTCAAAATTCGGCTACATAGTGACATTAGCACAGCAAAAATTATGGCCCTCGACTAGTCAAAGCTAGAAATAATCTCTAGTGAGCATGGGTCACATGAATCAAATCCACATAATAGGAAGGAAACATTCACAATTAGAACACTCAAACTCTTCCCAAAATCAAATTCACCCATAAATTTTCAAGTTTCAGTTTTCCTCAATATTTTCATTTTGCCTTCCCCCCACACCTAGATCTCACATTGTCCTCAATGTAGAAAACAATAAGATAAAGGGAAATGGAGAAAAGAGCAACACAACCTGTTAGCACGAGTAAGTTATGTCCATTGAAGCTCAACAATCAACCTCCCAATGCACCTTCACAACCATCACCAAACTCAAGAGCCAAAACCAGTGAAGAATCACACTTAAAAACACAAGCACACCTTGATAGAAAAAATAAAAATAGAAATAAAAGACTCAAAATCACCTAAAAAGATTGAGTTGCCTCCCAACAAGCGCTAAGTTTAATGTCTTCAGCCAGACAATACCTTACCTAGTAATAAGACAGTGTCGACCAAGTTAATGAATTCAATCAAACCAGGATTAATATCATGAGTCACAATAGGTTTTAAACGTTGACCATTAACCATGAGAACTCTACCATCTTAGGGATCCAAAATTCGGACCGCCCCAGAGGGAAACACTTGTTGGACAATAAAAGGACCATCCCATCTAGATCTCAACTTGCCAGGAAATAGCTTAAGCTTAGAGTTAAAAAGCCAAACCTTCTGATTAGGTTCAAAAGATTTACGATAAATTGTTTTATCATGAAAAGCTTTGGTTTTGGCTTTATAAATCTTAGCATTCTCATAGGCTTCATTACGCAATTCATCCAACTCATTCAATTGAAGCATGCAGTTAGAACCTGCTTGTTTCATATCAAAATTAAAAGCTTTAATAGCCCAAAAAGCACGGTTTTCTAATGCAATTGGCGAATGACAAGCCTTACCAAAAAGAAGCCGATAAGAAGACATCCCAATGGGAGTCTTAAAAGCAGTACGGTAGGCCCAAAGAGCATCATGCAATCTCAAAGACCAGTCTTTCCTATTGGGTCGAACCGTTTTCTCAAGTATAGACTTGATCTCGCGATTAGACACCTCAACTTAACCACTAGTCTGAGGATGATAAGGAGTAGCTACTTTATGAGTCACACAATACTTTCTAAGCAAAGCCTCAAAAGATCAATGACAAAAATGACTACCTCCATCACTAATAAGAGCTCTAGGGGTACCATACCGACAGAAAATACACTCTTTCACAAACTTAACCACAACCTTGTGGTCATTGGTCCTAGTAGCCTGCGCTTTCACCCATTTTGACACATAATCAACATCAACCAATATGTATACAAAGCCAAAAGACGGGGGAAAAGGACCCATGAAATCAATGCCCCACACATCAAATATCTCAACAATCAGAATAGGAGAAAGGGGCATCATTTCACGACGGGACAGGTCACCCATACGTTGACAACGCTCACAAGCAAGACAGAATTGGTGAGCATCTCTAAACAGAGTGGGCCAAAAGAACCCACTTTGTAGGACTTTAGCAGCTGTCCTACGACCTCCAAAGCGACCACCACAAGCATAAGAGTGATAAAAGGTGAGAATACTATGGATTTCACTCTCGGGGACACATCTACGGACCACTTGGTCAGGGCAACGTTTGAAAAGATAAGGATCTTCCCAATAGTAATGTCTTACCTGTGAGAAGAACCTATCTTTCTCTTGTTTGGACCAGTGGGGAGGAATCTTCCTAGTGGCATGATAATTCACAATGTGAGCAAACCAAGGGAGAGGGGGCACGTGACACAGCAAATAGTTGGTCATTAGAAAAATGGTCAGAAAATCCAACTGAGTCATCAGTACACTCAGTAAAGATTCTAGACAAGTGGTTTGCAACAGAATTTTCAGAACCTTTCGTATCTTTATTTCAATATCAAACTCTTGGAGCAACAAAATCCATCTAATGAGTCTTGGTTTAGTGTCATTCTTAGCCAGCAAGTGTCTTAATACAGCATGATCAGTAAACACAATAACTTTTGAACACAAAAGGTATGAACAAAATTTATCAAGTGCAAATGCAATAGCTAGCAACTCTTTCTCAGTAGTTGAATAATTCTTTTGAGCATCAATAAGAGTTCTACTAGCATAATAAATGACATAAGGCATTCTATTCGCCCTTTGACCCAAAACAGTCCCAATAGCAAAATCAGATGCATCACACATGATCTCAAATGGCAAAGAAAAATAAGGAGGCTGCACAATAGGGGCTGACACTAACAAAGATCGAAGATTTTCAAACAATTTCGCACAAGACTCATCAATCACAAAAGGAGCATCTTTGGTAAGAAGATTAGTAAGTGGGCGAGCCACTTTACTAAAATCCTTAATAAATCTCCTATAGAAACCAGCATGACCAAGGAAAGATCTGACTTGCTTCACAGAAGAAGGTACAAGAAAATTAGAAATTAGATTAACCTTGGCTTTATCAACCTCAATCCCTGTTTCAGACACTTTATGTCCCAAAACAATCCCTTTTTGGATCATGAAATGACTCTTTTTCCAACTCAAAACAAGCATCTTTTTAGCACAATGGATAAATTAGCAAGACACACATCAAAGGAAGAACCAAAAATAGAGAAATCATCCCTAAACACTTCCATGCAATCATCAATATAATAAGAAAATATGACCATCATACATCTCTAGAATGTGGAAGGTGCATTACACAACCCAAAAGGCATTGATAGGCAAAGGTACCTGATGGGCATGTAAATGTGGTTTTCTCTTGGTCCTCAGGATAAACAGGTATTTGGTTGTAACCAGAATACCCATCTAGAAAGCAGTAAAAACTTTGTCCAACTAACTTTTCCAAAATTTGATCAATGAGTAGGAAGGAAAAATGGTCCTTTCTTGTGACAGAATTCAATTTCATGTAATCAATGCACACCCTCCACCCCGTGGTCTGTTTAGTGGGAATTAGCTCACCTTTATTATTCTTAACCACAGTTATGCCAGATTTCTTAGGGACTACTTAAACGTGACTGACCCATTGACTATCAGAAATAGGATAGATAATGCCTGCATGTAAAAGCTTTACTACTTCTTTCTGAACAACTTCTTTCATGTGGGGGTTCAGTCTACGTTGCATTTGCCTAACAGGTTTAGCATCATCCTCTAAATGAATTCTGTGCATACAAATTGTGGGACTAATCCCTTTTAAATCAGCAACAGACCATCCAATAGCACCCTTATGATAAGACAAAACACGAATCAATTCTTCCTCTTGATCACAAGATAGAAGAGAAGATATAATAACAAGTAGGGTCTCTTTGGGGCCTAAAAACACATACTTGAGTGAATTAGAAAGAGGTTTCAACTCAAGTTTAGGTGGGGACACAACAGAAGGTGGCATATGAGAACTAGCCAAAGGGGGAAGGGGTTCATAAGTAGACACCCAGGAGGAAGACTCAAGATGAGGAGTGGAGTCAAAAGTAGAATTCATCTCACCTATGATACTTCCTAAGTCAAACAATCTCAAATCCTCATGGGAAAGACAGATTCCCAAAGGATCACTACTCAGAATAACAGGAAAACCTTCTTCAGTCGGTTCATCAATCACATCAACAAAGAAGCATTTAGATTCATCTCCAAACACAGGTTGAGCAGGAGCTTTGAAAATATTAAGCCTAACCCTCATGTTCATGACCGAGACATCCATCACTCCCGACCTATAGTTAATGGTAGCATTAGCTGTGGCTAGGAAGGGACGTCCTAAAATAAGAGGGATTTGCTTAGAAG
This sequence comes from Selenicereus undatus, assembly GCA_017589665.1. NCBI lineage: Eukaryota > Viridiplantae > Streptophyta > Magnoliopsida > Caryophyllales > Cactaceae > Selenicereus > Selenicereus undatus. The sequence continues at coordinate 17,063,521 of JACYFF010031952.1, read as the reverse complement.
CATGACTGGGGTCCATGTCCAACACAACAAAATCCACAGGAAAGAATCCTTTATCAATTTGCACCAAGACATCATCGATTCGCCCCCTAAGAGTCCTAACCGACCTATCAGCAAGCTGAAGGGTACAATTGGTAGGTTGCAGTTCACCTAATCCCAACTCTAAGCAAACAGAATATGGTATCAAATTGACACTAGAACCCAAATCCAAAAGCGCCCTTTCAATTTGTGATTGCCAATAAAACATGAAATGGTTGGGACACCAGGATCCTTGAACTTAGGTGGAGTATCACATTTCAGAATCGAACTCACTTGTTCACTTAGAAGAACCTTTTTAGACTTGTCATCTTTAGATTTTCTTTTAAAAGTGCACATGTCTTTAAGTAACTTAACATAGGTCGGGATCTGTCTAATTGCTTCCAAAGGGGGAAATTGACCTTAACTTGCTTAAAGGTTTCTAGGATGTCATCTCTTTGTTTGTCTTTCTTGAAAAGGAACGATGCATCCAAAGCTTGAGGGTAAGAAACCTTTGGGTTATATGTGACAATGGGGTCAGACATAACAGGAGACAGGGGTGGGTCATTCTCTTTTTCAATCTCAATATCACTCTCCATGGTCTCAAGTCTTTTATCTTTATCATGTTTCTTCTCACTCACCTCATTGTCTACTTCTTTACCACTCCTAAGAACCATTACAGCTTTCAATTGTTCAAATTATTGGCCTTTAGGGTTCCGGATGGGGTGACTTGGAAGTTTTCCTTATTCTCTTTTTCCTACAGCTATGGTTAGTTGCCCAAGTTGGGTTTCTAACTTAGCTATGGATTGTGAGTGGAAGTCAACAATATGCATTTTAGACTCAATGCCTTGGACTTTAGTATCAACATTTTGCACAACAAAAGTCAAGGTACCAAGGGCAGAAATTACCATGTCAATTTTAGAGCTCCCAGATGGAGTTGGATGGGAAGATGGATGAGCATATCTCTGGTGTTGAAAACTAGGAGGGGTAGCTCTACTGGACTGGGCCTGAGGATTCTCAACATTTTGAGACCTCAATGAAAAATTATGATGATTCCTCCAACCATGATCATAGGTATTAGAATAAGGATTGTTGGAAGCAGGAAATCATTGGGCAGCATTCACTTGTTCAGACACACAGTCAGACTTACTAATACACAGACAGTCAACAGAAGCATGCATGGGACTAGCACAAATCGAACACACATCTTGCATATTAGGGGCATTAGACACTTTATTCATACACAACAATTGATCAAATTTCTTAGCTAAAGCATCAACTTTACTAGAAAGGTCAATTGAATGTGAAACCTCATACATCCCCCCTTTACTTCCTAATTGCCTAGGCAAATCAGAATATGAGGAAGTAGCATGCAAGTGTGAATTTTCACTCAAATGTTCAAATAATTCCCAAGCTTCTTCAGGAGTTTTGTACAAAAAACTACCATCACATGATGCATCAACCATCTGCCTATTATGCTCATCTAAACCAGAGTAAATACTCTGAACAAGTTGCCACATAGGTACCTCATGGTGAGGACAACATCGCAACAACTCTTTAAACCGTTCCCAACTTTCATGCAATTGTTCATTTTTATTCGGTGAGAAGGTGGTTACAGCACGTCTTAAGGCAGTTAGTTTACTAATGGAGAAATTTTTTTTCAAGAATTCCTTTTGCAATTGATCCCAAGTGGTGATATTTGTCTTAGTGTCCAACCAAGCTTTAGCTTTATTTTTCAAAGAAAAAGGAAAAAACTGCAAGCGAAGAGCATCATCAGAGATATTATTCAAGAATACAGTAGAACAAATCTCTAAGAACGCATCAACGTGCTTGAAAGGACTTTCAGACTCTAGCCCATAAAACGATGGTAACATTTGGACAAGAGAATGTCTAATCTCAAATGGCACCGTAACAGTGGGCATGCATGTTCTTGTAGGTGAGTCATATGTGGCGAGAGTGAAATACTCCTTAAGTTGCTTAGGTGGTGGGGTTCGTTCTTCAGCCACATTTTTCTTAGATTCCTTTATCTTAGCTCTTATTTTACGAAGAGAGCGTTTAATTTCAGGATTATATGGTTCAAGATCTAAGCACAAAGAAACGTCTACCATGCATATACCCACAAGCAATCAAGAGAGAGAAATGAAATCACCAAACAAGATAAAAAGAAAAGAGAAGAGAGATATAATAAGGGAAAAAAATAAAAAAAATAAAAAAAAACAAATAGATGAAAGATCCAAGGGAAGGGGAAAAATTGAAAATAAATAAAGCAAAATAAAATAACAAAAATAAAAAGGGATGGGGAAAATAAAAAGGAAAAAAAATGAAATAAAAGGGAGGGGGAATTTGTTAGATTAGATACAATAAATAAAATAACAAAAATAAAAGATTTAGATTAGATTAGGTTAGGTTAGAAGGGATAGGGAAAATAGTTAGATTTGAAGGGAGAGGGAATATCAAAAATAAAATGGTTAGATTAGGAGGGATTGGGGAATGAAACAATAAAAACAAAAGGGAAGGGAATGGAGAATAAATAAATAAAATTGTTAGATTAGCGGGGTAAAGGGACGGAAAAAAAATAAAAAGAAGAGAAAAATTCAAAAATTACTATTTGTTCCCTGGCAATGGCGCTAAAAATTTGGTGTGGATTTTATGTTCTAGTTTTAAAATCCTTTTTATTGCAAGTGCACAAGGTTAATTGTAGACTAGTGAGTATTAGGTTGTCGATCCCACGAAGAATAATAGTGATTTTAGACTTGGCCTTTCCGATTATAAAGAATAATTTAATTTTTAGAATCGGATTATCAAAATGAATTAATGAACAAAATGAAGAGCAAATGAGTAGCAAAGTAGAGAGAAATCAAATAGGAGAAAGTTCTAGGACTTTGGATTTCACCTTTGATGCCAATATTGATTTACTAATTTAAATGGGGATTCAATTTGTCTCTTGTTCAACGCAAGCTACAAGCATTATGCTATAAATTAAAAAGATGATTATAATTATAAAGTGAGATGATTTATCTAGTGGTTTAGCATGAACTATTCTTTTTAGACATAACTCATCTAATTTCTAGCATAAATTATTCAATTTAAACAATTATAATTTTAAGCCCAAATTACGCAATAATCATATTAGCCTACAAGGTCTAATATTCATTTGAGATAGCAAATTAAACTAGTTTTATCAACATGATTAAACATTAGTGTAAAGATGCATAAGTAGATGATGATCAAATATAAACTCAAGATTATGCAAAAGAGACAAAAATAACACCATAAGAAGTTAGCAAAAGAATATTATTACCAGGGATCCATTCTAGTTCTAGACATGAGTAGTTTAGCCGGCCATAGTTAGGGAAAACACCATTGAAATTGGTATATTTCACTTCCTATATCCAAACCTTATACTCAATTACACAAAATTATAAAACTTAGTGTAAACTCTCAAATTTGACTCACAAATGAGATGAGAAGAGAAGAGAAAATGGCTAACAAAGCTTATTTTCTTCTTAACCCCTCAACCCAAATGATGTTGTCTTACAAAAACTCTCTCAACTCTCTAAAAAAAATAGAAGATAGAAGATGGGAGAATGAGAGAGAGAATGGATGAATGTATGAGTGTCAGTGTGTATGGATGAATGAGAGTGGATATGAGTGTCTTTTTCCCTCAACCTTGGCCCCTTTTTATAGTGGAAATTCAACCCCTTAGGGTAACCCCAAAATTAATTAAAATCAATTACAATTAATTTGGGATGTTACATGCATGGTCATGGCTAGTCATAAGTATAATATTAATTTTGATTAATGGCATTTGACTAGGTTAAGAATTAGCCATGTGGGAAAAATGGAGCACTTGAGAGTATGGCTGATGCTGCTGGGAAGGCGAATTGTTGGTTGGGCTAATCGACCGGCCCACACGGAGAGAAGGAGGAGAGGAAAAGAAGAGAAGAAGTCAAGAAGAGGGTAGGCTGGTGCTGTTGGGCTAGCAGGGAACGACCCAACAGAGAAGGGAAAGAGAAGGGAGGAAAAGAGGGGGACTGAGGAAGGAGCTGGTGCTAGGCCGCGTAGCAGGCCCTGAGGATTCGGGCCCAGGTGAGAGAGAGAGAGCAAGGTGGAAGGCTGGCGGGCTAGGAGAGAAGACGAGATGATGAGATGGGGTGAGAGGCATGGTCAAGACTGGGCCGCTTGCTCAGGCCCAAACAAACCATTTTATGTTTTTTTTTTTTCTGCTTTCTCTTTCTTTTGGGCTTGGTCTATGCGCTTGAGCTTGGTCTATGAGTTTTGCATTTACGGGAACTCAGACAAATTCAAATCAACTTGATCAGCCTCGTGCCCAAATTCTTTTATTTTATTTTTACCTGAAAATTACATAAAATATGCATTATTTACTCAAAATATATTTCAAAGACTTAAAAGTAGGTGAAACGAAGGAGAAAATTGTATATTAAATATGAATTATCAAATATGCTTTTAACTGTTTCTTGAATTAAACGTACTTATTTACGCAAATATTTTCTTTGGGATAAAGTCCCACCAAGAATTAGAGCAAATGTGTGGGTGGGAAAAAGAGAAAAAAATAAAAACATGGGTTTAATCAATAGATACCCAATTGAAGATATGACAAGCACATTGGAAAAAGCATAGCACAAAGAAGAACCAAACATTCAGGAAATCAAAATTATAACGCACAATTCATAAGGGTAGAGAACAATTACTGTTCTTTTTTGAATTCTTTCCCCAATCAAAACACATTACTAACATTCATGATTAGTGGATGGCTGAAAAGGAATGATTGAAACACATGATTCATTGAATAAACACATATCTACAACACATGATTCATCTACAACATCTCAACATTTGAAATGCATTATTCATCTTCACACATCAATCAAACAGGCGTACCAAATCTCACACTTTAAAAACAAAAGTTTAATTTGGAAAATAGTCTATGCCCAATTATTCACTCATTCATTCATTTCCAAACAACTTCCACTTCAAATTACCAAAAAATCCTCAAAGATTCTACCAAAACAGAAAGTTCATTACTCACATAAATATAACGGCGAAATATCATACATGACTCCATGCAAAATCTAAGTAATGTTCATTACTCACATAAACACAACGGCACAACCTTATATAACCCAGTTCAAATACCCAAAAAACCCACAAAATTACTCTATGAATATCGTTTCTACCACAAATCAGCCTTATGTAACTAAGATTTAAAAGAAAAATTAAAGAGCTCAGACATATGTATCTACCACAAGTAATTGAATAAACACATATCTTGACAAACATCACAAACACATGATTCATCTCCACACATCAATCAAACAGCTGTCCCAAATCCCAAAGTTGAAAAACAAAAGTTCAACCTAGACAACAGTCTATTCCCAGTTATCACTCATTCATTCATTTCCAAATCTCTTATGCTTCAAATTACCAAAAAGCCCACACAGATTCCACCAAAACAGAAAGTTCATTACTCACATAAATATAACGGTGAAATATAATATATAACTCCATGCAAAATCTAAGTAATGTGTTCACACTACAATAGTGAAATATATTTATAAGTATACATAAGTATACACACACACACACACACACACACACACACACACACACACACACACACACACACACACACACACACACACACACACACACACACACACACACACACACACACACACACACACACACACATACACACACACACACACACACACACACACACACACACACACATATATATAGAGGTAAGGTTGCCTACTGCTGGATCTCCCAGACCCCGCGAAAGCAGGACCCACACTGGGAGTTTGTTGTTTTATATATATATATATATATATATATATATTTATATATATAGATATATATATATATATACATATATATATATATATATATATATTTATATATATACATACACACGTACACACACACACACGCACACGCACACACACAGACAAGTGTATATTTGTAAGTATTTATAAGTATAGTTAAAAGTGTATATAAGATGGGCACTTGCCCACATAATACAGATTGGCTGGATTATATCAGAGGTCATAAAAGCCCATCTTAGAAAAGCAAACACTCTAAACCCTAGTCTCACCCACTCTTAAAAAGGTGTCTGCCTCACTTATCTCCATCCACACAACTCGTCTCCTCTAAACACTTCATCCAACACTTCTCTTTTCTCTCTCTAAAAAGAATGATCATAGAATCTCAGGTAACAGCAGCATGCTGTTATCATCCTCGACTTGATTAGTGGATGGCCCAAAGTTGCTACTCTTTAGAGACCAAGGATCGCATATGCTGGCAGCCCAGAAATGCACCAAAAAAAGAGCCCAATGAACCATAAACAGAAAGAAATATACCATAAATAGGGCTCCATAACTTCCATCCGCCGCCTCCTCCCAACTGGGGGTTGGCAAGCAAAGAAAGCTACAGAGAGATCATAGAGCCTTAGGTAGCAACAACATGCTGTTATCATCCTCGAGTTGATTAGTGGATGGCCAAAAGGTGTTACTCTCTAGACACCAAGGATCGCATATCCTGGCAATCCAGAAACGCACCCAAAAAAGAGTCCAATGAACCATAAACAAAAAGAAATATACAGTAAGCAGCGCTCTATAACTTCCATTTGCCACCTTCTCCTAAATAGGGGTTGGCAAGCAAAGAAAGCTAAAGAGATGGCTAAAAACTGATTCCAAACCATAACATAATCACATAAAAACTTCACTAAAACTATAAGAACTAGGGCACAGTACACATTCAATCTGCTAACAGTTATGTCTGGCCTAATCTCTGAGAACACACCCCGGACTAACCACTACAAGTAGTAAAACCTGCATCAGGCCACAAAGAAATAAATACACAGTAGAAGGCTAGTAGCACTAAACAACAATCATCCAAAATCAAGGCATCCAAAAATAGGGTACAACGTCGCAGTAAGTGTATGGTAAATCAATCAACTTAAGATTATCATAATGAGGAAATTTTAGAATCAAGAAAACAAAATTGGAAGATGTAAACCATTAAAAATTTATGACATACCTATTCATACTAGGATAAACATGAAGAACAACAGTATACATTGAAATACAATACTCTCCCAAAAACCTTCATAATCAACTGGAAAATGTAAATCACATTACTGACATTCATGATTGAAATAGGTGTGCACATTCATGATTCATCACTAGGAAATATAAGCATGTAATTATTATAGGATTTTGAGAAAATACTTTACTATCTTACAGTAAAGCTTCTGAAACACATTACTTTACTAGCTTATTGCGAAAATGTAAAATACTTTACTAGCTTCTCAAACACATTACTAATTATTATAGAAAATTGAGATCTATATCGGATGCTCTTGCAACTGTAGTAAAGTATTTTTAATTAATAAACTAGGATTTTATCAACTTTTGGGGGTTAAAATAGTTTCCATATAAGATTAGATTACGGCCATCAGCAAATCAGTACAAACAAATTCATGCTTTTTAGAAAAAGTCCATGAAGAAATGTTATTTTAAAAAGGGATTTTTATTATCCCTATTTTCAATGTCCAATTTGGTTTAACCTCTTGCTTGATCTTGACAAAATCACTAGCTTATAGTAAAGCAAGAAAAGAAAATTTTCAAACATACATGGAAATTAAAAAAAGAAAACAAGTTAACCACAAAGAATCAACTATATAACTGTAAATAGAAATGGTAATAGATCTCAGAACTATAAAAATCCATATAAAAAAAATTCAATCCATGTTCGATCCGTTGGATCAGGCCGGTCAATTCAAATTCACTTGGGGTCGGATCTTATCATTATTTTTTAATCATTGCTCTTGAAGAACGTAGAGTGACAACAGGGGCAATGAGATAGAGAAAGAGAGAATACAACAATGGCAGCCTGACTGTTGCTGGTGCAGAGATCCCAAGCCAAGGAGTGATGAAGGGTACGATGAGCCAACATGGAGCACCATTCCTTTGAGTAATATGGTCTTCCTTTTAAGTACAGCTCTGCTTGCTTCTTATACAACCCTGTCATCACTCTTCTAATTACTAATTAATTGTAGTGATATAAACTTAATTAAAAGAGGAAAAAGCTAAAGTTGATGAACCTCTTTGTAGTTTATGTAGACATACCTGATTCATGCCAAAAACATTTGAAATTACATAAACTACATGATCTATGTCATAAAGAAGCTAATTCATTCAAAAGAAGTAAATAGAGCATCTAATTCATGCCAAAGAACCTAATTCATGCCAAAGAAGTAAATATACGGAACAACATAGAAAAGTAAAATACTATGCTAAAATCTTCGTAATCAAGTGGAAAATATAAAACACATTACTTGAGATTGAGGGGAACATTTCATTCCCTCAAACCAGTGGCGTAGCCAGCGTGGGGTCAGTGGGGTCAGCCGACACCCCTCTCAAAAAAATAAATAAAATAATATACGTTTGAGAATTAAAAAAAAAAACGAAGTTAACTATATATATCAGATGTGTTTAAGAGATACATGAAACCTCCCTTGCTTTAGCGGTCTAGGTGCTTGATTTGTCAATTGGTTTCTCTGATGTTGCAGGTTCAAGTCCTCTATCCTTCCCTTTTTCGGTTATATTTTTTTAATTTTTTTATGTCTGTTCGACAGTTCGAGTCCTCAACTCTCTTCCGACACCCCTATCCGAAATTTCTGGCTTCGCCACTGCCTCAAACACACCCAAAAAAACTTCCTAATCAGATCACGCCACATTCTTTAGCCTTCATAATCAGATCCTCCCATATCTGCATTCATTACATTCCCACAATTAAATTGAAGGATTTAAATGAACAAAATGAGATTCAACTAGAAAGGAGTCAGACAAACAAATTAAAATGAACAAAACTATCTGAAATGAACTGGAAGGGACTCATATGAACATAATTTAAAGGATCTCTTCAGCCTTTATAGTTAGATAAGCCCCATTCTTAAGCCTTCCTAATCAGTTCTTCCTGCATCTGCATTTATCACATCCCCACAATTAAACCCATAGATTTAAATGAACAAAATAAGACTCAACTAGAAAGGAGTCAGACAAACAAATTAAAACGAACAAATTCAAAAAACGGAAGCCACAACATTAGATGAAAATTAACTGAAGGTAATGGAACCCTAAAAGAACGAAAACGATTAAGTTTCACCAGTTATAAGAATCTGGTCCCAGAACGCAATTTTCTTCTAAAATTTGATATTTATAGACACACCCACAAACCCTTTGTCAAATTCTTCTAAATCCGCATATTTACATACATGATCTATGTCATAAAGAACTTAATTCATGCCAAAAATATCTGAAACAACATAAATTACACGATCTACGTCATAAAGAACCTATTTCAATCCAAAGAAGTAAATAGAGCATCTAAATCATGCCAAATGATCTAAATCATTTCAAACAAGTAAAAATATGGAACATAGAGAAGTACCTCGCTAGATCTGGACCATACGAATTTGAATTTCTTTTTACAAGTACTGAAGGGTGGACGATGTGATGGATGGAGTTAGACTGAGGGTGTCTAGAGAGAGAAATGCCTAGATGGAGGTTCCTTTGTCATGGAGGTGCCTGGATTAAGAATGAGAGTAAGAGTAAGAGTGAGAGTAAAAGTAAGAGTGAGACCGATGCACATCTAGAGAGAGAAATGTGGGAGGCGAGTGTCTGGATGGAGTGAGATCGAGGGTTTCTAGATAGAGAAAGCGGGAGATGAGTGACTGAATGAGTGAGACCGATGGCTTCTAGAGAGAGAAAAACCAAGTGTCTGGATGCAGTGTATGGCGGAGGCAAAGTGTTTAGGGTTTTTAGAGAGAGAAAAACCATCTAGATTTTTTTGTCTGGACGAGGCGAATTGTTTGGAAGGAGATGGAGTGAAGCAGACACCCTTTTAAGCATGGCTAAGATTAGGGTTTAGAGTGATTGCCTTTCTCAGATGGGCTTTTATGACCTCTTATATAATCCAACCCATATGCATTATGTGGACCGGTGCCCATCTTATATACACTTTTAACTACTCTTGTAAATTCTTGTAAATATACACTTACACACACACACACACACACATACACACACACACACACACACACACACACACACACACACACACACACACACA
>JACYFF010031952.1:17000578-17052951 GCA_017589665.1 Selenicereus undatus | reverse complement strand
TGTGTACATATATACATATATATATATATATAAATATATATATATATATATATATATATATATATATATATGTTTGTGTATAGATTTCATTTTAATTAGTTTGTTAATGTTTCATAATGAAATGCAAATTTATTTTAAATAAAACGCCTATAATGATTATTTTAAAAAATTATTTTAAATACTATACGTCAATGCTGTCAATGCTATAAATACTTATCTTATCTTGCATATTTCTCCAGTATGAAATTGCTGATACTTTAACGGAAAGTCAAAAATAATAGTTGAAGTTAATCAAGATACACATGAATTACTACAGTAATGATTAGAATATTTATAACCCAATATAAATAGACATAAGTGACATAAATATATAATACTTAAAAACAAAAATAAAAACATACGATTGACAAATTAAAACATAAATATGTATCTAATTCCAAATAAGAATGTGTTACTTTCTTTGTGAACCGTATATGTCATTTTCAGGATTAAGGAAATTGAGAAGGGCATTTCTTGCCCTCAAACACACCAAAACACCAACAAAACTGACTATAGGTTAACACAAATTTCTAAACACTTTACATATATTTTATACAAAAGCTGTTATTTAATTTTTGATCCATATTTGTCTTTTTTAAGAATAAAAAAATTCAGGGCATGCTTTCTACACCGAAAGCAAACTTGAAATAAAACTCACGAAGCATCTATAATAATCATAATGTGTTGCGATTAATTATCATAATATTTAAAACTCAACATAAATAGACATAAATAACATAAATATGTAACACTTAACAAAAAATTAAGGACATTCTTTTTTCTTTCCATTAAGGACACCTAAAAACCATAGAATACAAAACATCTGTATGTAATCATAACGTGCTGCACGCATTTTCCAAAAGCAGTTAAGTATATTAACAAAAAAAAATCACCTTAACAAAAACTCCAATCCATAATTTCATATCATATAACGCAACTGCCCTTTTTAAGAATCAAGAGTGATGAGACATTAATGGACGATCTATATAAGTAATTAAGTTCTATATGACGTAAATGTGAGATTATAATTTAATTCATTGTGCATATAATTTTTCTTACATAGTAATGGAAACTTCACCCAGAGGATTTGAGAGCACTAGAAATAGCCTGCAAACTAGACCTGCTCGACGTAATGCTTGATGGAGGCTATTTAGCCGACGTCACCCAGATCAAACACAGTCGCAGTTCATTGCAGAATGCGAGTGCTATCAAGCGGAATCTAGAGCAATTCAATTAGCAATCGCACGTACGAATCCACCAGTCAGAGGGTTCTCGCGCCGTTGGAATTTCATGGGAACTCTTATTTCTTGCGGTCACTGTAGAGCGACCGTGTGGTTGGATGAAAGAGTTGCCAAGACCAGTATTTCCCAACGTCGATTCATGATATGCTGTCAAAGTGGTCGTGTTATGTTTTTAGTATTACCTCCTCCTCCTTCGTTGTTGAACACATTATTGAATCAACCGAATTTTCTTGATAACATAAGGACATATAACTCTATGTTATCGTTCACATCCATGGGTGGATCTATTGACCACTCTGTAATGGATGGACATGGTCCTTATTCATTCTAAATAAGTGGACAAAATTATCATTGAATTGGTGCATTACTCCCAGCAGAAGGTCAAAAGCCCAAATTTGTTAAACTATATATCTATGACACACATGATGAAATCTAAAATCGATGCAAAGCTTTGAACGGTCAAGAAAGTGACCATGGACTTGATCATGTAACTTTACAGGCCCTACAATGCATGCTTGATACTGTCAACCCATACGTAAAGATTTTTCAAAATGCACAAGATATTCTGCAGACCAATAATGTAGTTGATTTAAAAATTCACCTTATCAATGCACGTCCTGGACAACAATATAGCATGCCCACTGTAGATGAAGTTGCTGCTCTTATAGTTGGGGGTGACTATGGACGAAAAGAAGAACGTGATATCATTGTTCGCAAAATAGATGGCAATTTACTGCAAATATATAAAACTCATCCGTCATATATGCCTCTCCAATACCCCTTGCTATTTCCATATGGAACAGATGATTGGTCGCTCAATATTCCATGTATAGAAGGATCAAGCAACAGTCGGGAACATGTGACAATGAGAGAATTTGTTGCGTTCCTCATACAATATAGACCTGACGAGAGAAATATATTACTTCGGTGTGGTAGATTGTTTCTTCAATTTGTTGTTGATTGCTATGCTGCGATTGAGGCTTAGAGGTTAAGATATTTTAGGGACCACCAAGGTACACTACGAGCAGAACTATATAGTGGCTTGCAAGATGCTGTTACAGCCGGAGAAAATGATGCGTATGCAGTTGAAAAGAGGTTAATATTACCTGCATCATTTATAGGAGGACCATGTTATATGAGGCAACACTTTTTGGATGCAATGGCCATCTGTAACCAAATGGGCTATCCGGATTTTTTTTGTCACATTCACCTGTAATCCAAACCGGACTGAAATTCAAGAAGCTTTGTCTCAGCAACCAGGCCAACATGCGAATAACGGACAAGATATTATTGCTCGCATTTTTCGCTTAAGGATGAAAGAGCTGAAAGGAGACTTCACACAGAGGAATCTATTAGGAAAGGTCATTGCAGGTATGATCATCCTCTGACGATGCCATTGGTGTTAGCAAAATTAAATTCCTTCTCAATTTAATCATGCTAATTTATTATGTTTCCATATTCGTTCTATATGCATTCCATCTGCAGATGTCCATGTCATCGAATTTCAAAAACGAGGACTACCGCATGCCCATATAGTTCTGACTCTTGCAAGTGTGGATAAGCCAACGTGTGCAGAAGACATAGATCGTGTCATATGCGCATAACTCCCTGACAAAGATATTAATCCCCTTGCATTTGAAAATGTCACAAGGCATATGATTCATGGTCCATACGGCACTGGTATTCGTTATGCGCCAAGCGTGGATGGTTGTAGTTGCATAAAACATTATCCTAAAGTTTTCTCTAATGATACCATTATTGAAGAAAATGGTTTTATTAGATATAAATGTAGGAATGATGGTAAGAGTGTAACTATTCATGGTATGAGCATTGATAATAGATGGGTAGTACCATATAACTGCGATCTCTATGTCAAATATGATGCACATATTAATGTCGAACGCAAAGAAAGTCATTAAATATCTTCACACGTACATGCATAAGGGACCTACTTAGGCAACCATTATTATTGAAGATAATGTTCAAAATGCCTAGCATGGAATAGGTCCTCAATATTATGAAGATGTTGATGAGATTAAGCAATACCTAAATTGTCGTTATGTGTCACCCCTGGATGCCATTTGAAAAATATTTGAATTTGACATTGCATATCGTTACCCATCTGTGGAATTATTACAATTCCACTTACCGGGCCAACAGTATGTCATATTCAATGATCGTAATGAACTTCATCAAGTTGTTAATGCAGCACGAGAGAGAACTACCATGCTAATAGGTTGGTTTGCTGCGAATATTGAAGATACTGAAGCACGACGGTACACTGATGCGACATTCCCAACTTACTATGCTTGGAATAAATCATTGAAGAAATGGACTAAAAGACAACAAAGGGTATGCATTGGACGATTCTTGTATGCCCATCCAAACCTGGGAGAGCGATATTGCATTAGAATGTTGTTACATATTATTCAGGGCGCAACATCATTTGAGGACCTGAGAACTGTCGATGGTATCTTATATTCAACTTTTAAGGAAGCCAGTTTGGCACGAGGACTCCTTGATGACACTAATGAGTGGCATGAGGCACTAACAGAGGCATCAACATGGGCAACAGGGGCTGAACTAAGGTGTACATTTTGTTCAATGCTCATATTTTCAGAGGTATCACAACCTCATCAACTATGGGAACAACTTTGGAAAGATCTTACTGATGATTTACAAAGGCGCATGTAGAGAAATGTTAATGACCACGATTTAGAGATAACCATTGAACAAAGGAGAAATCTTGGACTTTATGAAATTGAGTTGATCTTGAATAAAAATGGTACATCATTGAAGAACTTCCCTCCTATGCCTTTACCTTCGCCTAATATGGTGTGATGACTTGGTCATAGGCTCACAAGAGAGCAACTTGATTATGATCGAGAAAAGGAAAAAGACAACCTTCACATCTTGCTCTCGACATTGAATTCAGATCAAATTCGAGTTTTTCAGTCGGTCACTCACTTAGATGAACGTGGTGGCGACAGATGTTTCTTTGTATATGGTAGTGGGGGAACTGGGAAAACGTATCTTTGGAAAGTTATTATAACATATTTTAGGTTAAAGGGCTTGATAGTGCTCTCAGTGGCATCCTTTGGCATAACCGCATTATTGTTACCTTTAGGAAAGAAAACACATTCAATGTTTAAGATAGCCATAGATGCTGATGAGACTTCTACTTGCTCAATTTCCAAGCAGTCATAATTAGCTCAAGTAATTAGGGAAGCATCACTTATCATATGGGATGAAGCTCGAATGACACATCGCTACACACTAGAGGCAGGAAAATGATCATTTTTGGAGGTGATTTCAGGCAAGTACTTCCGGTTGTTACCAAAGGGAGCAAAGCAGATGTTGTTGCATCTTCAATATCAAGGGCATCATTTTGGTGCTACTGTAATGTTCAACATCTTAAGATCAACATGTGACTCATGCATTCAACTTTAAGTCATGATGAGCATGAGCGGCTGTGAAGTTTTACAAAATAGACTTTAAATATTAGTAATGGTTCTATTTAAGGATACTCATTCTTAGGCGGTAGTGAGTCTGACTGGATAGAAATTCCTGAAGAATTCCTCATCAACAACGACAGTAATGGCCTCAAACACTTGATAGAATTCATATACCCATATATAGTTGACCGATATAAAGATGACTCCTATTTTCAAGATCGATGTATTTTGGCTCCCCTAAACACTGATGTGGATGAACTGAATAATAGAATTCTGACAATACTTCTTGGTAATAGCCATACATATATGAGTTCTGACACATTCCTGCCAAGTAATACTGATTCCATAATCGACGACATTAATGCACCTAAGCTACTACATGGTATGAACTTTTCAGGCTTTCCGAACCATAAAATTAGGTAGAAAATAGGTGCCCCTATGGTTCTCTTGAGAAACGTTGACCCATCAATCGGGTTGTACAATGGCACTTGCTTGATTATTGAAAGGCTTGGAAGTAAAGTGGTTCAAGCAAAAATCTTGACCGGGCGAAGCATTGGGCAAACAGTAACTATCCCAAAAGTTGACCTAACTACTTCAATAATGGACTCCCCATTTACCTTGAAGAGAAGGCAGTTCCCTTTGAAATTAGCCTTTGCAATGACAATTAATAAAAGCCAAGGTCAACCATTGTAGTGTGTGGGTGTTTATCTTCCTAAACTTGTGTTCTCCCGAGGTCAACTGTATGTTGGAATCTCTAGCGTCACTTTCCCTTCAGGACTAAAGTTTTTGATTTGCAACAAAACGGATGTGCCTCATAATGTTACTAAAAATATCGTCTACCAGGAAATTTTTAATGATATTCCTAATGCGTGGTTAGTCTCTTTCCGAATAAATTACTATGTCGTTGTTACCCGTTTGCATAACATACACTACTTTTATAATTATAATGTTAAATATATTATGGGTTTACATAAATATTTTATTCCCTTTGTTTATTACTATACAGATGGCAGATTCAACACATAATTCTCTCGCGATATGTGCGATCAACCTTTGCAACAAATCTGTGACGATGTTAGTTCATCTTATGTGGTGCATGAGCATACAAACATATGGCAAACGTAAAATATGGAAAGTATTATTCATGGACCATCAGGTATTTTTGTTATTAAATTGCCATCGTTCCACTAGCACATATATACGTGTAGATTGTGAAGATACTATATTTTTTTAGCAGTGTGATGAGATATTAGGTATAATAGAAGGTGATGATAACATTGATAAATGGATGGATCTACTGAAAGCTAGCAAAGTTCATCGCATATCTGGACTATCAGTTGACGGTGCTACAAATGGAGAAAGACAAATTGTCAAAAACAATTTAAGACTGACTTTTACATCATCGACAACCCTTCTTGAGGTTTTAAAGGAATGTCATGATATTCCCTGCTAGCACCTACTACCTTTTGTGCCGTTCATCAATGTTTCGACAGTTTCGTCACGTCTACGATCACGTGATAATATTATAGATAACATTGTTAAAATGTTTAATTTTTTGGCCTATTTGTTCATGTATATTTTTATATGTGTTTATGCTATCTTTATTTGCATCTGCTATAGATGTCACCGGCATGGTAGTTGCTGTATCTCCGTTGGAAAAAACAAAAACGAAGGGCACTGCAAAGCGGGAAGTGTTATTATGTGATATGCATTATGTATTTTTATTCTTACTTTTTTTCCAGTTTCTTATTAACGCATATTTGTCTTCTAAAATTAGTGCATGTAATGCTTATACATAAGATGCGCACTTTGAGATTAACTTTGTGGGGAGATTTTGCTGAAATTGAGGGTGCTCATCTTCACCAGCACCTATACTATGAAAACATACTTTTGACTTCTCGGGTGCATGTTAGGACCTACGAAGGTACAATTGCCATACATTTAGCAATCCCTTTTTGGTAATGTCGTTTAATTTTGGGACGTTATAATGACATATTTTTGTATTAACTCCCTTTTAAAAAAAAATGAACGTAGGGATATCAGTTTCTACTTTATCAACTAGTAGATTGTTGATTAATCCTGAGATTGAAGCTACAAACACCTTTGAAGGATGGTACTTACAAATTGTAATGTAAGATACTTTCCGTAGTAAGTGCAAGTTTGCAATTGAATTGACACATGATATTTTCATTTCGTATATTAGGCTCACTGGGACCAACGGTGTGATGGGTCACTTCGATTTAATGCGTAAGAGACTATTAGGGATGGTTCATCTTGAGAGGTTATTTGCTGCTCAGAGGATCATATTGGATGAATATGCATTGAGACCAAGCGTGAAATACACACTCTAATTCTTATAATTGTTTGCTTTCATATAGAACATTCAACAACATTATAATATTATATGTATCATATACACAGGTGAGTTTTTTCGACATTTTTGCGTACATGCACGACATCTACCCGCTGGTGTACGATGCTTGCGCTAATTGCAAAAAAAGTTCCCACAGTCATGTATTTGCTTTAAATATGCCTTATTGTACCTATTCAACTTCAGCAAATTTGACTCAAAAAGGGTTTGTCATAATTAGCTTCCTATTGTCATATACTCTTCATTATGCAATTTCATGCAGATGTTCATAGTATAATTTACTAACCTATTTAAAATTACAGGTACGTCTTCATAGTTCTTGTAAAGCCTGTCGAGGGCTACAAATTTAACCACTACTTCGGTTATTATATAATTTTTATAGCATAGGGAAGTAGGGATCGATCCACGAGGAAAGATTGTTGTAAATCGCTAGCTTAATCCTAAGTGATTTTACTAATCAACTTGTTAAGTCTAATCTTAATAATTCTAAAATAATTATAACCTAATGAATAAAAATCTAGAAAAATACCCAATAATGCTCCTAAATATTATGAGTCATATTCTGGAAATAAAACAGTAAAAAGATTTCCTAAACAACCCAGAAAAACAAAATCAGAATATTAACTGAAATATTGATAAAAATCAAAACAGCAAATAATAATCAGAAAAATAAATATTAAAAATAACAAACAGTATCCTAAACTAATATTCTGTAACCTTATAGGCATATATCTACAGAATAATTTCAGATTTAATTCAGAAAAATTAAATCAGCCAATTACTGCAGAATAATCAAACAGAATATTAAATCTTAAATTGGAAATAAAATATTCTGCATAAATAAAAATACGAAAATAATAAGGAAAATTACCCTAATCCCAGGACACAAATTTCTGGACCTAAAAATACTTAATAATCGTAAATTAAAATTAAAAATCGAAATCTTCAGAGTTAATTACCTAAAAATCTGCACATATCAATTTCACACAATAATTCTCAAATATTATCAAATAAATTCCAAAACTCACGAAATTGAATATGAGCAGACTAGGACACTTTATAAACCCTAGGAATTAATAAAAATCGAAAAATAACAAAAATAACTATTTTTAATCTAAGTTCAAACAAACCGGTAATTAATTACTAAGACTCAATATAAAATTATAACCACACCAAAAAATCAAACTCTAAGCTATCTAAAAATACCTAGACACTCCTAAAAGACTATACTTTGGGGGGGGTTGATTGAAATTATTTTGAAGCTAGTAAAAATAGAACAAAAATTAACATACAAATCAAATTAACTCTACGCAACAAATAATAATCGAAATTTATCAAATTTATGAAAGATACTTAGTATAATCTCAATCCACCATGCGAATTAATATTTATCATTAACACACAAGTTAATTTTTATTCATGAGTTAAACTGTAGAAGAGGTCCACCAGCGGTTCTTCCCCGTTTTTCCTTAGATTCTAGTTTACTTAGGTCCAGCCCTAATATAAACCCTACTAATTTGATAATCTTTACACCAGCGCAAAAATTTAACCAAATTAGAGCATTAAGAATTAGAAAAACATCATTTAACACTTTGTAACCAATTTACCAGCAAATCGATTTAACAAAGATCTAAAGCGATTACCTAATTAAAAGAGATGGGTTTGAGCCATCCATGATTAATTAGGGTGATACCTAGGCCTAAAAGATTATAACTTTTACGTATTACAATCTTTTAAACTATCAATCGAAATTGTATTTAATCAACTAGCATGCATTCTAATCGATTTAACACAAATTTCATAAACGATAAACACTAATCGCTAAAGAATCACGAATAGAAGTTAACTAGGCATTAAAGCACAAGACTTGTTTCAAAATTATCAATTTAGCATGGCTTCAAGAAGATTATACTAAGCACAAAAAAATTACTCACTCATGTAAAAATTAAAATTACAATAATAACTCAAATATTTCATGTCTAATCAATAAACTAAACACGAAAATAAATAAACAAAGTAAATATAATACTACTAAATACTACTAATCATAATAAAGAAAAAAAATCCTACTTTGATGGAAGATGATGATGATTGTGATCAGCTGATGAGGCGTATAGCTGTGCGTGGGAGGGGAACAGATGGGGCTGAAGGCTAGACGTGAAGCTGTGTTGAGGAAGAGAAGGGCTGCGTGGGTTGAACGTGTGTGAGGCTGCGTGGAGCTGAAGGAAGGGCTGGCTGAGATGCGTTTTTGCTTGAAGGAGAAGAGGGTTACGTACGTCCCGAAGAAGCAGAGGAGATGATGAGATATATGTTGTGCGTGGAGAGGGGGAAGGGTGATGAAGATTAGGGTTATGCGTGATGAAGAAGAATAGGAGGGCTGGGGTTTTATGGTTGCTGCGTGGAGAGGAGGAGGAGGGATGGCTGAAGATGGTTACGTGGAGAGAAGGAGATGAAGATGGTGGTGATGATGAGGTAGAGAGAATTAGGCATGGGTTTATATATAGGGAGTGAGGCTAGGGTTAGTTCTTTAGGGTTTTTCTTCTCCCTCTTTGCTTAGGTTTCTTCTTCCTCAAGACTTGTAGCTTCTCACCAACTCTGGAAACTCTATCCCAATATAATAATTATGAAAATAGTAATTCCCATAATTATTATTTTTGGACCGTCTTGTAGCCAAGTGTATAAAACCTGAGCTTCTACGCCCTCTCTTCTCATCTTTATTAAATTAACACTAACCCTGAAAAATATATAAAATAAAACAAATTAAACGAAATAATATATACAATATACTCAAAATAATTATAAAAATAATGCATGAATTATGACTTAACAGTTCTCTTGAGGGATCATACAGGTTATAGAAGATTTATCATTCTCCACAAGGATGCACGAGTTCTTCTACATGCAACCACGACAGAGTTGGAAGCGTATGCATCATTGGTACTACACTTTCATCACTTCTACACCATTTGTTGTGTGATTACTTATTACTAACGCTTGCACATTTACATTTTCCTCAGCCATATGGTGACCTTTCATTGTACGCTATTCTAGAGGATTATCTCGACAAACCATTGATATTTATTGTTGAGCCTCCACGTGAATGAGACATAGAACCGACTATCAATTTTATTACATCGGTTCATTGGGGGGAAAAAGTTTTCCACTTGAAAAATTCCAATTCCAAGTACACCAACTAAACACTATGTATCCATAAACTTTGTTTGTACCAATCTTAGCAATGCAATGATTACTAACAAAAATATTTTATAAACAGGTACAAGAAGAGAAAGAGGAGTCTTCACCATCCTACTCCACTCCTTAGCTTATCATCATGTCATTTACCATGATCTTTATCTTAGTATAGATTACTATTTTTTGTTTTTTTTTGTATGCTACTAATCTTAGTTGTACTGGATTAAGTTGACAGTTTTCTGGCTTTTTCAATAGCTATTTATCATCTTATTTTTTAAAGTTATATTATCAAATATGTGTGTAATAATATTGTTTTATAATTTTTTTAAGTAGCACGTATGTTTTGAAGGTCCTTTTCATCAAGCATTGTGCATAACACAGGTTTACACTAGTGCATAATAATTGAAGTCTACTCTTCTTCGAATGAGGTCTGCTATTAAATAGACTCAATAGACCAAACAACATGTACTAATGCCGAAGTTATATTATTAGTAACAACAAACAACCACTCTAAATACACCAACAAAAAACAAAAACTAGATCTACACCAACATGATGTGGTGCAGTCGAATGTAAAATATCACCATAAAATAAGGATTTTAAGTATAAATATTAAAATGAACCAACCATGAGTTAGTGTACTTTTGATGTACCTTTATCGGTGTTAATATAATTTCTTAAAAAAATTGTAAACCCCATTTACATGCATGAGAATTCCAATGTTGGAAAAAATATATAAAACTAAATATATTTGGAAATAAATTGTTTAAAGCAACTAAGTAACTTATTAGTAGAAATAAATTGTATATCTTGAACAACACAACTCAATAAACTTACCTCCAATCCTAATAATAAACAATAATTGATTCATTGATGGAAATGACTTTCTATGGCTTTTTCTAGAAATTATTATTTAATATCGAAGTTAAGGACCTATTTTGTGCGGAAATTCCTACTATTAACTATTTAGTATAATAATTCTTACTATTTACTATTTAGGACCATGGTGGAGATTAAGGTGGATGGACCTATGCAAGATGAGATGGAGTTTGTGAAGATATTCACATTGCAAATTTTTTGGCCATGAAGAAAAAGAAAGTGGAAAGTGAAGATTTGGATCACCCTAGATGGGGTTGAATAGGGTGATTGCAAAAAGTTAAAATCAAAATCAAATGTAAATGTGGAAATTAAATAGAGACAATGTGCAAGGATATTTTAACGAGGTTATGCCTCAATTAGGCTTAAGTCCCTACCTAGAGTTATCCAACTCTAGGATTCAACACTCTACTATTTTTATTAAGATGAACTCTCAATAATCTCTTAGAACTACCTTACTTTAGAGATCCCAATTACTTAAACCAACCTCTTGGTTTAAGTTTGGGTAGAGTTGACCTCACAAACTCTAAATTCACTCCTTAATAATTCTTTTCACATCAATTTTTTGATCTTAAAAGAAAGCTTAGTACAATAACTCAATGTGTGTTCTCAATGCCTTTTCTTACCTGCTTCGATGCTTGCTCTTCCTCATTTGGCCTCTATTTAGAGGCTTCAGTGGTCGTGCACCAACTGCTAAGAAATGAAATTCTGCCCAGAATATCTTGAAATTGCATTTCAGACCCTTGAAATCTGGTCAGCAGATTCTGATTTGATTTTCTTGTAATATTTGCCGCAATTTGTGTTGATATGAAGTTGCACAATATCTTTTTCTTACTATTGCAAAATATTATAGATATTCATTCTAGAATCAAGGGACAATGTTACTGAATTTGATCAAATCATATCATATCATTTTAACATGGTAAGCGTCATGGGTTAGAAGCATGTTTATCATGTGAGGATAAAATCATGACAAATCAATTAATTTGATTCCTCAAATTTTGAAATTCAAATTTTGGGTTAGCTAAATAATTTTCTTGATTAAATTCCCAATTAATCAATCAAATAAAATCAAGTATATCTTCTCCATAAACATCCACACGCTTTTGTTGGTATAAATGGGCTGCTTTATCATGCTCATTTCAAATTTGCCAACCATTTAAATGTCATTGCTTGGATTCATTTGGTTCATAATTAATTCAATCTTTTTTATCTTTCATCAAAATATCATCCAACTTATTTTAAATCTAGAAGTAACTCAACAGAAAGAAAAAAGGGAACATTTGCATGGAAACTTGTCAATAGAAAGGAGTTGTAATGAAGGTCAAAGCAATGAGGAACTTTATGAGGTGGATGATTTCATACCTGTCAGATCAAAGACTACATCAGTGTTAAAAAATCATTGCAAGCAAGTGGTACAAAACTGTAATCCTTTCAGGGTTCTGTCACCTACAACAGGTGACGGAAGGGGTAATGCACTGGGGAATCCCCAAATCTCAATGGATAATATTGTGAGTTGGAACATCCGAGGGTTGAACAAATAGCTGGATGTGACGAAAATTCTTGATGTGAATAGGTAGCTTTGCTTGGCCTTCTTCAAAACAAAAATGAGAAATAAAAATGTGATGGTTGCATACAATCACATGTTCAGTGGCCTTTTGGGTTTTTTTTTTTTGGGGATAGGGGGGGGGGGCCCCGCGGGTTGTTCTGGAAAAGAACTTTAGGTTGATCATGATTCATGATGTGGTGACTTAGAAATCAAGCGAAATGCAAAATCTCTCCAACATTTGGGCTAGAAATTCAAAAAGTGGACTCCTTTTTGTTTCCAGAATTTGTTATTGAAGAAAGAGACCCACCCAACTTTCCATTCATATCAACTATTGACTTCAGAGTTACATCATCAATTGTTTTTTTGCTGATATACTAACACTAAAAAATACCAGCATAATAAAACAAAGAGGGGGGGGGAGGGTATTTAATTGGGAATTGCTCAGTCATTCGCTTGATGGCGGAATTATAACTTCTTTAGTACTTTGGTATGTTCTTTTCGTTGGTAAATTGGGGTGGATAAAAAGATAAAGTGAGTTGAGATAGGTTGAAGTAGGTTGAAGTAGGTTGAAGTGGGTTAAATTTTTTTTTGTGATAAATTAAACTTGGTTAAAATAGTGAGAGTGGGTTGAACTATGTTGAAGTGGGTTGACATTGATTGAAGTATGTTAAAATAGCTTAAAGTGGGTTGAGGTTAGTATTTTAGAATTGATGCACGAAAAGAACAAGCCCTTGAAAGCAAAACAAACAGTTCACCTGATTTGGGTTTTACCGTTTCACCCATTGCTTCGAAAATAAAGTAGATTTACCACTATATTGGTCGTTGTAGTGAGTTAGTTCATCGTATTAGGAAGCTCATATTATACTCACTATATTTCAAAAGATTAATAATAATTAACTTTTAGTGCAAATATATACTATTAATCTACATAGTCTTATATGTAAGGTGAAGACGATATAAGCATTAAAAAAAAGAAAAAAGAAGACGATATGGTATAGTCAATGTGTAGTCAACGTGAGACGGGATATAAGGACTCAAAATATGTGTCTAGAATGTATCCAAGAGCTCCTAAGTCCTACCACAATCAAAATCAATACTTCACTATATTGATTTTTCCTAATAACAGTCTTCAATAATGATAATGTAATCAATTGGGAGAATAGATTAAGGAATTAACAATGGGTAATTGATTCTATTAAATTGTACTGGACTGATTGACGGAAGAGAACAATTACACTTATGGGTAGGCAACGGACTGGGCGGGCCGGACTAGGCCAGTCCATTAACTAAACGGGTTGGGCCGGGTTCAGTACATTTGCTAATGGGTTGGGTTGGGTTATGGGTCAAATGAACCCGGCCTGCCCATGACCCACCAATTACCACCCAAGGAATGTTTTTGGTGAGTTAATTTTCCAGTTAATGTCTTTGTAATTTTCCAACCAAATTAAATTAGTCCAAATTCAAAGTTAAAATACATAACCAAGCTAATAAACGGGTCGGGTTAGCTAGACCCATAGGCGGCACGCTTTGGGCCCATTTAAAAACGGAACAAACTTGTTCAAAAAAACGGTGCATAATAATTATTGTTATGTAAAAAGTGTTGGTAATGAATTTAACTAATTGAAACATATAAGCTAGTGTGTCAATTAGTTTGAAAAAAATAATGGATCATTAAACGGACCGTTAATGGGTTCAGCCTGTTAACAGGCCTTAATGAGCTGACCAATTATTGACCTAATCCATTATTGACCCGACCCTTTATTAGTTTCATTTTAAAAGGGTCGACTACTTAACCCAATAGGATCCCGGTCCATTGCCCACCCCTAGTTACACTAGACTAAATGAATTGGGTTGAATAAGTTTACTTTAAAAAAAAATAATCCTAACACATATTATTTCATGTGGGGAAGAAAAATTAGAGCCAAATGAATTGAACTGAACTAATTGATTGACTGCTACTTTAAGATTAGTAATTTATCACATTTTTAGAACTGGTTTTATTCTTTAGTGAATTTAGACAACCATATTTCTATATGAATAGAGTAACCAAGTAAATTGATGTGCCCATGGAGAATCATGATGATGGTCATGCCCAAGAGCTTCACAAGTCCAAGGAAATCCAAACGGTCCTCCAAGTCATGAGAAATCAACTAGAAGACCAAGTGAGCTACTGCCCCGTTCTATCCAGCGCAAGCAGTAGTTTTCTGACCTTAGTTGCCTAATTAATGGGTGACTTAAGTCCTTCATTTTTCCTTGGCCTTTTAGTTCAAGAATTTAGCTTTCTAATAAAACAAGTTTCAAGTCATTAAGACTTCGTTTGCCCCTCCAAATCAGCCTCCAAAGCCAAAATGTCCAAACTGCCCACTTTTGACCATCTGACTTGTGCAGACAATTTCTCTCAAACGGCAAGTCCAAATCCAATGAAACTTTTTGCATTCATATGACTCATGGTTCATCAAATTTGGACCAGAAACAAGAGAGTTATGGCTCAATAAATCTAACCCTACTGCAGTGTGAACATGCGGATGTCTGAAAGCATTAAATGCGAGTGGATTCATCACCCCTAGGGAACAAACGCACGTCGACCTGGTTCCAAATATGCATCTACCTATATCAAGGTGGAAATTTAGTATAACAAGTCACCAAGCTGATGGGAACAAGTCTCAAGACTCCTAGTTTTCGAATTGACATTGTTTTTTTGCCATAGTTTATTATATTTAGTAACCTGCTTTTATATTTTCTATGCCTAGTAAGTTGTATTTCGTATTTTCCTATGTAAGTTGAGTTCCTTAGAGTATTGGTCAGCCCTATAAAAGCCATACTCGAATTAAGTTGAATAACAAGTTGTGATTTGAAGAAAGGTTGAGTTCAAACTCCCTCTAAGTTCTCCTCTCTTGCTTATCTCTAGTTTAGCTCTCTAGAGTGGTGTTCAAGAGACTTTTATGATCTTTTGAGTGGTGATATCTTATCTCTCTAGATCTAAAAGTTGATCTCTAAGAATCTCAGTGGTGATATCTTATCCAAGGTCCTTAGTTGCTTATCTTTCTTTGTTATTTGCATTCAAACCGTAATTGCTCTTTCTCTCTTCCTTTCATTACTTAGATTCCTTTTTTGTTCTTCATTCATAAGGACCTAGAAGTGCATGAAGTGGTATCAGAGCTTAGAGTACTCTCTTGGCCGAAGCTTCCAACCCCGAATACAACCCTTTAGCCCAAACACAATCCTATCCACAAAGAACCCGTAGCTATCAAGTTCCAAGCATGGCTAGTAGCATGACTTTAGCAGAGATGCTTGAGCCACTAATGACGGTTAATGCCGAAAAGGATGCTCAAATTGAGTATCTAAGAAAGCAACTTGAGCAAGCCATTAAGAACAATCGAAGAGAGATCCAAAGTTCGCACTCCACTAGTGAGTCCAATTCGGTTGAAGATGAGTCCGAGAGCAACCCTTTTGCATCAAGTGAAGAGGAAGGAGAAAGGAGGCCTAGAAGACCAAGGCGAGGTAAGCAATTAGCTTTGGATTTCAAGGTGGAAATCCTAGAGTTTGAAGGCCAACTCAATCCAGACGAGTTCATAGACTGGATGAACACTGTTGAGAGGGTGTTTGAGTACAAGGATGTTTCGGATGATAAGAAGGTCAAGCTTGTAGCCCTTAAACTACGTAAGTATGTTTCTATTTGGTGGAGTAATGTTTTGTCTAAGATGGCTAGAAAAGGGAAGGGAAAGATTAGGTCTTGGAGAAAGATGAAAGAAAAACTTAAGGCCAAATTTCTTCCACCCCACTACCTCCAAGAAAGCTACACTAAACTCCATAACCTTAGGCAAGAATTTAAGAGTGTGGAGCAATATACCTGTGAGTTTGAAAAGCTTGTCATGACATTTGACATTCGAGAAAGTGAGGACCAAATGGTGGTGAGATACTTGAGAGGTTTAAATGAGTCTACTAGAAATGTAGTGGAGTTACAACACTACACTACCCTTGATAAGGTTTGCTCACTAGCCCATAAAGTTGAACTCTAAAAGAAAGCTTAGCTGAAAAGAGAACCACCTAAACCTCCTCAAAGAACCTACCTTTTCAACAAGGGGAACCACCCTCCTACTCCTAAACCCACAAACCCACCTACGACCCCTTCCTTTCCTAAACCTAACTCCTTAAAACCACCCTTTAAATCCTTTGAGAAAAGAAGATGCTACAAGTGACAAGGATTTGGGCATATTGCTTTGGATTGTCCAAACCGAAAAGTCCTCACCCTAGTGGAGTACCAAGCACTTGAAGAAGCCGAATTAAGAGAAGAGGGAAGTGAAAAGGAGATTCATCTAATGGAGTTTGAGGAAGAATGTATGGAGAATGCAGATGAAGGAGAGTTACTTCTGCTTAGGAGAGCATTGAATGATCGTAAAGTCTCAAATCGCGAGGAGCAAAGTGAGAAAATATTCCACACTCGATGTACCATCAATGGCCGAGTATGCTCTCTTATTGGGGATGGTGGTAGTTGTGCAAATGTGGCCCCTACTACTTTGGTGGAGAAACTCCAACTCAAGGCCGAGCCTCACCCACAACCCTATTCCATTCAATGGCTCAACCAAGGTAAAGGTCTTCAAGTTTCTTCTTGTTGTTTGGTGGCTTTGTCAATTGGTAAAATTTATCAAGATGAGTTGTGGTGTGACATCCTTTCTATTGATGCTTGTCATGTATTGTTGGGGAGACCTTGGCTTTTTGAATGTAAGGTTATTCATGATAGTTACCGAAACACCTATACCCTACTCATGAATGGCCGAAAGATCACCCTTGCCCCATTAGCTCATTACCAAATCACCAAACCCAAAACCAAATAAGAACCAAAGGGAGGAGAAATGCTTTTCTCTCTCCTTGAGCCTACTCTTTTAACCTCACACCGTGAGTTCAAACCCCCAAAGAAATGATCCTCTTCACCCCTCCACAAACTGAAACTGAAACCCCACTCCATCCCCTAGCTTCACAACTACTCCAAGAATTTTTTCATGTTTTTTTCGAAGAGATACCATCCGGCCTACCTCCTCAAAGATCCATACAACATCACATTGACCTCATCCCTGGAGCCATTCTACCAAATAAACTAGCCTATAGAATAAACCCCAAGGATACTTTGGAGATTCAAACACAAGTAGAGGAACTAATCTCCAGGGTTTGGTACGTGAGAGCTTGAGTCCATGTGCCGTACCTGCCCTTCTTGTACCCAAGAAGGATGGTTCTATGAGAATGTGTGTGGATAGCCGAGCCGTTAACAAAATCACAATCAAATATAGGCATCCCATACCAAGGCTTGAGGACATGCTTGATGAACTCCACAAGTCTAGATACTTTTCCAAGATAGACTTAAGGAGTAGGCATTATCAAATCCCGATATGTGAAGGATATGAGTGGAAGACCACATTCAAGATCAAGATTGGGCTTTATAAGTGGTTAGTCATGCCATTCGGTCTCTCTAATGCCCGAAGCACATTCATGAGGCTTATGAATCAAGTATTCAGTTAATTTCTTAAAAATTTTGTGGTGGTTTACTTTGATGACATATTGGTTTTTAGTTAAACTGAAGAGGAGCATCTCAAACATCTAAGGCAAGTTGTGACGGTACTTGAACGAGAGCAGCTTTATGGGAACCTCATGAAGTGTTCCTTTTTCACTCTTGAGGTGGTATTCTTAGGTTACATAGTCTCGGCCCAAAGGATCCGAGTTGATCAAAGCAAGATTGATGCAACAAGTCATGGTCTGTTCCCACTTCCATGCATGATGTTAGGAGTTTTCATGGCCTTGCTTCCTTTTATAGGAAGTTCATTCGCCATTTTAGCTTCTTAGTTGCCCCCATGACTGAAGTATTGAAAGGAACCAAGTTCATGTGGACACCACAAGCTCAAAAATCTTTTGAAGAACTCAAAGACAAGCTCACTCATGTACTAGTTTTAGTGCTCCCATGCTTTGACAAGGTGTTTGAGGTAGAGTGTAATGCCTTTGGAGTTGGCATAGGTGCAGTTTTAATCCAAGAAGGAAGGCGCCTTGCTTACATTAGTGAGAAACTAAGTGATGCAAGGCGGAGATATTCAACTTATGACAATGAGTTCTTTGCCATCATCCGAGCTCTTGAGCATTGGACTCGCTATTTGATCGTTAATGAGTTCATCCTTCATTAGGACCACAAGGCTCTCAAATACATCCAAGGGCAGCACAAGTTGAATTCTAGACATGCCAAGTAGGTTGAGTATTTGCAATCTTTTCACTTTTTTTTTATGAAGCACAAGTTTGGGAAGCTTAATCAAGGTGCGGATGTGCTATAAAGGAGGCGCCTCCTTTTATTCCAACTTAACTCCTGCGTACTTGGTTTTGAGTATCTTAAGTCTTTGTACCTAGGAGATTTTGACTTTGATGAGTTATTTGAGGCTTTTCAAGTTAGACCAAAGGGAGAGTACATGCTTCAAGGAGGTTACCTTTTCAAGGGAACAGGATTATGTGTGCCTAAGTGTGGAACCCGTGAGCTCATTCTTAGGGAGGTTCATGGAGGATCCATGACGGGGCATTTTGGTGAAGACAAGACCTACTTGATCACCAGGGAACACTACTATTGACCTCACATGCTCAAGGATATTCAAGACATTGTCAAGAGGTGTTCAACGTGCCAAATAGCCAAAAGCCATTCCCTTTCTCACAACCTGTACACACCACTTCCTACCCCTTAAGGACCATGGTAGGATATTAGCATGGACTTTGTGCTAAGCCTTCCACGAACTCAGTGCAACAAGGACTCAAGCATGGTGGTGGTGGATTGATTTTCTAAGATGACACATTTCATCCCTTGCCACTAGGCCTACGATGCATCACATGTGGTCGATTTATACTTCAAAGAGGTGTTGAGACTCCACGACATTCCTCTTTCTATTGTGTCTAATCGTGACTTAAATTTTCTTAGTCACTTTTAGATTACATTATGGAGGAAGTTGGGTACAAAGTTGAAGTTTAGCACAACTTGCCACCCCCAAACGGATGGCCAAACAGAGGAGGTGAACCGCACCCTTAGGACTTTGCTAAGTGTCCTAGTCAAGAAGAGTTTGAAAGCTTGGGATTTGGTTCTTCCCCATACCGAGTTTGCCTACAATCGTGCTCCAAGTAGAACTACCAACAAATCCCCATTCAAGGTAGTTTATGGGCAAAATCCCCTTGGCCCTCTTGATCTCGTGCCACTTCACCCAGGGGAGAAGATGAACACCGAAGCTAGCAAAGGGTTAAGAAAATTCAAGAGCTCCACAAATGAGTCCAAACTCAAATTGAGAAGGCAAATGAGCGCAACTGAGATCAATCCAACAAGCATCGCAAACAAGCCTTGTTCAAATAGGGTGATTTAGTGTGGGTGCACCTTAGGAAGGAGAGATTTCCTTCCAAAAGGAAGTCCAAGTTAATGCCTAGAGTTGATGGACCATTTGAAGTGCTTGAGAAGGTCAACGAAAATGCTTACAAGATAGATCTTCCAAGGGAATATGGTGTCTCTTGCACCTTCAATGTGGCGAACCTCAAGCCCTACTATGAAGATGATCTCCTTGGGAATTTGAGGCCAAATTCTTTTCAGCAAGGGGAGGATGATGTACCCATGGAAGATCATGATGATGGTCAAGCCCAAGAGCTTCCCAAGTCCAAGGAAATCCAAGAGGTCCTCAAAGTCATGAGAAATCAACTAGAAGACCAAGTGAGCTACTGCCCCGTTCTGTCCAGCGCAAGAAGTAAATTTCTGACCTTAGTTGCCTAATTAACGGGTGACTTAAGTCCTTCATTTTTCCTTGTACTTTTAGTTCAAGAAGTTAGCTTTCGAATAAAACAAGTTTCAAGTCATTAGGACTTCATTTGCCCCTCCAAATCAGCCTCCAAAGCCAAACTGTCCAAATTGCCCAGTTTTGATAATTTGACTTGTGTAGACAATTTCTTTCAAACGGGTTGTCCAAATCCAGTGAAGCTTTTTGCATTGGAAAATAGACTCTTCAAGCTTTCATATGACTCATGGTTCATCAAAGTTGGACCAGAAACAAAAGAGTTATGGCTCAATGAATCTGACCTTGTTGCAGTGTGAACATGCGGATGTCTGAAAGCATTAAATGCGATTGGATTCATCACCCCTAGGGAACAAATGCACGTCCACCTGGTTCCAAATATGCATCTACCTATGTCAAGGTGGAAATTCAGTATAACAAGTCACCAAGCTGATGGGAACAAATCTAAAGACTCATAATTTTTGGATTTAAATTATTTTTGGCCATAGTTTATTATATTTAGTAACTTGCTTTTATATTTTCTATGCCTTGTAAGTTGTATTTCGTATTTTCCTATGTAAGTTGAGTTTCCTGGAGTATTGGTCAGCCCTATAAAAGCCATACTTGAATTAAGTTGAATAACAAGTTGTGATTTGAAGAAAGGTTGAGTTCAAACTCCCTCTAAGTTCCCTCTCTTGCTTATCTCTAGTTTAGCTCTCTAGAGTGGTGTTCAAGAGGTTTTTATGATCTTTTCATTGGTGATATCTTATCTCTCTAGATCTAAAAGTTGAGCTCTAAGAATCTTGGTGGTGTTATCTTATCCAAGGTCCTTAGTTGCTTATCTTTCTTTGTTATTTGCATTCAAACCGTAATCACTCTTTCTCTCTTCCTCTCATTAGTTAGATTCCGTCTTTGTTCTTCATCCATAAGGACTTAGAAGTGCATCATAAATGATTGATCAACATAAGTTACAGTTAGTGATAATAACTAATAATCTAGTGACGAACTGATGACTTGGCATTCAAAAAAATAAAAGTAAAGAAAAAGGACCACTCCTAGCTAACCAACTAAAAGAATGAAGGATCACAGTTCTAAAAACCAATATCCCAATATTCCAACCTAAGAATCTATGCAAAGAATGTAAACAGAATAATTTCATTAAAAAAAGAAAAGAAAAGAGCACATTGTACTGGACTAACCCTTACACACTCAACAAATAAAAACAAATAAAAAATGCTGGTATAACCCCAGTATATTAACTATAAATTAAGGGTAATGGCATCGAGAATCTAATTGTGGAGTTACAGATGCTCAACGTCGCACAATTTGGATATAGATATGAATGTCAAGGTATTTTTGACATGCATGCCAGTCCAGAAGTTTCTTCCTTTTTGCTCTTTGGGGATCTTTCGATGTCAAATTTTCCACTTTGTAGGACTCCTCCCTCTATTGATTGACCCCATGGGGACTACGTGTTGGGTACAAGGTTGGTATACTCAATTAACTCAAAGTCAAAAGACCAATTCTTCATGTTGTGCCACCTCATAATAAGCATGTCCTATTATTTACATGATATTGTTGCTCTTCTGCTTTTCTTAAAAGAAAGTGGAGTAAAATTATGTATAATTAGAAAGAGCGTTAATGTAATCTTGTAATATTTTTCATTTATTTGCCACAAATTACAATTAATATATTAGATATGGTTTTATCAGTTAAAATTTGCTGATTTAAGTAGTTTAACATTTATTTATCTTAAATTAGGTGTCATATATGACAATGATAATAAGTTTAAATAAAGTACCATCATAAAACCAATTTGCAAGGAGGAGCAGCGCTCTTGGTTGATATTACAGTCTTTCCTATCTATCTGTCAATGTGACATTTCAACTTAGATATTTTAGTAGTAACAAGTAAAGAAAGCCAATATCAAGAGAGTTCAATTCGATCTTATGAATTGACGACAACTTAATTTCATTGAATAGAGGATCAAATAATTCGAAAAAATATATAAAATTAAAAATGATTATTAATATGTTTAAGGTAGGGATGCCCCATGTCTAAGCTAAAGCTTTGACAATGGTCAGTGTTTGCAATGACCTAATCAATTATGTGGTGGACGAATACATGAAAGGTTGGTTGGATTTCCTCTGCTCAAAGTTTCGTTGAGTGGAAGGGAAAACATCACCCATAAAAGCTTATCATGTCTCCCAAATCATGCCCCTAAAATTTAAAGAAAAAAGGTATATTGTGGAGTGTATTCAAAGACTTAGCCTCTACAAAGTTGACAAATGTGAACGTCAAATGGCGCACTTTTATTTTCATCAAGTGTTTTTACATCAGGCTGATAACTCCGATAAAGTATATGCCAATAATAATAATGGTATTTTTCTTTTTCAGAGCATGTACAATTGAAGCATGGAGCGTGCTGTGTGAAATTCAACATAATAATGATTTTAAATTCGTACCAACATATATAATTCAACAATAAACTTTAATTTTCCATCCATACCCTATTTATGCGCATGAGGAAAAAGATCATGCACCAACATAATTCAACATAATTATGATTTTATTTAAATTCGTACATAACCAAATCAGAAATACTTGTCATTTTAGGTAATTTAAAATTTCATACATATTGATTTAGTATATTGATTTACGGGTTCGAGCCGTGGAATTAGCCACTGATAAAGTCAGGTTAGACTGCCTACAATTCATCCCTTAGGGTGCGGCCCTTCCCCGGACCTTGCGTGAACGCAGGATGCTTGTGCACGGGACTGCTCTTTTGAAGGGGAGCCTTGGAGCAACGGTAAGGTTGTCTCCGTGTGACCAAAAGATCACGGGTATTCGAGCCATGAAATCAGTCATTGACAAAGTCAGGTTAGGCTGCCTACAATTCACCCCTTGGGATGCGGCCCTTTCCCGAACCCTGCGTGAACAGGGGATGTTTGTGCACCGACCTACCCCTTTTTTTTTTAATATTGATTTAGCAATATGAGCATAATTAACGTTAAAAAAATTGACATAACCATGCATAGCTAATTTGCTTTTTCGCGCTAGAAAACCAAATTGAAGTTGAAGGTAGCTTAGTTTAGAAAATTGAAAGAATTTGGAATAAAGTTGAAAAAGGGAAAGGAAGAACTAGTAACAAAGTAGAAGAAGTTGCAAATTTAGGGCATGTTCTTTGCGTTGGGAAATATGAGCTGGTAAATGAGTGAAGTTGGTTGAGATTGATAGAAATGAGTTAAAATAAGTTAAAATGGGATTTTATTTTATTTTTTTGGTTAAAGTTAGTTGAAGTGGATTGAAGTAGGTTGAAGCTGATTGAAGTTGGTTGAAGTTGGTTGAAATGGATTGAATTTTTTTTATATGATGGGTTGAAGTTGGTTAAAAAAGTGAAAAGTTGGTTGAAGTTGATTGAAGTGGGTTGAAGATGATTTTTTTTTTAAATTGAAGTTATTGAAGTGGATTGAAGTGGGTTGAAATTGATTGATGTTAGTAAATTGGGATTTACCAATGAAAAGAATAGGACCTTAATTTAGGTCAAGTACTAGAAGAAATTATGAGGAATTATATGAACTTGTGAGGAACTAAATTTTCTTTTTTTGGATAGAAAGGAACTCAAATTAACTCAATGGGAAGATGTCACAAGTTTTTTTTTTTAATTCCATTCTATTTTTCAGTATTTGATATTTCAGTTAATTGGAGTCAAATTGATAGTGAATCATAGAGAATTTACCCTCCTATCAAATTTCTTTTTATTCACAAAACTCAGGCATATGACTTTATTTAAAAAGAATAAGTATCAATTTATTTTTTTTTTTGAAACATGAGTGTCTAATCACTTGAATCAACATTCAACAGATGTTGATTTGTGGATATTAAAATTAAAACAATAAGCTCGAAGATACAGATATTTCGTTATCACATTTTAATTTCCTTAAAATGTAATCACGGAAAAGATACTAAGATAAATCTTAAATTGAAATTATTCTAAGACCTATAATTGAAAATAGGATAGTGTAAATCTACAAAATGAAAATTTGTAGATTTAAATGGTTTAAAATATCAAATTTATTGATTTTAAGAAAATATTAGTAATCACCAAAAAAAAAAGATATACTTTCTTTTGCTTATATGGAAAATGAAAATGCTCTTCATTTATTTGGACAAAAATTTTCTCCTATCTTGGAGAATGGCTTCAAAGCTTGAGGAGGAGGAAGTTTGGCGAAGGTCCAAAGAAATTATGCCGTTAGTTATGACGGGATAAGCTTATAATGATGTTGCTTCACGTATCATTAAGACTCCCTCCC
Source organism: Selenicereus undatus (assembly GCA_017589665.1). Lineage (NCBI taxonomy): Eukaryota > Viridiplantae > Streptophyta > Magnoliopsida > Caryophyllales > Cactaceae > Selenicereus > Selenicereus undatus. Next base: position 17,028,146 of record JACYFF010031952.1, on the reverse strand, counting down.
CCCTTCTCAAAATATATATTAAAAAAGCTTTGATAATAATTAATGACTTTTTTTGGTGAAAGGATTGATAAGGGTTTAAGTGAAGACAACAATTTTTGTCTTGAATTGTTAATAATAGTACATTAAATGAATGAAAAGTCATTGGTTTCGAAAAAAAGAAAAATGGTTGAACTTAATAGCACTCATAGATTATACCTATAGTTTATTTAAAGTACGTCAACAGGTTATTGTAATTCTCTTTAGATTTAAAATTATGCATATAATTCTTCTTTTAGCTGCAAAATAATCAGCCCATTAAAGTGCTTTTCGTATCCATTGATATATATAATCCATTGATATATATAATTGATATATTATCTAACGCAAAGATTAGTAATTGATTTAAAGTTGTTATGAGTATTAATAACTTTATAATACATATAAATTCATGTCAAATTAAGGTTTACAAGAAAGAACTTGCCTCAAAATTCTTTTTTTTTTCCGATTATTTAGTTGGGTAATACCTTTACAAATAGACATTATATCCATTACACAGTTTCAGAAAACAGCTAGCATATCCTATAAGTTGTGAATCACAAATAAATAAACTCATATAGCTCACCGGTCAAACACAAACATCAACTAAAATGTCCCCTTATTGACCAGAAGATATCCTAAGAACGTAAAATTCTAACATGCCTTTTTATTAGAATTGTCCGTTCGGGCAGGCGGGTTAAATACAGGTCGGGTGTATTCGGGTTCGGGTAAAATACGAGTTTGGTGTATTTCGGGTTCGAATAAAATACGGGCGGGTTTATTTCGGTTTTACGGATTTCGGATCAACCCAATGGGTTTAGAGCGCCTTTTTTGTGGGTCGTTTTTCTTTTTTCAAATCAAAAATTTTGCATATTTATTACTCAAAATTATCAGTATTTAATGAAAAGGCATAATAATTCTAATTTCTGAAAAGAATATTAAAAATATTCAAACTTTTTGTTATAATATATGAACATCTTGTACAGGTAGACAAAGAATCAAACCCCACTTGGTTTTGGGTTAATAAACCATTATATTGAAAGAAGGTCGTTAGCGGATCGGCCATTTATGGGGTAGCCCATCTAGAGCATTTTAATGAGTTGTACCAGTTTGGCCGCTAATTAATAACCTATTTAATAATTTAATTTTTTTATTAACTAACATACTAATGTCCAATCAAGTAAAACTTTATTAATGGGTCGACCCTAATACGAATATAACTAGTCGTTTTCGTACCACTAGCATCATAGTTCAAGAATAGTTAGAATGAAAACCAAATAAAATTGAATAAAACAAGTACAAGATATCATCTTGTAGTTATAACATCAACAATTTAAATTATTACAAATTAATCAATTTAAAAAATAATGAGACATATTTGTTTAACTAAGTATATAATGGTATGACTTGACATCTTTAATGCTTGTCTGCTTTTAAATTAACTTTTTAAAAAAGATTATATAGTTATTTCATCCAATTTTATACCCATTTTTAACATTTTTTTTATTTAAAAGTTGTATACAGTATTGTTCTCAGATAATGAAGAAGAAAAAATAAGGTTATTATTGTTTAATTTGTAAATAGATGCAATTGATATAGAATGGCTTTTTAAACTATTCAACAAAAATGACTAACAATTATTGTTAAAAGGGACAAATTAGAGAAAAATAAAAAATTAAGGATATAATGTTCGGGTCAAGCAGGCGGGTTCGGGTTTGGGTCGGGTTTGGATGGGTTTATTTCGGGTTCAGGCCGAGAAAATCGTGTTCAAAACCTAAAATTTTTGGGTAGGTTCAAGTCGGATTTTTAGGTTGGGTTAATTTTTGTTGGGTCTACTTTTTATATTACCGTAATCCTTTTTATAGTCTTCTCAAATTAAATGAGGTTCTATCCACTACCCAGTTATCACCTTGTAAAAACTCTTGGCATTAGTCAAACACAAGTGCCCAAGGCGTTTGCGTTTCATTCTGCGGTAAGAATCAGCCCTTCAATTTGTGAAAATAATTAGACAATGTTTGTTTCTTTTATATTGTCCTAAGTTGTGTGGCTAAATATCCACCATCATTATTAATACTCTTGATTTTTAGCTGAAAATGATCACTACAACTCTACAAGTGTCAAATTGTGCACCAATTCTACATCATCTGATAATGTTAATCGCATTAGCATTTTGCTATTATATATTATATTATATATTTTCTTTCAATCAAGAGGAAAGTGGAAAGAGAGAAGGTAAATGGTAAAAGAGATTGTTAGAGTATAAATTTATTTATGGACAATTAACCATCAGTTTAAAATTTTAGTTGAGATAGTTCTTGAACATGGTATCAGAGCCTTTCTGAGCGAGATGTCTCATGTTCAAATCTCAGTAATTCCCATATTAATTTATTGCGCAAGGTAGGGGGAGCCTTTGCAGCAAACCCAAATGTCATTCACGTGAGGGGGCATGTTAGAGTATAAACATATTCCTGAGCCTTCAACCATCAGTTTAAACTTTTGATTGAGATGGTTCTTGAACAAAGATGTTATCACTTACTAGTTATTACCGTATTATTATATACAAGTGCGCCTAATGGCGGATTTAGACATATAGAACAGAAGTGTCAATCTATTAAATTTTCTCTTTTAGGAGTATCCATAAATACCGGTAGAGGTAAGGTTGCCTACAGCTGGATCTCCCCAGACCCCGCGAAAGCGGGACCCACATTGGGAGTTTGTTTGTTTGTTTTGTTTGTTCATAAATACTAATCTAATCCCCTTCAAAATATAGTTCATTAAATTATTTTTTTTTTTACTAGGAGTGTTCATGGACACCCCAAATCACCACATAAATCCGTCACCCAGTACGCCTTATATTTGCTAATTTTAAGTCTCCTACTCTCCTCAAATTATAAGATGATACAAGTATGTACTCTAACACGATTACATGACTAAAGTGTGTTGTGATTTCATTCCAATTCGTAGGATTAGCGGGGTGAAAAATTGAATTTGATATTTAATAGTTGGTTGTTAACAATAGTGATCCTAGAAACGTTGTTGTACAAGTAATATAAATGATCATGAGTTACATAACTCAACAGTCATCTAAACGATTGTTGATTAAGTCATTAATGTTTGATTATTGATAGTTGGAAGTTCTTGATCAGGATCCTACTAATTATTAATTGGTTGATGACCCACCCCCCAAAAAAAGACCGTGATCCAAAAACTTTACGTATCCTTTCCTCGACTTGGCATTAAACCACAAAAGAAAAAAAAGATATATATTAAGCAATTTTTATTTAGACATATAGCACTTGGTAAGAACTCAATCAAATTTGTCATATTTGCAAAATCAATAATATATCTCTACACCATCATTAATAGTTTTGGTCAAATACAAACGTCAAATTTTAGATTAAAAATCAATACTATTCACAGGTAAACGCAATCTTTGGAATTGGAAAATTTTAATAAAAAGAAAATCCAATGAAAAAAATACAGATATGAACTAACGGTAGGTGATCTTTTATCCTCTTGTTCACCCAAAAGGCTAAAGTATTGTAGGCCCCATGAACCAAGCTACAAGAAACTAAAACCAAACAAAAGATAGAGGAAGGCAACCTCATTCAGTCATTCTTGACACCAAATAAATCCCTGCGCGTCCAAATTACCACAAAAGCACGAGATCAAACTTCATCCCTAGCAAACTTACAAAAACAATAACAAAGATAGTAATCATGACACATATGGTGGTTATAAACTAATTCTTCTTTTTACTAAAAAAAATTATGCAAATATTTCATTCTTTTTTTATTTTCCACAAAATTTCCACAGTCTGAACATATAGTAAAACATCAACCTATCAAAAATAGGCTGACTAATGGATGGTCTTACATTCAAATGTAAAAGTCATACATACACTAATGTAATGGTGCATGAACATCTAACAAAATTACCATCCCAGTCCCACCTTCCCTTCCTTCACCCACTCCTATAAATCCCCACCCCACCTCACCCCACCCCCAAAGACAGACAAGAAGGTCAGCAAGTTATAACTTGACATTGCACAATGAGAAAGTTGTTATTGTGCCTGTCATTGCTATGTCCTTCAGTGTCTCCATTGCTAGGGTATACCCTTCCATCTACAAATGGTGTCAGACACTCTTCTAGTCCTAGAAGCAGAAGAGCTGCTACTACTTCTGCAAAGAAGCCAATGCAGTTTGAAGCCATCTACCAGTTCGGGGACTCGCTTTCCGACACTGGAAACTTGGTCCGGGAGGGCCCTGCCGGAGCTGCCACGCCCTTCGCCCGACTCCCTTACGGCGAGACCTTCTTCCACCGCCCCACTGGCCGCTGCTCTGATGGTCTTCTTATGGTTGATTACTTTGGTACTCCTAAATTACCTCCATTTTTTTTTGCAATTATTGATAAGCCAATAGGCTAAAATTAGAGTCCAAAGAGACTCTAAAGTCTACAAACACGACAATCTAAGAATAATAAGAGTACAAAGAGAGAATAATAAGAGTACAAAGAGAGTCTAAATTTCCTCTCTATCAGACCCTTCTTTGTCCATATCCCCTGTTTTTTCCCTGTCATGTTCTCTGTTTTTCCTTCGTTTGAGTCATTTCCGTTCTGCTGTGCTGAGATGATCTGCACAGTACTTTTTGCCCATTAGCTAAATGATTTGAGCTGTCTAATCGTTATCAAAACATAGTATTTTCAAGTTTTGGCAGATTTTTCCGAGTCAATTCAAATAATTATCCATGTGATAAGATGACTTGGAAAACAGTGCCACAACTAATTACTCTACCTAAACGTAGAAAAGACAGGGCTCTTAGTGAAGCTATCCAATTCTTTCCCCTATCTAAATGAAATCCATCATAGACCAAGTAAACTTAAAATCTAGTCTAATTTAGCAATATCAACTATTTTTACTACAAGATTATTTGGTAGATGCGATCATATGAATTTGATTCAAACTCAACTTGAACCGTGTATCTAATTGACAACTTTTATACATGAGATTAGACGAAATTCAAGTTCGTAGCTACGTCACTTTGGCATAAATATATTTGAGCCAAAACTAAACGTATCTAGAATTTGCCTAAGTAATATTTACTAGATTTGTCATGACTACCTTATAAAATAAGCAACAGATCTACAAATACGAAAGTAAATGAAAACGTACATAAAATTTACCCATATATTCAATTTGATACATATTGTAACCCAATCTAAACGAAACATAAACCAAAAAATTTCCAAGCATCAATTAACCCCTCCTCCCCACATTTTCCTTTTTCCCTTGATCAATATTGAACGAGGCAAAGGCTGAAGGCAGATATATTTTTACTTTTGGAAATTGTATTTTTGATGTAAAAAACAGCGACATACTTCGGGTTGCCATTGCTGAACCCCTGCCTAGCTAAAGGAAGCGACTTCAGCCATGGAGCAAATTTCGCTGTTGTAGGGGCAACTGCTCTTGATCCTGTCACATTGGCTGCTAGAAACGTCTCAACTGCATTCACAAACAGTTCCCTGGGTACCCAGCTCGCTTGGTTTAAGTCTCACCTCAAGTCCATTTGCTCCAATACCACAGGTACTCCTTTCCCTACTCGTGTGCAACCCCAACATTCTTGTGAGATATGGGCATTGTTTCTTCTACCATATGATTGTAGGACATACAATATCTTTCATTTCTTATAAAGACGACTTCCTACATTGCTTTTTACAACAACCAAAAAAAAAAAAAACTTAATATAGATTTATTCGTGTGTCTTACTATAAGTAATATAATAGTTTTGGCCAATGGCCAATGCACGTGTTACTATAATCACACATAATAATTTTTTTTTCCGTTGATAGTTGAGTATTATAACAAGCCGAAGATAGACCTATTTGATGGCAAACTTGCAACACAATAATGCACATTCTCACCTTAAGAGGAAAGAAATGAAAAGTGAGCCATGGTGAGTAAAAGGACTTTACTAAAAAGAATAATTGCATTTATAACAAACCCTCAAAACTCTCCACCTAACAAAGGTACATACATTTGTACACGATAGTTGTCTCACTATTTTTATTCATAATTTGTGACTTATTGCAGAATGCAAGCAAAAACTCCAAAAGGCCCTTGTGCTTATGGGAGAAATTGGGGGTAATGACTACAACTTTGCTTTCTTTCAAGGCCGAACCATGAGAGAAGCCTTTGAGCTTGTCCCTCTTGTTGTACAGACTATTAAAGAGGTCGTCCAAGTGAGTAATTAATTCACATTTTCAATCATCATTAATTTCTCTCTATCTCTATCTATTTTATCCTTTTTTTAAGTACAATTAGACAGCTTTGATTAATGATCAGACATTGTGTTTCGAATAAATTAATATGGGCTAGCCCTTTCAAACGCATTAGAAAAGAAAAAGAACTTAATCGAAAGTTTGGAACGATGATGGAAAGTTCAGTGATATGTTACATGCATGTGGTTTCGAGGTAATATGTTGTGTATGACTTCTAAGTAGCATGCATGCTTTACACTGGTGTTTTCAACATGTGAAACAACCATTTCGTATATGTTTTTTGTCTTATTTTGATAATAAATTAATATCTGTTATTCAGACTTGAAATTGAAGTGACATAAGTATTGGCAATGGTTAAACTCGAAACCACTTAATCAAAAGCTAGGATATTAAGTTAATTAAGTACCTTAAACCCATGATTAAAACCTACAAAACCGATCTTACTATGTATTCTAACATTTGCATATTTATTGTTTGTTTAAATGTAGGAGGTGATTACGCTAGGGGCTGTTAATGTGGTGGTACCTGGCAACTTTCCCATTGGATGTGTTCCACTCTATCTGGTTAGATTTGGAATCAACAGAAGCTGGATGTACGATGACCTTCAATGCCTCAAATCTTTCAATGATTTCTCAAAGTTCCACAATAACCAACTTCAAAAAGCCGTTTGGGAGCTGCAACAAGAGCACCCTGGTGTTGCCATTGTCTATGGGGACTACTATGCTGCCTTGCAGTGGCTCATTCGCCATGCTCCTTCACTAGGTACGTACCACTCTTTTTCATTCCCCCGTTTCGTGCGACAGTTGGTGTAGTCAGAGTTGGCAAACCCTAACATTTCTAAGATAAACATGAACTGGACACGATATGACTGGATACCGAAATAACAAACATATCCTGAAGTACTACTTGGTTGAATAAGGATAGTTGTTAGGTGTTGCCTCTATGATGATAATATCGGAGTACCATGTACTCATATTTGTGCTTAAATGGACCCCTTGGTAGAGACTAATTTTTAGCAATTGTTCTAACTGTGTACAGGATTTGAGAGAGGTGGATCACGAAAAGCATGTTGTGCAATGGGCAACAATCCTTACAATTTTGATTTGAACCAGAGTTGTGGAAGTCCCGGAGTTCCAGTTTGCCCGAACCCTACAAAGCGAGTGAGTTGGGACGGCATCCATATGACTCAACAGGCGAACAAATATGTGGCCATGTGGTTATTAAGACATTTTGTACCTCAACTTCATCAACCCACTTTTCATGCTTGATTAAGAATACATGCACATATATACATAGATGTATGACTTATAGTCATTCCATATAAATCTACTAATTCTTTTTTGGGAGTTATTTTATGATGAGTTAGTCCAACCCTAGTTATTATTTTTTGGGCTATATTATCCAGCCCTATGTATGTAGGTCTTTTTGACATGTTGGAAATGAGATTACTCTAGAGGTGTTGGACTGAGTGTCATACTGTTTAATTTCCTATGAAACTGGGGAAGGTTAAAGTTATACAAAACCCTATTTTGCATCTACTCTTTACTCCTCTCTCCCCAAAATTTTAATTTTGTGTTTTTTTCTACTGCTTCATCCTTTTTTCTAGTATATTGGACTTGCTAATAGCCTCGTTATAGCAAGTGTCAAGCCCTTTTTACTTTGATTTGTTCAATCGATTTTAATATCTAATAGTATTGTTTTTCTTTTCTAATAAATTTTCTCTCCTTCTTGTGAGAGTCAAGGTTTCTCTTATTGTGAGAGTTTGAGTTTCTCTCTTCATTTTGAGACTTGGGATTCTCCTTTCTAAGGCTTATTTATTGCCTTTTGTGCGAATTGCTTCTCTAGTCTATTTCTACAAGTTTTATCAAGGTTGATAGTTCAAGTAGAGAGTATTTTTTTTCTAGTTCATCAGTTCATTTTATTGGGCTTGATTAAGAATTAATGATTCAACAATGTAAGTTAAGATCGCTCAATCAAGTTGATATTTTTCTCAAGTTAGATATATTATATTACACATACATGTTCTACGAAATTATATTATAACTCACCGACATTTGGAAAAGACATATTGAATTCGAAGGACACAGATTGTGGCCAGAATGACGCTTCGAGTATAGAGCCGGTCGCAAATATATTTACCATTAACTTCATTGGAATAGGGATCTATTTTGGTATTTTAGATTTATTCTTGTCAGAAAATTATCTATATAAATACTGTATGAGCTGTCAATAATCAACGTTCGTTTTTTTCTATAAAAACAAAGAAATTGTATCAAAAACTTTCGCTGAAACCTCGTCTATATGAAATTACACATTTCCTTAACCCAATGAGTAAAAAAAAAAAAACTGATGTACTAAGATTGCCTGAGATCTTTTGGTGCAATGGAGGAGACAATTTTGGAAAGTTCTATTGCAATGAATTGGGTTTGTAGGTCTTAATGGGTCTGTTAGGAGTTGTTTTGAAAGGCCCACCAAGAAGGAAGGAGATCCATTACAAGCAGATCAGCCCAACTAGTTTCTCAACTTCCAACTTAAGATATGTTGAGTTGCCAATGACAACAGGCCACCAAAATCTCTTGTTCTTTTCCCTTTTTCTTAGATCATAAAAATTGGATAAGATATGCTTCCAATTTTAAATATCTGTTATCAGTTTAGAATTCTTATTATTTGCTTTGGTGCAATGCAACTACATAAGTAGCTAAGGTTTCTTTTTGGGGGGGGGGGGGGGGAGGATCTCTATACAATCTCATTGTAGGGATATAAGATTGTGTGCACATCTCACTGTACCCAAATAAAGTATGCTAATGGTAAAACTTCAAATATTGCCTCTCCATAGGTAGAGATGTGTACAGATGTAAAATTACCTCTATAAAACTGTAACTGAACTTCTTTAGGTCTGGCAAAAGTGGGATCCACATTAAGAGGAGGAGGAGGAGTTGTTGCAAAACTTCAAATGTTATCGTTTCTATTTTTCCTTGTTTTCTTCGTTTTAGTTGGATTAGCTATTAGACAAGCAGTTTGATTGGGGAAAAAAAAAAGCTATCAGACATGGGGCAACTATAAATTGTGTATAGAAGTGATTATGTTATTGAAAACAAAATCATGCTAATATTAAACATAAAGTGTTATATATTTTCATAGTCCAATAAACTAAATTATTGATGTTATTCAAGTCTTTCTCCAATCAAATCCTATTAGGAAGTTTATAGAGCTGGAATGAAAGGAAAGAATAAAAGGTAATACTAATTCTTGAATAAGACAATTTCGGACGCTCGATTTTTCAATTATGCCCTATGCATAATCCAACCACATTCGTTGTATATTCTCCAAAATTGTTTAGATAAGACCACCTCATTTAAAATAATCTCATACAGGAACTAGCAAAGTGTGAAACCCATGAAAGAGTAAGCCTACTTTTGGGCCTACAAAATTTAAGAAGAAGAAGATTTAAACATTCAAGGCTTATCCCGGCAGAGATTCTTTTTTCCTTTTTGGATTCGTAGACAATAAATGAATGAATAATAATCAGATGGTAAATCCCAACGCACAAATTTTCTTCCAAAGCAAACAAAAAAGCAAGATTTTTCAGGGCAACTTGCCCTAATACTCCATCTTAATATTCTTCCTCATTTCTCTTTCCGGCCCCCCTTTATTAGCTTCCTTTTCTTTTTTTTCCCCCCTCACTTTTTTCTCCATGAAAAATGGTCCTTTTGTGACCTTAGGATCAATGGTCCAATGATAATGCGGTCTTGGTCAATGTATGTTACTTTCATGGTTTATTGATTAGTGTCAGAGTTTTGTGTGCTCACCTGATTTTCTTCACATGCTTTGAGGATATTAAGGGCTTGTTCATTTTTCGCATTCTGAATGAGTGGTTAGTAGGTGAGACCTTGTTAAAGTGGGTTAGAGTAAGTATGAGCAGATTTGAAATAGTTTTATGAGAGGCTTTGAGTATATTAGAGTAGGTTCAAGCATGGATGAATACTTTGAAACAGATGTATGTTCAACATGCTAAAAACAAATATGCCCTAAATGTATGAGATGTAATTTTGAGGCTTAGCCTTTCATTAAAAATTAAAAAATGATTTAATTCAATTCTAAAAAAAAAAGAAAGTAATCGAATAGTTGAAATCTACTAACCCTTTAATGTGTTACGTATGTAACATTGGTCAATAATACCTATTTTGTCATATCAAAAAAAAAACCCCTCTTCTACATATTTGTGTCTAAATCTTACATGGATCAATCTTGTACCCTCTATCCGTAACAAAAAGAATACATGTCATATTATGCTGCATATATATTACGTTCTTCATTAAAAATCAAGCCTAATACTTTTAAGGTGTTTAAAATAGCAAACAAAAAAAATTAGAAATTTGAGAATTTCAATTAAATGATATGACACTTAACAATACAATGTTATATACAGAAATGGAAGAACTTGTAATGGGTACAAAATCACAAATTTTACACGATGGCGATCTTATCACTTACAAGGAAGGACAAAGAATGGAGTAGAATTGGTACTAATTAAATCACTTCCGAGGACTGTCGTTTAATGCTTCCTTTGAGAAATGATGCATGAGAAGCTCGAGAATGTGGTGTATGCATTTGTTTACCGCCTGTTGACAACACTTAATCAAATAGGGTGAGTTACTTGAGATGCTTTTAGATTTAGGTTCAGTTTGACAAGCAGTTGTTAGCTGTTAATTATTAAATATTTGAATTAGTTGTTTATGTTAGATATTTGTAAAAAAATTGTTTGGTAAAATTAGCTATTTCTGATAAAGTTGTGAGACAAAAAACTAATACTTCAAAAAAGTTATTCTAAAAAGATATTAATTCAAATTAGCTTTTGGATGCAAAAAGCTATCCCAAAAAGTCATTTTACCAAATACTTAAATTAGTTTTTTGACTAGGTTGAATAGCTAATTTTGATCAAAAAACTAGTTTTTGCCAAAAAAACTATTCAAAAAATTATTTACCAAATACTCCATATTTGAAAACTTTTTCTTTTTGAAGTGGCTTTTTTTGTCCCTCCCTATAGTTGATGTACCTCAAGAGGGGCATACAAAATCAACGAGACATAATTTTTGTTAGACGGGCCTAATGAGATTAGGCTCGACGACCACTTAAGTCGCCTAGGGCGACAACCCTTGCTACCCCCTAACCTATATAAAGAGGTTTAAGGGGGTTAGCCTAGTGAGACGCGATGACGTGAATATCATATCTTCCATATTCTCATACTTCTCTCTCATAGCCGAACTACCATCTATCGAGTTCAGGATGAGGTTTGTCTGTCAAGGAGAATGAGGTTTGTATGTCAAGGAGAATGAGGTTCGTCCTCAATCTTCAAATGTTGAGGAGAGTTATTCTTGAACATGCAGTTAGTCCCCATGTTCAGGATCCCATCTCCAATGGATAGTGGGGAGTACTCTTCTCCTATTGAGGAGAGTTATTCCTGAACATGCAGTTAGTCCTCATGTTCAGGATCCCATCTCCAATGGATAGTGGGAGTAATCTTCTCTCCATAATCAGGGTTTTATACCTCTTAGAGAAAGGGGGAGAAACTCCTGGTCCCATACCTCTTCGAGAGAGGGGGAGGGATTTCTCACCGCGGCAGACAAATAATGAAGGTCCCAGGATCCCAAGGACTAAGCGTGGAAGAATTCCTCGACGTTTTTTCAAAATTGAAAAAGAAATATTCTCATGCACTCCATCGGGAGATTAGGGATCTACCTCTTATCAAGAGGCGATTGGCTCACTAAATCACAAAAAGTGACTGGATGTCATAAGGGATGAGATGGACTCACTGACAAGGTTTAAGAACCCCTTGGAACTCCACCCCGATGTCAGTCTTCAAGATAAAACTTCGGGTGGATAGTTCAATTGATAAGTTCAGGCCCGAATATTCCTAACCCTGGTTGCCCATTCGGACTTTGAGTAGTTCGAAATGGGCGTAAAAATTGCTTTTCTTGATGGCAATTTTGAGAAGGAGATTTATATGGACCAACCCATTGATTTTGTATCAAAGGGACAAGAGGACAATGTGCGTCATTCTAAAAGGTCCATATGTGATCTTAAGTGATCTTCCAGTTCTTGGTACTCTAGATTCCATAAAGCCATCTTGGCTTATCTATGGTTTCAGAAGGCCATTGTGTATGTCAAAAGATCAACATGGGGATTGTGTTCCTCACGTTGATGACATACCGTTGACTAGGAACAACTTGGAGATGATTAAAGCTACTAAAAGGTATCCATTCCATGTCTCTGAAACGAAGGACATGGGTGAAACCAGGAATCTCCTCGGAGTGGAAATAATCCAAATCCGTCCCAAGAAGCATACATCAAAAATGCCTTAGAACGATTTTGGGTTTATAATTCCTAACCCATACATACTTCAGTTGAGAAGGGTTCAACCTTAGGTCTTGCTCAATACTCTAAAATAGATGACAAAATAGAGATAATGAACAATGTCCTTAACCCTAGTATCATAGTAAGCTTAATGAAAGCCATGTTATGTACTGACCCGATATTGCTTTGCGGATAATTTGATAAGTCGTTATCAAAGTAACTCAAAACTTCCTGATTGACAAGTCATCAGGAGAATCAAATGCTACCTTCGTGGTATTGATAACTCAGCATTTTGCTATCAAGGAAGCAGACCCCAAGTTGAGAGGATGCTCAAATTTTGATTGGGGTGGTAACTCGGATGAGTCTAAGTTAACCTCAGGACATGTCTTCACCTTGAGTGGGAGAGCCATGTCATAGTGTAGCAAAGAAGCACAGCTGCACAACAATGTCGGCTATGGAGGTAGATTGTGTATCTTGTACCATAGAGACAAAAAGCATTGCCATTGGGTATATATATATAGACTAACAAGGTGATTATGTTCCCTTAACTAAACCCATTCCTAGTAATGTGTCCAAAACTCATTGGTTGAGTCTTAAATTTCATAAGGTTTGGTATCTAGACATGTTCTGTTACGTGATGGACACGTTTCTTTTATGGGCAAGATGCTCATTGTTGTACGTTAGGCATATTGAAATGTTACAGGCTTCTGATTGGCCTAGTCACACAGGCAATCACCCTGACGCTTGAGTAGTGAGTAGGATGAGACTGAATCATATTAGTACTAGGTGTGCAATATTGATTACTCACACTGGAAGTGTGTGAGTGGAATGAATATAGTCGCCTTAGTAAGACTAAGATGAGACTCGAGTGAGTCGAGTATGAAATAAGTTTTTATATTGAAGCCTTAAAAGCCGAATCTTGAGTATCAAGACCAACATTAAGTATGTTGATCTAGTGGCTCGGGTTAGATTTTTGGGTGAAAATCTAGACTGACGATTCGCATGACATAAAGAGTGACGAACCCAGCTAAGTGGGAGTTATGCCGTGACACACATCTCATACTGTGTGTGCTTATGAGGCGACCCATATGTGAGGTGACAATTGAATTCCCTATCACTAGTCACTGTGTGACCCTATGGACGATAACCCTTTGACTTAAAGTTATGATATTAAGTCGAAACTTAATGATGCTACTTTAATGTGATTCTCAAGAACCACGATGTATACGGTTCAGCGAGAACACATTAGGAAAGCAATTAAGCTAAGATGAGATTTCATGAGTGTTTAAAGAAAAGTCTATCCACCATCACCATATCAGCCCGGACGATTATGTTGAGAACATCATCATATGATATATCATGCATAAGGGATCAGAGATGCCACTGGTGATGTTAGGGGTGTTCATCGGTCCAGGACCGGACCGGCCTGGACCGGACCGGCCTGGACCGAAGAACGAAGTTGGGCAGAAGTTCAGACCGAGGACCGGACCGGTCCAAATTCGGTCCGGACCGGACCGGACCGGGATGGGTCCGGACCGGACCGAGACCGGACCGAATTTGGACCGGTCTAGTGTGTACCCTGCAGCTGCAGCAATCAGCAGACCGTGTCAGTGTGTCACCGTGGAACTTGGGCCAGTGTTAGTGTACTATGTACATGAGTTCCTCACTTCCTGCCATTCAATTGATGAAGCATACATAACTTCACCTGCCAAACATTTACCAAACGGTCCAAACCAATACCGTAATACATCCAAACACACACACAAATCACAATTACACAAATCCAAAGCAACCCCCAAACTTAAAAAATTTAATACATGACCGAGGGCCGACTAAACTAAACTTAAAAGTCGATCAAGTGACTCAATCTTCAAGCGAACTTAGCAATGCCGATGCAAATCCCAAACTTGAACGGTTGAAACCAGTCAAACCACTATCTTTGGTCTTGTTCCTCTTGGAGTCTTGGGCTTGGAGAAAGAATTTCTTGCAAGAAGCCAAGAAAGATAGAGTTAGTAAAAATAAAAATTAACAATTAATTTAGCGAAGAAAAATAATAAAGAATAAAGATACTAAGATGGTAATATAACGTAAAATTAACACAATTAAAAGAAAACTACCTCAATATTAAATGTTCAAAGTATCACCCACATCAATTACATTATCCTTAAGGCTCAGCTTACCAAGATCTAAACAATAAAAGAACAAACATAAAAGTTACAACATATAAATATATAATCATATAAAGTAAATAAACGACAATAAAAAAGAAAAAAAAATTGAACATTACCCTTATCAAGGTCCCGTAACTCCTCAAAGTAGTCATCCATATCTAATCTACTACTTGGCCTAAGCCAATCTTGTGCACATATAAGAGCTTGGACCATCTTTTCAAAATCAAACCAAACAAAATTCATAAGTTAATAAAAGATAAATAAGTTATAAGTTTATGATAGAATAAAGAAATATACTGATTCATCATTTACCTTTGGAGTTAAAGAAGTTCTAAATGAATCAAGAGTACGTCCTCCTGTACTGAATGCCGACTCTGATGCAACCGTAGAAACAGGCACAACTAAGATATCACGAGCCATACGAGCCACCACAGGATATCCAGGACCATGCACTTTCCACCATCCCAATACATCATCCCCTACTTCATCCTCTTCAAGTCCCTCATTTAGGTACTTCTACAACTCCGTCTTGATGATGCCTCTTCCTCCATCTGACCCCTTTAACTTCTTTCTTAATTGTTGTGCATAAGAGGTAGTTGCACTACTTGCATTACCCTTCTCAATTTCAGGTTGTGTCCCACTACTCTGCCCACTTTGAGGAGTCAATGGCTTGTACAATTCCCAATACTCATCGAACAAAGTTTCTAATTTTTCTCTCACTTTCGAAACTATAGCACTCCCTTGTACTTCGCCAAACAAATCACAAAGAGAAACCTCAAGACCTGCTAACTTGTATCTAGGATCAAAGATGGGAGCAATATACATCAAAGGGTTCATTTTCTCAGGTGTGCCATAGTACTTATCATATTTCATTCTCATCCTCTTGGCCATTTCCTTAAAGTTTGTGACTCTAGATCCAATCTCCTCAATTTCCTCACTTGCTTCGTCACTAGCGTCAATGGTCTCAACAACTTCCTCCAAGTTGTTTAACATACTATGAATAGCCACAATCTCAAAGAAAAGCAAGTTCGATGTGACATATGAAGTACCAGACAAACGCAGAGTCACATTATAAAAAACCTCCAAAAAAACTAACAAGTGTTTAACTTGTTTCCAATCATTAGAGTTAGGAGGCCTATCTGCATCATCATCTTTTGCTAACTCCACATTATAATAAGGGTCTCTTTTGCTATATTTTGTGAATGCATGCTCATACACTAAAGCAGTGTTAAGCATCTTAAATGTGGAGTTTCATCTAGTGGGAACATCAAGAGACAAAGAAGCCTTGCTCTCAATTTTTTCTGCAATTGCACATTCTTGAAATCGTTGCAACCTACTATGAGATTGCCTAATAAATCTCACAGCAGCTCGAACACGCTTAACTGGCTTTCCAACAACCTTCAACCCATCCCACACAACCAAATTAAGTATGTGAGCTGCACATCTGACATGTAAGAATTCCCCACTAGAGAAAAGAAAATGACAATGTCGCTTAAACTCACCAATAAGGGCATTACAAGCAGTGCTATTGCTCCCAGCATTATCCACAGTAATAGTATACAGTTTAGATGCTAAACCCCAATCATTTAAGCATTTTCCCAGAACAAGAGCAATATCATCACCTTTATGACTAGAAATGGCACAAAAATTCAATATTTTTTTATGCAATTTCCAATCATTATCAATAAAGTGAGCAGTTACAACCATATAATTAATCCTCTGAAGTGAAGTCCATGTGTCAGTTGTAACACACACCCTTTGACATGAATGTGAAAAATATTCTTTCAGTTTCACCCTTTCATCCACATACATGTGATAAATGTCTCTTGCAATGGTAATGCGGGAAGGCATATTAAGTGAAGGACAACAAACAGACATTATTAGCCTGAACCCCGCATTTTCAACAAACCTAAAGGGCAGCTCATCGATTATGATCATTTTGGCTATAGACTCTCTTGCTTCATGAGGATTCAATACCCATGTCTTCAATCTAGCTTCACCCTCATTATTTTGATCTTTTTCAAAAACCAAATGAGTTTGTGTCTGTTTGCTTTGATTATTCGGATTTTCAGGACACTTTGGAAAATCATTTTTCAGGTTCTTCGTTCCGTTCTTACTAGAGTCGGCCTTATATATTTTACCACAGTATTTGCACTTACCGGCCACTCTTTTGCCATTCTCTTTGAGCTCTTCGAAATGTTCCCAACACTCTGCCCTTTGAGTGGACTTTCTAACAACTTGTGTCATACTTTGTGTTCCTCTTTGACTTGCCTGAGTTGCCTCTTCCTCCTCTTCAATTTCAATAGGGTCGTTTGGTTGGTGCTCACTTGGAATATCGGTATCCAAGTCACCCAATTCTTCCCTTGCGGAACTACTCCTCTTTTTGGATTTAGAGCTCGACATCTAGCATTGACCAGCAATTACAAAGATACATAAGTAGCTAACAATATATATATATATATAGATCATGTTACTTTAAAAAAAAATACAAAAATAGCACAACTTACATTTCGAGAACAAGCCGTAAGAGACTCCGTAATGACTAATAAAATCCAAAGTTGAACTTAAGAATTAAACCTGAAAAAGTAAATGTTTTATGTTTATATGGTTACATACTTACATTATAAAACGTGGCATTAAAATAGAAGTAGCCAAGTAGGAATATGCAAGATAAGCTATTGATATGTACACGTAGTTACAACTTACAAGCCTGCTCCATCTATCATCATAATTTCACTACTTACAAGTTACAACATAATTCACTTAATTACTTAAATACTTAAGTCAAAATTGCATTCATATTCCTTTTTTAATAAATCCCTTCTTGTTTTGAGTTGGATTTCAATCTTATTTTTAACATCTATATATATACACATAACACATTCCCATTCATATGTACACATTCCCATTCAAAAATTGCATTCATATTCATATATACACATTTTTTAACAAAAATTGCATTCACATATACACATAACAGTATAACACATTTGACATTCCCATTCAATAACTTGCCAAGAAGAATTACAAATAACCTCAAAATTCATGGAGGCATCACTGCATCAGTCATGTAGATTTCACTGCCTTAAACAAACAATTGAGTCAATTGACTAATTGAGGCAGATTTCACAGTGTCACAACTGAAAATGGATAAGTAGGGGTCTAAAAACCAAACCAGCAAATATCATGAGTTAATATGCACTATATATCACTAATGACTAACAAGAACAACTCAAAATAACACCAAATCTGATAACTATAGAAACAAAACAAACTTCAGAAACCTCTATATCAATCACTGTTGAAGCAAGGGCACAAAGCATTAAGGGATAGCTGAGGTAACATCCCCTCAGCCATTCATAGCATTAAGTATTTCCTTTTCTTTTTTTTTTCTTTTTTTTATAGAGGTGAAAACTCACATTCTTAATAGCAAGAGCCAAACATTTACTATCAAGAAGCTTGTTGGGCATAGAATCAAGGTGATTTCTGGCACATTGGAAGGCTCTTTTTTGCAGAGCAAGGGGCATGTCAGAGGCGAGAGTCACACTTCACAGTTAGAGGGAGGGAGAGAGACGAGAGTTAGTGAGTTACTGACTTACTGAGTTAGCGAGAGGGAGGCTGGAGGCACCACGATGTCGCAGGCTCGCAGTGTCGCCGGTTGCCGTGGACCGTGGTCGGTGGTGGACCTGGTGGTTGCGCCTTGCTGGAGCCTGGACTGGAAAGTCGAGACCCAAGGTCCTAAGGAGAGGTAGACCGTAGACGCACAGTCAGTCGCACACTCGCACAGAGAAGCCGGAGCCCGGAGGCGACTGCCGACTGGCGAGAGGAAGAGACGCAGAGTAGAGAGACCGGAGACGAGAGGCCGGAGAGGACGAGAGGCAGAGAGACGAGGACGAGTGGAGGCGTGGAGCCAGAGGATCTGGGTTGTGGTTTGTGGACTCTGGAGACTCTCCACGGACCACAGTCGACAGAACTCAGAAGAAGTGAGGAGGAAATTTTCAAAACTCAAAAATTGAAAAAAGCCAAAACCCTAAAAAACCGGTCCACGGTCCGGTCCATGGACCGGCCGGTCCGGACCGGAGACCAAAACTGGACGAAACCAGGGCCGTCGACCGGACCGACTAAGCCCGGTCCGGTCCGGTCCAGGGCCGGTCCAGACCGATTAATGAACAGTCCTAGGTGATGTCTTGGGATATTTTTGGGGTATCGTATTTCGTAAAAGTGTTATGTTAGTTGGATGGTAACTTAATATAACACTACTTGTTATTTTTGGTCGCACGTCCTATTCCTGGTATGAAGTGTGAGGAGTTGCGATACATGGAGAATACGTGTTTTACGGCCTAAGTGGTCGAGTGGGAGCTGTTAGACGGACCTAATGAGATTAGGCCCGACGGCCACTTAAGTCGCCTAGAGCAACAACCCTTGCTACCCCCTAACCTATATAAAGAGGTTTAAGGGGGTTAGCCTAGTGAGACGCGATGACGCGAATATCATATCTCCCATATTCTCATACTTCTCTCTCATAGCCGAACCACCATCTATCGAGTTCTCGGGTTTAGGATGTGAAACCCTAATGTGACTCTAGTAGCCGCTTGGTATTCTGATTGGCAAAGACTGGTATTCTTATTATTGTGGACTATTACCGATAGTGTACTTCCGCATCCAGGTTAGTCCTAATTCTTCCTACAATTTAATATAAAAAAATTTTATAGACTAAAATATCTCATAAGATAATTTAATTTCCTACTAATACCTATCGCTATAAATGTACTTTGTAACTAAATATCAATACGTCATATGACTTGATAACTAATAAGATAAGAGTACCCCTACGCCTAGTCCCGAACATCATCTTGAAAAGACACCATCCTATTATGTACCCAATTGGGACATTACACTGAATTGAAGTCATACATCGGGCGTTTAATGAAAAGGAACATAATCTATAAGCATAGTAGGCGAAACTCCTATTGCCACATCTTAGGATGGAATCTCACTTTTGCCAAGGTTGGAGTCTGATTTTTTGTTAGATCTCACGAACATGTGGTATCATAGTCGATGATATATTTGCTAGGCAAAAAGGTGCTGAATGGTGAACTAAGCGAACATAAGAGGTGCAGTAACACGTAGTTGAACTAACAAGCGGGAACACGTTTTCCTTTGGAGTGGCTCGACGACGTGGGTGAGCCCTTTGGGGTACCATGAATAGGCCCATGGGCAAGAGGGATAACATGTGGTGTACACGATTGATACTCCTTTTTACAGAGTAGGTGGCATAGAGATTTGAAGTAAAGTGATATGTGGACTCTATGGAGTAGAGTGCGGGTGCGTCTTGGTGCTGGTTTGACACCTTAGTAAAGGCTTCTGCTCAAATGGGAGCATGTGGATTTGGTTTGAAGGAGACTCACGTGTTAGTGGGAGTGGAGTTCCACATAAGGTATTTAATAATAGATATCATAATTTATAAGCCCAATAAACTCCTTTTTTTTATTACCAATTAATCTTAGAACAAAATCTCATTTAGACTTGTTTTTATGGACTCTGTCTATAATAGACTCCCTGCTTGAACCTTGCCAAAAGTATCTTACTTGGATATCATTTTCAAAATCATGTCAATTGAAAATTTAACTTGATGTTATTGTCTCAAAATAGGTTTTATAATAGCAAAAAATTTAATTAGCCCATTTATTATTATTTTTTTCAATTTCAAAATTGGAAAAGAAATCTTACGAAGAAGTTCTAGTGCTTCTTCTAGTGTTTGTTGACATAATGCCTATTCATTTCAACATTTATTTAACAGCTTACCACTTATTTTACTATCTCTTACCACTTGATACCAAACTCCTAATTGCTCCTTTCCACGTCTTTACACGTATATTTGTAACTGTCTACTGTTTCTAGCCACTGCTTGTTGCTCTAATTAGTTATTCCCTTATCGCTCCTAATTACTTAGAAGTAATTTTAGCTGCTGAAATGAATAGGCTTGTGGCCATATTAGAGTTGAATAAAGCTGATCTAACACGATTACTGATCCAAAATTGAAACGCAATTAAGCAGGTTTGGGTACCGATTGTTCAACCGTTTAATTAAACATCATGACACGTTCAACCCATTTAATTAAATGGGTTAAGTTCAGATCGAAATTCTCAATACGAAAAATTACTTATTTAACCCAATGGGTTAAATAGATTAAATGTCAACCAAATTATCTGTTTATCCTTTGTTTATAATTAAGAACACAAAAAATTAAAAATAAATATGAAATGTGAATTATGATGAATCAGTGACCTTTGGACAGTCTTTGCGCAATGTGGGATGCAAATTTATGTTTTAATAATATGTAATTATAAATTACATAAAAATTTTAATTGGCTAAATGGATAATTAGGTGCGAAACTGAGCTTCTTTGTCCTAAACAAATTAAACGGGTCAACCTATTTTGAAATTAAACCTGTGCTAAGAATCTATGTGATGCATGGAAAATCTCATAAGATCTCTAATATTTCATGCTTATATTTATGTATATGTTCAAATAGATAGAAAGAAAATAGTAATGACAAAATCACATATATTTTATTATTTTTAATAATAATAATTATGTTTTTATGGTAAATAAGATATATAGTATCAAAATGTGTGTATCCGTAATCAATGCATTATTATAATATAACACATTGTTTTTATTAATATTAGAAGTAGTATATAATATATCTTTTTGATCGAAAGTAAGATAATATAATATTGTATCATTATTGAGCATTATCTTTTTATATTTGGAAAGAAAATCTCAAAAATTTTAACGAGTTTTATAAAATCTTGTTTAGATAGAAAATCTTCCATTCATGATACACCTGTCAAAAATTTAAGAGATTTATTTTATTTTAATATATATAAAAATTAGTATACGTTAAGATGTTCTAACCTACTTACTAAACGAATTAGATTTCAACCGAGGATTCTTAACCTATTTTAAACAACACGAACTTGACGAGATTTGACGACAATACACTCATCTGTCTCGAGTCCCGACCACCTCGAGACTCCTTCGTTCCTTTGAATCAGGTAGTTAGCCGCAGTTTCTTTTCATCACGATCAAGAAAGGTAGTGTAGACGGTGGAGACCAGGCACAGGAGAAGAGCCAAGCAAATTATGGTGGCGGGTGATTACTGATAAACTCCTTGTTTCCCGCCTTTCTTCTCTCCTTCTCTCTGTCTCTGTCTCTCTCCTCTCTCAGTCACCATTGTCTTAATCACCCTGTCCCCCTCCAAGGCAAAATTTTTCTTCGTTCCTTCCTCCTCAAACAATCACCAATCCCCAAACCCTTTCACAAAGGAACAGTTTTTTAAAATCTGGGTTTCCTATAAATAACTAATCCTAGATTCCTGGTATATATACAACCACATTGCATTATTTTCTTGTTTACCCAATTAATTAACTTAACAAAGTTTCAGTTTTGTCGTAATTAATGGCAAGGATGCTTCCAAGAACTTGCATTGTCATCGTTCTTCTTTCTAGCTTCATCTTTCTCTTTCTCTCTCCTATTGTCTGGGGTACTTCTCTCTTGAATCTCACTCTACCGCATCAACACCCTTACCCTGAAGAAATAGTTCAAGAAATTTACAGGTTAGCAAGCAAGCTCACATCTTTATGTTAAATCACTTGAAATTTCCACGTGGGTTGTGTTTACATTGTGCTGAATGGAGAGGAGATGCTCTTCAGTCCTTGTTCTGGAACTTGGCTTCTGTACTCACTGTTAAAGTTAATAGAATGGCTCAAGTTCTGTTTTTCTCTGTTTTTAGAAGAATTTCATCTGGGCATTCCTGACTACAGCTTTTGACAATCTATGTTACTTGTTTTTCATTAAATTTTAATCTGGCTATTCTTGATTTTTAGTTGAATCCTGGTTTTTTACAAATGGGGTCTCAGTTTTGTACTTCTGTGGTTACCATAATTTTGAGTTCATTGATGGACGAGGGTTTGTTCTCTGCTTTTCTTGCAGGAGAGTTAATGTTTCCCTCTCAAGGAGGCAAACCCTAGAAGCTCAAGGAAAAGATCAGGTTTCTTGCTTCACTGGTAACCCAATAGATGACTGCTGGAGGTGTGATCCTAATTGGCCTAACAACCGCCAGCATTTGGCTGATTGTGCCATTGGTTTTGGGTACAAGGCATTTGGAGGCAAAGGAGGACCAATCTATGTGGTTACTAACCCATCTGACCCGGACCCAGATAACCCTAAGCCTGGGACCTTAAGAGATGCAGTGAGCCAACCAGGCCCCGTTTGGATAATTTTCGCAGGTGACATGGTCATCAAGCTCAAGCGACCCTTAATGGTTACTAGCTTTAAGACCATTGATGGCCGAGGGGCTCATGTAGAGATCACAGGAGGTGGGTGCATTTCCATAGAGCACGTGACCAATGTGATAATTCACAACATCAATATCCACCATTGTTACCCTGCTAATTCTGATGGTGATGGATTACACATACTTGGCTCAAGCAACATTTGGGTCGACCATTGTTCTCTTTCGAATTGTGCTGATGGCTTAATTGATTGTACAGCGGGATCTACGGCTATCACAATATCGAATTGCTACTTTTCTCACCATGATAAAGTGATGTTACTAGGACATAGTGATGATTACCCTGCAGATCGCGGTATGCAGATCACAGTAGCATTCAATCGATTTGGCGAGGCATTAGTGCAGAGAATGCCTAGATGTCGATTTGGGTTTTTCCATGTTGTTAACAATGACTATACGAGCTGGGGAGAATACGCAGTTGGCGGAAGCTCTAGTCCAACTATCAACAGCCAAGGGAATCGATACATAGCACCACCAAACCCAAATGCCAAGGAGGTAGCTGACCACGTTCTAACAAGTTTGAGTCACAAGCATTACCTTTTTACTAGTGATTCTTTGAGAAAGTCGAATGTCCCATTTACATTTGTCACCACTATCTATCCATGTTCATTTTATTGCCTTTCCATAATTTGCTTTAGTAACAAAGTTACATAAGGTTCCCTTCATCTAGGATGAGAGCTTATGGGCAACACAAAAGCATGAGCTGTAAGATGCCAAGGAATTATGGTAACATTGCTAGTGAGCCCACGTTATCCATTGGCCTTTAAAGTCTAAAAGGTAAAGGCTCATAGACTTTTGTCAAAACCATTGCAACACGCATGCTTGCATGGACACATATATTCTTCGGCTCATTCTTAGGGAGCAACAAACTCTCCGGCAAGCACAGTCGTAGCTCCTGGGCATATCTACTGAACTCGGGCCCTATGAAATGGACCCAAGTTTTGTATACACATGCACATGCACACTCACCTAGTTTTGCTTCTTACTAAACTTAGGCCCAACAAAGTCAACCCAACTTCACAAGCACACACAAGCGTCCAAGTAGATGAACTTGTGCTAAAATGGTAATATGTGAGAAATCAGTTTTAGCATTGCCATTCTGCTTCACTCATCCCAAAGAAACATGATAACTAATTGAAGAAGTTGTCAACTTATATACATTTGCTAATATGTGCATTTGTTTTGGCAAGGAATATTGCAGGTGACAAGGCGGCTGGACACAAAAGAGAACGAGTGGGAAAGATGGAATTGGAGGACAGACGGTGATCTAATGGTGAATGGAGCCTTCTTTGTGCCCTCTGGTGATGGAGTAAATGCTCATTATGTTCTTGCATCAAGTGTGGAGCCCAAATCTGCAGCTGTTATTGACCAGCTTACTCTCAATTCTGGCGTTTTGCTAGCCAATGGGTATGTTTTTCTTCATCTATCTTCTTCACTTTACGGCTGCTGCTTGATTTAATTTGGTGGCATTATTAATGCCCCTGCTCATCGGCAGTGATCGGCACCACGTTCGTTTGTGCATAAATTGTTTTATTGTGCGATCTTCTTCACCAAACTAGCTAGATATTTTCTAGTCTTTGTCCTACACATTTATTAATTGATTCTTTTCTGGATAGTAATGCAGTTATGAATGATTGATGACATTGATCAGTTGATAATGACAATTGAATTGCTCGATAAAGCATGATTAATTATTTGGTACCAATAGAGGTTAGTTCAAATGGTTTTGTATTTATTGATTTGTTCCCGTTAAGTAAGATATCAAGTTTGAATCTTGTACATGGTCAAAATTTGTGATGAGAGAGTTTTTAACCCTTATGAGTCAATAATAACTCAAGTTCAGTAAAATGTAGATCAAAAGACCAAAAAATTCAACAGTCCTTGGGTCCATAAGCACTATAAGGATTGTCATTAAGGGCTCTCACACCAAAAAGCACTTGCTTCAGTAGTATATAGTCTAGAGATTCATCCTATACATCGGTCACAAAACCTCCCCTCTCATCAGTCCTAGACAAAAGCCTGTAATGAGGACCAATGGGAGGAGCACCTTGTCTAAGCCCTCCCCCACAAAATAGCTTTCGCCCATGAATAGTCTGATCTGTCCCTTCATAGATGCAGGAAAAGAAACCAAGGAAATGCAGAGAAAAAGAACAAAGTAGAAGAGGAAGAAGAGACATATTTCTCCTTAAGGGAGGGATGTCCCTCCAAAGCTCCCTAGTAGGGACTTGTGTGAGTGTAGGATCATTCTCTGTGGGGATGGGATTAGCTAAAATTGTCAGTTGTCTTCGTTTCAAGGCATCCATTATAAAGTCTCGCAAATGTGAGCTTGTTAGAATAATACTAGGAATTTGAATGTTATCATTCTAAAATTAATATAACTATTGGAATAAAACAAGATAACAATGTCCGATTGTTGCTTTCCTCTATACATACTACAATGACGAGAACATCAATAACATCAATGTGGATTCAATTCAACAGAATTTGGGATACTCAAATTTGGAGGACTTTATTTCCCAAAGCAGCAAGATTGATATTTCTTTTTTGTGTCACTAACTTTTGAAGGAAGGAGGGAGTGCCTCCCCCCCCCCCCCCACCCCACAAAAAAAGTAACAACTTCTCACGTAGTCTGTTTTCAACATACAATAATTTCAAAGAAATGACCTCCTTTTCTTTTCCCCTAAAATTGATGCTTGTTTGTTACAAATGGGTTGGTCATACTGCTTAAAGAGTTAACCTGTCCAACTGTGCATTTGTTTGCATGGCATGTTGATGTAGTTATCATACTGAAAAAACTTTATGATGACATTGAAATTTAGGTGCAGAAGTCCAAATTCTGTGTAATGTGGAAATGTGGTATTGAAATTACAGTAACTTGGGGGGCGTTAATGGAAATTTGTATGGTATTATTTTGTCTGATGGGGACTAAATAGTCCAACCTGACAAGGATCTGACTCATATTTCAGTTCGAGTGAACCTTTCAGTTCATTTAGTACTTGGAAAAATTAAACAGCCACTGGTTCAATTCAAAAGACTATCTTATCTGAACGGCAGCTTTTGACTAATCCCCTGTCTCTTTCTTTTCTCCAAACCTTCTCCCCTTCTTTGTGACTTTGTTATTGTAACTACTTTTATTAAATTTTTTTTTTCCTGAAATGCATGACAGGAATAGCCTGCTTAAGGAATTTTTGGGTTAATTCGTTCTATTTAATGTGTCCAATGCAGTAGTTAGCAGTTGTAGCATGAAGACTACTATTTTTTTAAAATAGTTATTCAACAAAAAGGCTAACGACTTTCAGGCACTTTTGGTCTGTATCACTAGAGTTGTTGGTTCCCTTTGGTTTTTGATAACATCTGCAGAAGCGAAAGGAGGTGGGGGTAGGGCCGAAAACCGAACCGAAACGTTCAGTTAACTGAAAATCGGTTATCCGAATTTTTTGATTTGGGAAAAATGTGAACCATTGCCGAACTGAAAAACTCGGTTAACCGGATTTTGGTTCGGTTACCGGTTGACCGTTAATTTAATTGTTAATTTTCAATTTTCACTCTCTTTTTTAATTAATTAAACTATTTAAGATACCAAATATTAATTTAAACATTATTATATGTTTAGTCTTATCTTTAATAATTCTAAAATCTACACTTGACCAATATAAAGTTTATTTTTTTTAAATAAAAGTGTAAGTCTTGGTCTCGGTTAACCGTCGGTTAACCGTGCGATTAACTGAATTTCAAATGGTCAAACCGAAACCCCAAATTTTTTTTGATTGGGTTAACCAAGCCAAATTTTCCAGAAAAATCAAACCGGTTTTTGGGGTTTGATTTTTCGGTTTTTCGATTCGGTTTTTGGGTTTCGGTTTTTTTTGCTCACCCCTAGGTAGGGGTGTTCTGAGTTGGTGATATTAATTGTTGTTGGATTGTTGTGTTTTTGTTTGTAGTTTTTTTATGCTTACTTGTACCGAATTAGCCGTTTGGCTTGAAAATAATAGCAAAAAAAAGGTGGCGCACGGGAGAAATAGGGGGTTTTGGGGACCAAATTAAAAAGTGAAGGAGAATAGTATCATAGTCTTCATTCTACAAACCTGAAAGTTTGGTATAATTTAGCTTTGGTAGTTATTCGCATATGTCTCGGTGGATTGTCTTACTAAAGTAACCCTCCTTTGTGCTGAACTCTTCCTCGTCTTAGAATGTGTAATAAAGCCTTTTACAAAAATGCTGACTCGTTATTGAATGTGACTGATCATGTACATTCCGAAAATAACTAGAGTCCTTATGAAAAGTAGTCTTTTTGGGGGGGGGGGGGGGGGGGGGAAAAGACTAGATGGATTACAGATGCAAGGGTATTTAAAGCAGGGGGGGGGGCCGGAAGGCGCCCCCCCCCGCGGGGGGGGG
>JACYFF010031952.1:16978255-17000478 GCA_017589665.1 Selenicereus undatus | reverse complement strand
CCCCCCCCCCCCCCCCCCCACAAGGTAGAACCTGGCATCTGAAATGCATCTAGGCATTTGAACTCACTACTTCCACCCTGAAATTAAGTTAAAACATGCTTAGACCTCTCTGTAGGCAATTTTGTCCATGATTGCATGGTCATATGAGTCAAAGTTAGTCAACCATTTTTCTCTAATGAATTCAGGGGCACAGGATACGACATAGCAGGCCCAGGATCAAGAAGTGGAGGCATTAGCAGCAGTGGCGGTGGTGGGTTCATCCCTGGTGGTGGTGGTGGTGCTGTCCCTGGTAGCACGTATGGCTATGCTCCTCCAGGATTTGGTGGAGAGGGAGGCTACTTTGGTGGTGGTGGGGGGTGGTTTTTTAGCAGTGCACCTCCTCTACACTCTCATCGAACCATTATTATTTTTTCTAGCCTAATTATTTTCACTTTTTAGACCTTCACACATTATTATCCATCTCTTTTACAATTGTTATTAAGCTAGGTTATCTATAGTAATTAAAATTTTGTTGGCTCAGCTATATGAGAATCAACTGAAATCAAAGAGTACGAGGTGATTTTTAATTATTCATACACCAGTTTTTTTTTGTTTTTACAAATAGGTAATGTGAACAAGTAATACAAAATAACTACCCAAAACAGCTAACATCAATGCATAATACAAACGGTTAAATACACCATAATTTTAACGGCTAATGGATAATATATATAGTCAAATACACCATAATTTTAATCCCACATCTAAACTCAAAAAAACATTGACTCAATTGCCCGCCAAATATGAATGAGAATCAAAAGTTGAAACAGTGAAATCGTTTTTTTTTCTCTCCAAGCGGCCAATGATATTGAGTGGGTCCCACTTGCCGCTTTCCGCGGCACCGTTGAAATTACACTACGATTGGAAACTGTAATGGCTTATATATGAAGCAAATTGGTTCATGTCCTACATGATTGCAGTTTTTGAGTTAAAGTAAAATGAAAAGGGCTTTTCAAAGTTTGGTAGGAACCTTCAAATGATAAAGCATGCCTAGATGTTGTATTTTTTTATTTTTTTTAAAATTTTTGCTGTGAATGGACTTTGTTCTTAGTCCAACCTTTTTATTTTTTATTGGCTCGGGACTGTTAGTGCTTCCTGATCCAGAAAAGATGATTTTCTTGGTAAGGCCCACGTATTTTCAATCGTAGGTGAGGTCCTATTAGGCATAGTGGGCCCTAGCGGGACCCTTAGGGCTCCCACTAGAGGCCCAAACGGAGCAAGTAGTCAGCAGCCCATTTTGGGAGTTTCCAAGCACGAAATTACTATCTTACCCTCTGCTGTATAAGGTATAAATACTCACCTACCCATATCGAAAGAAGAATTCGCACTCTGACACAATTTCCTTTACATTATCTCTCTTTACTACATTTATCTCTCATTTGGACCCTCCTTTGTCTTGACTGTCGGAGAGGCGATTCCCAGATCACACTCGATGGTGCCCTTTCTGCAAGTCCCGCATAGGAGGAGAGGACCGTCAGCTGATCTGCACTTGCCATCACGTAAACCCGATCTCTCGTCCTACGTTATCTCCAACAACGCATAGGAAGTTCCCGAAACAGATTTGGCATCGTCTGTGGGGAGAGATCGGTGAGCGATGGTGGTCAGTGAAGCCACACGAGCATAGGCCATGAGAGATAAAGCGCCCGCAACGTAAGCCCCAGCTCCTCCCGAGGTCGAGGACGCCTCAGAAAGTTCTTGGACAAATCATCGTTCGGTCGGCCAGTACTCGACCGAGCGAGAGGCCTACGTCACGGTGGACGCACTCAAGAACTTCATGTCCACCATGACCGACACCATAATGCAACAAGTCTCCGAGCAAGTAAAGAAAGCCATACAGGCCGTGAGCTCCGCGAGACCTCTTCCTCATTTGAGTACGTGCCCACCACACGCTGCGAGCCCTCCCATAGACATGCCCCTGTGGTGTCCCACCGCCATAGTGAGGGAATGAGATCAGCCCCCCACACTAACAGAAACGGACGGTTGCCGGGAGAGAACTGAGATCATTCCATTGTGACCAACGCCCTACATAGCCACTGCTCAAGCCATGGACGGCCGACAAAGTCAACCACGGCCTCAACGCCGTATGCTACGCACTACCGATGAACCGCCTGATTCGAAGAGCATGAGCAAACCTCTAGGCCTCAGTCATCATTCTCATCATTCTTTCCATGTTAGCATTAATCATTCTCTTCGCATTATTATTGATTCTCCTTTCCTATTTATCAATATCAGTATAACCAGGAGGAGGTTGAACTTGAGCTATAGGAGGTGGAGGTCCAGGTGCATTAGGCACACCTAAAATAGTTGGTCTCTGAAAGGAATTTAAGGGATGAGAGACAGGATGGGAGTCGTTTCTAGGAAACACCCTAGATTGAGAGTTAGGAACCGTAGCATTTGGTCCACGATTCCATGAAAAGTTAGGGTAATTTCTCCATCCTGGGTTGTAATAAGGGGAAAATGGGTCATTCTTATGTGTCTGAAAGGCCATACTCACTTGCTTTTGTTCAGTTGCTAACTGATGAGCAAAAGAAGGACAAGCACTCCAAGAATGATCTAGGGTCTGCCAATTAGAACAAGACACTGTAGAAGTCTGAGACAATTGAGACATCTGGGGAGATAATCCCTTCAACATGTTTTCTAAAACAGCTATCTTAGACTTTAAGTGACTTACATCAGAGACAAAATGCAAACCACCCCTTACAAATGTAGAACTCAGGCTGTCATCACGAGCGGTTTTCCACTGCATGGTTTTCTCAGCCAAGTCCTCTAAAAACTCCCAAGCAGCTGTGGCGCTCTTAGAAAGAAAGCCACCCTGACACATGGACTCTACCATGGTCCTTGTCTGTTGGTCAAGTCTTTCATATACAATCTGACACAAGTGTGCTTGCTCTAAACTATGATAGGGCATTGGGCCAACAAAGTTTTGAACCTATCAAAATATTTCCAAAATGATTCCATATCAAGTTGCACAAATTGATTGATTTCATTCCTCAGCTTAACAGTCTTGGCATTAGAAAAATATTTTCTTAAGAACAATCTTAAAAAATCATTCCAAGAAGTATTAGAATTAGCAACTAAGCCATACATCCAACGTTTAGCAGAATCTTTTAAAGCAAAAGAAATCAATTTCATTCGCACAACATCAATGGGAATATTAGGGAAATGCATCATATAACAAACTTCTTCGAATTCACTCAAAAATAAATAAGCATTCTCTAAACCTGTAAATTTAGGGAGCATACGGGTATAATGCAGTTTTAATTCGAATATCACATTTGGTGCAAGATTAGGCATGACAAAGCATGATGACAAAGCACTCCTATGAGGAAAGAAAATATCACTCAAAGTCGTTTCTTATGGCATATTTTCTAACTCAAGCTTAGGTTCAGGTTCGGGTTCTAGGTTAGGGTCGGACTCACTCATAACGAGTATCTGATTTTCAGGGTCTCTAACCCAACTAGTTATATAAACCTCACACCCTCACAAAAGGTCATATTTTTGGTCTTTTCTCTTTCTATTGTTTTTTTTGGATTTTTGATTTTTTCTTTTTTTTCGCTTTTCTTTCAAGCACAAAATTAAATCAAAATGTTTCTCAACCCTAAAGATGATTTACAAACAAAAGGTAGCCAAATCAAAAAGTTAATCAATCTCTAAAATAAAGATAAGACAAATCCCAACAAAAACCAAATTCAAATTACTAACTCAATTCTAAAACTACAAAACAACAAAATAAAGCATCTAAAACCATGAATCAATACTAAGTCGTTTGTTTTTAGAGTTTTTAAAATGATTTTTTTTTTATTGGAGTTTCAAGTTTTTCTAAATTTTTATGGATTTTTGGATTTTTTTAAAGAAATGAACTAAATGAATCACGACTAATAACGAATAAGCAAAGTACGTCAAAGTATAAGCAACTAACAAGAACATAACTAAGAAAAAGAAAAATGCTCAAACTGAGGGAAATAGAAACTTGCTATTTTGTTTTTGAAGTTTTAAATATTTCAAATTTGTTGTGGTTTTCAAGTTTTTCTAATTTTTTTAAATTTTAGGCTTTTCTAATTTCTTTTTGAATTTTTAAGTATTTTAAGAAATGCACTAAATCAAGTGGCAACTTAATAACAAAATAAAACAAGTTCTATGCAACCTAATAATAAAGTAGCTACGAAAAAGAAAATGCAAACTAAACTTATGCCTTCGTCCCAAGCAATGGCGCCAAAAACTTGAAAGGTAATTTTGAATGAACAAAAATGAAAGTCGCAAGCATACAACTTTCGCTGTAGTACTTGAAGGTCGTGTCCTTGGGGACGAGGATGAGATTGAGGTCACAGTCAACTAAACCATCCTAAGTAGAATTAAATTATCCTAGCAATGAAATAGGCTAAAGTAACTGCTTATTTTATATCTTTTTTTCACACTTTTTCAAAATGGCAACCAAATAAAGAAGGTATTCAAGCAAAACAAGAACGGTTCAAAGCTAAGTACTCACATACCCTATTCTAAACTTACCTAACATACAAATCTGTGTCATTAGATAAACATAATAACGAGGTAAAATAAGACTAAAGGAATGAACATTCACTCATTGAAATTACTATTGTTAACAAAATAGCAAAATAGCAAAACAACACCAAAACAGAACCTCAACTAGCGAGGTAAAATTGAACCAAACAGGGGTGGGGGAGTAATAGAGCCGAAACAGGGCCATCAACAACCATTAT
Organism: Selenicereus undatus; assembly: GCA_017589665.1. NCBI lineage: Eukaryota > Viridiplantae > Streptophyta > Magnoliopsida > Caryophyllales > Cactaceae > Selenicereus > Selenicereus undatus. The sequence continues at coordinate 16,995,721 of JACYFF010031952.1, read as the reverse complement.
CATCATCAATCAATTACCATCAGCAAGCAATAGGAAACCATTCAATCATCATTATCAGAAAGTAGACACAATAAGTTGCAGCAACAGAGAGTGAAGAAGAGCCAAATTTACAAAACTCTCTGACCCATTTCGACCATCAACATCTCTAACTCACAGGGGAATGCAGGGAGCATCAACCAAGAACTTGCCCAGCACGCGAATAGGGAAAAGATTCAAGGGAAAAGGGGATACGCAAATAGGGAAAGGTGAGGAGGAAAACAGAGCTCAAGGCATCCCTGCTTTGCAGCTCAGCCAAACACAAGCAACTCTATTTTTGGAGCGCCAACAACCGCAAACAATGGCGGAATCGCCATTACCAAGCCACCAAAATTCAAACAGGGGAGGGGAAAAACTAAAATTAAACAAATTCGAATCTAAAATCTTGTAATAGGATACTGAGAATCGTGATTAATGAATGGAAAATTAACAAAATAAGATTAATTAAATGAATTTGGAAGCTGAAATAGATCTAAAAAGACGAAAAGAACAGGAACCCTAATTTTACCAATTACTGAAAACTTTAAAAAAAAAATCGAAAATCTGAGGCTGAAACTGATTCCAAAAACTCTAACCCTAACTCTGGAGCCAAATTCTTCAATTTATAGTCGAACCTGCTTCAATTTCGACCCTTTATTCATGTGAGCCGTGGATGATGATGATGGGGATTTGCGGGCAATTACTGCACGAAATCCAGTGATGGGTGAGAACGATGGTGTGCTGGCAGTGCTACGCTGGCAGTGGATGAGGATGAAGGAGATGGTGGTGATGGTGAGGATGTCGATAATGGCAAGTAGAGAGGGAGATGAGATCGAAGAGGAAGAGAGGGGGTCGGGGTTTTTGGTTGAGTGAGGAGAGAGAAGATGAGAAGATTAAAAGGGGGGGAAGCATGTCGGGTTGGGGGGAAATTTCGGTTTTCCTTTTATTTTTCTTCTTTTCATTTTTTTGGGCTAAAAAAAGGGGCTTAAGGATTAGGTTAGGTTTGAGTAATATGGCTCACTGCTTTATTTCCGACATTTTTCATCTTTTTTCTTGCATTTTTTTCTGAAACTATTCAATACCTACAAAACATCATAAAATCAAATAAAAACCTAAAAAATAAGAATTATTACGAGCATAAATCGGGTATAAAAGTATCGGAGAAATAACATATTTTTTGTACGAACAAATATCCCCGCACCAAGATTTTGTTCGTCCTCGAGTAAAATAACCAAACTAAGTAAAAAGAAATAGAACATAAGAGAAAAGAAAGTCTTAACTCATTGCTGTAGGAATCACGGTTACATTTAGCGTATGCAACAAGCTCTTTAAACCCCTTGGTCTCCCAAGTGGACGAGTGAGGTCCTGTGAGGGTTTTCAAGTGAAATACCCACAAAAATTATTCCAAAAAGAAAATCTTTTTTGATTTTTTTCTCAAAGCTGATATGTTCAAAATTTAGGGAAAGATAGATACACGTTCTAATAACCTAAGTGACTCATGTAGCCAAGTTATCGACCTGCATATAAACAAAATGTACTTCAAAGCCCTCTACCCCATAAATGACGTCAAAACACTAATTTTTCACCCCACTGTACATCAAGATTCTGAATCCATCCAAGTGCTCGTGTGCAAATGTATCATTATCCCAAGGCTCAGATTTACCAGAATTAGACTCAATCCCACTTGACTGACACAACTACATTATTGACATATTAACATTGGAAGCAAGCTTTTCCAGTAGCAGTATTGCCTTAAAGGGTAACACCCAGTAGCACATGCCTCAAAGGGATACTTGTCATTCCAAATTTTATTTCATCCTTTTCTTTTTCTCTTCTTTATTCATTATTTTCATTCATTATTTTCTTAGAGTAATCGTGTCACAAGCAAGTGGGAGAATCATTCATGGAAGCCTAAGACCTGAAGATAATGATGAAGGGACAAACAAGGATTGGATTGCACATCTATAATGAACAATTGGAGTTAGAATTAGAGCTTAGAATATCACACTAAGGTCGGAGACCTTTCACACACATGCTACTTACATACAAGCTAATAACCAAAGCACAGCGGATTCAAGCTAGTTAGAAAGAGTACAAACATCCCCAAAAAAAAAACAAAAATCTTTTTTGGATTTTTCAAAAATTTCAAAAAAAAAAAGTATGTACAAATGAGCACTTCACCCCCACACCAAAATCTCACAATGTCCTCATTGGGAGTGGGAAAGAAACAGGAATAGCGAAAAGAAAAATCTAAAAAGAGAACACATGTTCAAAAATAAAAACAAGACTCGAAAACAAAACAACCAACATATAAAAAGGAAAGCAATCAACTATGCAAAAAGAAACTGGACTAAGACAAAGAAGAAGAAGGGCAAAGAACAGAGAAGAAGAGAGAAGAGGAGAAGGAATTTATTGCAAACCAGGTCGCGTGGTAAGTACACCCAAGCTATCTCACATCACAATCACCTATCAGGGCTTGGTTCGTGGAGTATTAGACACTCCACATCTTCTTGGCTCGGCAACTCTAGAAATTGTTTCAAATGCTGGGCATTCAGTTTGAAGGTAACACCACTCTGAGGATCCTGAACTTCAACTGCACCATAGGGAAAAACATGTCAGACAATATAAGGACATGTCCATCGGGACCTAAATTTCCCTAGAAACGGATGGAGCTTAAAGTCATACAAGAGTACTTTCATTCCTGGGGCAAACTCTTTTCTAAAAATATGTTGATCGTGAAACAACTTCGCCCTCTCTTTGTAAGATCGAGTACTCTCATAAGCCTCAGCTCTAATCTCATAAAGCTCACTCAGTTGCAGTAGTCTCTCCCCACCCGCCACAGTCAAGTCATAATTAAGCTTCTTAATGGCCCACCAAGCTTTATGCGCTATCCCCACAGGTAAATAATAGGGCTTACCATAAACTACCCTATAAGGTGACATACCTAAGGGAGTTTTGAAAGCGGTCCTATATGCCCAAAGAGCATCCACTAGCTTGTCAGCCCAGTGTTTCCTATTCCTACTCATTGTCTTTTATAAAATCTGTTTGATCTGGCGATTGGACATTTCAACTTGGCCACTGGTTTGAGGATGATAGGGAGTAGCAAGCCTATGGACTATGGAATACCTCTTCAGTAAGGTATCAAATGATATTTTATTAAAATGGGTGCCCTAATCACTACTGATAGCACGGAGCATACCAAATCGAGCAAAAATGTTCTCGTTAAGGAATTTCACAACGACCTTAGCATCATTGGTCCTAGAACGGATGACCTCAACCCATTTAAAAACATAGTCCACGGCTAACAAAATGTGCTCATTCCCAAAAGAAGATGGAAATGGTCCCATAAAATTAATACCCCACACATTAAAAATCTCCACCACAATGACGGGGTTTAGTGGCATCATATCTCTGCTGCTTATTCTGCCCAACTGCTAACATCTAGGGCAACTCTTGTAGTACTCAAATGTATCATTAAATAGAGTAGGCCAGTAAAAACCACATTAAAAAACCTTGGTTGTAGTCTTTCCACCAGTAAAAGGCCCCCTACATGCCTAGTCATGACAAAAAGAAAGGACACTTCTCACCTCATGGTCGGGAATACACCTCCTAAAGACTTAATCAGAGCAGTACTTAAACAAATAAGGATCATCCCAATTAAAGAATTTCACAAGGTGGAAGAATCTATCCCTGTTATTCTTAGTCTAACCCTCAAGGATCCCACCAACAACTAAATAATTCACAATGTCAACATACTAAGGATCAGGGTGAACAGCATACAATTGCTCATCGGGGAAGCATTCAGAAACGCTGGACTCACTTTCTCTATCATAGAGAATCCTAGACAGATGGTCAGCTACAAGGTTCTCAGACCCTTTCTTATCCTTAATTTTACAGTCAAATTCTTGCAAAAGCAAAATCCATCTCACAAGTCTAGGCGTAGCATCCGTCTTAGAAAAAAGGTGCTTAAGAGCATAGTGGTCAGTATAAACAATCCCATGAGACCCAATCAGCTGGGGTCTAAACTTTTCAAAACCAAAGATCACAACCAAAAATTCTTTTTCGGTAATAGTGTAATTCAGCTAGGCATCATTCAGTGTGTGACTAGCATAGTAAATAAAATGGGGGTTCCTTATCAATAGGCTGTCCTAGAATAACCCCAATAGCATAATCAAATGCGTCACACATCAACTCAAATGGTTCTCCCCATATGGGAGGATGAAGAACAAGAGAAGAGGTTAAGGCATCCTTAAGCTTAGAAAATGCCTCAAGTCACTCCTTAGAGAAGTGAAATGGCACATCCTTAACTAGCATATTGGACAAAGGCTTTACAATCTTACTAAAAAATCCTTAATAAAACAACGATAAAAGCCAGCATGTCTAAGGAAAGACTGCACCTATTTCACACAAGTGCGAGGGGGAAGATTAACAATCAGGTCATTCTTAGCTTTGTCTACCTCAATTCCATCTCAAGAAATAATGTGTCCTAGGACTATACCCTTTTCAACCATGAAGTGACATTTGTCCTAGTTTAAAGTCAAGTTTTTCTCCCTACACCTCTCCAACACTTTTCTTAGATTAGACAAGCAACCATCAAAAGAAGATCCAAAGACGGAAAAGTCATCCATAAAAATTTCCATACATTGCTCAACTAGCTTTGAGAAAATAGAAACCATGCATCTTTGAAAGGTAGCAGGGGCATTGCACAGTCCAAATAGCATTCTTCTAAAGGCATATGTCCCAAATAGACAGGTGAAAATAGTCTTCTCCTAATCCTCATGAGCAACAGAGATCTGGGTATAACCGGAATATCCATCTAAAAAGCAATACAAAGAATGTTCAGCCAGCCTTTCTAGCATTTGATCCAAGAAGGGGAGGGAAAAATGGTCTTTCCTAGTGGCAGCCTTCAATTTTCTATAATCTATACACACACGCCACCCATATTGAACTCAAGTAGGGACTAACTCGTTCTTTTCATTCCTAATCAGGGTAATAATAGTCTTCTTACGAACAACTTGAACAGGACTAACCCACTCACTATCAGAAATGGGATAAATAATCCCATGGTCTAACCATTTTAGCACTTCATTCTTAACTACTTCCTGCAAGGTAGGGTTCAAATGCCTTTGGCAGTCACGATAGGGCTTAGCATTATCCTCTAAATGAATTCTATATTGCATAATAGAAGGGTTAATACCCTTGATATCCCCTAGGGTCCATCCTAAAGCTTCCTTGTCCTCCCTAAGTAAAGTAATCAGTTTGTCCTCTTGATCCCAATCCAAATCAGAAGCAATAATGACAGGTAAGGGTTCATCGGGCCCTAGAAATGCATACGTAAGAGAGTCAGGAAGAGGTCTTAATTCAAGAGCAACAGGGAAAACAAATTCAATAACAGATTCAAAAACAGCAGTGAGCAAACAATCAGCAGTAGAGCACAAGTCATCAAATTCAAACACATCATATTCAGGCTTATCATCTATGAGAAATGACTCATACTCAATAGCAAATACATCATTGAAAGCATCATCGAATATAGAATCTTCTACCAGTTAAGAGTAGAAAATTCCATAGCATCAAATCCAGAAGGCTATCTTTGCATGTTAAAGATGTTCAATTCTAAAGTCATGTTGCCAAAAGACAGTCTCATCATACCATTCCTGCAATTAATGAGCGCATTGGCAGTGGCCAAGAAAGGATGCCCTAGAATGATAGGAACTTGCCTAGCCAAGTCGAACACCTTTCCAGTTTTAATCACAGCGAAGTCCATTGGTTAAATAAATTCACCCACTCTAATCAGCGCATCTTCTGCTATCCCTCTGGGCACCCTAGTCGATCTGTTAGCCAGTTGAATGACCATCTTGGTAGGTTTCACCTCAACAAACCCTAGCCTCTCATACTCAGTAAAGGGTATCAAGTTAACACTAGCCCCTAGGTCAAGCAATGCTATGTGAATAAGTTGGTCCTCTATGACTATAGACATAGTAGGGCAACTGGGGTTCTTATACTTCACCGGGATCTGAGAAAGGATAGAATTAGCATTAAAGGTCAGGAAAGCCTTCTTAGGTACACCAGTTGATCTCTTGGTCGTACATATCTCCTTTAAGAATCTAGCATATGGAGGCATCTGCTGAATAACATTGAGTAAGGGAATGTTGATTTTTACTTGAGAGAAAGGCATTTGAATTTTCTCAGAAGATGAAGGGGATGAAGAATCCTTAGAAGGTGAAAAATTTGCCAAGTTAGAGGAGTCTTTCTCTTTAAGCTCCTCTTTCTTAGAAGGTGACTCGGGAGGGGAGGGATTATCTGAAGCATTGGGGACACCATCAGTAGCATCCCCTGACTGACTGGATGAACCAGTCTCTGGAGGAGAAGAGGAAGAAGAATTTTGGAAGAATTGGTGACGATACCTGCAAGGTTAATTACAATTTCTCACTTGGTTATCAATCTCTCGACCAGAACAAAGAGATATAACCGCATTCACTTTCCTCATAGGCTTACTAGGGTTACCAGAAGAAGGAGAGGCGTGACCCTTAGGGTTCAGCCCAGGTTGACTCGGGAAAGTACCTGGTTCCTTAGAAGATGATGCTAACTGGAAAAACTGTTTGGTCATCATTCTCTTCATTCTTTTCATGTTAGCATTAATCATTCTCTACACATTGTTATTGATTCTCCTTTCCTATTTATCAATATCAGTATAGCTAGGAGGAGGTTGAACTTGAGGTATAGAAGGTGGAGGTCTAGGTGCATTAGGCACACCTGAAAAAGCTGGTCTCTGAAAGGAATTAGAGGGATGAGAGACAGGATGGGAGTCGTTTCTAGGAAACACCCCAGGTTGAGAGTTAGAAACCGTAGCATTTGGTCCACTATTCCCTGAAAAGTTAGGGTGATTTCTCCATCTTGGGTTGTAATAAGGGGAGAAGGGGTCATGCTTAGGTCTCTAGAAGGTTACACTCACTTGCTTTTGTTTATGTTCTAACTGATGAGCAAAATAAGGACAAGCACTCAAAGAATGATCTAGGGCCAGACAATGAGAACAAGACACTGTAGAACTCTGAGACAATTGGGACATCTGGGCAGATAATCCCTTCAACATGTTTTCTAAAACAGCAATCTTAGACTCTAAGTGACTAACATCAGAGACAGAATGCAAACCACCCCTTACAAATCTAGAACTCAGGCTGTCATCATGAGCAGTTTCCCACTGCATGGTTTTCTCAGCCAAGTCCTCTAAAAACTCCCAAGAAGCCATGGCGCTTTTAGAAAGAAAGCCACCCTGACACATGGACTCTACCATGGTCTTAGTTTGTTGGTCAAGTCCTTCATACACAATCTGTCACAAGCGTGCTTGGTCTAAACCATGATTGGGACATTGAGCCAACAAAGTTTTGAACCTATCAAAATATTTCCAAAATGATTTCCGATCAAGTTGCACAAATTGATTGATTTCATTCCTCAGCTTAACAATCTTGGCATTAGGGAAATATTTTCATAAGAATCTTACAAACTCATTCCAAGAAGTAACAGAATTAGCAGTTAAGCCATACATCCAACATTTAGCATAATCATTTAAAACAAAAGGAATCAATTTCATTCGCACAACATCAATGACAATATTAGGAAAATGCATCATAAAAGAAACTTCTTCAAATTCTCTCAAAAATAAATAAGCATTCTCTAAACCTGTAAATTTAGGGAGCATCTGGGTATAATGGGGTCTTAATTTGAAGGTCACATTTGGTGCAAGATTAGGCATAACAAAGCATGATGGCAAAGCAGCCCTAAGAGGATAGAAAATATCACTCACAGTCGTTTCCTATGACATATTTTCTAACTCAAGCTTAGGTTCAGGTTTGGGTTCTAGGTGAGGGTCGGGCTTACTCATAGCGAGTCTCTAATTTTCAGGGTATCTAATCCAACTAGTCATATAAACCTCACACTCTCACAAAAGGTCCTATTTTTGGGTCTTTTCTCTTTCAATTTTTTTTTGGATTTTTGGATTTTGGATTTTTTTTTTCTTTTTCTTTCAAGCACAAAATCAAATCAAAATGTTACCCAACCCTAAAGACGATTTACAAATAAAAGGTACCAAATCAAAAAGTTAATCAATCTCTGAAATGAAGATAACACAAATCCCAACAAAAACCAAATTCAAATTACTAACTCAATTCTAAAACCACAAAACAACAAAATAAAGCATCTAAAACCATACATCAATCCTAAGTCGTTTGTTTTTAGAGTTTAATTTTTTTTTATTGGAGTTTCAAGTTTTTCTAGATTTTTATGGATTCTTGGATTTTTTTTCAAGAAATAAACTGAATGAATCATGACTAATAACGAATAAGCAAAGTAAGTCAAAGTATAAGCATATATATATATATATATATTGTATATATATATATATGTATATTGTATATATATATATATATATATATATATATATATAAAAGAGACCTGTCAGTTCGGACAAGCGGGTTAAATATAGGTCGGGTATATTCGGATTCGGGTAAATACGGGTCAGGTATATTTAGGGTTTGGGTAAAACACGGGCGGGTGTAGTTTGATTTTGTGGGTCTCGGATTGTAATGGCTCGAACCTAAGACTCATGCTAATTACTTTAAATCATCTTAATCACAAATTAATCAAGTGGGGCATCCCATTTCAATCTACCATTTTGTGTGTGTGTGTGTGTGTGTGTGCGCATCGCAGGTGGAAACGATAACGTGACCTCAAAATGGATCTCGTTGTGCTCCTAAATAATTCATTCAGGTGCTAATAAATATTTGAATTGCCTGCTGAATAAACATTAGCCTAATTATCAAGGACAAATTTGAAAAACGATAATAATAATAATAATATACGAACAAATATAGTTACAGCCTAATAATAATGAAAAGGTAAGTAATGTATATAAAAAAAGTGAGTTAATAATTAAAAATAAAAATGTCTTCTCCTAAATTTACATCCAAAATATGTAAAGTTCAATTTATTAATTCTAGCCAAAAATAATAATTCAATTTTCCATATATGCATATGTGCAATTTATGGTAATAAAATAAAATAAAATATATATAAATATAAGAGAGATGTTGGGATAAATATTAGAAAATTCTAGAAAAGTTTATGTGTCAATAAATAAAGGAGTAAAAAGAGAAAGAGAAAAAGAATTAATTAAAAATCTAAAAACAAACAATCTAAATCATAATAAACAAAAAATAATAATAATAACCAAACCCCCAAAACCCAAACCCTATCAGCCCCCCACCCCGATAGACCCCCCCATTTCCCCAATTTTCCTTCACACCATCCCTTTGTTCGCATCTCCAGTTTCATCGGCCGTCCAACACCTCACGTCGTCGCCGATTAGTGTCGCCGGTCCCCTCCTCTAGCGTTGCCTTCTTCCCCACCTCCTTGTGTGTGTGTTGAAGTGGCTAGAGAGGTGAAATCCTAACTATCTCTTAATTCAATTTTTGATCTTTTATGCTTGAATTTTGGTAGCAAATGGTGTAATTAATATTGATGAGTATTTATTTATAAATTTCTTGAATTAGTTTGAAGGTTTGGATTGATTTACTTGTTTAGAGGAATTAGAAGGAAGTGTGACGAGAGAGGGTTTGAATATTATGGTTGAAATTTAGTTCGATTATGATGATTTGATGATATTTAGATTAGTTTCTTAAATAATTGGAGGAAATTTGTGGATTTTATGAATATAGGATATGTGTGTTATGCTTTAACCAAGGGTCGGTGATTAGGATGAAAAATTAAGCTTGCTATGTTGCTTTGATTGTGTTTAGATCAACTTCAACTAATATTTGAATGAAGTTAATGTGTTATACATGTGTATTGCCATAAATATGGTGATTTGGGGTTTGGAATGCTTGTGTAAGGATTTAGTTAATTATGTTGTTTTAGGAGCATTTGGATGAAGAGTCATGTTAATTAAGTGGGTGTATATGCATATATATATAGAGAGAGAGAGAGAGGTTGTGGTGTGGAAGATTGTCATGAGTTAGTGATTTGGGGCTAGATTTTTGGGTAAAGCTTGAGCTTAGTTGAATTTTTTTTAATTATGTTTAAGTAAGTTTTTGGTATTGATTGAATAAAAAGAGAAGGATATATGTATGCATATGAGGTTGTTGTATAAGTATATGGCATGGGTAGTTGACAAGTAAGAAAAGGAGGGGGAGAAAGGAATTAGTAGCCTTGGAAGGTGGAGTTACTAGTGTAACGTGCCTACATTTTTTTATCGTTTTAATGAATAATTATATGATTGGGACTCGAATTAAATCTGGAACTGAGTTCAAGATGTCACTCTAAGCCGTATCGCAATCCAAAGTTTAATGACTAACAACGAATCGTTAAAGAGAAAAGAAATTGTCATAATAATATCCTTAATAATAATTATGGTAAAGATGGCCATGATAATAATAATAATAATAACAATAATAATAATAACAGTATTCACAATAATAATGATTGATAATGTTGCTAATTTTAGTAAGTGTGAAGAAATAACAATGTTATCGAGCTTTTCATAATAATTCGAATAGTACCAGCGATAACACCATTAATAATAAACTTAGGATGAGCCACACCATTATATTACTATAACATATATTAAAAGATCGTTAGCCATGTGAAGGAGAGAAACCAAAAAAAAAAAAAAAACAAACAAGATAGAATCAAATTAAATTGAAAATAATTGTTATGCTAATAATAAAAAGATAAGTCGATGCACTTTAAATTATTCATTAAGTAAATAAATGTAACAAAAATTTTTAAGCTTGCACCAATCGAGAAAAATTACATTTTTGGAGCGGAACCGAGGCCACCTGTGTTGCTTCAAGCTGTAAGCAAGCGATTTTCAATCAAAATAGAGAGAGATTCTCAAAGACCAGATACGTAAATTGCCTGTGTTCTTCGAAAACTCACATGTTTCTCAAGCTATACAAAATCAATATGGTATCCATATAATGAATCATTTTATGCAATGTTTTGTGACCTAAACAAGTGGCCTCATCAATTATCAATCATCAAGGTTTATGCCCTTCAATTTGCCCGTGCAGCTGTAACTCAGGCTTTCCGATTGCCCTAGGAAGTGTGCACCTATCTCAAATCACTGCAGACATCAATAGGGGTCCACTTCTAGACAATAACCGACAAATCGACTTTACTCATACATTCTTTTTCCCCTGTTTGCAAAATAAAATGTTTTGAAATGCGGACGTCCAACTGATTAAACTAAAAGTCTGTTTTACTGCATAGAAGTGTACGTGCTTAGCTTCGGCTCATATTTCGCGTATGTTTGTGTTTTCTGTTTTAGGTAAAGGATCAAAGAACAATTTCCTCCGTAGCAAGCTAGAAGGTAGCAAGAAATGAGCGAAAGTGGCAGTCTTGCAGAACATTAGCTAGCCAAGCGCTCAGAGTGAATATATGCTTTGGGACATTAGGACAGTTGGTGCCTGGTATTGGTATGCTAAGTTATCAAGTGCGCTATGGGTTAAACAGGTTGTCGAATGTATGTTGTTTCCAATGTTTGGTGAATCAGGTGATGATGTGGATAACACAATATTCAGGTAGTCTTGTTCTGTTATGGAACGACAGTAATGCCTCCAATCAAAAATCTTCCGCTGCAAATCATTAGAAAATAAGTGATTAAGCTAGAGTAATCAGGGATTAAAATTGGGGGCATTACAGTTGTGGTATCAGAGCTAGGTTTAGGGCCACTGTGAGCTATAGGGATGCCTGTGAGTTGAGTTGGACTAGAGAAACGAGATGTTGACTAGGAGTTCGTGTGTATGTGTGCATCATGAGGATGTTGTAGTAAACATTTACATGGCCTTCAACCCTTGGTATTAAGACCAACTACATAGTTAAGTAAACTCTTAGGAATTCCATCATTATCGATGTAGAGTGGGAAAGCATTCGGTCAACTTCTTGGTGAAGTACGTATTCTAAAGAAGTATACTAAGCTCATAGCGATAATTTTGTGGAGTTTTGGGTTGCCCGTTTGAGCTACTAGAATGATTTCAAGCTAGAGGTTTTATTAAGATGTGCTGAAGTACTTAATGCTTAGGTATTGTGATGTTTAAGACATGACAAGAAGGTGAAGTCTGCCAACTCTCAAGCGATTAATGCAGTACCAAACTACCTTTAACTTGCTAAATAAGGGAAATGTATTATGTAGCAATATTCATGGGTTGGATCAGTATGAAATAGCCGTTGTAATGGTATGATGACGTCCATGTATGAGGGCCTGTCACACTGTTGTAGATTATTTGCAATAATCATTTAGTGTAATGAAACAGGTGTTGGCAATTTAGTAGCTTATGGTGCGCTACTTGATCTTATGCAGATGGTTGTGGCAAGATAAGGTGTTATGCAAAGGAAGTGTTGTCATTAAATGTGCCTCTAGATTATGTGAACCTATGTGGGCTACCGACAGTTAGGTATACAAGTTATTATACCCTAAAAACATGTTCTGCAGTGATAAAGGTATTAAGTGATGAAAAGGTGGAGGACATTTAGACTTGGGATGTTGGTGGACGTTTCGACTTGGGGTCGTTGACTCAGATCATATAAACAAATATGCCTCAATCTAGGCGATACTAGGTATTGAAAACTTTGGAAATGTGTAGGAGGAAAATGGTTTTAGAGATTTGAGATTGCATGGTATGGTTGGGTCGATAATGTCTACACTTATTACGAGGTTAGAACAAACTCTAAGGCACATTGAAAATTACCAAGGGCAGATTTTAGCTTCAAGATATTCATAAGAGGTTCTAAGGATGCAGTATAAATAACTTTTCTTATTATGTTGGATTAAATTATGGGTGCTGATGGGTCAAGTCTTGCTCGTTAGATTGTACAAAAACAAAGTGGGGAAGATCTTACCTTGTGGAGCATCAGCTGATTCGGTAAGTAAGCTCCATGGGATTAACAAGGACTAGATAAAAAGGAAAAATAGAAAAGAAAGAGTGAGAAGAAGGGCACTTAGATGTTGAATTCATCAAAGTAGCGAAAGTGATGGTCCAGAACTTTGAGCATCCTCATTTTGGTGGAAAACGACTATCTACATAAATGAAACTATAGGAAAAGTGCTTGAAGATATGTCATATATGTGGACAGATTCGTTACTTTTGTATACTAGAAATTTTAGAAGTCATAATTTATATTTTCGCCAGAGTGGATAAGATTTGGGAAGATAAATGATCTTTAGAGAAGTATAATAAAGTACAACGGTTATATGGGTTGGACTTAGGGCATTTGTTGATGCATTATAGAATATGTTGGTGAGAAATAGAGTGGTGATTCGAGTATATATATATATATATATATATATATATATATATATATATATATATTGCATGGACTCTATAGAAGTATTAGTAGTGATTTTATGAGGTTCAGATGTCAAATTCAAAAGAGCATTACCAGGACACAATTTCAAGCACAACAATAGCTGATTGTGGGGTAATAATATTTGTGAGATGTTTGCAAACAGATTAAAACCCAGACATCTTTGTTTTGAGCATGTCAAATCTTTGAAACTTTAGCTGCATGAGTCCGTGTATTGTTTTAAATGAGTTTACGTTGACCTTTGGCCAACTAATATTAGACCTCCCTTGCTAGATATCATTGCATAATTTAGTATCCTTTATTGGGGATTTTTGACTTTCTTGGTTACCACCTAGAGCTAGCCACCCCTTATTATGCAATAATATAATTTAATTTGTAAGTCCTTTTCATTCACATTAAGTCTTGCCCAAAACTATTTAATCGCCGCAACACTACTTCATTACATATCTTTTCCCTTATTGAATTACCTTGTGACATTAATTTTTATAAGGAATCCCTATCCTTAAGATGGGATACGTCTCTCTTGCTTTCATTAATTACCTCTACTCAGGTTACTTTTTTTTGCAACCATCATTTCAATAGTAATGTGACATTTCTTGCCTTACCATCCAATCTCTACTTAGATTGCTATTTTACAACTAATTTGGTTTTTGGATTTATGTGCGATGTTTTGGTTCCTACATAATCAATGATTGGAACTATTTGACTCGTATTGCCCTCCATTCCTAAATTGTTTACGCTTGTAGTTATTTTCATTCCATCAGCATCACAACAACATTTTAACTTCCCATTGTTTCGGAATCTGCCATATGTTCTTTTCATTAAAGTCTTACATCAGCAACATTGTCAATACTCTTAGTCATTAACCAACTTCTCCCTTAATCATCTCGACTTATGTATTGGCATTGTCTGCTTGCTATTTTACCTCTTCTCGACCCCGAGTAGTTGCTTAAATGATCTTAATTGGCCCACAAAACCTTGCTAATTAATTTGCCTTTTGCATGAATGCGATTATTTCTACCATCACATATATCTAGTTGATCTGCCTCATCTTTAAACTTTGCTTCCTTTCAACATTATCTGATTCTTCTTTTAATTTCAAACTTTTGGAAGTTTGTGGTTCCTCAAGAGTGTTCGTGCCTATTTCCAGCATCATTCACCACGTCTTTGTACCTGTTGCTAAATATTGAATCCATTCATGTTCGATTTGAAGTGGTTGTCAATGTTTTAATACTTTCGACTTTCATCTTCCTCTTCTTCACTTCGCTAAAAGCTTATTTATGTGTAGATATCTTGCACCTCGTTTATTCATGGTAGTAAGCTTGTATAGCTTGTTTTGAGTTAGAAATGCAGTTAAGCTTTCATTAGTGCGAGTGAACAATCACTATTGTAATCCCACCAATTTTCTTGCTTTTGAATTCCATTCCACAAAATATATACTCAGCCTTTGTCTATGCAATCTTGTTACCTTACTTAAATTTGTTTTATATTGCCTATTTTATACTCTGCTAATTCAAATCCAAATTCGTCTATCGGCTTCATCATGTTGATGGTGGGTAGACAATCACCTTGTTGAAACGCCATTACTATTATCTTATTTGTAATTCAACAATTGAACCCAAATGTAAGTGAACCACCTTTCTAGTCTAAAGTGTGTCAAATCTTTTCCTCCAAAACTCTTTTGTCATTATCTATTACCCTATGTTGGACATCGTGCTTATCCTATTTCTTATGATATTGGTACTATATTTATGACTTTAACATTCAACCACACTTAGTGTCACAATTATAGTAATAGTCCACCATCTTATTCCTGTTAGAGCTCCCAAACCCCAAACTTATTTCCATTCATGCGAGGGGTCTAAGCGGCTTGGCCGAGCAATCAAAACTTTGATTAAAAGTATTCAAGTAAGCGAATAATCTTGTCTTCCTATTTTGACTACTCTAATCTTTTCTTATTTCATTTAATATTTCATAAACAACGTAACTTGACATGTAAGTCAACTTACTAACTACTCAACCGAATTGAGATGGCATAGAATAATCGTATTTGCCAATAATATGACTCACGAATTGTTAACTATCGGTTGGCTCTTTCATGGTTCTTACCTTCAAACCACAATGCTAGTGGCCTTCTATTCTTGGATTCCTAAAAACTCATAGCCATCTTTACTTTAGCCATCCTATGACAATCCCTCCCTTATTAATCATGTCTAACTTCACTGTTTATTTGTTTCATGGGCAATGAACTCAATTGAACACCATTCTCATCACTCTCATTCGTGGATATGTACATCTTTAACATCGAATTTAGATCTAGCAAACTTTTGACTAGTTCAATGATGAAAAGCCCAGCAACACAATAATAACTATCCAATCTGGCGTTGCCAGGGACCTTGAAAATATGAGCATTGAAGTTGTAGCATATGGATCAAGAAACGAGTTATCATCAACATTAAAAGTGCAGCCCTTAATAATAGTGAAGATTAAGTTAAGTCGAAAAGGTGACATCAAATTAGAGAGAGACTTAGGCAAACTGTCATACAAAGGAAGTCACCTGACTTTGTGATACATGAGGATGGAACCTTGAGGTTACAAAATCAGTTATCTGTCCCCAATAAAGAGGAATTGAAAAGAAGATTTTAGGAGGAGCCCATAATGCTCGTTATTCAGAGGATCAAGGAGGAACGAAAATGTGCAGGGATCTGAGGAATTTCTTCTAGTGGGATAACATGAAAAGAGAGATTGCAGAGTATGTAGATAAGTGTTTGATGTGTCAAAAGGTGAAGGTTGAACATCAGCACCTTGTGCGCAAATTGAGGCCTATAGAGATTCCTACCTGGAAGTGGGATTCAATTTCAATGGATTTTATTATGGGATTACCCCTCTCTGCTTTAAAGAAGAATGCTATTTGGGTCATTGTAGACAGACTCATCAAATCTGTCCATTTTATACCAATTCATGACACTTGGGGCGCAGATAGACTAGTACAATTATGTGTCAAGCAAATAGTTCGACTGCACGACATACCAAAGGATATGGTGTTAGATCGAGACCAAAGGTTTCAAGCTCGGTTCTGGCGAGCTTTGCAAAAAAAACTTTTGGCACCAAGTTAAATTTTAGAAATTCATACCAAACTTAGAGGATAAATCAAATCCTAGAGGATATGCTTAGGGCATGTGTGGTGGGCTTCCAAGGAAAGTGGAAAGATTATTTACCATTGGTGGAATTCTCCTATAATAACAGTTATCAATCCACCATTAAGATGGCCCCTTTTGAAGCACTATATGAGAGGAAGTGCATAACTCCGTTGTGTTGGAGTGAGCTTGGCGAAGCATTAACCTTAGGGCCTGAGTTGACTCAAGAGACAACTTAAATGATAAGGAAGATTCAAGGACATATCAAAGCATCCCAAAGCATACAGGCTATGCAGACAAAAGGAGAAGGCCATTAAAACTTCAAGTGGGAGATAAAGTATTTTTAAAGGTGTCCCCGGTTAAAGGAGTGAGGAGATTTAACCTCAGGGGCAAACTAAGTCCTAGATCCATCGGTCCCTATGAAATTATTAGGAAATTAAACACTGTGGCTTACAGGGTGGGATTTGACAATAGAACTGGAGCATGTGCACAACGTTTTTCACATTTCACATCTCAGAAAATATGTCCCAGATCCGAATCATATCGTCATAGCAGAGCCTATAGAAGTTGCTGATAACCTAATATATGAGGAGCGACCTGTACAGATATTAGACTACAAAGTTAAGCAACTTCGAAACAAAAGCATACCTGTGGTTAAGGTCCTGTAGACCAACCATAACTCAGCAAAGGCTACATGGGAAATCGAGGAGGACATGGGAAGCTAGTACCCATATCTATTAGAGGTACAAACAATGTTTCTTTCAAACTGCAAGTTTTGAGGACAAAACTTATTTTATGGGAGGGAGGCTGTAATGGCCCGAACCTAACACTCATGCTAATTACTTTAAATCATCATAATTATAAATTAATCAAGTTGGGCGCCCCATTTCAATCTACCATTTTATGTATATATATATATATATATATATATATATATATATACATAAAATGGTAG
>JACYFF010031952.1:16963067-16977855 GCA_017589665.1 Selenicereus undatus | reverse complement strand
ATATATATATATATATAAAACAAACCCCTTTAGATTTTATGAGTTCATAGTCAATAGGTGCCTGAGCTTTTACGTTTGTAAACTTTAGATGCTTGAACTCTTTTTACAATTAATTCAAGTGCCTAATCTTTTTCAACACATAACATAAATGCCTGGCTTTTATAAAAAATAACATTTTAAATCAAAAAAATATTGCTAATGTTATTCTATGGCAACAGAACCCAAAAGTACATCATACATAAAAGAAAATAAGACTTTAAAATTTTATTAAAAATAATTTTTGTTTTTGGAAAAAATCAATAAGAAGACCATCTCCCCTAGAAAAAAGCACAACCATTTGCGCAACCCTTTCTCTTCCCTCCGAGCCTCGCCATTGACGTTGTCCCCTACCGACCCACCATCATTGGGTCCCCGATAGCCGCCATCAGCCCCTTCCTTATCACCGTTTCTTTGACGAAGTGCATTGGCACATTAGATTCTGAAACTACTATTAGTTTTTTTAATGTCTCAAGTACATTTATCGTTGGAATAGAAGCGTACGATTTATCTCTATCTTATTTCTTGGAAACTACGAAAAGTTAGATGTATGGAGACTTCTTTCTTTGACAAAATTACAGTGCTATTAGATGTGAATGGAAATTAAATGTGTCAAAAACATTTGGGAAGCCTATGCAAAGTGAAATTTTCATGTTATTATAAGTTAGTGAATATTGCCAATTTTATAACTGCATGGGTCATAGTTGCAACTTTTTCTTTTTCTTTGAAAAAAGGTAGTTAGAAAAAGTTAAAGATTGATGAGTAACTTAGAAAAATAAATAAATAAAGGTTAGATTTAATGGTATCGGCAATTATTGTATAATCACATTTTTTTTTACTTTTAAACACTATCGTAAAATGTATTTCTTTTAAAAAAAAGTACAAATCACTGTTTTCAATTCATACGGATTTTTTTTAAAAGAAGAGCCAAGTTTTTTAATAAAAGTAAAATGGTCAAGTTAATATTGCTAATAATATATTTCGGTTTAAAAATTAATTTTTTTATACAAGGTAAGCACCAGTGTTAGTTGTTGAAAAAGTTTACATTCTTGGATTAACTATGAAGAAAGTTCAGAAAGCTAAAATTTATAAACCTAAAAGTTCGTGCAACTGTTGAACTAAAAACTCCCAGACTTTATATACATGTCAGTTCGTTAGAATTTCTAAGATAGTTAATAATTTTTATTTTTGTAACTACAAATTAGTTAATTACGCATGAAAGGTTTTCTTTCTCAAAAAACGATTTTACAAAGTCAACTGCAATTTTTTGAAGATTTTCTTTCCAAGATAAAAAATACACAATATTTAATTACGGTGGTTCACTATATTACATTACCAACATCACTCCTAATATTACAAAAATAACGAATGAAATAAATGCTCCGATGATGCAAAGTCTATTGCACAAGTTTGGTTTCCAATTTTCTGCTCTAAATTTTTTATTTCTAATTTTCCCTTTTAAATTTTTGATACATGTCAATCGTACAAAATTTCGAAGATAATTAATAGTTTTTCTTTTTCCCCCCAAAAGATACAAGTTAGTTAATCACTTATGGAGGATTTTCTTTGCCAAAAAAGATTTTATAAACTTGAATACAATTTGGAAGATTTTATTTCTAATGAAAAAAATAGATAATGTTCAATTGTGATAATTTATTATGGCTCTATTATCTGTCATGAGTAAATTATTATTGATCAATGTTGATGAATGCTCATTAGCACTAATTATAGCTGACGAATGCTAATGAGTACTGGTAGGTGCTGATCATGATTGAAATTATGAGTAAAAAATATGACTAAGTGCTTGTTAGTGCTGATGAATATTGATGAGTGTTGATAAGTTGAATTTTGTGATAAATACTTATGATAAGTTGAAAAAAAATATGTCTTGTATTATATTCCTGACACTACTCCGGCCTGATATTATCAAAAATAATGCATTATACTATAATAAAATAAATGCACCAATTATGAATAATCTTCCATTTTTTACCCAAAATTTGACAATCAATATGGAATATCATAAAGATAAATCATTGCATACAAGTATTCTATATCTTATTTACTATAAAGAAACAATTATCATTATTATCAAAAAAATAATAAAAGATATTGGGTTTTCATTATTATTATTTTTTCATCTCTGTGTGTTAAAATTAGATATACTAGATACAATACAATCACAGTTACTGATTTTTATATATATATTACATATTACTACCCAAAGGTACCAACTTGCCTTCAGTTTCCAGAGCATAACAATCCAAACTCGAATTAACAATAATGGTGCGAAGACCATCTTCCCTTTAGCACATATTCTCATGTGACAGTGAAAGCTCACTAGATTGCTTTAACTTT
Organism: Selenicereus undatus; assembly: GCA_017589665.1. Taxonomy (NCBI): domain Eukaryota; kingdom Viridiplantae; phylum Streptophyta; class Magnoliopsida; order Caryophyllales; family Cactaceae; genus Selenicereus; species Selenicereus undatus. The sequence continues at coordinate 16,975,461 of JACYFF010031952.1, read as the reverse complement.
TTGAGTATAAAATTCCACTTGAGTATGAATAATTTTTTAGTAGCAAGATTATCCTCCCTTTAACACACATAATTTTTCACATTTATGGGCGTTAAAAATGCATTTAATTATTAAATTATATACTATTTTTAATTATAATTGCTATTATTTATTAATAACACATTAATAGTTGTTATAAAAAATGTCATCAATACTTAGATTTGCATTAATGTTTTCTAATTAATTTCTCATGGAACACTACAACAAAGCGGCCCTTTGGAGACCGAATTTTAGATACCGAAAACAAATACGGTCTCCAATTTTATTTTTGAGACCAAAGCAAGAGACCGGCCCAGACCGTATTTAATTGAAACTTATTTTCAAGACCTGCAACAAAAGCGCTGATAAACCTCTATTTTACCTATTTTAGACATGATTTTTACCTCTCATTTCGGTGATTTTCGGTAAAACTTCAAGAGTATAGAGGTTGTTTAGGCATTCTTTACCCCAAATCTGCCTATATGATGTGTTTTTGTGTTTTCTGGAGTTCGATTTGAAGAAACGAGGAAAACAAACTAATTTCACGCTAAATAGGAGCCAAAAAGGTAGATTTTGAGTTAAGACGAAGTGGCATAGGGGCACCATGCCAAGCAGGGTGACCGTGCCATCCAAAGAAATAAGAAAAAGTGAGGCAGCAAAGTGGCACGATGGCAATGTGCCACATGACATGACCATGCCACTTTAGTAATTCCCATTTAATTGCGAAGGAGCATTGCAATTAAGGGGGGGGGGGATTCAGTTTTTCTCTCTTCTTCTCTATCGAAAACGACGACTTTAGGTTTTCTTTAGATTGGTTTTGTTATTGTTGATTTCAAGGCATTGGATTGGAATCGATTTATGCATTCGGTAGATTGTTGTTGCGGTCAATAAAAAGTACGTTCCTTTTCCTTTTCTCTCTCTCGCTTTAGTTTAAAGTTAGTACTTTTAATCATGTTCGCATTCTTGGTTGTGATTGTGATTGAAACGATGATTAGAGGCTAAATGTGTTGTCTTGGAATGGGCGTAGCCCCTATTGTGCGAATTGGAACCATGTTCTAGGTTTTTGTGAATGAATGCCTATGTTTATGACTGAACTCTTACTTAGCACGCCAAATGTTCGATCAATTACCTGAAACGGTTAAATTCCTGTTCTTAGTTTAGGGTTAAGGATATCAACAACAGTTGAATCCTTTACTTAGAGCTGCTTTGTGAGCAATTTAGTTTCTTAACATGAAAATAGTTAAGACTTCAATTGGGAACAGCGGTTACTTAATCCTGTGGTTTTGTTGATTCTTGTTTCATGAAAATAGATCATTAGGATCACCTAAACAGTCTAACGACCTTCGAGAGAAGGCGTAGATGCATTTTAATTGGTAATCATTCCATTTCAGTTATCTGCGTGGGTCGAATTGCATGACTTAGTTTATAGTCCAAGAAGCATAATAATGTGGTGAACCGCAACCCAGGACCGTTGTCAGTATTGATTTAGTTAATAGCAGTAGTCTTCAGCAGAATAGAACTGTTATTCAGTGAAAATCAATTTTAGTAGATTCTGGCCTAAATAGAGTGTTAAAAATTGGTTCAGTGGTTGAAACTGAGTTCCCTGCGGACACGACCCATACTTGTCGTTGCTAGCTACAACTGGCACTATGCACTTGCGGTAACACAATTTAAAACGCAACAAGTTTTTAGTGCTGTTGTCGGGGAACTTGGTCGTCTTAACATCGAAAGCAATTCAAAACGCTCTAGATTAGGCTTTTTCTTTTTCTTTTTCGTCATTCTCTTCCCCCTTATTCTTTTAGCTTTCTTTAGACTTGCTTACGTTTGGTGTAGTTTTTAGCTTTGTATGCACAGGCGCAGTCAGAGGGATTGCGCACTCATTCCCTTTGATCCTGAGATAGAAGCCACCGCGCAAAGGCAAAGCAGTGCGAGGAAGCGACACCAGCAACAAGTCAGCATGGCCGAGAGAAATCCTAGGGTTCTACGGGACTATGTCCTACTGCAGGCCACTGGCCTTACCTCATCCATTGTCAATTCGGCCGTCGAAGCGACAACTTCGAGCTGCGGCCTGCTTTTGTATCCTTCGTGGAGAAGGATCAGTTTAGTGGGCGTCCCACGGAGAACCCTCATATTCACCTTCGCAACTTCCTGGCGATGTGTGACACGATTAAGCTCAATGGGGTCTCCGCTGAAGCCATCAGACTACGGCTCTTCCCTTTCTCACTGACGAACGGAGCCAGTGATTGGCTCCTTAATAAAGAGCCTAACTCCTTCACTACCTAGGAGGCCTTATCGACTGCATTCCTGAGCAAGTATTCCTCCCCAGGCAAGACCGCTAAGTTGAGAGCGAAAATCACCTCCTTATCTCAACGAGGCGATGAGTCACTTTATGAGGCGTGGGAAAGATTCAAAGATCTTCAACGCCAATGCCCCCACCACAGAGTACCCGACTGGCTTCTAATCCAAAGCTTCTATATTGGATTAGACCATTTACTGAAGATGTCTGTTGACGCCACAGCTGGCGGCACACTTATGGGGAAGTCGATAGAGGTTGCGAAGGCCTTGTTGGAGGAGATGGCCTCCAACAACTACCATTGGTCCAGCGAAAGGGCAGCCCCGAAGAGGGCCAGTGGGGTTTATGGGATCGACGCTGTGGACTTGCTAGCTAGCAAGGTTGATGCCTTGGCAGAACGCTTCGACAGGCTTGGGACTCCTCCTCAAAGGAGTTTAGAACGAGGTTCTTATGGTGCAATGTTTGACGTTGGCGCTTCATATGAGATCTGTGGCATCCAAGGACACACTGCTTCTGAGTGCCACACTACTTTCCAGGGAGTGAAGCATGCCAACGTTATGCAAAATTTCAACCCATGCCCACCACCACAGAACAACCCCTACTCAAACACATACAACCTCGGTTGGAAAAATCATCGTAATTTCTCCTACCTCAACAACAACCCCTTGCCACCCAATGCTTCTTAACCTCAACCCCTTGGTTTTCAACGTAGGGAACCTTACAACCCATCCCCCCAACAACCGCCTCCATAATCCAAGTCCAACCTGGAGAACCTTATGGAGCGTTTCATAGCGACCCAAACCAAGACAAATGAGGTTCTTAGTGAGCAAATCAATCAACTGAACTCCAAGTTCGATGCAATGGCCTCCCATTAAAAGGTGATGGACACTCAGACCGCACAGATTGCTCAACAGGTTAGTAGTTTGTCCGGACCGCCAGGACAACTACTGGGTCCGCCCGAGGCCAACCCCAGGGCCCACGTCAATGCCATTTCTATAGTGGGCGAGGGGTTAGAGGAGAGTCCTGTCATGGTCCCTCAGACGACAATTTCAGTTCCTGATAATGCAAGAATAGAGAAAAAGAAGGAAGAAGGGAGTTCAAGCTCTATTGGGAAGGTTAATCCTACACCTCACGTTCGCACCTATCAGCCGCCAGTACCCTACCCTCAAAGGTTAGCCTAGACCAAGTTATCTCAACTTAAGCCCAAACTTACAAGATTTCTGGATGTGCTGAGGAGAATTTATGCTGATACCCCCTTCTTAGAAGCTCTCAATAAAGCACCAGCTGAATTTTTAAGAGAGTTTCTTTCCAAAAAAAGGTGAGCCTGAGGAAGTTCTAGTGGTCTCGATGGGAGATTTTTGTAGCTCAATTCTCCAAAGTCAGTCACCATCGAAGTTGCAGGATCATGGTAGCTTCTTTATCCTTTGCTGTATAGGGGGTATGCAAATCAAGGGAGCCCTTTGTGATTTGGGGGCCAATGTGAGTTTAGTACATCTCTATCTGTGCAAGAAGCTTGAGTTGTTGAATTTGAAGCCCACTACCATGCTCATACAGCTAGCGGATTGCACCCTCAGGCGACCTGCGGGTGTTTTGGAGGACGTTCCTATCTAGGTGGGTAAGTTCATCATCCCCTGCGACTTTATTGTGATGGATATGAATAAGAGCTCCCAAATCCCCTTTATTCTTGTGAGGTTATTTCTGGCTACTGCAGGGGCAATGATCGATGTATAGGCATGAACTATATCCTTCCAGTTTTGTGGTGAGAGGGTTGATTTCTATTTCCCTCCACCCGTGCCTTCTTCAGTTCCTGCTTTTCCTTCACCTCCTAAGGCCCCTGCATATTCTATCCCTTTCGCAGCTAATTTTGGCGTTACAATGTTTGATGGGGATGGAGGACCTAATATAAGGTTTGTAGCGCTGTCTTATTTATATCCACCCATTCTTACTACTCTTGGAGGCACTACCTTTCACCATAGGGAGGTGCTAGAGGCAACATCATTCATCACTTCACCATCTCCACCTCCATCCATCTTATCCTCATCTGCCAGTTTGAGGTAATGGTCAAGCTAAGACCTAAAGCAAGCGCTTCTTGGGAGGCAACCCAAGCTTTACTACTTTCGAAAAAAAAAGACAAAAAAATGAGAATGAAAAAAGAAGGAGATGAGAGGAAAAAGTTCAAGAAAAAATGAGTGAGAAAAAAAGCAACAAACTTGGAAGGAGACGACTTAGAGGGTAGAAAGTTGACATGGGCACCCCATGCCGGGTGGCATGGTCGTGTCACCCCTTCTCTAGACTTCAAGGAAAAAAGAGGGAGCAAGAAAAAATGTGGATCAATGGTCAAGAAAATGGCAGGGTTGCACCGTGCCTTATGGCACGTCCGTGCCACCATCTGGATTAATAGCGCGCTGACAGCAATGTGGCATGAGTGCCCCGTGCCTAGTGGCATGACCGTGCCACATTAAAACTCGGCTAAAAGGGCCGATTTCTTCTTCTTCCTCCTTCTTCCCCATTGAAGCTTTCCCCTTTCTCTCTCTAAACATTCGGAAAACCCCTCTCTCTCTCGCATCATACCCACTCAAATTCTTCCCAAAACTCTCAAATTCTCTCAAATTTTTCCAAATTTCTTCAATTCCTTCACTTCCCTCCACTTTGCTTTCAAAATTTCTCACCTTTTCATCCCTAATACACCCCACCCCATAACTCACTTTTTCTCTCGAACACCTTAACCTCCATTGTTGAGGTTGAAGGTAGTAGAGAAAGAATTTGGCCCCTCTCTTGCCACTTTCAGCTCCTACCTCTACTTTTGGATCCTAATCTATTGTTCATTCACACCATGGGCAAGAAACGAGTTGGAGAGGCTTCAAGGGCTCCATCCCAACCCAAGAAATCATCAAGGGCAACTTTCTATTCAGCTGCAACCGCCTCTGCTAAAGGTACTAAGGATGCATACCCTCTCATTTTACCTGCTAGCACTAGGGGTTTGCAATTTGTCAGTGATGAACAAAAGTCACACTATGAGCTTTTAGCCACTAAGAACACTAGTGAGCAAAAATATTTTCATGCTGACTCATTGAGATCTTTGAGAATGTTGGCTGATATGTTGACTCTACTTGGTAGATTAGGATGGACTGAGTACATAAACATGCAATGTACATCCTATGACCGGCTTATGATTCAGTTTTTGAGTTCATTCAATGTCGATTGGGATGGTAATTATGGTGGTCATGAGGTAGTCATTTATTTTCGAATGTTCAACATCGACCACCGGATGAGCTTGAGGATGTTTAATGAACTGTTGAGATTCCCGGTGGTCAATGAGGCTTTTAGAGATGTGCCCTTGTTAGGGCGACTTGATCCCGTTTGGCTGAGCATTACATGCTCCAAGCGAAAGGAGTATACTGATAGGTGGGGGAGACCTAGGGTTTTTGAACCCCGATAGGCCAAGGCTATCGACATTTGTAATGTCAACTTGTGGTACCTTCAGCGCCTAACCTCCAACATTATTTTCGGGCTCAACAATAACCAAATTGGTTGTCAGAACCCGAGTTGTTTATTATTTGGTGTGCCTTGTCAGGCACCCCCATGGACATGAGGGCATTTATAATCTGCCATTCGGCGAAAGTAGCCAAAACCCACAACAGGAATATCATTAGCGTTGGCGGCACTATTACTGCCATTGCTAATGCCCTAGGTTACAGCTCGAGGCTCTCTACCCTTGAGCCCCATTTCCTAGGTGGTCACCTCGACTTTGGCACCCTCCACAATATGCATATTATAGACACTCGAGGTGACACCATTCGGTAATCCCACCACAAAGCCATCCTTTTCACCCTTCCCAGTGCTAAGTGCACCACGGTCGCTAACAAAAGAAATTTGAACTGCGACCAAAGAATTATTAGGGCAACTGTTCTACCTAGGGAGAAACAGTTAGTGGCTGATGATGACATTGAGTTTAATGAGGGGTGAGATGATGAGTATGATGATGAGGAGGAGGAGAACATTGATGTAGGCCGAGGAGAGCCCGAGCCCGAGGATACCCATGCTGAGGAGGCGACCATCCCACCCCCACTTTACCCACCGTTCACCCATGAGATGGGTGGGTCTTCTTCCTCAGCGCCATACATGCCGCTCGACCCCACCTTTACTCTTTCTCCAACCTCCAAGTTGAGGTTTCAAGGCTTCGGGAGGGATTCACTGGCATACGTGTGGACATTGGTCGCCTATCCGGGCGCATGGACTCATTTGAGGATGGAGTCTCTTATTTTCGGGGTTTTCTCGACCGCCAAGAGGAGCGGGAGCAATGGCAGATTCAGAGGGAGGAGGAATGCGCTATGAGGGAAGCCCAGGAGTACGAGGAGCGCCGGCGGATGAACGAGCTACTTTGGCTCCAGTTGGAGTCCATTCGACAGATAGAGGAGTGTTTATGCTTCTTTTAGGGCAATCAGGGTGGCTCCTCATCCTTCCCCTCTTATGATTCCTCCACCTTCCATCCATTCCCTCTGCATTTCTGGCCACCTCTAGGGCCCGATGGCACCCAGTGACTATAAGTGTATTCCCCTTTCCCGTTCTTTTCTTATGCATCACATTTTCATTGGGGACAATGAAGGGTCCAAGCATGGGGGGGGGATGTTTATATGTGTTTAGTGGGGTGCATTGTATATATTTCCTCACATTTAGCACTTTAGGTCTCATTCTAGTTTAGCAGCATTCCTAAGTGATTCTTAGGTCTTCATTTCATTTCATGCATTAGGTAGGCATGTAGGACATCCCATTTAGGTAGATGATGCATTGTATATTCCCTTCCTAACCATTGATATGAAGTGAGAACATGATGAGTAGGGTCGTGCAAGACCACGAGGTAGCCCTTTTCACCCTTCTCTTTAGTTATCTGCTTATGAATCCTCTCGTTAGTTTTAGTGCTTTCGAAAAAAAAGAGAAAAAGAAAAAATGGTTGTGAAAACCCCTCTAATGATGACATTCAAGGGATGATGATTTGATTGGTTAGTTGTAGTAGCTTGTGGCAAATGAGGCTCAATTTGGGCTAATATCTTGTGAAACTATTTTGGAAATGATTTTGACTACTGGGTTTTGTGTGCTTGTGCATTTACCCTTGATGACTGCTGTAATGTGAATTGACTGAACCTTGGTTGTTGGCCATCTGAGCTAGTTCACGATTTTGGTAGAAGACCCAGTGAGGTTTTTGAGCCTATAATGACCATTCACTCTACATGGTCTTGAACATCCTTTCATGAGTGTTCACCCCTTTGTATAGACTTCTCCAGAACTTGGCCTAACCCTCTTCGAGGTCATAGTTTACATGTGCATGGTGTTAATATGATTGAGGCATTCGTTTGTTTATAATGCCACCTGAGCTAAAAAGCCACCCTGTGTTATTATGATATGTTTGTCACCCCCTTTGAGCTACTCCCCTGCCATTTGATTCACCCATGTCTACTTAACCCATGGCCTAAAATGAATAATCTTATCCTATGCCAAGTTAGTAGAGCAGTGTCACGAGTTACTTTTGATGTGAGTGTTATGCTTGTTGGTGCGTTCCACTGGTTAGCTTTGATTGATTGTTAGCATTGTATAGTTGGGAGTTGAAATAGTCCTTAGACCTTGGCCATTCTCTTGCCCCATTTTCTTTTGAAAAAAAAGGAGAAAAAAGGAAAAGAAAAGCAAAGGCACAAAAAAAGAAGAAGTGAAGTGCATGAATAAGATGTTTGGCCAAGGAAGTTAGCAAAAAGGGAAGTAGTTTCAACTCCCCTTTTCATTTGTGGTTTGAGTTGTGGGATATGCGTAATGGTTGTATTCCTGGAGAGGAAATGGTTGTCATTGCTCTCTACTTGGCTTTTTAGCTTCTCCCTCCTAAATTCTATCATTCCTTATCTCTAGCCATTACCCCGTTACAACCCTTGAAAAGTCCTTATGATTGACACCTGCACATTTGCCTCCATTGATGGAGAATTGAGAGTTTTGCCAAGCCTATGGTAGAATGCGTGCATTGAGGGTGATTTTGAGTTATCGTTTTTACCCCAAACACACGAGAGGAGGGTTTCAACTCTTATTCCTAAAGTGAGAGCCTACCGATCTAACTAGCGCACCAACGATTCAAGGGGAAGCAGGAAGCTTCTAAGTGGTTCCAGATAGGGTGTTTACTCTAAAACCATAGCCGAGCAATTTATGCTTTGGAACATATGTTTTTGAAAAAAAAAAGAAGGTTTTTTTGCCCTTGTTGTACTCCCGAGCTATAGGCCACGATGACTGCTGATTTAGTTGTCGCCACTTGCCTGAGGAGGGTGACAATTCGAGGTGTCTCTCCCTATTATCCCATTAGTTGACAATCTTGCTTAGGGACAAGCAAGAGGTAAGCATGGGGAAGTTGATAAATATATATTTTACCTCCTTTAGACATGATTTTTACCTCTCATTTCGACAATTTTCAGTAAAACTTCAACAGTATAGAGGTTGATTTGGCATTTTCTACCCCAAATCTGCCTATATGATGTGTTTTGTGTTTTCAGGAATTCGATTGGAAGAAACGAGAAAAACAAGCTAAAGCCACGCTAAATAGGAGCCAAAAAGGTAGATTTTGAGCTAGGAGGAAGTGGCATGGGGGCACCATGCCAGGCAGGGTGTGCCACCTAAAGAAATAAGAAAAAGCGAGGCAGCAAAGTGGCACAGTGGCACCGTGCCACTTTAGTAACTCCCGCTTAATTGCGAAGGAGCATTGTAATTAAGGGGGGGGGGGGATTCAGTTTTTCTTTCTTCTTCTCTCTCGAAAATGGCAATTTTAGGTTTTCTTTAGATTGGTTTTGTTATTGTTGATTTCAAGGCATTGGATTGGAATCGATTTATGCATTCGGTAGATTGTTGCTGCGGTCGATAAAAAGTACGTTCCTTTTCCTTTTCTCTCTCTCTCTTTAGTTTAAAGTTAGTACTTTTAATCGTGTTCGCATTCTTGGTTGTGATTGTGATTGAAATGATGATTAAAGGCTAAATTTGTTGTCTTGGATTGGGCCTAGCCCCTATTGTGCGAATTTGATCCATGTTCTAGGTTTTTGTGAATGACTGCCCATGTTTATGACTGAACTCTTACTTAGTATGCCAAGTGTTTGATGAATTACCTGAAAGGGTTGAATTCCTGTTCTCAGGTTAGGGTTAAGGATCTCAACGACAGTTGAATCCTTTACTTAGAGCTGCTTTGTGAGCAATTTAATTTCTTAACATGAAAATAGTTAGGAGTTCAATTGGGAATAGCGGTTACTTAATCTTGTGGTTTTGTTGATTCTTGTTTCATTAAAATAGATAATTAGGATCACTCGACCAGTCTAACGACCTTCGAGAGAAGGCGTAGATGCGCTTTAATTGGTAATCATTCCATTTCAGTTATTTGTGTGGGTCAAATTGTATGACTTAGTTTATAGTCCAAGGAGCACAATAGTGTAGTGAACCCTAATCCAGGACCCTTGTCAATATTGATTTAGATAATAGCTGTAGTCTTCAGCAGAATAAAACTGTTATTCAGTGAAAACCAATTTTATTAGACTCTGGCGTAAATAGAGTGCTAAAGATTGGTTTGGTGGATGAAACCGAGTTCCTTGTGGACACAACCCATACTTGCCGTTGCTAGCTACAACTTAGGGATGGCAGTATAGTCCGAATTCGATGTAAATCCGATCCGATTTGTGGCAAAATTATCCGATTCGAATCCAATAAAAAATAATCCGATTCAGAGTCCGATAAAAATAATCCGAATCCGACTCCGATCCGAGCGGATTTGGAGGAGAGTCCATCCGATCCAATTAACATCCGATCTGATATCTTTTTCTAATAATTTCAACTTTTTTTGAAGATAAAAAAATCTTAATATGATAACTCTCAAAAAATCCACATAAGGTTTGCACTCTATGTGTAGTACACTTTTCTTTCTTAGCTAATCTCTTCTTCTCTCTTGATCTTTTTCTCGTTCTCTTATCTTTGTCAATCAAAGTTGTATTTTCTCCCTTTCCTTCCTGCTGTTGTACTATTGGCTATCCCTTTCACTCTAAAGTGAATTTGCATTATCTTTTTTCAACACATTTTTCCTTTAACACATTGAAATGTTTAATATAAAAAGCTATTAGACATTAAAGAGGTATTTAATATTGGACTTACAAGTGGGCAAAAATAAGGTTGAAAATAAAAAATTGTGTAAGTACTGAATAAAAATATATAATCGGATTATATCGGATTATATCCGGATTTAATCCGATCCGAAACCAATCCAAATTCGATTTAACATCCGATCCGACGGAGTCGGATTTGGATTGGATTTTCAAATCCGATTATTAATTGGATCGGATTTGGATGTCCATACATCCGATCCGAATCCGACCCGTTGCCATCTCTACTACAACTGGTACTATGCACTTGCGGTAACACAATTTAAAACGTAACAAGCGGTCTCTAATAGAGACCATTTACAGAGACTGCCAGTTTTGGACTCAAATAGAAATGAGTATTAGAGACCATCTAATAGCCCGGTTTCACTAAGAGACCAAAGTCAGCTACGGTCTCTAAACTCGGTCTCAAACTGTTGAGATGTCTGCTATTTTTTGGTTTCAACTATTCTTGTCGTTGAGACCAAACCATTTGAAATGCAGAGAATTCTTGCGACACCTGGGCTCCTCCTCCTTTGGTTGACACCTGGGTTCTCTCGTCGATGACTGGGCAGGTTCCGGCAACTAGGTTGGTGGCCTCCTCCTCGACTCCTCCTCCGTATCTTCTCTATGTCCTTACTCATGGCCTCGTGTTCTCTATGCATTGCAAGTTAATTAGGGCTCACCATGTTCGACGTAACCACGCTTGGGTGTTTACAATGAGTTGTTTGAACATCCGGTACTGTGAGACAAGTATTCTATTCCAGCTATATCAATTACATTCAATTTTTTATGTTTGGTGAGTTAGGGTTCCTATGTGTTGTGCTTAAAGAAACCCTTTCATTGACTGCTGAGTTTCGTCCTGAAACAACCCATTGCATCTCCATTCACTAGGAAAAAAGAGAGAGAAAATGACAATGTTTTACTTCTTCAATTGTGCAATTTTGACTTTCGGTCCTCACTTTGTGTATTACTCTGCCACTTCCTTGTGAGTTGACTAGTCTTCTCTCTCACTTCATTTTTCATTTCCTTAATTTAGATCTTGATGGAGGAGCTTCCGAATTCTTCGTCCTCAATTTCAGTTTGTTTACTTCTGATTATATAACACGAAATCCTTTTTTTTTTTAATATCCTGAGACTAAAGTTAAATTTGATTAGTACAATTTACAATTTTTAATGAGGAAGGGTTAATCTTACGATTACCACACTTTTTATTAATTTTGAGTTGTCACATTAGGTATCCTATTCTCCCTGCATTACTTGTAACTGAAATTGACTCATTATGCTTGCCTAGTGTCCGCTATTTGCAAGTGGTAGAAGGGCCTAAGAAATGATAGGTCACATCAATGAACTTGTTTAAGAGATAAAAGCACAGAATGACTCCCTTAAATAATTCAGTGATTTTTAAGATGTAAAGGAAGGTGTAACCCATGACAATAGAAGATCCTTTGGATGACTATTCTTGTGGGTTCAGATATGATATTTTGTTTAGGGCCAACAATATCTTGACTTGATAAACCCACAAGCAAAAAAAAAAAGGATAAACTCCCAACATCAACTGCTAAACATTTTCACTTCACAGGTGTAGGTCGACTTCTCTTTTCTGCTACTTTGCTCGACTTTCTGTAGGACAAAGCCAAAGGGCAACTTCATATTTTCTATTTTAGGTTTGCTTGCAGTCTAAAGTTTCATTTCATATCTTTATGCTTGAAGACAGTGCAAGTCAATTGCTCGCCAACTTATGGCACACTCAGCTCTTGTTTAGCTTAGATAACCTAAGCACTCTAGCTGGTCAGAACATGTCTTACCCCATGATGCATAACTCCTCTCAATGAGGATCATGGATACATTATAGAAGCTCAATACATCCTTCCATGCATGTCGCTTGCTCTTATGCCTAGTCCACTAGTACATATGTGTGTGTGTGTGTGTGTGTGTGTGT
>JACYFF010031952.1:16950030-16962667 GCA_017589665.1 Selenicereus undatus | reverse complement strand
TATATATATATATATATATATATATATATATATATATATATATATTGTAAAACCCCGGAAAATCAAATCGAAAAATCTTGTGACATGGACCAACCCTCATAATCGAAGTCATTCTAAACCTTTTTTGCCATGAGTTGTGTCTTTTATAATTTTCTAAAATATTTATTTATTTATTTTTCACTCAGAATATTTTGTTTTCCTCGATTTAAATACTTGTGGGTTATGCTCATAACTCAGTAATTTAACCCTTTCATTTATTTTCCTCCTATCTATTTTATTTGGAAATTTAAAATTTTCCCACCCAAATCAACCCTAGAATGTGTTTATTTTCTTTCCTTTTTCTTTCCATTTTTTCCGCTTCCTTTTCTTTCTTTTTCTTCCTTTTTATTTATTTTTTCTTTTCCATGGATCAACCAACCTTAGTGTTTCTCCCCCCCGGCCAAATCAACCCCCAAAATGGAAAAAAAAACCCTAAACCCTTCCGCTCCCTCACGCCTTCTCACTCTCTTGCTTCCTCTCATTCTCTCTCTTCCCCTAGTACTCTTTCCCTCGCTTCTCTCTCTCTCTCTTCCTCGTCCCCCCAAGCAGCCGCACCACCACCACCGGAGCACTGCCGACCACCCACGCCACCCCCTCCCTTGGTGATAAGTGGGGTGCATCCCATGCATGAGTATCCCAAACTCTTTGAAATTTTTCAAAAAACAAAATATATGTTTATCATGGTTCATGCAAATTTCAAGTGGAAAGCATTGAACTCCATTCTTCTTATGTTGTTTTCATATTTGAAGCATGAAGTGTTGAACCCTCAAATCACTTCTGTACCGAATTTACATCAAGGTAGGCATGCAACGTTTTTCTTGTACTTTTGGTATCAAATTGTAGGTTTTCTTGACATAGACGACTTGGGTTAGGGGGGAAGGGTCATTATAGTTTTACGTAGGATATCCCGAGGCTTAAAAATGTGATTAGTCGAGTAAAAGACCGAGTTTTGGATTGATGTTTGACGGGAACATGCCACTGTTGAGGACAGAAAAATATATGTAATTTTAAAAATTTATTTTTGTTGATATTCCAGAATAAAATCCTCAAATTTGGAGGGTAGATAGGTCAAGGCGTTCTCTGCACTGCTCCTTTTGAATCAATGGATTTTGATGTGTATTGAGGGAGTTATGACCTGTTTATGGGAGACAGTTCGGATTGAGACAGTCAAGGATAGTTTGCATGTTTTAGGATTTTCGGCCAAGATACTGTGACAATTAGCAAAAACACAAAACATGAAAGTTGTAGAGGACAAGATGCTCTTTTTGGAATGGGCAAGAATTCAAGTTTTTGACATCAAGTGTGAAAATTATGTGGCAACAAATTCGGGTTAGAAAATCTGGGTTGGGTTTGCTAGGCTGGAAAGTGGGTTGCAGCTACGTCCACTTTAAAAGTTCACTCAGGGTGGGTCGGTGAGCTAAAAATCGTCAAATTTTTAGAGTGAATGCCTCGGGATGTGCTGCATAACCTCGTTTTGGAATCGGGCCAATTGGGATAGCGTGGCCCAAGTTATAACTAGTTTACCATGGACTATTAAGACCAAGACAGTCAGTGATACCGCTAAAATAAGTGAGAAAACGACCTAGTTCGGGATGAAACCGGGCAAAACCCTAAACATGACAAAGGTAGAGGACGACTTAAAGTTTCTGGATTGGGCTAGAAGATTTAAATTAGACATCAGGACCAGAAGTTATGACCTCTAAAGGGGGGCAAGGTTCTGACTAAATCTGGACCCTAGTTTGGGCTTAAATTGGGGGCCTAAAAGCATGGGTAAAATTTTATAAAATTTTTGGAAGTAAGGAAAAGACCAGGGCGAAAATTATTTGATTTTAGACTAAGTGTGGGCTATGTGTTGGAACAGGTGCGGAGCAGTAAGTTTGGAATAATAACCGAGCCCGTAACTTATATGGTGTCCATGTAACAATCATACCCTACACCTCTACGTTGTTTGAAACTATGTATGCGTTAAGCATGGTAAGAACTATCCTGTTTACTTATTTAAAGAGGCAATAGCATGAGTTAATTGAATGTAATTGTGTAGTAGAATTTGTATGATGTGATATGCCCTAAAGTTGGGATCTTGTCGTGTGTTGTTGGAAATTCCTGCTTTACTGCTGTGGTGTTGTCATTAAGGAAGGTGGTTGAGATTGAATGAACTTATTTATGCTAAATCGATCTCTAATAAGGAGAAATGAAATCAATAACTGGAAAGGCTGAGTTATGTGAGATTTAATTTGACTCTGTTGATTGAAGGCCATTAGCCTTCCCCGGGAAACTAGTGCATGCATGTGAGCAGCCACGTGCTAGGCTGAGACGTGGGCTAGGTTAGCAGTAACCATCCCTATTGATGGTAGGCCAGGAAAGGATTAAGTGGTAACCACCTGAGTAGCGGTAGGCTAGAAACGAGTTAAGCGACTGTGTCGAACCGAAGTGTAGGCCACGAGACGTAGTGAGGTCGCTCACCTAAAATCGGACCATTGTGTTTGGATCATAACTTACAAATTTACATCTCTGAGAACTGGTAAACATGGAAGGCTAAGTTAACGAGAAATGTGTATTTGGGAGTCTTGTTGTTTTCCCTACCCCATTAAAATTTGTTCAAAATGAATTTGTGTAAGTAGTTGACTGTTAGGCCTGATTGTTTACTGAGTTTATCTCAGTTTTATAAAATGTTTTATTTTCAGGTGATTTAGTCGTGCATAGGACTGGGGAACTGAAAGTAGAGCGAGGCCCGAACGCATGAGAAATATTGGTTTTGATTTAGTAGATGTTTCTAGTATTTGAATAATGTGGAGATTGAACTATTATTAAGTTTATTGTATTAATTGTCATTTCGATATCTAGCCTAATATTTCCAAGAAGGAAATACGGCGGTAACTCCCCAATTAGGTTCTACTGCCACGTAGGATAAAGGTTAGTAAATGAGAAATGAAGTTAGAGTTTCGGGGTGTTACAAAGTGGTATCAAAGCTCAGGTTAGTTAACCTGAAGGCTCACTTAAAAGATTGTAAATGGCTAAGAACTAAAACTGGTATAGTTAAGGATCGTTCGGAGAGTAACTCTAGCACAGGCAGGGGCTGCATATATCTACATATAGTGTTAAATGAATGTATGATAATGATCTGGATGCATATCTTATGTGTACTTACTTTTTATAGGAGTGGAGGGTACCCAGCATAGTGGTTGCGTATGAGGTCCTTGTCTGCATGACCAATTAGCTAAGAAGCTGGATCAAAGTGTGTGGGACCACATACGACATGTGAGGTGGGTGGTAGCCAGATATCTGGAGGATAGGCCCAATAGCTACCTAGGGATTAAGAATAACTGAATGGTTTTTCTGTTGCTGACCCTGAAGGGGGACTCTAAGTGGCGTTATCGAGTTGATGAGCTGCATCCCCCGGCTCGGGATCCCCTCCTGTGGGGGAGGTGGTGTTGGTGTGACTGGGAGCCCATGGGGTTGAGTGTAGTCGATCTAATAAACTATTTGAGGCTGGAGGGGCCCCACGACCTAGAGCGTATTCCCATGGCTAGGGAGGAGGATGCCCCACCCCCCGGAGACGAAATTACAGATAAGGAGGGAGACTCTAAGGAAGAAAAAGATGACCCTACTGAGGTGGGATCAATAGAGGAGGTGGACCCTGAGGGAGACCCTAGTAAGAGGGAACTCATGGAGGAGGAGGATCCCAATGAGGACCCTGAGGAGGACCCTAGTGAGAGGGAACCTATGAAGGAGGAAGATCCCGATGAGGACCCAGAGGAGGACACGAGCGAGGGGGGAGCTAACGGAGGAGGAGGATCCTGAGGAGGATCCCGAAGAACTGAGGTGGGTGAGGGACAGCTAATAGGAAGTGAAGACCGCAAGGGAGACTCGAGTGAGTATGAGACAGAGCAGATCGAGGAAGGGAATCCTAGGGGAGATCATGAAGAGGAGATGAGGGAGTTCATTAGGCAGGATGACCAAACAGGAGGACCTGAAAGCTTGGGAGCTGAGATAGATTTTGATTCTACGAAGAGGAGGGGCGAGTTTGTGACCAGGATGTCCCATTAGAAGCGGGGCATATGTGGTCGGATGTGTAGGGGTACCTGCCCACCAGACGCCCCCGACCAGTAGAAATTCATAGCATTTAGAAAGCTTGTTTTATTTTTGTTTCTCTTCGCTAAGGCAGTATTGTTAGTTACCTTGCTGATTTTGTTATGAAGCCACTGTGGCTAATAAAGTTATACATTGTGATATAACGAAAAGTATCAGCGTGGAACACTTATCATATTGAATTTTTTTTTATGCAATAAAATTTCCCTGAATTATCTGAATATCAGCGTTTTCTGTTGTGAAAGATGTGAATTATGTGAACATGATGCCTGTATGATGTGAAGTGCATAAGTATGTGATGTAATGATTGCACCACATGGATGTGGTGAAGTCCTGAAATCGAGCACATGTCAAATGATGTCTGTTGCACTAGTATGTACTGTGTTATTGAACCCTGGTAGTAAGTAGGAAATGAACTATTAGGAAGGGAGCTAAACCCAACTTATTCCCGAACAGGATGGCGGGAAACAACAATGAATCTCAAATCGGATCTCACCATGCTACGAGAGTCCCTGGGAATCAGGAGCTTAACATGTCGGCCCCCTGGGAGCGGCTGGAGGCCCTGCGTCATAGGAATAGGAATGGGTCTTGCAGCCAAGTGGACAAGACTAATCCGCCCACTGGAGCTGAACTCACCAGCTTGTTGCTGCTGGAGATGCTACAGAAACAAGGGGAGCAACTGTGACTCTAGAACGAGCAGCTGCAGAGGCTAATGGAGGCTCGGGAGAAAAGAGTCGAAGAGGATAACTCATATATGTTTAAAAGATTCACGAGCCATCACCCACCCATATACGATGGCACTCCCGACCCTAAGACTTTTGAGGATTGGATTGGGGGCATGGAGAAGCTGTTCGACGCACTCTAATGCCCTAAGGAGTGGAAGGTGGGTTTTGCCGTGTTCTATTTGAAGGACAAGGCTGACTTATGGTTGGCCATGGTAAGGGAGAGACAACACAAATCCAGATTTGATTAGAACAAGTTCAAGGAAATGATCAAGGATCATTTCTACCCTATCTGTCTCTAAAAGGCCAAGGAGGGCGAGTTCATGCAACTGCAGCAGGGGAACATGAACGTACTCGAGTACGCCTCCAAATTTATGCGGCTCTCACGACTTTCTCCAACTTTCGTAGCTGACGAAAGGCTGAAGAAGAACTAGTTTGAGGTCGGGCTAAACCCCATCATCAAAGAGAGGATGTCAGTACGTCAGTACGCCTCTTACGTTGACCTACATGACACTGTGGTCAACAAAGAAAGGGCGATGAAAGAACAGAGTAACTATTTCAACGAGCAGCAGGCAACTAAGAGGAATGGGGATAATCAGGGTAACTTCCAACCACAAGAGAAATATCGTTGGCCTGCCGAGAATCAGTACTCGAATACTTTTAATCGAAGAGGCCAGCACACTAATACACGACCTAAGGTAACCTATAACGCGTGTGGGAAGCCAGGCCACTATGCCAAAGAATGCCGCTCGGTGAAGAGGTGCTTTCATTGTGGAAGCCCTCAGCATCAGGTTCGGGACTGCCCACTTCCTCCACCTCCTACTGGACAAGGGCATGGGCAGTGACCCTAGCAACCATATCAGAACAGAGGAGGGCAGGCGGCCAACCCCAACCAGTAAAACTGGGCACCTCAGCAAGCTCAACCCCGACCTCCCTACCAACCACCCCTTAACAATGGGGGCGGAGTCTATGTGATGCGGAAGGAGGAAGCAGAGGATCCTCCTAATGTTGCGACGGGTACTTTCTCTCTCCTAACTCAGCCAGTAGATGTTTTGTTCGACTCGGGTGCCACGCACTCCTTTATTTCTGTTAAGCTCGTTGAGACATTAGGACTAATCCTCACCCGTAAATCTTCATTGCTATCTATGATTCTCCCTGATGGGAAGACAGTGACGTGTGAGGAGCTATACGAGGGTTGCCCTATTAGAATGAATGAATATGAGTTCGTGAAAGACCTATACAGGTTTGAGTAAACTAATTTTGGGGTTGTCTTGGGGATGAACTGGTTAGCTAAGTATCAGGCTCAGCTAGACTGCCTAAGACGAAGAATCACCCTAAAGGGCCCCAATGGGGAGAAGGTAGTGCATAGGGGCCAGAGACCCAGGATGGGAGTGAAATTGGTGTCGGTAATGAATGCTCGCAAGTTGTTAAGCAAAGGATGCGAGGGATTCGTGTATCACATAGTGAAAACTGAGGATACGGAATCCTCCCTAGAGGACATCCCCGTGGTGAGGGAATTTTCGTATGTGTTTCCTAATGAATCCCCGGCGTGCCACCCGTTAGGGAGCTGTAGTTTTGTGTCGACCTGATCCTTGGAGTCGCACCTGTCTCTAAGGCACCTTATAGGATGGCACTGGTAGAATTGAAAGAATTAAAGACACAGTTGGAGGAATTCTTCGAGAAGGAATATATCCGGCCTAGTACATCCCCGTGGTGAGCCTTGGTTTTGTTCGTGAAGAAGAAGGATGGGACCCTAAGACTATGTATAGACTACCAGAGCTAAACAAAATAACGGTCAAGAATTGCTACCCTTTGTCCGGGATAGATGACCTATTTGATCAGTTACGGGGCGCGGAGACCTTTTCTAAAATAGACCTTCGTTCGGGGTACCATCAACTTCGAATCAGTGATTAGGATATATCTAAGACCGCCTTCTTTACCCGGTACGAACACTATGAGTTTGTAGTGATGCCCTTTGGCCTCACCAACACCCCGGTAGCATTCATGGACCTTATGAACAGGGTCTTTAAACCCTACTTGGATCAATTTGTGGTGGTATTCATAGATGATATCCTGATTTACTTAAGGACCCCAGAGGAGCATACCTACCACCTATGGATAGCCCTGGAAGTATTGAGGAGAAATGAGTTGTATGCCAAATTATCAAAGTGTGAGTTTTGGTTGAGGAAGGTAGCATTTATGGGACACGTAGTATCCAACGAGGGAGTGTCAGTGGACCCCCAAAAGATAGGTTATAACAAACTAGCCCAGACTTAAGAACCCGACGGAAGTGAGAAGCCCAGACCTAAGCATGAATGGATGGACCCATATGAGGCAGCGTTCCAGGAGCTGAGAAGGAGACTGATGAGTGCCTCGATACTGGCCTTACCTACTATTGACAAAGATTTCATAGTGTATAGAGATGCCTCTAAGAGTGGTTTAGGGTGTGTGTTGATGCAAGAAGGCCGCATTATAGCATATGCCGCATGGTAACAGAAGACACATGAGCGGAACTACCCGACTCATGACCTGGAATTAGCAGCTGTTGTGTTTGTACTTAAGAATTGGCAGCATTACCGGAACGGGGTACGCTGTGAGGTTTTCACCGATCACCAGAGTTTAAAATACCTCCTCTCACAAAAGGATCTGAACCTGAGACAGACAAGGTGGTTAGAGTTCCTGAAGGATTATAATGTTCATTTCTAGTACTATCCGGGGAAGGCTAATGTAGTGGCAGATGCATTGAGTCATCGGTCGTACCTAGCACTAAGCTGCTTGCTAGCGCTTCCGAATGAGTTGTGTGAGGAATTTCGGCAGTTAGAACTCAACGTGGCCACTCGGAGGGCAAAGCCCATGTTATACACCTTGGAAGCGCAGCCGACACTCATTGAGGAGATTCGAGTAGCTCAGGCTACGAACCCCCAACTCGAGCAAATCAGGGAGGAAATATTGGTGGGAAAGGCACCCAGGTTTATAATTCATGAAGATGGCACCATTCGATTTCATAACCGGTTGAGTATGGCAGGCATAGAGGCACTCAAGAATAAAGTCATAGACGAGGGTCACAATACTCCACACTCAATACACCCTGGGGGAAATAAGTTGTATAAGGACCTAAAGTAGACATTCTAGTGGAGTAACATGAAACAGGAAGTGGCCAATTATGTGGCAAAGTGCCTAACTTGTCAAAAGGTGAAGTTAGAACATCAGCGACCAGCGGGACTCCTACAACCCCTGGAAGTCCCCAAGTGGAAGTGGGACTCGGCTTCCATGGATTTCATGGTGGGACTACCTTTGACTTGGCGGAAGAATAACGCGATCTGGGTTATCGTAGATAGGCTCACAAAAACAACGCACTTCATAGCCATGAGAAATACTTAGACCCTGGACCAATGACCTCGAGCATACCTTGAGGAGATAGTGCGACTAAACGGGGTACCTAGCTCTGCCGTGTCAGATTAGGACACCAAGTTTCAGTCGGGTTTCTAGCAGAAGCTACAGGAAGAATTTGGGACGTTGCTGCGTTTTAGTACTGCGTTCCACCCAACTACGAATGGGCAAACTAAATGCACTATTCAAGCATTAGAGGATATGCTAAGGGCTTGCGCTTTGGACTTTAAGAGTGCGTGGGATGAGCAGCTGGCACTGATAGAGTTCTCTTACAACAGTTACCACTCGACTATTGGCATCGCCCTGTACAAGGCACTGTACGAGAGGAAATGTAAAACTCTGTTATGTTCGCAGGAGATCGATGAAGCCATGATTATTGGGCCAGCTTTAATCCAAGCCACCATAGATAAAATAAGATTGATCCAGGAACGTATGAGAGCCGCCAGAAGAGCTATGCTGACCGGAGGCAGAGGCCCCTTGAGTTCCAAGTAGAAGATCAGGTATTCCTCCGAGTTTCCCCAACCAAGGGAATCGCGAGATTTGGGATGGCAGGAAAGCTTAGCCCAAGGTACATCAGGCCGTACCCAGTCATATAGAGAATTAAGGAAGTGGCTTATTGATTGGAACTACCACGCGAACTCCTAAGAGTACACAATGTATTCCACGTGTCGTAGTTACGGAAATACATTCCAGATCCCTCACACATAATCGAGCCTAATCCTATACAGCTCTAGGAAAACCTATCGTATGAGAAACAGCCTATATAGATCCTGGATCGGCGAGAAAAGCACCTCCGAAGGAAGACGGTACCCCTGGTGAAGGTCCTTTGGACCAACCACAAGATGTCTGGAGCTACTTAGGAGCCAGAGCAGGAAATGCGACACAAATACCCTCACTTGTTCCTATAGCTAGGTGTGTGTAAGTTTCAAGGACGAAACCTTTTAAGTGAGGTAGTATGTAAAACCCCGAAAGTTCATGTTTGTAAGGGTAGGATTTCGCAGTTTGGTGAAGTTTCGAGGATGAAACTTTCTCAAATGGGGTAGTATGTAAAACCCCGAAAAATCAAATTGGAAAATCCTTTGACATGGACCAACCCTCGTAATCCAAGTCGTTCTAAACTTGTTTCGCCACGAGTTGTGTCTTTTAAAATTTTCTAAAATATTTATTAATTTATTTTTCACTCAGAATATTTTGTTTTCCTCAATTTAAATACTTACTGGTTATGCTTCATAACTCAGTAATTTACACCTTTTATTTATTTCCCTCCTATCTATTTTATTTTGAAATTTAAAATTTTCCCACTCAAATCAACCCTAGAATGTGTTTATTTTCTTTCCGTTTTCTTTCCATTTTTTCCCCTTCCTTCTAGAGGTGTTCATCGGTCCAAACCTGGACCGAACCGAACCGGACTGGGTTGGACCGAGGACCGAATAAGAGGAAAATTATGGACCGTGGACCGGATCGAATAAGTCAAGGACCGGACCGGGACCGGACCGAAAAAAATTGGATCAGACCGGACAGGACCGAATTGTCAACCTAGCAATTTTTTACGATATGAACATCTTATAGTTATTTTCATATGAATAAATTCAACATATTTTCATCATGAAAAACAAATCAATATTCTTGAACGTTTGAGAAATTATAAGTTGCAAAAGAAAATTAAAATTGAATAAGTAAAAAATCAATTTTCAAAATTTTTTTATTTGGTCCTCAGTCCGGACCGGTGGACCAGACCGGACCGAAGACCGAATAATAAAATTTTGTGGACCGCGGACCGGACCGAATTCATTCGGTTCGGTCCGGTCCGATTCGGTCCGGGTTTGGACCGAATAATGAACACCCCTACTTCCTTCTTTCCTTTTCTTTCTTTTTTTTTCCTTTTTCTTTTCCATGGGCCAACCAGCCCTACGGCTTCTCTCCCCTGGCCAAACCGACCCCCAAAAAGGAAAAAAAACCCTAAACCCTTTCCAACCCACCTACGCCTTCCCACTCTCTCTCTCTTCCTCCCTCTCTTCCTCTAGTACTCTCTTTCCCTCGCTTCTTTCTCTCTCTCTTCCCCTTTCCCCCCAAGCAGTAGCACCACCACCACCGGAGCACCGCCGACCACCCACGCCGCCCCCTCCTTTGGTGGTAGGTGGGGTGCATCCCATGCACCCCATGCATGAATATCCCAAACTCTTTGAAATTTTTCAAAAAAAAAATATATGTATATCATGGTTCATGCAAACTTCAAGTGGAAAGCACTGAACTCCACTCTTCTTATGTTGTTTTCATATTTGAAGCACGAAGGGTTCGACCCTCAAATCACTTCTCTACTGAATTTACATCAAGGTCAGTGTGCAACGTTTTTCTTATAGTTTTGGTATTAAATTATAGGTTTTCTTGACATAGACAACTTAGGTTAGGGGGAAGGGTCATTATATTTTTACGTAGGATATCCCGAGACTTAAAAATGTGATTAGTGGAGTAAAAGATCGGGTTTTGGATTGAGGTTTGACGGGAATATGCCACTGTTGAGGACAAAAAAATACACATAATTTTAAAATTTTATTTCTATTGATATTCTAGCCTAAAACTCATCAAATGTGGAGGATAGATAGTTCAAGACGTTCTCTACGCTATGCCTTTTGAATCGATGGATTTTGATGTGTATCGAGAGAGTTATGTCCTGTTTATGGGAGACTATCCGGACTAAAACAGTCAATGATAGTTTGCATGTTTTAGGATTTTCGGCCTAAATACTGAGAGACTTAACAAAAACACAAAGCACAAACGTTGTAGAGGACAAGATTCTCTTTCTAGAATGGGCAAGAATTTGAGGTTTTGACATTGGGTGTGAAAATTTTGGGGCTATAATATTGGGTTAGAAAATCTGGGTTGGGTCTACTAGGCTGGAAAGTGGCTGCAGCTACGACCACTTTGAAAGTTCACCCAGGGTAGGTCAGTGAGCCAAAAATCGTCAAATTTTTAAAGTGGATGACTCGAGATGTGCTGCATAACCTTGTTTTAGAATCGAGCCGATTGGGGTAGCATGGCGCAAGTTATAACCAATTTAGCGTGGACTGTCAAGACCAAAACAATCAGTGACACCGCTAAAATAAGTGAGAAAACAAACTAGTTCAGGATGGAACCGCGTAAAACCCTAAACATGACAAGGGTAGAGGACGACTCAAAGTTGTTGGATTTGGCTAGAATATTTAAATTAGACATCGGGACCAGAAGTTATGGCCTCTTGAATGGGGGCAAGGTTCTGGCCGAATATGGACCCTAGTTTGGGCTTAAATTGGGGACCCTAAAAGCATGGGTAAAATTTTATAAAATTTTTGGAAGGAAAAGACCAGGGGGAAAATTATCTAAGTTTAGACTGAGTTTGGGCTATTTGTTGGCTTAGGTGCGGAGCAGTAAGTTCGGAATAGTAACTGAGCCCGTAACTGGTACGGTATCCAGGTAACAATCATGCACTAACCCTTCCCCACGTTGTTTGCAACTGTGTATGAGTTGAGCATGGCAAGAACTGTCCTGTTTACTATTTTAAAGGGGCAATAGCATGAGTTAACTGAATGTAATTGCGTAGTAGAATCTGTATGATGTGATATGCCCTGAAGTTGAGATCTTGTCATGTGTTGTTGGAAATTCCTGCTTTACTGCTGGGGTGTTGTCATTGGGGAAGGTGGCTGAGATTGAATGAACTTATTTATGCTAAATTGATCTTTAATAAGGAGAAATGAAATCAATAACTGGAAAGGTTGAGTTCGGTGAGATTTAATTTGACTGTGTTGATTGAAGGTCATTAGCCTTCCCCAGGAAACTAGTGCATGCATATGAGTGGCCACCTCCCCGGCTGAGACGTGGGTGAGGTTAGCGGTAACCATCCTTATTGATGGTAGGCCAGAAAAGGATTACGCGATAACCACCTGAGTAGCGGTAGGCTAGGAACGAGTTAAGCGGTTGCGCTAAACTGAAGCGCAGGCCATGAGACGTAGTGGGGTCCCTCACCTAAAATCAAACTGCTGTGTTTGGATCATAAATTATGAATTTACATCTCTGAGAAGTGGTAACCGTGGAAGGTTATGTTAACGAGAAATGTGTCTTGGACTGGGGAATTGAATGTAGAGCGAGGCCGGAATTCATTAGTCAAACAAGATGGAAGTTTAGTTGCTAAGACAAAGTTCACTATGAATATTGGTTTTCATTTAGTAGATGTTACTAGTATTTGAATAATGTGGAGATACTAAGCTTATTGTATTAATTGTTATTTCGATATCTAGCCTGGTATTTCCAAGAAGAAAATACGGTGGTAACACCCTAATCAGGCTCCGCTGCCATGTAGGATCAAGGTTAGTAAATGAGAAATGAAATCAGAATTTCGGGGTGTTACATATATATATATATAT
>JACYFF010031952.1:16913297-16944204 GCA_017589665.1 Selenicereus undatus | reverse complement strand
ACACACACACACACACACACACACACACACACACACACACACACACATATATATATATATATATATATATATATATATATATAAGTACACTTATATGTGTGTGTATATGTAAGTGTATTTATATGTGTGTGTATAAGTATACTTACATGTTAGTATATATATACACATATACAAGTATATGTCTACGCATACACACATATATATACACTTATGTACACACATACTTATGTATATACATGCACACACACATACTTACTTTAAAGCTGCCCACATTAGCAATGCAAAAGCAAGAGTCCATAATTGTTTTCTTGATATTAAAGCTTGGGTAATATATCGAAGTATGAGAAATGCTTCACTTAATTAGTTGTACTTTAAGTAGGGATTATAGCTATCATTGAGTTCAGGATGAAATCTTGCTTCTCACTGCAAAAGTGCCACTGGGTGACTCCCTGCAACCCCTAACCCTAGTAAAGGTGAGGAAGCAACATTGGTATGACTGTATGAGGAAGTAACTATATAAAAGTGGGCATTTCAGACTTGTGCCCTCAAGCAGGCATCTTTGGTACTGGGTGGGGATATCATTCAGTTATATGTATTTTGGGTTAGCTAGCTCGTGTGACACTTTAGGGTCTTATATCATTATATGAAAGCTAGATATCGTTAAGTGATGATGAATCTCATCACCATCCATGACACTGTTATTAGTAGGTTAGGACTTGCTTAGACCTTTAAGTATGTGTGTACATAAGTGTTCACTTTAGGGTCTTATATCATTATATGAAAGCTAGATGCCATTAAGCTAGTTGTCGTTAAGTGATGGTGTACACACATACTTATATACACACATTTATGTATACATACTAACACAATGCAAATTTGATTTTATTTTTTTTTGGAATTTTACGTGCAGGAACGATTTGGATGGGATCCTAAGCATGAGGCACTAGTTAGAAAAGAATGGCAAGAAAAGGTGTGTGTAAGGGCGAAAGATATAGTGAACAAGGCCGCAAAGGAACCTCCTGAGAAGATCATTCCTTGGATGACGGATGATGTTCGTGCATCATTGAAGTACAAGAGGGAAACTAATGAGGAGTTCAAGAAGCAATATGAGCGGAATAGGAAGAACAAGACGGAGGGGCCTACGGCTAAGATTGGGTACAACTAGGGGTCAATATCGGCTACAATGTGGGGCGAGAGATTGGTATGAAAATATGAACTACATTACTTGAAAATTTGGTTTTCAACTTTGCAATGTTGCTAATGTATAGAGATATATGTGTATATGATTGGTGAAGCAATTGCAAAGGGGACGTTCGACTGCTGAGTTGTTTGATGCCACTTATTCAAGGTTGATGAGAATGGTCAACGGATTTGATGTGATGCTTACGCATAGAGTGTTTATGCAAGCACCGTAACAATAGTTTGATTTAAAGTTAGATGACTGAAATCTGTACACAAGCTACTTGTTTGACTGTTTCTCTTCCTTTTGTTGGTGCAGGAAAAATATGAGCAACTGAAAGTAGATACCGATGTACAAGTTGGTTTAGCAATAGATGATCACCTGTTCTTTAAGGCTTGTGGTGGTTGGAGTGAGAAGGGCACTCTATACAAACTTGGCAGAGAGGGTCCTGTCATTTTTAAGAGACCAACCAAGTCTAGGCACAGTAGCTGTAGCACTTCATCGGCATATTCCTCCCCGTTAGTTACCCAGTTCCAAGATCGATTGCAGACAACACAAAATGAGTTGCAGACGACCCAAGCTCGGCTACATTCGACAGAGGAGGAGCTAAGGAATACTAGGAAGGAGTTGGAAGCTATTAGGAAGCAGCTGGATGAGCAAAGAATTGGACTAATGGAGCTTAATGCTCAGTTTGACACTTTCTTGGCGCTCCTTGGCTACCCCACATGTGCCGACAACTCTCAGGCATCGTCATAGGTTTAGGTGTGTATGGTTTTACCCCTTAGCTTAGTTGGATGTGTAATTGTAATTGTTTGAACGCTTGAATGTGGAACATTGGTCTCGGGACTTCATATATGCTGGATAACCATTGGTGGTTAACGCTTTCATGTTGAAGCATTGGATTGTAATTTTGGGTGGTGTTGTGGATTGTGTTGGACACAGAGCTGTTGTACGTGATTGTATACAATTTTGGAATACAAAACTACAAAAATTTTGGTGTAGTTTGGAATTTGGGATGCCAAATGTGTGTCACGTATTTCGAGTTATTGTATTTAGGGACAAATGTGGCCCGGATATGTAAACAGTAAATAGCATGTAATGTAAAACGTAGGCGGTAGGTTCACATGGGTAGAATTGTTGTAAAAAATATAGGCACATTAGAGACCAAAATTAAATTCATGGTCTCTGATTGAGACCGAAACACAAGTTGCAGTTTCCAAATTGGCAAAAACGGGGCGCCGGTCTCTGATTGAGACCAAAATAAGAACTTGTCTCCATTAGAGACCGAGGACAGCGGTCTCCACTAGAGACCAAAATGTTTGGTCTCAAATGGAGACCGGCCCATTTTGGTCTCAATCAGAGACCAAAAATTTTGGTCTCTAATTGAGACCAGAATTTTTGGTCTCTAATAGAGACCAATCTGGCCCGAACTCCAATGGAGTCCAACACCTTTAGTCTCAAAATTCGATCTCAGGTAGAGACCGATGTATTCAATTTGGTCTCGAAATTTGAATTGCTACCAAGCTTTTCAAAACCGACATTTTTCGGTCTCTATTCGGTCTCAAAAATTAAATATAGGCCGTGTTTTATATTTTTGAGACCCAATTCTTCGGTCTCAAGTGGACCGGTTTGTTGTAGTGACATAATAATTAAATATTACAAGTTAATTATGTTATTAATTTTTTATCCAAATTAAATAGCTTTTTGGGCTACATAATTTTCAAATTATTGCAAAGAACCATAATTGTCACTAGCAAAGATTTTATAAGTTAATTATAATATATTTTAATACATTAGAAAATTTTTTCTTGCTAGTTTATCATAACTTGCATCTTTTAATTACTACTTTAGTTTAAAAATTTACTAACTATTTTACAAAAAAAAATTAAAAATTTGGGTATGATGTGGTGGCAATGACTTTTTGTAATTTTTATAAGCAATTATTAGAATTAAAAACCTATTAGATTTTTTATGCATTACACAAGTATGAAAAATATTAGTTTAATAATTTAAAATCATATGATATATTTGTTTTTGGCTGTAGCAGATATTTTTTCAGATACTTTATTTATATATTTTTACATCAAACCTTCTCAATGACTCGATCACCATCCTTCTATAATCAAGAAAACACCGAGGATAAGGTGGATACTATGAATTATAACGTGTGTCCCGTACTCCCGTGAATTGCTGGGCTAAAGCAGCGCCAAAAACAATAATTGAACAGGAAAACCAAAAAAGACGGGGAAAAACAGAAAAGATGAGCAAACTATTAAAAGGGGGGAAAAAGCGTCGACGGGATAGTTGATGTGATTGAAATGGAGTATTGATATCAATATCACTAACCAACAGGCCACAATAGTCAATGAACATTTATTTTGGGTTTTATGGCCAAACCCTTGGAATATTTTTATGATAGAAATTATATATGTATTGACAAAAGTACACTAAAAGTATACCAATCTATTATTATTCGTTCATTTTAATCTTATTCTTAAGGCTGTATTTGGACCTTGAAAAATTTAGTAGAAATAAATTTTTTTGGAAAGTCATTTTTTTTTCTTGTGTTTGGTTTAGAGAAAATCACCAAGAAAAAAATATGGAGAAAAGTTAGATGGAAAAAGTTGTTAAAAACAAGTGATAACATTTTCCTCATAGAATTGTGAGGAAAGTTTGAGAAATTTTTTTAACTTCCTCCAACTTCACATTGCTTGAATGATATTAACATAATTTAAGTAGTTCATCAGCATTCAAATTTCTCATCCATATTCTTGTGTTTTTTCTCAATCCAAACAAGAAAAAAAAAAACTCATTTTCTCCCCACTTTTTTTCCTTCACATTTTTTTCCTTCAATTTTTCTTTCCACCAAATTTTCTAAGGATCAAACGGAGCCTAAATCTCTATTTTTATGGAGATATTCTTCATCTAATTGCAGTACATACACCATATTAGGGTAGACTTGGTAATGGTTGTTTATATGATGTTTGGAATGTCTAGTGATTAGATTGTTTTCCTGTGTGTGCAGATTTATTTGCGAACCAACTATGAAACCAAGGTAGATTTTGGTTTTGTTTGAATCAAAAAATTGCCTCACAATAACTTCTATTTTTCTTAAGAAAAAAAGGGACAAATTTGGTAAACATTAATGTGTCAACAGTAATCTATAATATAAAAATTTGACTAAACTAAATAAAGTATTCACAATCAAAATGAAATCCTAACTCCACGAAATCTAATATGACATATTATTTAGTTACTACGAAAATGCATCTCTATTCAGATGGGATTTCTGATTGGAAAATTAAATCCCTCGGAATTTCCATAGGAAAAATTGTCGGAAATTCCATATCCCAGTCAAAAAAACCATTGAAAACTCGGTTACCCGTTGGAAATAGCACGCATTTGTTACACAGTGAAAACAATCTTTCTACATATACCACTATTTTCCAATAATGTGGCGTGAAGAAGAGATGTACAAGTCTATCTCTTTTTTCTTCATAAGGTTGAAGTATTGATCTAGTTGCGAATTTCATGGAGACATCAATTATACATAAGAAATCATACTTGAATCGGTTAATGATATTGAAGAGACTTGTTGCAACCTTCACATTATTCACCCCAAATTAACAAATAAAATAACAAAAAACAGCAGAAAGACCAACCCAAAAAAAAAAAAGTAACACTGTCACACATTTGTAAAGACAAATTAAGTATCATAATCTACAAATATTACAATTGTGGGGAAGCAACTCCTAAAAAAGGCATAAAAAACATACAATTAAACATTGATATCTAAATAAGCTAATGGAAAAGATAATAAGGTCGGCAACAACCAAAAAAGATCAGTCATGGGCTTCTACGACTAGATGGGAAGAAGTCGATTGAATGAGTAGGCAGAAATGCGGTTTTCTCATAGAAAAAAGGAGAGGGATAATGTCTCCGAACAACACTTTTGAGCATGTAAATTACAAATAGAGGATCATACAAAATTAATTTTCACTATATATGTTCACTTTATTTATTCGGAAGCACTCAAATTAAGACACCTTTTTAAAAATTTCCAAGAGCTTACGTATATCACATGACTCAAATGAATTGTACAGAGGACTTCTTGTACATTGACAAGGCTTATGATAGGCCAAAAATATTGAACATTGTCACTAACTAACAAGCTAGTCGTCAAGAGTTTGATTGATGAAAACGGATCCAAAAATTCTCATCATATTAATATAATACTGACATACAATATATATATATAGGTAATTGAGAATTGTTCTAAATTCTATAGTGTCAATTGTCAATCTCTGTTTCTATTATATGGAGAAACAGCTTTTTGTCCAATACAATTATTTTCCATAATGTACATTACCATCCACAACATGATTATGCTAAAAATTTCAACCACCAATATTCGCAATCAAAGAATAAATTTATCCACGTCACAAGCCACATTGGATGAAAATAATGTCCCTACAATTATAATTAGGTATGCAATCAATTTTTGGAAAAGAGTAAAAAAAAAATAAAAAAATTGACAGGTGGCTCCGAGAAGTTGTGGGCTCATAGTTCACTTGCTGGTTATGTTTGGTAAAGAGTTTTTTGGGTGCAAAAAGAGTATTTTGGAAGTATTAACTGTTTAATTCTAGTAAAAAAAATTCTTTGGATTGTTTGGTTGATTATATTTTATATTGCCTTCTTATGCCAGAAAAAATTCTTTTACAAAAAACTCTTTGGGATAGCTTTTTCAAATATATTTTTGATGTTCATTATTAAAATGAGCATACTAACCTTATAATTTGAACAAATTTACATTAAATGTCATTCACAAATAATATTTCCGAATGTTCAATGCTTATACTTTAAATTTTTCAATTTTTTTTCCTCTTTTGGGACAAGAGTTGTGGATGATGATGATGTGGAAGATAATGCTTTTAATTTTAACACTTTCTTAATTTAACAGATAATTTATGTTAGTTAGTCTTACATGATATGTTAATAGTTTTTATGCCACATAATTTCAAATGCTATCAAAAAAGAGAACATTTAATATTAAAAAAATATTTTGATAATAAATACTAGAATTAGGAAAAGGTATAAATGTAATTTTATATATCACATAAGTCTTAATTCATAATTTATATCGAAAAGAAAATAAATATCCAATGAATAATTAATTTGTTAGAAAAACAATGAAATTGAGTAATGAGCATAAGTGAAATTTTATCAAATAGCTTTGTTAGAAACAACTAGCTTCAACAAGCACTTTTTTTTGCAAACAGCTAATTCAATCAACTAAGTCAAACAGCTAATACAATCAGCTAACAGCTAATACAATCAATTAACAGCTAACAACTAACAGCTGATTGTCAAACAGAGATTATGTCATATGCGATAGAATAGTAATATGAAATGAAACCTTATCACATTTATGTGTTTTTTATTTATTTTCTCTAGTGGGCCCTTAAAATTTTTGGATATTTTGTATTTTATGTGAGATGTCTCTACAAACACACCACACATTTGTTAGTAGATTCGAATTAATTATACAATGTTTTGGTATAAATGTGGTTATATATTTAAACAATAAAACTACTTACATAACTTCTTTGTATTTATTAATATGTATTAATAGTTGACCTTAGTAAGACAGTCTCACAAAATATTATTGTGAGGCGATATTGCCACATCAACTACAACCAGCTCTTCTAATTTGTATTGTGTGCCACATCATCTGGTCTCATAATAGTTATTGCCAAACTGTCCTATACAAGAATTAGCGTTGTATTAATTAATAGAAAAATTGATAGATATATATCTTATATGTACATTGAGTTAAATAGAAATGTTTTCTTTGTATTCTAGACTTTTGTTGGAATGTTGGAATGCTAATGTCAGTACATTCAAAGTTCTACAAAAATAGAGATTAAAGCTTTTAAAAAAATAAGCGCATCAGGAGTACCAAGGATAAATAAATAAATAAAAATGCCCAAATGTCTCTCGCCGGTATGATAAGTCCTCCGGGGGCTGTTGGTGGCTAAAATTCAATATTTAGCTTTTCTACTCAGGACTTGTCATGAGTATTTTGAATGCATGTTTAGTAGGTTGGAGTGATGTTTTGGAGCGGTTAAGAGCATTTTACGTTAGCGATTAGCAGGTTGAACTGAGTAGGATTAGGTTGGGAGTGTTTCCGTGCGTTTATGATTAGCAATCACTTTTTTTGGGCAATGAATTTGATTTTTACAACACTAGTTAACATTACATTGCGCAAAAATTATGAAATGGAAGAATTGAAGGATAATGTACTTGTGTACTGCATTATTAAGCATTGGTTAAGGGCAGTTCATTATGAGCATTTTGAAGGAGCCATTTGGCAAGTTGTAGTAGTTTGAAGTGTTTTGGAATTGTTATGAATGTTTTAGACTAGCGATTAGTGGGTCGAACCAGGTAAAAGCATGTTGGAGCAGATCTGAGGAGGCAAGAGCAAGTTGGAGTAGGCTGGGCATGGGAGCATTTTGAAGCGTTTATGACTATTGATAAATGATAAGTACTTTTGTGCAATTACTTTAATTTTTGTCATATTATTCACATCACATCCATAAAAATTACGCAACAGAAGAATTGAAAGTTGTTGTCGCTTGTCAGGCATTATTGAGTTTTGGTTTAGCGATTAATTGTGCCCGCAAAATTTGTCATTTTTTAAAAATTTCGAATTCATATTTTAAAAAAAAAATTAATGTTTTAACAATTATAATGTTTTACCTATGTGGTCAAGGTTAATTGTGTCGTGGTGATCTACATCTCTTTTTGAATTTGTCACTCCTTTAAAAAAACATTATATTTTTGTTGGAGCGGTTCGGAGCAACTTGAGAGCGGATGTGAGAAGGTTGAAGCAGTTTGGAGCGGATTGTAGTGGTTTGGGGTAGCTGGCAAGTGCAACATGCTCATAAGGAACAATTATTTGTGCCCACAATTGTTATCCTTTTTTTCGAAACTTTCTAGTTCATATATATTTTTTTTTTAACAATTATAGTGTTTACATGTCTCAAACGAGGTTAATTGTGTCATGGTAATCTTTATCCTTTTTTAATTTATCGTTCATGCGAAAGAAAATTTATATTTTTGTAGAAGTGGTTTGAAGCTATTTAGAAGGAGCAGTGAGCAAGTTGAAGCTGCTTGAAACCGCTCATAACGATCATGCTTTCAGTCTTATTTGGTGGTGTTGCGGCCAAAGCTTCGGAGAATTAGACTAGATGGTGGTACTTCCATATCATGTCAGCGGCAGCCTATGGCTTAAGCCAGTGTTGTTTTTAGACGGTTCGTACAAATCCATTTATTAAGGGCCCTCACATTGACAATAAAAATTGAGCATATATCCCTCTTCTGAACAATAATTATTTCTTATCTAACTGTGTCAACTTCTAATTATCAAAGGAGTGATCTAGTAGGAGTTCAGCCATCCCTTCAAACAAGGGGCGGCTTTCCATTGGAGCTATGGAGGAATTTCCCTTGTCCCGTTCCCAATTCCCTCTTCTATTATTTCCCCTACCTAGATTTCTTTTGGAGCCTCCAAATAGGCATCCCCCCACCCCCCCAAAAGTCAACTTACTCGTGACAATTGGACATTTGATAATTTATACAAATATGTGTGACATCTTTTTATTTTACAATCATTCTAGTGTCATAGTTTTTTTCAATTTATCATCTGCATAAAATACTGATAAGCACCAATCAACACTGATTGACATTTAATTATATTTTTACTTAAAGTTTTAAGCCCCTTTAACATTTATTGATATTGATCAGCACTCATCAATAATAAATTGCTTACAATAATAAAAGAGCAAAGTATCGCATCATATATGTTTACAGAATAAAGTTAAGGCACATGAAGTGCTACATTGCTAGTAATGTTTTTAGTGGAAAAATCATCGTGAACATAATCTTGCATGAATTGAGAGGATAAATCATCGTGATTCTTTGCTGACAATAAAGATTGCTATTGCTGCATGGACGAATGTTTCGGTGCTGAAGAATTGGTAAATTTGGGCCCCTTTAATCTGTCCAAAGGTGAAGCTTGGGTGAGTGAGTGCTTTACTTTTAGTTTATTCAACTCTGTTCATGATTCTTTGTTTGCCTTTCTAGCTGTGCTGATGATGATGCTAATGTATAGGGAATCATCATAAGAATTGCTTGCACCGAAGAAGCCACTGATTTCAACTTGCATTATTCATTCTTAAACTTTTTTTATTTCATAAAAAGGATTTTACTTTTTAGTTGGTTAAAAAAAATCAAATTTCGTCAATTTCATTTAATTTAAAGTGTTAGTGGATTAAAATCAAATCCTTATCTAAAATTTTCTCTATTTTCTTCCGATGAAGTACTGTAATGCCCCAATCCCCTTTCAGCAACAATGTTAACAAATGTATACTACTTATATTAATGTGAACATGGCTCTCGCTCCAACAAAAATAACTCACCATTCATGAGTTGAATTATTTATTTTTGACCCCATGAGTTATCAAAGCCTATATCATACATTCGAGTATATGTATTCTCACATGACACATAAGCAATTGTATATAAAACATATGACAAATACACCCTAAGAAAATATATATAAAATAAATATGAGAGCACGTGCTCATAGGTGTATATAATAATTTGCCATGAGTTATGATTCTTGAATTTTTGAAAACCACAACTATAAAATGAATTTTTTGGTTCACTGAATTATAAAAATATTGATAAATAGAGGATAAGAGACTAAAATACCCTTGGCTTATAATACATACAAATATGTACATGTGTGTGTGAGAGAGAGTGTGTGTGTGTGTGTTTGTATGTGTACTGTGCAAATGAATTTTGTTATCCTCCATTTGTTAAATACTTTCATAAGTTAGGGGTCCAAAAAATTCATTTCCATAGTTGTGGATCCAAAAATTTAAGCACCTGATTTTGAAAGGTCCAAAGTAGATAATTAATGAGGGTTTTAAACATCTTGAATACACCTTTTGTTTCTAGTAACAGGTTTCCAGCTTTTGTGTTCCATGTTTATTGACATCCCGAACAACTGGTAAAACTGATCCGAGATTTAAAACCCGAACCGAATAATCTGGATTCACACTCGACCCAACATCCGAAACAAGCTCACCCAAAATCCGAATTGACCCAAATTGAACCATACCTGACTCGAAATTTTCTACAAAGTTGCTTATTTTTTTATGATAAGCTTATTGTACTAAAAATCGGTTGACCCCCAAAGTCGATTCGAACCAAAGTTCATCCGACCCAAACTGAACCGACCCGAAATAACACTTAAGTCAAAATATAACCTGATTCAGACTTAACCCATTCTATACCTGAACTGAATGACCCACTTACCATATCTACTTTATTCTCGCCCCCTCCCTTCCCAAAAAGCTCCATATGCACCAATATGTAAGGGTTCGATGTCAAGTCAATCTGTGGCAGCCCATGCATTTCATATACCTGTGCCATCTAGGTCCGCCAAATTTGCAGGCCCAAATTTTATTTTATTTTACTTTTGTGGTGCCATGAAGGCCCAAATTTATGAGAACATATACACTTCACTAATTGCAGTATGTTAATTGGGCATAGTGCTCAATAGTTGTCCATACTAGGTCCAGTATGATCCACAGTCCATACTCCATGCTCCTACAAAACACTAATATTATGTTTGGTTGAATATGATATAATACAATTATACTCGTAATACAATTGTAACTATGTAATTTGTATTAATTATAATTATAAGATAGTTGTTTAGCTGTAACATTTTCTTACATTCAAACTCTTTTCGTGGGTCTATTGGAATCAACATCTCTACGGGTAGGAATGCCGGTAGAGGTAAGGTTGTCTACCGCTGGATTTCCCCAAACCCCGCGGAAGCGGGACCCACACTGGGACTTCTTGTTCTTGTTGTTGTTGTATTTTCATACAGTCAAACAGGATAATAAAACTACAATTACAAATTTGATTCTATTACAAGTTTGTTTATATTCAACCAAAAATTATCTAAACCTCATTATTATACGTTTTAATCCCAGCAAATCGTCAATTAACTAACCCAAATACAGGTCGGATGTAAGTTCAAATTGGATCAATTTCGGATTAATTGAGTTTAAATCACGTACACTTCATATTAAGTTTGTGGTCAAATCGATTTGGGTACATCAAGGTCCAATTAGATATGAGTTCAATTTGGGTGAAGTCTAAAAGTCAAATCCATTTAGAGTTCACTTACTTCAGGTCAAATCACTTCCCGAGGGGGGGGGGAACCTTGGTTCCAAGACCCAAATCAGCGTTACGTCGATTCGTATTGAATGTGCATAACTTGAGTTGGGTTAATCTTGAGTTATTTCAAACCACAATATTATTGCTCCATTATTGAATTTATAACGTGTTCCATAAGAGGACCCTCGTTTGTTCAATTGTTTTCCCATCTTTAATCAAAAGAAAACAATTTAAATATCCATACTTCTAAATTTTTGTTTTCATATTTTCCTTTCACTTAAATGATTTCAACTTTTTAGAAAAAGGCAAAGTTTGCTTTCATATTGAAAATGGTAAATTGGTAATGGCATTTTTGAAATTTAAAAATATCGTAAACTTATGGACATGTACGTAGTTATGAGCGTCAATGGTTGGATTTAGAGCTATTCATTATTTGGTCCATAAGTTGACCGGACCGTTGGACAGATCCGGATCGGACCGGTCTGAGTCCATTCGGTCCGATCCATGGTCCTAACCTTTTCCATGTTCGGTCTTCGATCCCCACACTTTCAGTTTCGGATCCTCCTTGCCATGCTTGCTTGATTCAGTATTTCACTGCTGAAAGCCAATTGAGGTATCAAAATTCATTTAATTGTTCAATTCATTCTCGATTTCTTGTCTACATTTACATCCTTTGATTTAAATTTCTTGGGATGAGTCCCTTGATTGATTTCCATGTTTGCTTGATTCTATTGCTAGTTTACTACTTTGTTCTAATTCTAATCCTGCCCAAATGTTGAATTGGTGCAATTTGTGATTGTTATTTAATTCCCAAATTCTGTGTTCTAGTATGTTCCTTGCAATTATAACACCATTATCTTGCTGGAGATTTTGATCTGAATTTGTATAGTTACTTTGTTTATTGGTGGGGTATTCAACAGTTTTTGGATTTGGGGTCTCTCATTTTATTTAAACAAGAGTTGCAGAATCTCTTGTTGGAAACAGCCCCTATTTGATTGATATCTTGATGCATTTAACTTGCTGCTTAGTGCTGAGATATCAACCCCTTTCCAATAGATCTATTGATTAGAAGGGCTGTGGATGAGTTATATTTCTTAGTAAATGAAAGACTTAGGGGTTGCCAGTGATCTTAGTTAGTTGCTTTTCTGATGCTTGTTGCTGCCTTCTCTGGATTTGCTAGTGTAGAGTGCGAAGTTGTATAACTGTAGTTTTGAGTTCCTTTTGGCTAAGCCATGTGAGGTTGGCTTTTGGACTTTTGGTATAGACAGCATAACAACAATTTTTTTTTAAAAAAAAATCCAGCAGGCAGTAGCCCAGCAGACCCAGTAGGCCATTTCTGCGAGGCAATCAGCGCATTTGGCCAGTCATTTGGACTCAGTCCAAACTTGGTCCGGTCTCGGTCCGGTTCGGTCCTCGGTCTGTGTAGGGAAGCGAATTTGACCTTTGGTCCGGTCTAGGACCGATGAACAACCCTAGTTGGATTTGGTTTAGCCAACTTATTTTGTTTACATTTTGTTCGCTGGTTAACAAGAGTTGATAAAAGAAAGTCTTAAGTTCTTGCTCTAGTCACACAAATTTTGAGGATTATTTACATTTTTCACTTGTAGTTGTAAATATTGATATTCGGCCTCTATATTGTTCCATTCTTTTACATGCTAAGCCAATTCTGGCAATACTATGTATCAAGATATTACACTATGTCGTGCATTACTTTTCTTTTTTTGTTTCCAATCATTAGTAATCTGGAAATCTAGATATAAGTTCAGAGGCCACTAAAGTCATACACAATCTCCACAACTTACAAAAAATTTTTACACTCCTAAAACGCCAATAACCCTAAAACAAAACAACAATCTAGCTTGATACTAGATACTAATATAAACTAAAACACTCAACAGAATACCTATCAAATACAGCATCAACTAATGGCTCCAACACAATTACAAAAAACACCAAACAAATTGCCAAAAACGTCACTTGGGCTTTCGTGTCTACTCCACGAATTTCTTTCTATACTCACCATGAAAAGGGTAGCTCCATAGAATTTCCCCAATCAAAAGATAAAGTTATATTTTCATCCCCAGTAACTCCGAAGGCATTGTAGTTAAGTACTCCATACCTTTGGTTAAGCTAACCTCCTACTTTTAACAACATCCATGCTCCCCTTAATTTTGTTTTAGCATCTTATGTAACTTCTCCTTAACAATAAGTTCATCTTCTATATAGGGCATCCCAAGTCTTTTGCAAAGTTGATGAGATCTTATGGGGTTATTGCATTGTCAAGGTTTTTTGAGTCCCTAGACTCCCCTCCTTTAGACTGATCTTCTCAGGTGTCCTTTTCAATTCATACTCCCTAATGGCCTTGCAAAAGTTACATCGCTTTTTCACCTTCCTAGGTGGCGTAGAGCTTTTGGAGGTCTCGATCTTGCGCTTTCCATGGCTAATTTGCCACATTCACTATGCCACTTTTCTTTCAGCTTTTCTTCTCTTCATTCCTTAGCTTTGGCTTTCTCAGAATCAGGAATCATATCTTCAAACCCAGTCAAAATTCTAGACCTGAAATGGAAGTCGAGACATTGGAGGAGTCTGAATTTGATCCATTTTGATTTGCCATACCACATATTTCATCTTCAACACTATCGTCTTTGAGATTTGGGCACGCAAACCGGTGGCTCAATATCAAGGTTTTGGTTGGACAGTAAAGGGGCCTCTGGGACTGTGAAGGAGTTGGGAGGCTCAATCTTGAAGGAAGCCTCTGCACCAATAAAATTAGAGACATCTTTTAAATGATAATCAACTCAACTTAGAGGATTTATGATGCTCAACATTGTGTTCACCAGAAACCCGCATCGTATCTAGTGTTAGATATGTGGTAGAAAGGTTCGAAAATTAGGAGACCTTTAGGCAGGATCGAGATCGCTTGTCCTAAAGGTTTTATTCACCCAACGTGCAACAGGTATTCTTGAAAAAGCCTTTGAAATACAAAGATGTCTCTGCTATCCAAATGTTGTATTCACTTGGATAGGCACTAGTGCCTTAGGATATAACAGAAACCCAGAGGGATTGATTTGTTGGAACAATTTTTGGATGTCCAAACCACACTTAGTGATCCCTATTCATAGAGAACTAAGTGCCTTTTCAAGAGAGAAGCACCTTTTCATAAGATGAATTTTCAACTATTAGATTTATTCTTAATGGCTATAAATGAAGAGATGCAAAGAAAATTAGTTAATTGAATTTACTAACCATATTTTTTCAAAGCAAAAAATATAACTAATTTTTTAATGCCTTTTCCATTTTTATTGGAAATTATTCCAACAACCCCCCACCACTTCCATAATAAATGGTGTTAAGAATTTTCGGAGGTCCTATGCATAAAAAGGAGGTGTCTTGCGATTGAATCCCTGCCTTAGTGACTCCCCCAACGAATGATTAGGATAGCATGGTAGACTAAGCTTTGAACTAGCCTATCCTTTATGATCACTTGTGTTCAAATCACACACAAAACTTCCATCCCATAATCACATAGTAATCCTAAAACATTTAAACTGGCCATATGTCTTTATCTATTCATGAGCACATCGGAGTCAATTCCATGAAACTCTTTAAAGCTGCCAAACTTTATACTCACATAGGTGAACCTCATCAATACCCCATATAAAGTATTGTACACGAAATAAAAGAATGTAGAGAAATAGGATTTTGTTGATTTCATAATAAATTTACAAATACACCCAGGCATT
This sequence comes from Selenicereus undatus, assembly GCA_017589665.1. Classification (NCBI taxonomy): domain Eukaryota; kingdom Viridiplantae; phylum Streptophyta; class Magnoliopsida; order Caryophyllales; family Cactaceae; genus Selenicereus; species Selenicereus undatus. Next base: position 16,929,027 of record JACYFF010031952.1, on the reverse strand, counting down.
CCCAGGGTAATACAAATTTATTATAATCAACACTTAACTCTAGAACATTCTTTGAGCAACGCATGTGAGGTTCATTAAGAGGAGCTCCTCACCCTAGTGTATCATATGGTAATATAACCAAGCACTTCATTGTTGGATGGGAAAATTATGTGCTTGCAAACCACAAAAATGGTGTACTATAGCTCATTGAACTTAAGATTCAATGTTTTCCATCGAATGCCACGTTGAATTTCCACCATGTGTGATTTCAGATGTGGACTTTAACCCCATTCCTTTAGCTGTGTTAGGTACTAAATCCCTTGCGAGGCCTTTTGTTAGCAGATCAGCCAAGTTTTGAAAAGTTCGAACGAACTCCACAGTTATAACACTATCTATGATTACTTGTCTCATATAACTGTGCCATCAACCAATATGCCTTGATTTACCATTATATATGTTACTACATGCCTTAGCCAAAATAGTCACACTATCACATTGAATAGAAATTGGTGACATGGGTTTCAGCCACAAAGACATCTCATATAGCGAATTCCTTAACCATTCAGCTTCTTTGCAAGCAAATCGCAATGCTACAAACTCAGCAGCCATAGTTGAATCTATTATATACGTCTGTTTCTTTGATCCCCAAGATATTGCACCCCGACCAAGAGTGTATGCCTACCCAGTTGTAGAGGAATAATCTTCACTATTTGTTATCCAACTAGCGTTTGTGAAACCTTCTAATGCTGGTGGATAACCACAATAGTGTAAACCATAATCTAGGGATTTTAAGGTATTTCAATACCCTTTGCACTGCATGTCAATGCGTACACCCCGGATTACTGGTATATCGACTTAGCTTTCCTACGAAAAAAGCTATACCAGGTCTAGTGCATGCCATTACATATATAAGACAACCAATTATCCTTGAGTATTCCAGTTAAGCTTCTCGATTACCTTCATTCTTTTCTAATCTCAAGTTCATATCAAAAGGTGTATATATAGGTTTCCAATTGTATTGTTAAATTTTCTTAACACTTTTTCTGCATAATAAGATTGAGACAAGACTAGATAGTTATTATGCCTAGTGATCTTAATACCTAAGATTACATCGACTTTGCTCAAGTCTTTCATGTTAAAATTTTGTGACAAAAATCTTTTGGTACTCTCAACTTGCTCAATGTCAGTACCAAAGATTAACATGTCATCCACATACAAGCATATGATTACCCCTTTTTCGCCATTGAACTTGGCATACACACACTTGTTAGCGTTGTTTATAAAAAAATCCATTCTTCAAACAACCATCATCAAATTTTTGTTGCCATTCTTTCGAAGCTTGCTTAAGTCCATATAAGGACTTAACTAACTTACAAACCTTGTGCTCTTGACCGGGCAAAACAAACCAATGGAGATCCATCTAGCCAACCTATTTTGGACATCCAAGTTAGTCAAGGTAATCTACATTTGTCCTCCAAGTCAAGGTAGTTCAAGCAAATCAAGTCCAACTCCAAGGAACAAATGTGATTTGCAAGACCAAACGGAGCAAACTGCCGGCTTAATTTCAGCACATATACCCAATTTTGTTTTTGTTATTTCATAGCCCAAACGATGTCCAAATTATGTAATTCCTTTTTTGTAAGTTAGTTTAGGAAGTCCACAAACAAACCATGAAAATAAAGCCCACAAAAAACCAGCCCACACGTCCAAAACAAGCACACAAAGCAAAGATGTCCGGTTTAGCGCCTAAGTAGCCTGGTTTGATTAATCTTTTTGATTAAGCATCTAAACCATGTTTTAAGTCTGGTTTCTTAAATTGGGGGGGGGGGTGGGGGGTTTGTTGACACCTTAAAGTTACCCCCCACACCAGAAAACACCATCTAGCTAGACACTAAGCTTGGTGAAATGCATGCACTAGTGGGGGAAGAAATCGCTCCTAGTGCAGGAATGCTTCTTCACTAAGTAAACCTTCCTAGTTGGGTTTTCCTACGCCTCCACCTTGCTTGCTTGATGCTTAGTAAGTTGATGACTCACCTAGTAGCCACCATGCAAGTGCCACGAGTCCTGACACATGTCACCATAGTTCAAAGCTAAGAAAGATACATGTCATCTTGCTTCAAGGTTAAGGAAGACACCCACGACTTTCTCATTGGTTGGTCATCATTTTCTCTCTCTTACATGTGCACAAGATCAGCCAATGATTAATAAGAACTTAAGCTAGTGAGTTTACTTGTTAAACATTTGTATTACTAGACTCATATTTTGTAATTAGCTTAAGCAAACATGCAATTTAAACTAGATTAGCTTAAAGTAGTTTAAATGTTACCTAAGCATGAAGAAACCTCCCTAAGAGGTTCCTTAATGTGGGAGGAAACCTATGGCCATATATAAGAGCTTCAGCTCCTCATTTTGTAATCAGTATTGTTGAATTGAAATCTGAAGTTGAGTTTAACTCCTGAGTATCTATTACTGTAAATTCTCTACTTGCTTATCCTTACTTAGGCCAAGTAAGGTGGTGACCAAGTTAGTCTTAAATCTTGTTTAGGTGGTGATTCTTTATTCTAAACTTGGTTAAGGGCCCTAACATTATTCTTGGTGGTGTTTTTGTATCCAAGAGTGGTGTTAGTTTATCTCCTATCTTTGCATTTGCTTACAGATTCGCCCTTCAACTTTCTCTTGATTTCAATTTGTATTCTTTGAGTTTGCATTCTGTTTGAGCATGACCCTAATCCAGTGAGCATATACATCAACTTTGGTGTCAGTGCTAAGTATCATCTTGGCCTTGAATCCAACCCCACACGCCTCATTCCATCCCAAACACAATCCCCTAGACACATTCCCTGAACACAACCCATAACCATCCTCGTTTCACCATGAGTTTAGCATGAGTCTAGAAGAGAGGTTTGAAGCTGTTATGATGAACAATCAAGCTATATTAGCTTCCAACCAAGAACTTAAGTTACAGAATGAGTTCTTAAGGAAACAAATCAGTGAGAGCAACCAAGAACTCAAGGCTCAAAATGAGTACTTGAGAAAACAGCTTGGTGATTCTATGAAGCAGAAACAGAAGATGATTGCTTCCTCCACTCATTCTAACCACGGTGATAAAGAGGAGGGTAGCAACCTTGTGAGTTCTTCTCATGTGGAGGAGCCTCCATGAAGAATAAGAAGAGAATGAAGGCAGCCCACCAACTCTAATGATTTTAGAGTTGAAATCCCAGAGTTTGAAAGCAAGCTTGATACAGATGAGTTTTTGGAGTGGCTACACACAGTTGAAAGGGTCTTTGAGTACAAGGAGATACGAGATGAAAAGAAGGTAAGGTTGGTAGCATTTAGACTTAGAAAGTATGCTTCCTTGTGGTGCACTAATCTTTGTGCTAAAAGAGTAAGAAACCGAAAAGCTAAGATCAGAACTTGTGGAGAAAATTAAAGCTAAACTCAAGTCTCGATTTCTACCCACAACTTACATCCAAGATAGTTATTCCCAACTTCATAATCTGATCCAAAGCACCATGAATGTTGAGGAACACACCCGTGAGTTTAAGAAACTCCTCATTAAGTGTGATATTCAAAAACTTGAAGAACAAACTTTTGTTGGGTACTTAGGAGATCTTGAACCTAAGTATGTTAATGTAGTTGAACTTCATTTATACTCCACTTTTGATGAAGTTTGTGTACTAGCCCACAAGATTGAACAACAAAGAAAGCTTAAGCCCTTCAAACTGAGCTCCCTAAGCCCCAACCCTTGATCAACCCTTTAACAAGGGGAGTTCCAATCCCTTTCCTGAACCCACGTTTCCCTATCCTTCCACCCCACAAAGAACCCCAACACCACAAAACAACCTACCTCCACAAAGTACTCCTAAACCTATTCCTAAGGGCATTCAAAGATGTTTTAAGTGCCAAGGATTTGGCCACATAGCTGTGGATTGCACAAAAAATAGAATCATTACCTTGCCCGAATGGGAGGCAGCAAAAGAGCGTGAAATTGAGGAGGAATAGGAAGAAGATGTGATAGATAATAAAAAAGAAAGTGAAGAAGTTGTGGAAAAAGCTGATGAGCACGAAATGCTTTTTTTGGAAAAAGCTTGCAATGATCCAAAAGAATATAAAAATGAACAAAAGGAGAACATATTTCACTCCATACACGCGGTTTAGGGTAAGATATTGTTAGGCGCTAATTTGTCGTAGTTTACGTGCCTTTTTCACATAATTTTTAGCTCGTATGATAATATAATCTCTAGGATTTTTCCTCGTTCTATTTACTTTAGTAGGTAATAAGTTCAATCGAGCAATTGCCCCGAAAAGGAGCAAAAGAAGAAGACAAAGTAATGCGTGATGGGGGGTTGGTCAACTACATGACAGGTAGTCTCCCCTCCCTCGGCCTGTTCTTTTTTTTTTTTTACCCACCTCAGTACATATAAAAGGGCCTTGCTCAGGACTTTTTGGGCGTTCATTTTGGGCGATTTTTAGGCTAGTTTAGCTTAGGGTTTAGCCTCAAAAACCTCATTAGGAGGAAATAAAGTAGATAGATTAGGAATAATTGGGTTGTTTTTGGGATTCAAGCATTGTACGTTCAAGTTCATCCAAGCAATCCATAAGTTTTCTCCTTTCTCTCTCTCTCTTCGTATTTCATGTTTGTTCTTGTTTCCTCTCGTTTGATCTTGTTAGTTTAGATTATATTTAGCTTAAATGTTTAGTTTTTATTGTGATTGTGTGTTCATTAGTTTTTTTAATCCTTGTTAGATTAGATTAATTATTCCCGTAGCTTATGCTTGTTGAGTTATTTGTTAGCTTAGGTTTAAATTGGGGTTTTTGTGTTTCGTTGATGATTAGTTGTTAATTTTGGTTGGCTTGGATTGTGATTAGCCTTTTGATGGCTATTTAGTCTGGGATTAGGCCTAACCGCACTAACTTTATACTTAGAACTTAGAGTTTTCTCTTATGCCCGCCAAGAGTTTGATGAAATGCTTGAGAGATTCATCTTTATTTTCAGGTGATTGACTTATGCTAAGAGGCGAGGTTGATTAGCAGGTATGGGGGAGAGGATAGTTGGGTTCGGGACATGAAAATAGTTCTAATCCTAGTTAGGTCTTAGGGTTGCTAATTTTGTTGTCTAATTGGCCTAACCCCATGAAAATAGGTGGTTAGACTAATTAAATTAACTTATGACCCTTGAGAGATGGGTTGGGTGGTCTTCGATAGCACAACCAACCATCTCTTATTTTTAGTTGAGGTTAGGTATGTTAGGGCTCACTCGATTACTTGGTTTGTCAATTGGCCCAATTATAATCGTAAGCCTTTTTTTTTTATGGTTGTTAGCTTAGTTTACGCTACCTTTCTTTCCTTCCTTCTTGGCCTAGATTGAGTTGGTCTAGCTAATCTCGTTACGTGAAACATAACTCTCAGTGGACGACACCCTGAGTAATCGACGATAAACCTTGCACTTGGGGTGACCAATATTAAAACTCGAATTCTTCCTATCAAGTTTATTGGGGTTTACTTGAGCATTCGAGGCTAGGCCTTTAGAAAATCCAAAAAAAAAATTTAAAATCAAAAAAACTTTGAAAGAAAAATCGAAATGGCTATTTTCCATTTTCCTCAATTTGAGCATAAACCTTTTTGGCAATATTTGTCTAGATTGAATGATTATCGTGCTCAATATGTGCATTTCATGCATGAAAAATAGGAAATATGCAATGTTGCACTTGAGGGGATAACACATGAGACCCGAGCCAACCCTGAGTCCATGTTGTATGGTGGTTTGTGTTCTTTCGATGTTGATGATATGTGCGACTTGTTTATGTCCTTGGCTTGATATCAATGGCACCATGAGATTTCTAGTTAGTCTTTTGTGTGCCCTTCCCCATTTCCTATGATTTTGACGATTATTCTCCTCTTGTGTGCTCTTACTGTCAATCTTTTGTCCATGATGCAAATTCTTGTGCCTATTATGATATTTCTGATGACTGCTATGCTAGACTTAATGCCATAATAGAGATAATGAATGAGCAACATGAGTGTTTTGTTGGTAAGATGAGGGAGCGTGACCTGTTGCATGAGACCGACACTAGTCCATCTTCCCCTAGATTCGAGGTTAGTCTCTATGATGATTGCAAGTCTTCCCTTCCCTTAGGGCCTGATTTTGTGGTTAATTCATCTCTGACCGGCCTAGAGGAATTGATTTGATCCTCCCTTGATATCTTTACAATTCATCGCTCTATTGTTGCTTAGCACACCTAGAGACACTACTGAGGTGTCTTGCGCTGATTTTCTTTTCCCATCCGTTTAGCTTAGTGCACGAGGTTAAAGATGGGTGAGTCTCTTAGGGGTAATGCTAGTTGTGTTGAGGATGATTCGCTTGATTGTGCGGGTGGTGTAACATTGTTAGAGCCTTCTTTTGAGGAGTATTATAGTGATGATGTAAGGGTTGGTGCCGCTCCTAGCATTGGGCATATAGATTCCATTTACACTGAGCCACTTGACTTGACCTCCATTTCATCGCCCTTTCTTCCCACCACCCCCTCTCACTTACATGCATTTCATGAGTCTCTAGGTAACATTAGCAGGTCTTACCCCTCGCTTGATCCATATTGTGCATACCTAAAGGACTTGCCTGGTAAAGTCATGTGGAATGCCTTCTTTGATCATACTTTTGACTTTTCTATGGCATTTGATAAGTTTAAGAGGGCGCTAACTTTACTTGTTGCATCGTTACTAGTGTTCTCTTACTTATACTATTATGAGATGCATGTACTAGCATATGACAAGCTTTTACAAGCTTTGATGGCATCCAAGTTGACGCCATGAGTCCGAGTGATGATGAGAAAAGCGATTGATGCTCCTCAGGCCTCCAAAGCACCATCCTAGAGAGGCATCGTTCGGGTATAATCAGTACCTGACTTGGTATAATTGTTCTCACTCTTCTCCCTTCGTTTTATTTTCTTTATTTTTATTTTTGTTTAGTTGTGGATATTAGGTTACGTTTAGTTTTGGATATTAGGTTTGTTTTTGTTGGTTATCAATTTTGAGGTGAAATTTGGAATATTGTGGAGCCGCTTGATGGCTATGATCACCTTTGTTTGTTTTTGTGCATATTTGTGTTTTGTGATTGGTGGTGTTGTTGGATTTGTATATATTTGTTTTTGGTGGTGTTAGTTTTGTATATATGTGTGGTCTTGTTGTTGATTTGGTGAGATTTTGTTTTTGGGGGAGTGTGCTAGCTTGTGTATATGTGTGTAGGTTCAGTGATCTTGTGTGATTTCGTTTTCTTTGTTTTTGTGTGTCTTTGTGGTGGTAGTGACTCTTCGGCTCCCTATGAGGAGATTGTGAGATTTAGGTGTACGGTTGGAACGTCATATATTCTTTTGTTCATATTTTTGTGAAAATTTTTCAATTTTTTTTATTTTTGTATAGTTTTTACTTCATGGCTTCGGGGGACTTTTGTGCCTTTGTGATTGGTTTTGATCTTTGATAGCTTAGTTGCTAGCTTGTATATAGGTCAAATACGCATGATGGAACACTTGTCTACAATGTTGTCTCTGATGTCTGATAATAACCCCATTTCACATGCGGGATTCTGTGCCTACCTTATACACTTAATCATTGACTTTTGGTGTTAGTTGTTGAAATTTGGGTTTATGGAAATTCTACTTAGTTAATTGACTTCTAGTTTTAGCTTCATTTTGAGAGAGAGAAAAAAAAGAGAGAAAAACAAGAAGTGTACAAGTAAGCTTAACTCTGGTACCTCTATTTGGGCTTGCATAAGTGCTTTGCACATCCAAATAAAACCCCTAAATAGAAAAGATGCCTAAATATGTGTTAAGTTGTTCATCTGGGAGTTCATGGCCTAATAAGCCAAGAACTACACAGCCGACCGAAGGAACAGAAGGAGAAAAGCAGGAAAAAAATGAAGAAAAGAAAGAAAAAAAATAGAGAGCAAAAATAAACGAAGTCATAAGCCAAGTGGAGATGACCTTTTACCTAGTTTTAGTCTAGCATTCGAAGTCAATACACTTTGCATGGAGTACCAAGGTGTACAAATCGCGTCATTGTGTTACATGGCGTGAAAAATGAGAACCGAGGTGCATTTATAGCCTATGTGTATCTTGAATGTATGTTTTGCTTATATATGGCTTGGTAGCTAGGCTGTCAAGGTGACAAAATCAGTTTAGATGTGTATATATTTCCCCTTTGCCTTGCATACATGCTTTCTTTTGAAAAATCGAAAAATACTTTAAAGATTTTGTGTGTATATCTTCTGCAAACCCTCACAAGACCTCACTCGTCCACTTGGGGGAACCAGGGGGTTTAAAGGGCTTATTGCATGTGTTAAATACAATCGTGACTCCTACTATAGTGAGTTAGGTTCCTAGGTTAGATTTTATTTTGTTTTGCTCAAGAACGAGCAAAAGATAGGTGTGGGGGTATTTGTTAGGTGCTAATTTGTCATATTTTACGTGTCTCTTTCACCTAATTTTAGCTTGTACGATAATATAATCTCTAGGACTTTTACTCATTTTATTTACTTTTATAGGTAATAAGTTCAATAGAGCAAGCGCCGCGAAAAGAAGCAAAAAAGGAACAAAAGAAGAAGATAAAGTAACACGCGATGTGGGGCTGTTGACTACACAATGGCTAGTTGCCTACCCCCAGCAGTAGCCGCCAGCCAGGGGGTGGTGACGACCGTCACCCAGGCGGCCGCCAGGCAATGGTCATCGCCCCACAGTCTGCTCCTTTTTTTCTGGCCCGCCTCGGTTTCCATTAAAAGGGAGTTGCTCGAGACTTTTTGGGGGTTCATTTTAGGCAATCTTGAGGCTCGTTTAGCTTGTGATTTGGCCTCAAAAACCTCATTAGGAGGAAATAAAGTAGATAGATTAGGATTAATTGGGTTATTTTTGGGATTCAAGCATTATACATTCAAGTTCATCCAAGCAATCCGTAAGTTTTCTCCTTTTTCTCTCTCTCTTCTTATTTCATGTTTGTTCTTGTTTCCTCTTGTTTGATCTTGTTAGTTTAGATTATATTTAGCTTAAATGTTTAGTTTTTATCATGATTGTGTGTTCGTTAGTTATTTTAATCCTTGTTAGATTATATTAATTCTCCTAGTTCATTCTTGTTGAGTTATTTGTTGGCTTAGATTTAAATTGGGGTTTTTGTATTTTGTTGATAGTTAGTTGTTAATTTTGGCTTGCTTGAATTGTGATTAGCATCTTGGTGGCTATTTACTCTAGGATTACGCCTAACCACACCCACTTTATACCTAGAACTTAGAGTTTTTTCTCATGCTTGTCAAGTGTTCGATGAAATACTTAAGGGAACTTTTATCTTTATTTTTGGGCGATTGACTTATGCTGAAAGGCGTGGTTGATTCGCTAGTGGGGGAGAGGATAGCCGGGTTCGAGACGTCAAAATAGTGCCAATCTTAGTTAGGTCCAAGAGTTGCTAATTTTGTGGTCTAATTGGGCTAACCCCATGAAAATAGGTGGTTAGACTAATTAGACTAGCTCATTATCCTTGAGAGAGGGTTTGGGTGGTCTTCGATAGCACAACCAACCATATCTTGTTTTTAGTAGAGGTTGGGTAGGTTAGGACTCACTCGATTACTTGGTTCGTCAATTGGCCCAATTACAATCATGAGCCTCTTTTTGTATGTTTGGTAGCTTAGCTTAGTGTGTTTTTCTTTCCTTCCTTCTTCACCTAGATTGAATCACTCTAACTAATCCTGGTACTTGAAACCTAACTCCTAGTGGACGACACCCCGAGTACTCGATGATAAACCTTGCACTTGGGGTTACAAATATTAAAACTCAAATTCTTTCTATCAGATATGTTAATTGATAATTAAAGAAGGAAGCCATGCTAACATTGTTTCACTTAGCATGGTGGAGAAACTTAATCTCTATGCTTCTGCCACATCCACACCTTTATGATCCTTCCCAACTCCACATCACCAAACCACAAAAGAATCATAAACCTCCAAACCTTCTTTTTACTTGTGGTGAGCCATTATTAAAATCTTCTTACCATGAAGTTCGAGCTTTATGTGAATCAAAGAGGAGTGGCTACCACCATATTCAAATCCGAAGGAGTTTATTTGGCTGATTAGTCATATTTCAGCCAGAGTTGGATCCATCTTTGCAAGATGAATACCCATTAGATTTGAGGAGAAATCCTTATCAATAAGGGGAGGATGACGGAGATCCATCTAGCTAGCCTATTTTGGACATCCAAGTCAGTCAAGGTAATCTACATTTGTCCTCCAAGTCAAGAAAGTTCAAGCAATCACATCCAAGTCAAAGGAACATATGTGATTTTGCAAGACCAAACAGAGCAAACTGTCAGGTCAATTTCAGCACATATACCCGATTTTGTTTTTGTTATTTCATAGCCCAAACGATGTCTAAATTTTGTAATTCTTTTTTTGTAAGTTAGTTTAGGAATTCCACAAAAAAATCATGAAATGAATTCCCACAAAAAACCAGCCCACACAGCCAAAACAAGCCCACAAACAAAAGCTGCCTGGTTCAGTGCCTAAATAGACTAGTTTGATGAATCTTTTTGATTAAGCATCTAAATGATGTTTTAAGTCTGGTTGCTTAATAAGGGGGTTTGTTGACACCTTAAAGTTACCCACCACACCAGAAAACGCCATCTAGCTAGACACTAAGCTTGGTGAAATGCATGCACAAGTGGTAGGCAGAAATTGGTCCAAGTGCAGGAATGGTTCTTTACTAAGTAAACCTTCCTAGTTGGGTTTTCCTACACCTCCACCTTATTTGATTGATGCTTAGTAAGCTGATGACTCACCTAGCAGCCACCATGCACGTGCCACATGTCCTGACACATGTCACTGTACTTCAAAGTTAAGAAAGATACATGTCATCTTGCTTCAAGGTTAAGGAAGACACCCACGGTATTCTCATTGGTTGCCCATCAATTTCTCTCTCTTCCATGTGCACAAGATTGGCCAAGGATTAATAAGAACTTAAGCAAGTGAGTTTAGTTGTTAAAAATTTGTATTATCAGACTCATATTTCGTAATTAGCTTAAGCAAACATGCCTTGTAAACTAGATTAGGTTAAACTAGTTTAGAAGTTTTCTAAGCATGAAGAAACCTCCCATAGTGGTTCCTTATGTGAGAGGAAACCTATGGCCATATATAAGAGCTTCGGCTCCTTATTTTGTAATCAGTATTATTGAATTGAAATCTGAAGTTGAGTTTAACTCCTCAGTATCTGTTATTGCAAATTATCTACTTGCTTATCCTTGCTTAGGCCAAGTAAGGTGGTGATCAATTAAGTCTTAACTCTTGTTTAGGTGGTAATTTTGTATCCTAAACTTGGTATAGGGCCCTAACATTATTCTTGGTGGTGTTTCTGTATCCATGAGTGTTGTTCGTTTATCTCCTATATTTGTATTTGCTTTCGGATTACCCCTTCAACTCTTTCTTGATTTCAGTTTGTATTCTTTGGGTTTATATTCTGTTTGAGCGTGAGCTTGATCCCGTGAGAATATATATCACAAACCCTTTATGTTTTCTCATGTACACCTCTTCATTTAAATCACCATTTAAGAAACTTGTTTTGACATCCATTTGGTGAATCACTAGATTATGAGTTGAGGCTAATGCTAGCAACAACCTAATTATTGAAATCCTTGCATCTAGGAGCATAAGTATCAAAATAATCAATTCCTTCCTTTTGATTATTTCCCTTGGCTACAAGTCTTGCCTTAAACTTAAGAATTGAACCATCAATGTTCTTCTTAGTTTTAAACACCCGTTTACAACCAACAGGTTTGCACCCTGGGGGAAAATTCTATTTCTCATGATTGAAGCCATTTTATCAATAGCCTCTTTCCAAAAGGAAGCATTGGGTGAAGAAATAGCTTCCTTATAGGTTTGAGGATCCGAGTCCACATTATAACAATATGGAACACACCTGGAGGCTGATTCCCTGGATCATTCTATAAGATAAACAAAGAAATCATTTCCAAAATCTTTAGATTTTCTTGCTCTCTCACTTCTCGTAAGTCCAGGAACATCATTATTCTCAACATTGTCATGTCAAATATATTGTACTTTATTTTGTTCCGTTTCAGGATGATTAAGATCTGCATTTCTAGGTTTAGGAATAGATGAAAATCTTTTTTCATCAAAAATAGCATCCGTAGATTCTATCACAATATTAACTGAGATAAGTTCATTAGGTTTAATAACCATAAACCTATAAGCCTTACTATGTAGAGCATATCCAATAAAGACAGAATCAATTCCCCCTTCACCTAATTTCTTTCTTTTAGGCTCGGGAACCCTTACAATTGCTTTACAATGCCAAACTCTTAAATGCTTCAAGTTTGGTTCTCTTTTGTTTCAAAAATCATAAGAAGTGGTCTTACTTCTTTTATTTGAAACTTTTTTTAAAATGTAGCAAGCCGTTAACAAGGCTTCACCCCAAAATCCAGGCCCTAATGCTGAGTTGGATAACATAACATTAATCATCTCAGTTAGAACCTTATTCTTCCTTTCGGCCACACCATTTTGTTATGGGGTATATAGTTCCAAGACTTCATGCACAATTCCAGTGGATTCAAAATAAGAAAGACTATAATACTCTCCACCTCTATTGCACCTTAGGCACTTTAAGAATTTCTCACAATGAAGTTCAACTTCATTCTTGTAAATTTTAAATTTCTCAAGTACTTCATCCTTGGAACTTAGTAAATACACATAACAATATCCAGAATAATAATCTATAAATGTGATAAAGCATCTTTTACCATTCAAAGGTAATTGACCATTCATCTCACATATGTCACTATGTACTAAGTGTAGGATATTAGAAGATCTTTGACTATTAGGAAAAGGTTGTTTAGTGATTTTAGTCAACATACAAGTTGTGCACTTTTTATCACTAACATTCGTATTTGGTATTAAGTTAAGCTTAACCATGTCATTCATTCGTTTGAGACGGACATGGTCTAATCTAAAATGCCATAAGTAAAAAGAACCACAAACATAAGCAATGACATTCTTATTATTAGTAATGCTTAACTTGAACATACCATCATACAAATAACCTTTTCCTATAAACACCCCTCCCTTATAAAGTACAAACTTATCAGCCTCAAACACCATCTTAAAGACAAAACAATTTAAAATGCTACCCGATACAAGATTCTTCTGGATTTACGGAACATGATATACATTATTCAAAGTTCAAGATTTTTCGGACGTAAATACTAATACTACACTTCCTTTGCCTAGAACTTGTGTTGTTGAAGAATTCCCCATGTAGAGAGGTGCACCATCTTCCACTGGCTCATAGGTCTTGAATAAGCCCTTGTCCTTACAAATATGTCTTGTAGCACCGGAGTCAATCCGCCGAGAATCATAATCTTGGATCATGTTAACTTCGAAAATCACGGCAACAAAATTCTCCTTCCCCATGGATTTGGACTTTTTAGGGCCCATCTTTTTCTTTTTTGGGTTAGGACAATCACGTTTCAAGTGACCGAGACTTCCACAATTCCAACAAAGAGGCTTCTTCTTTTTATAATCTTTCTTTTTATCAAACTTCCTCTTCTTAGAATGACCATCTTCCACAAGATTAACACTAGAGAAAAGTTTAATGTTCTCTTGCTTATGAAATTCTCCTTCAATTCAAAGACAATTAGCCAATTCCTCAAGAGAGAGATCTTCTTTTTTATGTTTAAGACTGTATTTAAAATCTTTCCAAGAAGGCAGGAGTTTATTGTTATACTAGAAACTATAATAGGTTCATCCATATTCATATGATGCATTTTGAAGTGACCTAAGATTCTCTCAAGGTCATTAAATTATTCCATGATTGACGAATCATCCCTCATTACATATCCATTAAAGTGACTTACTATAAATTCCTTGCTTGTAGCACCCTCTTTCATTTACCTTGCCTCCAAGAGATCCCACAGCTCCTTTGCATATGACACTGCTTGATATGTATCGAACAAAGGATCTAACAAGTTATTAAGAATATGACCATGACATATGTAGTCACCATTCTCCACTTGGCACGGGCACACATTTGATCAACGGTCCCATCTTCTTACTGTGGAATTGGTGCAGTGTTGAGGACATATGCTACCTTCAATGTAGTAAGAAGAAAATGGATCTTCTTCTGCCAACGCCTCAAGTTGCCTCCATCGAACCTGTCTAATTTGACAAAATTAGTGGCGAAGTCTCAAAGTGAAGAAGCCACAGGAATAAACAATAAAGCCTTTAAGTTGTTAGATATGTGGTAGAAAGGTTCGAAAATTAGGACTACTCTAAGACCTCTAGATAGGATTGAGATTGCTTGTCCTAAAGGTTTTATTCACCCGACGTGCAACAGGTATTCCCGAATAAACCTTTGAGATACAAAAAGGTCTCCACTATCCAAATGTCGTACTCACTTGGATAGACACTACTGCTTTAGGATATGATAGAAACTCAAAGGGATTGATTTGTTAGAACAATTTTTGGATTGCCAAACCACACTGAGTCGTCCCTATTTATAGAGAACTAAGGGTCTTTTCAAGACAAAAGCATCTTTTCATAATATGAATTTTCAAACTTTAGATTTAATCTTAGTGGCCATAAATGAAGAGATGCATAGAAAATTAGTTAATTGGATTTACTAATTATGTTTTCTCAAAGCAAAAAATAAAATTAATTTTGTAGTACCTGTTCCATTTTTATTGGAAATTGTTCCAACACTCAGGAGCCTTTACTATGAAAGACTTGCGCATCAACAAAGCCTTCAAAATTCAAACTGTGACCTTCGAGCTTTTGACCAGAAATGTTTAGTGGCACTGATATAATTCTTGGCACATTTTGCTCTAGTTCCTGCAACTTTGAGATGACTTTTTCCTTGTCCACATTGCTAGCAACCTTGAGGGGACTTTACGCACATGCTGTTTGGATCAAATATCGGAGATCACTATAGTGAATCTAATCGATCGTCTTCAAGAATATTGACAATATGGATTCCTTGTCCTTCTTCAAAGAAGATTTCCTTCTCAATTCTCGAACTTCGATCCGTAAAAATACATACTCAAACATTCAAACGATTGTAACTGTAAGGAAATTGCATCCATAGATATGACCTCACCCAATGCTTCACCCAACGCTCTATACTTTGAGGGTATTAATCTTGTATATACAATCACCAAGCCAAACACAGTTTGACTTAGTGACTTGATGATATAATAGGTTATTTATCACATGTAAATTGCATACATTTCTTCACTTTTCTCAATATCACCAATTTGCATATGACAAATATATTGTTACGCCATTGCACCCTAAACTTTGTGGATATATATTTTCTTTACACCTACAATAGGTCATATAAATTTTAGCTCATAGATTTGATGGTGTGGCAGCTCACTTGTTATATATAGATTATGTATTTCCTTTACATTTTCGAACATTATTAGTTACATATAATAGATAAACCACAAGATCGTCAAATCCCTAAACTCTGTTCCAAGTTTTAGCTATGCAAATATTTGTTTTTTTAAGTTTAGCTAAAATGTTTAACCAAGTGTTTGTCATAAGTATTTTGTTTGAGGATTGATCTTTAGTTTCTATTATTCTTTTTTTTGGACTTTCTAATGTACCCAACGACATGATCGGAAAAAAAGGCTTTGTTCTTTTCAATTGAAATCTACTAAACTGAATTGAGCTGAACTAATTACTGAACTTAACTTTTTCCTTCCTGGAATTAAG
>JACYFF010031952.1:16865465-16913197 GCA_017589665.1 Selenicereus undatus | reverse complement strand
TATATATATATATATATATATATATATATATATGTGTGTGTGTGTGTGTGTGTGTGTATATATATATATATATATATATATATATATATATATAAAATGACTATCCTCACAGTGATGAACGTAGTGAAATATTTCTAAGTATGGATTTTTAATTTACATCCAAAAATCCTTTTCTTCTTTGTACTATGAAATTTTCTCTTTAAACTATTTTTTTGCTGGGTTAATATATAAGACATATTTTTAAGAATCAAATTATTTTAAAGCCTATCCTTCAATCAAAAGTTTTATTGTAGTTTATTGTTTAGTTTGTTATAAAAAAAATAGAAGAACTGGGGTAATTGGCTTTTTTGTACCTTGACATATGTGTCATTGATTTTTTTAGGCCTCACTTTTTTTATGTAATTTTTTAGTACCATGAGGTTTGGTGTTTTGATTTTTTATCATAAAAAAAAGTGAGACTAGTATGAGGACTTTTATTATTCTTGATTATATCTAACAGCTATTTGATTTGCTTATCAAATTATTGGATATCCTATTGTGTATGCACCATTTGTGTGACTTGGATAATAATGTTGGGATTTAACAAAGTAATCCTTGCAATTGTCTTATCTTTATCCCAAAATTTTAGAGGATTATTAGAGTACAGTTCTTTGCAAACTTGCTCTTATTGTTAAACAATATGCTTTTCAATAGATAACAAGTAGTGAGATTGCTTTGGCTATTACCTTATCACCACGTTATCATGGAGAATATAATATCTGAAAATTATTTCCAATAATCATATTATGAAAGGGTTTATCAATATCCCATAAAATTGGTATAATGTATTGGACTCCTCCCGTCTCTATAGATAACCCTTCTATGACTTCTTTATGGCCCATTATGCTATTGTCAACTATTATTACTTGTGAAAAATTCTTGGCTTTTTTCCACATAAAATTTTGAAATAAAGATCATTTTTCAAAACAGATAGAACAACCACTATATATGTAGGCACATAATTCACATTTATTATATCCCTCAAAACATACATTTATTGGGATATAAATGCTATCAGGATTTATGTTGGTGACCTCATAACGTATCTCTATAATCATATTTTTGACTAATTCATCCCCATAGAATGGCTCACTAATAGTTCTTGTTTTGTACCAAATGATTTTTCTATCTATACTCATACTTCGATCTCACTATTTGTTATCTTTGGCTGATGAGGACCTTTCTCCCCATTCTGTTCTTATGCTCATGCTTCTTAATAATTAGGGTTTAATGGTAATTTTATAATTCTCATCAATTTTTATTATATTTTTCTTATTGATTGTTGTGGGATTTGCAAAGCTAGATATCCAACACCTATCAATTTTTATCTTCTGTCAATTGGATTTCATCCTTTGAATTTTTTGCATTGGAGTAGAACTTTCAAATTTTTTTGCATCTATCATTGTTGTCTTGATTTTTGGATCAACAGTATTATCTAGTTTGTAGATTATTTTTCAAAATACCCTTACTGGGTATCCCCCTCTTTTCATATCCATCCATACTGTTTTTATCTTAAGGGATAGAAAGTTTTTGGCAAATTCATCTTTTAGGTTTATCTAATATCTAGGTTGGCAATTGAATCCTGCCGATCCATTACATAAATTGATCTTAATCCTGGTGATAATTTCATTATTAAATTTGGCATGCCTTATATCATAGAGCAAAGGATAAAGATCAATATTTGTGCCATACTACCATAATGGAGCAATTTAAACTTGAACATTTCCAACACAGATATACTTATATTTTCTATCTTTGTTATGTTTAAGGATATTTTTTTTAATAAATGAGATTAAGTTCTACTACATCGTACTCACAGTCTTTAATTTATGGATTTCCTTCCATCATTTCATATACATACTTACTCTTTAATTTAAAGATGATTTTTTAATAGATCATGCCTTTTTGAATTATAGGAATGATCCAATCTTCTTTGACCTCTTCATTCTCATTATCTATAATAAATTTTTCTCCTTGAAGATCACCAAGACTAATTGAGCTACTTTCAATCATATTACTAGTTTGTTCATAGTCACTTTCTTCATATTCATAATATAGTAGAATCTTAACAATTCTCTTGTTTTTCAAGGCTAGCTAGATCTAGTGCTTCTTCCTCGCTAAGGTCACAATAATCTAGACTACCAAAGTTTCAATAAACTTGTTATTCTTCCTGCTTTTATATTCCTTTGGATAATGACATACTTCTCTGAATGCCCAACACTTACGGTTTTATTTTTTCCTGTAGGATAATAAGCAGCTTTTTTAAAAAATCTTCCTTTTTTAGGACTTGATTTATTATAATACTTTCTTTCATATTTCTCCCTTTTCTTGTTAAAGATCTTTTTCTTATAAAATTTTCTTTTTCTCCCCTTCTTAGGTTCATTTCTCTATTGGTGAGGATTATCCCAACAGGCTAGAAATTATTTCTACATTTTCTTTTGTTTTTGGTGAGGATTATCCCAATAGGCTAGAAATTATTTCTACATTTTCTTAAATAAGAGATTCTTGCACCAAGGGTATCACTGACATATGCTTTTTCAAGCCATACAATGTATTTTTCATTGATTATAGAGTTGATTGGATATGGTAATTAGTTATAAAACATACGAAGATTGGTTTCATAATGTCCAATTTTATAATAATATTGACTAAATTTAGCAATATAATTTTCCAGATATCTCATATCCAATAACTCTATGTTATTCATCTTTCTTTCTCCATTTTCTAGCTTTATCTTCATAATCAAGTTTAGCTCCGATAAATTCCGTTTTGATTTCCTTCCAAAAAATTTTAAACATAGTAGCTGGTGTTTCCATCGTTCTTAATACATTTTTACCTTCCTCATCTAGTGAGTCATACCAATCAGCTACAGTGTCAAAAAACTATGCTTAATATAGCTTAAGAAATTCCTAGCAGTCCATATAGTATTCAAGTTAAGGATACTATTCGTTTTTTCTAATGCTTAAATATTTCTTTCTATTGCAGGCTTCATCGATGTTTAGGGTGTATCCTGTTTGGCTAATTGGGGTAAAACCAATTTCTTCAAAGGATGTTGTTTTCTTTGTGATGAACGCAAAAGAAAACTTGGTCGTACATCCTGCAGGAATATACCTAGATTTCATAAAATAGGTGTTTCTTCTAGATGATTCACCAAACTATTCGGGTTTCAAGATTAACTTATTAACTAGATTGAACTCGATGTCATCTATTTTGAGTTCTTCTCCAGTGTCATTGATTTCATCATCAAATGCCATTTTACCATTTTTTTATCTAGTTTCCTCATAATTTCTTCTAAAGGAACAACATTTAATCTTCTAATTTAATCAAATTCAATTGTCCATATATTTCTTCTTCTAATTGAATATTATTTATCTCATCACTGTCATCAAATGATATATCTTGTTTTTCAACTATTGTGCCCATAACTTTGTTTAATTCTTGTGGGTTTTGTTCGTTATCAAACATATTCTGTAATTCCTCAAGATTATACTACTTACACTCCATCCTTTTCTTCTTTCTCTGCCTTTTTAGGTGATTTTTCAGTTGATTTTTCTTCTTCTTTTTTTTGGATTTTTATATCATGCAAAGAAAGTTGATTTTCAGTTGATTTTGGAAATGATATTTATGCTAAAATAGAGTACTAATACTTAAGTCAAATTTTTCACTATGTCCAATCTCGATAATTAAAGAAAGATGGATTACCAATAATTGCTTCTTAATCTCCTTAACTTCAGGCTTAATTTTTGTTAATCGGCTTTTAGTTCTAAAGCTATATCAATGATATAATTTAATTGAGATGCTACTGAAGTAGTTCTTTCTGGTAAGTGCACAATATGTGAATAATTAGAGGCGGGATAAGTAAATGATGATTCAAGCATTAAACACAGTTAATTAGCTTAATTAACCATTAATTAACTTAATTATCTTAATTATATTTGGTCACGTGACTCTGATACCAATTGAAAGAGGGTCTCGAGTAGTACTTATAAGAGAACTTACACATGCACAATATTAAAATTTTCAAAAGTTTAGGGAGTCACGAGAATACAGAGAGTACCTAAAAGTTTAATCACTAAACTTTGAGATACTAAAATATTCACTCCAAAAACTCAGGCCTAAAATTATTAATGTCGCATACGTCGTGGTACCTGAGGATTAACTGTTCTCAAAAATTACTGCAGGTATATTATCTGTGTTTATTTGATTTCTTCCATATTTGCTATTCCAGTGGGGATTAAAGAGGTAAGAAACATTATACATGTCATATCAATATATAATATATAACATCATCGTACTTGATTATCTCAGAGTTTGAAGCTTGACTATTAACTAATAATTGAGCTTATCATGTAACACAAAATGAAAAATAGTATTTTCAATATCCGAGAATACAATGACATTCTTGCAAACTAGCATATCCATGGAAATTACTCTGAAGGGAGCAGAAGTTACTTCCGCCCGATTTAGCAATGAATAATTAAGATTTTTGCTGTAAATCTAAAATCTTTGCAAGGAATATAGTACAATGGTAGTATTACCACCACGATGTCTGTTTCTTCATGAATTTGAACATTTTAGCGTGCAAAACATTGTTTTTATAACATTTTTCGAGCCTTTTTTTCCTTCTTTTACATTTTTTCCAACTTATACTTAACAAAAGGCTTTTCTGCCGCTTTCTACTTATGCATATACTTGGATTTTTTTCAAAAAAAATATACTCTACTTAATTATCACATAACTAACAGAATGTCGATGTTTAGTGTACATTACATTTGGTGACGATTCCTATTATATTAATTAATGAGTATCAGTGTCATATATTGTTAGGTTTATGGCCTAATATCGCTCCACGAAAGATCCCCACGGGTCGTGAGCATTGGCCAGAAACCGTGGACCAGGACAAAGAAGCAGTGATACTTCCAGACTCCGTCACGAATAGCCCATGGCGATGGCCACGGTTTGTGGTTGTTGTGGCGCAGTGATGATTAGGGTTTTCTCATACCTGTCTTCGTGATCCCATTATTAGGGGCACGCCTCGAGCCTCCATAATCATTATCAACACACAGCAATACACAAACACATTTGTTGAGCTTTCTTGTTATGCTAATCTAGCCTTATGAGAGAGTGTTCTAGAGTGAATTGTAGTATCTAATTGATCTCCTCCTTTGCTCTGGGAACAATTCTATATTCTCCTATCTCTATATTGGATTGTGCTCAACGTCGTCCATGATTTTTCCTACATTGGATTTTCCACATAAATTTTGGTGTTGATTTGTGTTTGTTCTTTATTATCTTATTGTGATTCTTTGTTATTTTCATCCAATTCCTAACCGATCATAACAAGTGCTATCAGAGTGTTGGTTATAGGATGACATCAGTCACAAAGTTTGATATCCCTAAATTTGATGGAAAGATGAGTTTCAATATCCAGAAGATCCGAATTATGGCAGTTCTTGCCCAGAACAGGTCAAAGAAGACTATCACTGGAAAAACGAAGAAACCTTCAACCATGACAAACAAACAATGGGAGGACCTCGATGAAAAGACTTTCTCGACGATTCAACTATGCTTGGCAACTCATGTTCTCCATGAAATCCTGGATGCGACTACCACTACAGCTCTCTGGCTCAAATTAGAGTCCCTATACATGACCAAAATCCTAGCAAATAAGATTCATCTTAAGGAACGTCTGTACACATTCTCCATGGCTAAAGGTACTCCGATTCAAAATCATCTTGACGAGTTCAACACTATTATTATTGATCTTGAAAGTCTAGATGTGAAACTTGAGGATGAGGATAGAGCAATACTGTTGGTTGTCTCATTGCCCCTTTCCTATAAGCACTTCAAGGAAATTGGGCTATATAACAATAACTACACTGTGTCTTTTGATGAGGTTAAGGCTAACCTGTTGTCAAAAGAAAAATTTCACCTTGAAGTGCGTTCTGATGACAAAGATGAAGGCTTGTCAGTGAGAGGGAGAACCTCTGAAAAGGATTATACAAATAGGAGAAATACCATATCAAAGTCTAGGGGACGTAAATGTAACAAGCTCTACAAATACTGTAGAAAGCCAGGACAAGAACAAGAAGCTTCAGTTGCTGACTCACACTCAAATGGTGATGTCCTACTTGTCACTACCTCGGATAACCAAGGTGCTGCTGAGTGGGTTCTTGATTCAAGTTGTACCTATCATATGTGTCCCCAAAGGGACAGTTTTTACATATGAGCCACTAGATGTTGGTGTTGTACTCACGGGTAATGGTGCCTAATGTAATATTCTTGGCATTAGCACCATTCGAATAAAGACTAAGGGCATAGTGAGGACTCTTTCTAAAGTTCGTTACATTCCTGACCTAAAGCGTAATCTCATCTCACTTGGCACCCTTGAATCCAATCGGTGCAAGTATTCTACTGAAGGTGGAGTTTTGAAGATCTCCAAGGTGCTCTAATTCTCATGAAAGGAGAAAGGTGAGGAAGTCTTTACATTCTCTAAGGCAAGCAAGGTCTACTAAGTAATGAAGGTACGAGCAAGCTTGATTTACGTGATCATTGTGTGTTTGGAAAACAAAAGAATGTTAGGTTTCCTACAGCCACACATTGTACTAAAGATAACCTTGATTATATTCATTCTGATTTGCAGGGTCCTTCTGGAGTTCCTTCTTTTGGAGGAAAACATTATATGCTGACCTTTGTAGATGAATTCTCTAAAAAGGTCTGGGTTTATTTATTGAGGCAAAAGAATGAGGCTTTCACTATGTTTAAAAGTTCAAAGCGCTCATTGAAAGCCAGATTGGGACGAAGATAAAAATACTCAGGACTGACAATGGTCTTGAGTTCTGTTAGTCAAAGTTTAATGAGTTCTACGCTACTCAAGGTATCAATGGACATAGGACGTTGGTTGGGAAACCTCAGCAAAATGGGGTTGTAGAACGCATCAATAGAACTCTACTTGAGAAGGCACTCTGTTTGCTCTCCAATGCCAATATGTGGCATCGCAGAAATTTTTTGGACAAAGGCTGTTTCTATAGCACGCTATCTGGCAAACTCACTACTAAAAATTCTCTTTATTTCGACGGATTTTTCGACTAAAAAAGTGACCTTTTCAGTCGAAAAATTCATTTTCTGGAGGGTATTTCGACCGAGTTTATCCGTTAGAATAATCGGGGTCGAGAAGGGGTTCTGCGGAACATAGCATTTCGTTAGAATTGCTTCAACGGATAGAGGATTCCGTCGAAGGCCTGTTCCGATGGACCTCCGATAGAATTCCTTGCGTCCGACGAAGTGGTTCCCTCGGATGCTTCGCGTTTTTTTTATGAAAATTTTTTTCAAAAAAAAAAATAGAAAATCAAGGAATTTTGTCGAGTTCCGTCGGACTCCGTCGGAATTCCGCCGGTAAATCGATCGATAAATAATGTATCCGTCGGAATTTTTGTCCATTTTTGAAAAAAACTGCGTAACTTGAATAACCCAATTACAATTTGTACAAAACCTGCAAGTCCAACATTTACAACCACCACACGTGGTACATCAATCACAACAATGTAACCACTACATGTGGTTACGTTCATTCAACCAGCACAAATGTTCAGTTGTACACAAAAGCATCGACATGCTAACTAATTCAGAAAGTAACCATCACACATGGCTACTTTCATTCAACTACACAACTACAAAGTGTTCAAAATCCCAAACAATTATAGCACAATCCGAAACCATTGTAGCAAATACATATAACACAATATCAAATTTAACGAATGTTAGAAGTTCTAATAGTTGAAATAGTTGTAGCTAGAGTACAGAACATACCCATGGTCATCACCATCACCATCACCATCACCATCACCATCATGATCACCATCACCATCACCATTACCATCATCATCATCATCATCTTGGCAGTGGGGTTGAGGAGGAGAAGTAGGAGGATGAGCATAAGTAGAGCGATGGTGTTGTTGAGGGCACGAAGAAGGGGATAGACGTGATCCAAAGCCAGATGCTTGTTGACATCTAATGAACTCACTTAGTGTGTTTTGTACCCCACTAAGTTGTTCACTCAACATCATAACTTTCTCTTCTAAATGACAGTTCCTCTCTTCTGTTCGGCGATTTATCTCTGCCATTGTACTTAATTCATTGTTCAATTGGGTGACCGTCTCTAGCACATCTGGCTCCTGACTGCCCCTGGATGTTACTGTGGACTTGAACAAGTGCTTCAGTTTCACCCCTTCTAAACCTAGTCCATACACGCGCCCCTTTTTGTTTAAGTTGCCTTGCACCCACAGCTCTATCTCAGATGGAATTTCAGATGGATCAGGATCTGTAGAAGATTGGGAATTCCTGATTGTTCTCATTTCTGTTGATGCTCCGTCTACAAAATGAGATTAAAAACATTATGCGTTGGCACAAGTAAGAATATTTTAAACATGTAAAAAGTAGAGGTTACTTACATATATTTTCTCAAATTTCTTATCAACCGATGTGTTGTCCTGCACATGTTGATGAGTGTCTTTAAACAGTTATATTGCAGTCGGCGCCCTTTGAAGCTTCTTAGCCTATACAATATGCAAATAAGTTGAAATAGGTGACAGTTCTTCATACATTGCAAAACATATAGAAAGTACAGGATGCAAGAAATGAATGAACCTCTTACCAAACGTCTCCTTTGCTCAATAAATGGGATCAAACCACATGTATGCAAAGAAGAAATTAACCCATTCTGGTCACTGTTTCGGTTCTTCTTCGCTTGTGCACTCATCTTTTTAAATTTTTCGGAAGCCCAATACTCTTAAAGTGACTTCCAAGTGCTGTCAGACAACCACAACTGTTGCTTGTTCTTTTCTCTTAGCTCCCCAAATGTGTCTTTCAATCTATTGGCCCCCTTCTCCTCAAAGTTCCTCCTAATCTGGGAGTCATGCTCTGAAGCCCGATAGAGACGCTTCTATAAAACAGAAGTCAGTAAAACATAAATAAGGTTTCAATCAAGAATATATTTACAAGTGAGTGAACTTATTAATTTGTCTTACCTTGAGCTCGCCAAACCATAGATCCTGTTGTGATTTAGGGACTTTACCCCATGATGGCTATGGCTCGGGAAATTTTCTCACAAACATCTTTGTTATTTCAAATACCACATCATAGGGAAAGAAGCTCGCAAATAAGAAACATAGTTAGAAATTTGTGTTCATAACAAACATATTTATATATATCTTTGGGTTCTGAATATACAAAATTAGAAATGTACAATCACTTACTCTTTACCATCTGGTCTGATAAGCACCTTGTTGGACGTGCTCCCATGGCTTGAAGCATCTTCACTCTGATCCCGGCTTCTTTCTTCATTGTGTTTGGAAAGACAAGTGGTACAGGGATGTAGGAGCCAAATTGGTTGGCCATAAATGCTCATTGAGTTTGAGTGTTAGGGGGTCTTTGTGACTGGAATAAGGAAAGGTCAACATGGGGAGCGTAGAAGTTTGAGGCATGTTTTGGGTGAATTGCACGTTTTGGATGCTGTTGGGATCAAGAAAAGCATTATAAGTCTTGGTGGTTTTGCCATCCATGAAATTCTTCCTCTGCTTGGCCACTTTGGTTGTTATGACCTCCTCCCCGAGTTCTATCACGTCCACCATCGTGTCCATATTTCATACCTGACATCTTTAGGACAAGGATACAAACCATAGTGATCAAATAACGTAAGATACAACAATTAAACAACTTCACCAAATCATACAATGACAATTGTATCATCATTCAACAAGGTTTACATGCATAGAACGACAAAGTCTACATGCAAACAACGATAAAGTCCACATGCATACAATGTGCAAATAGTTAAATTGATTTAATGTACAATTAGGAGTTAGTCTAGTCATCACTTCAATTTCATTGTCCTCATCAGAATCTTCATGGTGGACATCGACTTCGTCTTCAATATATTCATAATCATCATCCCACTTCGCCTCCGCACTTCCCTCATTTGCACCTTCTTTATTAACCACTTCAACGTCTTCCTCTTTATTCAACAAAGTTGCAGGAATTGTGTCATTCATCGGTGTCACGTGAGATACAGGTTCCGCTTGAAATGTAACTGGTAAAGTGAATTCGTTATTCACTTTATGTCTAGGTTTGTTTTGTACGACAACCCACCAGTTAGATTTATCTCTTATTCTATTCGGGTATTTCATGTCCACCACTTGGGTTGCAGAACTAGCAAATATGAATGGATAATATTTTCTATATCTTCGAGTACCATTCACCTCTACAAAGGGACATAGTTTGGGACAACGTGTTCCTCAATGGGTGTTATCAAACCAACCACATCTGAACAACATACATTGTTTAAGCGGCTCTCCAAGATATTCAACGCGAATAACTTCTTGGAGGATTCCATAATAATCGTCCTCAAATACACCTTCCCCACTCCCTTTAACGCAAACGCCACAATTGAAAGTCTTTTTCCCTTCACACTTTTTCTGTGTGTGAAATAGAAATCCATTGACTCTGAATGCAGACCAAGATGTTATTTTCCTTAAAGGCAATTGAGCCAAGTGGTATATGTGTATTTAGCATTCGTCATTGAAGATTTGTACAATTTTAACCTACATTAATTTTTAAAAATTCAATCAATATGAAAGGCATATTGTATAAGATGTTCTGAAGTAACTGAATATATAATACAAGAGGCAAGTTTACGCTCTTACTGCTTTTTTGAACCACCAAATAAATTTAGCCTCAATCATGGCATCTATCTCCACGTCCGTTGAAGTGGGGTTTTCATGTAATTTTTATTGTTTGAATAAATTGTGAGAATGATATTCATCAGCACTATGTTTACATTGAACCTCATTACAATACAATAAAAGGTGCAGGTTGAACTTACTCGATATAAGGTTGAACTTTGTTACAATTCAACAAAATGTGAAGGTGTGCAGCGTGCAACTCTTCATCAGTTAAGTACCTCTATGTACGACTTCCCACTGGATTACCTTAGGCTTTAAAAACTGATAAAGTAGGCTGCTTTTGTGGCTCGTCATTGTCATCCTGGTTACGTCGACGTCTTGTGCACATTGAAGGCACATCAGCACCGAAGTAATACGAAGAAAACTGCGATATCTCAAACACCAAGTATGCTTCTGCCATTGATCCTTCAGGATGTGTTTTGTTTTTTATCTTCTTCTTAAGCCAACCAAAATACCTAAATTAGAACAACTTATGTAGGTATTTCAGTATAACACTACTTGTACATTTAGTGCTCCATGACATTTGGATACATATTTACCTTTCAAATGGATACATCCATCGATATTGCACTAGACCCCCGAGGTATGCTTCTTCTGCCAAATGTAGAGGTAAGTGCTCTATGACATTAAAGAATCCTGGTGGGAAAACTCTCTCCAATTTACAAAGTATGATGCTTATATTGTATTGCACTTCTTGTAACTTATCGACCCTCAACACTGTTGAGCAAAATTTTTTGAAAAATTCACTTAACTCAACGAGTAGTTCTAATACATCATCTGGAAGGGCATGAAATGCTATTGGCATAGGCGTCTGTAAAAATACATGACAATCATGGCTCTTCATGTTTTAAAACTTTGCAGACTTCACATCTACGCAGTTTGTAATGTTAGGGCAGTAAGCATCGGGCATCGTTAGTTGTTGTGCCCACTCACACACCCCCTTTCATTTATCCAAAGAAAAGGCGTAGGAAGCCTTGGGTTTTAGTGTTCGGCCATTAACACCATGTCTTAGTTTCAGCTCACTGCGATCATACATCTCCGCCATATCAAGCCTTGCCTTAACATCATCTTTTGTTTTACCAGGCACATCCATGACAGTGTTAAGGATGTTATCACAAAAGTTCTTCTCTATGTGCATTTCGTCCAAGTTGTCATGTAGTAGTTGGTCTCTCCAATAAGGTAACTCCCAGAAGATGCTTTGCTTGGTCTAATTATGAAGATTCTCCTTAAAACCCGGGATTATGAAATCTCCATCAGTGGTTACTTTAGGAAGACTCTCAACCTCATGGTATAGTTCCTCCCCATTTTTCCTGGATAGAGGACCATCGTTCACAACTTTTCCCCTACAAAATGTAGTTTGGTTTCTTCCAAATGCATGATGTCTGGCCAAGAATCGACGGTGACAATCAAACCAGGATGGTTTGCCCCCATGTTTCAAATGTGTTTCCTTCAACTTCTCCACACAAATAGGACAACTCAAAACACCATGAGTGTTATATCCAAATAACATTCCAAGGGTTGGGAAGTCATTTACTGTCCACATTAATGCAGTTCTCATAACGAAGTTTTGCCTCATTGAAATGTCATAAGTTTGAATACCATCCCATAGACTTTTGAACTCATCAATCAAATGATGCAAGTACACATCTATTTTGTTCTTCGAATTTGTTGGACCAGGTATAATGCAAGTTAAGAACATATACGACGTCGTCATGCACATATCAGGAGGAAGGTTGAAAGGTGTCACAACGACATGCCAAATTGAATAAGGCCGTGTAGATTGTGAAAATGGTATAACCCCATCCGCACACAAACCAATTCTCCCAATGCAAGGCTCAGAAGAAAAATCTAAGTATTTGCTATCAAAATGTTTCCATGCTTCCCCATCTGAAGGGCGACAAAGAACACCATCCTCACACCTATTGTTGTAGTGCCACCTGATGTGTTCAGTTGTGCTTCTTGAGGCATAAAGGCGTTGTAACCTAGGTGTCAACGGGAAGTAGAACATTTTCACATATGGTTTTGGTTTCCCATTATCGCCTAACTTCTTTGGTTTCCATCTTGGTGAATCACAAAACTTACTTTTTTGAAGTGCTAAATCCTCCTTAAAGTAAAACATACAACCATTGCAGCAACAATCAACGGTTTGCACATCTAAACCCAAACTTCGAACCTTCTTTTTCAACTCTGAGTAATTTCTGGGGACACAATTGTCTACCGGACAACTCTCATGCATTAATTGCATCACCTCATTCAAACGATTTTGAGGCATATTATAATCAAATTTGATACTCATCAATCGAACAGCATTTGACAATTCAGTTTGGTTACTACACCCATCCCATAGAGGTCTCTGCGCAGCTTGAAGCATATTATAGAATGCTTGAGCTTCTGTATTTGGTTGCTAATTGACACTAGCTTCATTAGTAATAATTCACCATTGCTTCAACATGATCGACAAATGTTCAGTGTTATCAACGTGTATAGGACTTGAAACCATGTGCTCATACAAGTTTTGTGCGTTGCTACTTTCAACATTGTCATAGGTTGTAGGTTCTACTTCCCCATGAGATGTCCAGTACCAATAGCCTTTAACAAAACCGTTTTGGTACAAGTGTAATATCAAATCATCAGGTTCTCTATACGCTCTGTTTTGGCATTTGGCACAAGAACATCAATAATGTCCATTATCTATGAACTCCACTTGGCTTCTTGCAAATTGATCAAATAATTCAACTCCGTCTAAAAATTCTTGTCTATACCCTTTTCTACCTGGTAAAAATCTTTTATACATCCACCTCCGATGGGGTGGTCCATCCATATTATCCACTATAGACCATTACAAATGTATACGTTAATTCGTTATTTATGATAATAATTAACATAATGATTACATTTTTTCTTCATACATAGTTAAATCAATGATTTACATATTTTTCTACTATTTCATCATGCACTGTGTTCAATATGCGATGCACAAAAATAAGACATTATGGCAATTAGGACAGGTTGTAAACCTGTTCGAATGTCTAAAATTACACTCCAAACGTATGACATTCACACCGACAATAACGACATTCACAACAACAATAACGTAATTTTTTTCCGTTCGTAATATGTTTTCTCTTATGACCCATATCCTTCATATTAATCATCCACACAAATTAAAATTTCAAATATTTAGGTAATAATATGCTATTATTTAATCTATATAACAATAAATAATATTTAAACATTTATGAAATAATAAAAATTTATTATCCAACTTACAAATATGATCCAAAACATACTTTCATTTAATTTATTAAATTTTAGGTCTAGCATATGAAATAATCTACTAATTACAAATATTATCCAAATTTTGTACTTAATATATTACAAGTAGGTCTAGCATACTAAATAAAAAGCACATATATTACCCAAATCATACGTCACAACATCTCACATTTCGACATTTATTACATAATAATATACTATTTTTCTAAATATTCACTACTAATTGTAACAATCATAAAATCTACAAGTTATCCACATCAAACTTTCATTTTCAATAATAAATTCTATATGCTTGCAATTTCAAAATTACACACCATAAATTACAAAAAATAACTTTCAATTCAATTTTTACAACACCCAACAATTACTAATAATACTTAATAATTACTTTCACATTGACATCAACACAACCAAATTCAAAACCCAAAATCAATAAATTACTCAGTAAAATTTCTACAACCACCACAAATTATCAGATAATTGTTAAATTCTAGCTCAAATTTCTCAAGTCTATCAAAAAATCTACTACATACTAAACTAACATCGCATACTTGAAATTATAAGATAAAGAGGGCTACAAATGGCTGTGAAAAGTGAGGATGATCGGCGGCAAGCTGAGGGTGGCGGAGACAGCGTTGCGGCGGCGGCTGGCGCAGTCGAGGCTTGGCTCTCTCTCTCTCTTTGAAATCTCAAACGCCCGAAATGAAGAAAGAAAGTCAGGATTGCGATTTTAAAAAGTGTTCGATGGAATATTCCGTTGGACATTCCGCCGGACACCGGGTTCCAATGGAATATTCCATCGGAATCATTTTTTAAAATAAAAAATTTTAAATTTTTTTTGCAGAGAACTGGTCAAATTTGACCAGCATCCCGATGGAATGTCTGTCATATTCCGTCGAAATCTCCTATTTGCTTTTTTGGTCTTTCCATCGACATGTCCGTCGGCCTGTGCGACAGTCTCTTTTTCAGTCAGCATTTTCCCTTGAATAATCAGAATTTTTAGTAGTGACTGGTCTCCACACTCCTTTATTGAATTCAAAATTCTAGAAGAAGTCTGGTGAGGTATTCCTATTGACTACTCCATTTTAAGAGTTTTTGGATGTTCTATTTTTGCACATGTCAACAATGAGAAACTGACTCTCAGGGCTGCTAAATGCATATTTCTAGATTATGCATCTGAATCTAAGGAATATCGACTTTGGAGTCCTGACTCCAAAAAGGTCATTCAGAGTCGGGATATTACCTTTAATGAAACTGTTATATTCTTCCTTGGAATAGAGTTGTTATCCCTACATGTGATCAATAGGATGATGGCGAGAAGGTAAAACTAGATGTTCCTTCAAATGCTCCTCAAGGTGGAGATACAATACCTCATTTTAGTAGTGAGGACCATACTGAAGAAACCAACTCTGACAACCATGACATCCCAAGTTCTGAAGAGCAGTAAACTTCAGATAACTACTCCATTGTCGTAAGAGGCCGTGAAGAACCATAAAAAAGCCTGCACGCTATTCCGCTGATAATGAAGATGGACTAATAGCATTTTCCTTAACTATTGCATAGGAGATACCTGAAGGTATTGAACCTTCTACCTATTTTAAAGCAATCTCTTGTCCCAATTCGTCAAACAGACTTATGGCAATGCAAGAAGAGATGGAGAGTTTGTACAAGAATGAGACTTGGGAATTGTGTGACTTACCCAAGGGTTGTCGTGCCTTGACGGCCAAATGGGTAAAAAAAAAGGGACAGTATTCCTGGGGTTGAAGCTACAAGATGGAAGGCACGAGTGGTTTTTCGAGGCTGCAAATAGAAGGAAGGTATTCACTGCAATGAAGTTTTCTCTCCTATAGTACGCCATACCTCCATTAGAGTGTTGCTTGTATTTGTTGCTCTATTTGATCTAGAATTGGAGCAACTTGACGTGAAAACTGCATTCCTTCATGGGGAGTTGGAGGAAGAGATATACATGAAACAGCATAAGGGTTTTACAGTTCCTGGAAAGGAAAATTATGTCTGCTGCTTGAAGAAATCTTGAAACAAGCATCGCGGTAATAGTTTAAAAGGTTTGATGCATTAATGATAGGACAAGGCTATACACATTGTCACTATGACAATTGTGTATATTTTCAAGAATTTGGAGATTTCTTCATTTATCTATTACTATATGTGGATGACATGCTCATTGCCTCCAAGGACAAATCCTTGATCAGTAAGTTGAAATCTCAACTTAGCAATGAGTTTGAGATGAAGGATCTTACGGCAACTAAGAAGATACTTGGTATAGAGATTCACAGATATCAAAAGCCCTATACGCTCTACCTATCTCAAAGGAAGTACCTTGAAAAAGTCCTTGATAGGTTCAATATGAGTAAATGAAACCAGTGACTACTCCTTTAGCTGCTCCCTACAAACTATCAGCAAAGTCGTGTCCTGCATCTGAAGAGGAAATAGAGAAGATGTCTTATGTTCCTTATTCTAGTGCAATTGGGAGCCTCATGTATGCTATGGTCTGCACCAGACCAGATTTAGCCTATACAGTTAGCGTCGTGAGCCATTATATGCACAATCCTGGTAAAGATCATTGGGAAGTTGTGAAATGGATCCTTCGCTATGTGAAGGGTTCTCTCGACTAGTGCCTATTGTTTAACAAGTCAAAGATTGTACCAATGATATTGCGGGATTTGTTGACTCTGATTATGGTGGAGATCTTGATCATAAGCATTCTACTTCTAGCTACATCTTCACTCTATGTGTGGATGCTATCTCTAGGAAAGCATCCGTACAACCTATTGCAGCTTCATCCACTACTGAAGTAGAATACATTGTTGCAACTAAGGGAGTGAAGGAAGCTCTATGGTTGAAAGGGCTTATTATAGAGCTTGGTGTTCCACAAGGTGTCACTATAGTGTTTTCAGATAGTGAAAGCGCTATCCATCTCACCAATAATGATGTCTATCAGTCCAAGACCAAGCATATCAGCATCAAGTAACATTGTGTAAGAGATACTATTACTGCAGGAGATATCGCTATGAAGAAAGTGCATACAGCAGATAACCCTACAGATATGCTCACCAAGTCTCTCCCTATAATTAAGTTCCAACATTGTCTAGACTTAGTTGGTGTTCAGTGTTGCTGACTACCCTTCAGAGTCAGCCCTGCGGGGCACTACCCATCAGGGTCCTTTTGGCGATGTGTTTGTTCTAGATATAGTGAAGTTGGTCTAATGTGGAGATTGTTAGATTTATTGCCCAATATCGCTCCACGAAAGATCCCTACGAGTGGTGAGTATTGGCCACAGACCATGGACCAGGACAAAGAAGCAGTGCCACTTCTAGACTTCACCACGAATAGCCCGTGGTGATGACCACGGTCTGTGGTGGTCATTGCGTAGTGACAATTAAGGTTTTCTCGTACTTGTCTGCTTGATCCCTTTATTAGGGGAATGCCTCGAGCCTCCATAATTATCATCAATGCACAACAATATAGAAACACATTTATTGAGCTTTCTTGTTTCGGTATTCTAGCCTTGTGTGAGAGTGTTCTAGAGTGAATTGTGATCACTAATTGATTTCTTCGTTATAGCACATCGCTTCGAGATCTATTCTGTATTTTCCTATCTCTATAGTGGATTTTGCTCATCTTTGTCTGTGGTTTTTTTTTCACATTAGGTTTTCCACGTAAATCTTGGTGTTGATTTGTGTTTGTTCTTTATTGTCATATTTTGTAATTATTTGTTATTTCCATTCAATTCTCTTTTTTGTGAATTTTATTAATCAACTTTTCTAATTATTCCCTTTTTTGTGAATGAGATTGTAGAAAATAAGAATGAGCTTATAATTCTCTTCTTTTTAAATCTATTTTTTGGATATGTTATATTCAACTAAATTTGATTTACAATGAATAACTAAAAAAGTTTAGTGAATGTTTGTATTGTATTTAGTGATTATTACTATTACATCGGGTGAGCAACTGAATTACATTTAGTAAGAAATCGTATAATATCTGTTGGATAATAGTATTAGATTTGGTGAACGTTAGGATCATACTTGGGGAATATTATCATACATATATCATTTTAGATATTAATTATAGTAGAGTTAGACTAAAAAGAGATAGAGAAATTGAAACCCATAAAACAATACCTTGCAATATATGTGCTGAACATTTGCTTAATATATATTGAGAATAATATAAATAATAATGAAACAAAAGAAGAACATAGAGAAAGAAACCAATACCCAATATATATATAGTGCATAAGCAAAATATATGGTTTGTATCAGTTTTGTGTTTGGTGTGCTTGATTATATATTTAGCGTTCATCAGTTTTACACTTGGTGTGAAATATTACATGTACAATGATTTGAATTTTTTTACAAATGATGATATAGAAATAAGAATGATCAAATAATTCAAATACTTTTCTACTCTCTTCTTGAATATATACCTAACAAAATATAGTCATTATTCATATTATATTTAGAGAGTATTAGTATTATATAAGATGATCAACTAAATTATATTTAGTGAGCATTATATACTACTAAAAACTCTAATTTTTTCGACGAAATTTCCCACGAAAAAAGTTACTTTTTCCATCGGAAAAATGATTTTTCGATGGAATAGCCGACCGAATAGCGCCGTCGGAATAAAGCGGGTCGGGAACATGTACTGACGGAATGTACTATTCCATCGGCACTGTTCCGACGGACAGCAGAGGTCGTCAGAACCAGGTTCCGACGGAAAATTTTGCATGCGACGGCGAAAAGGTCAATCGGATGCAACCAAAAATTCGCAAAAAAATTCAAAATTTTTTTTTTTCAGATTCCGTCGGAAATTCTGTCGCAACCCGTCGGCAATTCCGTTGGAATTTTTAAAATTTATTTAAAAAATAAAAAATATAGTACTGAACTATAAAAATATTTTTCAAAGTATCTAAATATCTAATACACAATAAATTCTCGTCATTGACGTTAAATTGATATTAGCATTAAATTATACTAGTCTGAACCTGTGCTTTGCACGGAGTATGTTCAAATAAATATTTTGTAGATATATTATCAAAATAATAAACGAATAGTTATGGTAGACATGATTAATATTATAATTTAGAGGAGATAATGGAAAAACTCAACGAAAAAGTGAAGTATACAAATAGTTCGTGCATAATTAATGAGATTAATATTTGAAAACTATATAATTGTGAAAAAAGTCTATATAAGTATGATGGAGACAATAGATAGTGAATTTGTTACAAAGCATGGTAAATAGGATAATGATAAGTCAATTTATGACGTCAATAATAAAAAGTCCACATCCTCTTCTTGTTGGTGAGTAAAAATTTATGAAGTCGTTAATTCTCTAGTGAAGTTAGGTATAAATTATTTTAAAGTCGGTTTAGTTTTAGTTTCGCATGTAACACAAATAAAATTTGTCTTTCAACGAAAATAATTTGAACATTATATTTATGCTATTATATAACTTTTTTGGCCATTTAAAGTGGTTTATGAGGAGGTGCTAATATAATTATGTATTCATAGTTTGTACATTTGGTTTTTAGGTCAACGAAATAGTTTCATGGGTTTTGATATAAACTTCCAATGCCCTTATATTGTCTTGTAAGAAATGGGTTGAGTTCAGATTTGTGAGTTGAGATATTTCTTAGTTTGAAGTATTATACGATTTGGGGCATTTTATTTTAAACGGTAAAAGATTAATTATAATTTTAGGTGTTTTATGAAGAGAATTTGATTATTGGATTTGTATGGTTTAAAAGAAAACAAAAATTATTTCATTTTTTCTTATGCATTAAATAGATTAGATTTTGGTCAATTTGTTTGAAACGTTAAAACATTAATTATACTTTTTAGATTTATATGAATTAAATATAATTATAAGATATGTATGCTTTGAAAGAAAAAGAAAAATATTTCGTTTATTTTCTTATGTTTGATAGATTATATTAAATGTGAAAGAAATTCAGCTTCACGGGCCTAATATGATGATCATATTTTATTTTTAATTTTTTTTATATTTCACGTTCAACCCTTGCAGTATGCTATATTATGCTTACAATATGCAATTTTTTAGCACAATCCTTATACATATATGATCATAATTAATATTGACTATGTTATCAAATTCAAAGAGAAAGATAACAACAACGATAATGACAATGACGACAACAACAATAATAGTGATAATGGAAATAATTATGGAAATCATATTTATATTTCTATTATCTGTAGTAATACATGCTCTATGTATATTTGTATCAAAAAAAGACAAAATAATAATAATAATCATGGAAATCAAAAATGTTTATTATTTCTATATAAATGGGTATATTATATTATGTTTTAACAATAAGGTGTCACATAAGGTTTTACTGCTTGTTCAGTTATTACAATTCAATTTCCTTAAGTTAAAACTTCTAAAATATGAACTTATTCTATAATAACGAAATAAAAAAAAATTATATCCATTATAATCTCCTAATCTCTCTTTGATAATTAGATGATCAAAATTAATATCGACTATGTTATCAAATTCAAAGAGGAAGATAACATTACCGATATCGACAATGACGACAACAACAACAATAGTAATAATGAAAATAATCATGAAAATTGTATTTATTATTCTATTATCTGTAATAATACATGCTAAAATTTATATTTGTATTGAAAAATACAAAATATTAATAATAATGATGGAAATCAAAACTGTTTTGGTCTGTAGGAGCCACAAAGAGCAATACAATATAATGAGGGAGGGACGAATAGAACTTGAGACCTAATATGTCCAGTAAAGAGTACAATACAATGAGGGAGGGGGAATCGAACCTGAGACCTAATGTACCTAGTAAAAAGGGAGAGATTGACGGTTATCAAGACAAATCCATGGGCTGAGATTGCCTAAGATTTTGATCAACGGTTGTAAAGCTTGGATTAATGAGAAGCTTGGATTGAGGGAGAGAAGCATTTTTAGGCATCTACCCATTCTAGCATTTGTAAGATAAAGATTATCTCTAATAATACATGCTAAAATTTATATTTGTATTGAAAAATACAAAATATAAATAATAATGATGGAAATCAAAAACGTTTTGGTCCGTAGGAGCCACAAAGAGCAATACAATATAATGAGGGAGGGGCGAATAGAACTTGAGACCTAATATGTCCAGTAAAGACTACAATACAATGAGGGAGGTGGGAATCGAACATAAGACCTAATGTACCCAGTAAAAAGGGAGAGATTGGCGGTTATCAAGATAAATCCATGGACTGAGATTGCCTAAGATTTTGATCAACGGTTGTAAAGCTCGGATTAATGAGAAGCTTGGATTGAGGGAGAGAAGCATTTTCAGGCATCCACCCATTCTAGTATTTGTAAGATAAAGATTATGACGATTTGGGGCATTTTATTTTAAACGGTAAAAGATTAATTATAATTTTAGGTGTTTTACGAAGAGAATTTGATTATTGGATTTGTATGGTTTAAAAGAAAACAAAAATTATTTTATTTTTTCTTATGTGTTAAATAGATTAGATTTTGGTCAATTTGTTTGAAACGTTAAAACATTAGTTATACTTTTAAGATTTATATGAATTAAATATAATTATAAGATATGTATGCTTTGAAAGAAAAAGAAAAATATTTCTTTTATTTTCTTCTTTTAAATAGATTATATTAAATATGAAAGAAATTCAGCTTCACGGGCCTAATATGATGATCGTGTTTTATTTTTAATTTTTTTTATATTTCATGTTCAACCCTTGCAGTGTGCTATATTATGCTTACAATATGTAATTTTTTAGCACAATCCTTACATATATACGATCATAATTAATATTGACTATGTTATCAATTTCAAAGAGAAAGATAACAATAACGCTAATGACAATGACGACAACAACAACAATAGTGATAATGAAAATAATTATGAAAATCATATTTATATTTCTATTATCTGTAGTAATACATGCTCTATGTATATTTGTATCAAAAAAAGACAAAATAATAATAATAATCATGAAAATCAAAAATGTTTATTATTTCTATATAAATGTGTATATTATATTATGTGTTAATAATAAGGTGTCACATAAGGTTTTATGGCTTGTTCAGTAATTATAATTCAGTTTCCTTAAGTTAAAACTTCTAAAATATGAACTTATTCTATAATAATGAAATAATAAAAGAATTTATATCCATTATAATCTCCTAATCTCTCTTTGATAATTAGATTATCATAATTAATATCGACTATGTTCTGAAATTTAAAGAGGAAGATAATATTGCCGATATGGACAATGACGACAACAACGACAATAGTAATAATGAAAATAATCATGAAAATCGTATTTATTATTCTATTATCTGTAATAATACATGCTAAAATTTATATTTGTATTGAAAAATAAAAAATATTAATAATAATGATGGAAATCAAAAACGTTTTAGTCCGTAGGAGCCACAAAGGGTAATACAATATAATGAGGGATGAGCGAATAGAACTTGAGACCTAATATGTCCAGTAAAGAGTACAGTACAATGAGGGATGGAGGAATCGAACCTGAGACCTAATGTACCCAGTAAAAAGGGAGAGATTGGCGGTTATCAAGATAAATCCATGGGCTGAGATTGCCTAAGATTTTGATCAACGCTTGTAAAGTTTGGATTAATGGGAAGCTTGGATTGAGGGAGGGAAGCATTTTTAGGCATCCACCCATTCTAACATTTGTAAGATAAAGATTTCATTAATTAAAAATTATATTCTTTATCAACAAAGTACAAAATTGAGAGAAAATTATCATCATAACAAACTAACATCAATGTAATAAACTAACTATATAAACTATTAAATTTACATAGTTACATGCAAACCAATTATACAAATTATTAAATTCAACGTATATATTTAATTAATAATAAATTTATACAAATTACACATGAGAAAACCTTATCAAAAAGTCGACGACGAATAACGGCAGGAAGAAGTGATGGCGGCTACCGGCAGTGGGGGATGGCAAGTGGCGGTGCTCCCTCTCTTTTTATTTTACGAAATGAGCAATGAAAAAATGAAGCGAATAGTGAGTTTTATAAGAGAATGTTCAACGGAATTCCGACGGATTTTTTCATCGGAAATTTCAAAAAAAATCAAAAACTTTGAATTTTCCTTCCAATGAACTCAGGGCAAAAAAATTTTGAATTTTTTTATTTTTCGATGGATATTCTGACGAAAAAAAATTTGCCAATTTCTACAAAGATCTGGTCAATGCAGACCACAGTTCCGACGGACATTCCGTCGACATTCCAACGGACCGGTCGGATTCCGTCGGAAAACCCGCCGCCTCAGTTTACTTTTTCGTCTTTCCGTCGCCATGTCCGCCGGCCTCTCCGACGGTCTCTTTTTTGGTTGGCATTTTCCGTCGAAAAAAACAGAATTTTTAGTAGTATTAATATAATATCTAGTGAATATTAATGTTATCTTTGGTGAACATAAGTATCATACTCTAGGCTCCTGAAAAAAATACTTTAGTAAACATTCTTATTATATTTAGTAAGTATTAATATTTTATATGGTCAACAGCTTAATTATATTTGATAAGCATTACTATCATGCATAGTGAATATCAGTAGTGTACTTAGTGATTTTATCACGGATATATAATTTTGAATGTTAATTATAATTGAACAATAGTAAAGAAAAAATATAGGTAAACTAAAACCAGCAAAACCAACAACTTGCAATATATGGTGAACATTTATTATATATTGATAATAATATAAATAGTACTATAAAAAATTATAACAAAGAAAAAGAAAAATAAAAAGAAAAAGAAACAAACGAAACACCCAAAAAATATATAGTTAATAAGCAAAATATATGGGCTGTATTAGTTTTTTGTTTGGTGTGTATCAATAATATGTTTGGTGCATAGTTTTATGTTTGGTATGCAATATCATACTACAATGACTCACGCATGATGTTAGCAACCTGCGGAGCATGTAGTCTTGTTTTGCGCTGTAAGTACTATATATGATTTGCCCTTGACAATATATTCTCTCCGTTTCAGAAGCGACGTCCGTATTTGACTTTGGAGGCTAAAGTTTGTGAACCTTGACTATTAAATTGAAGCGATATCCCTATTTGACTTTAGAGGCTAAAGTTTGGAACTTTGACTATTACATTGTCAAAATATGCATTGATTTGCGAGATAAGACTAACGCTATTAGATTTGTAGTGAAAAGTACTTTCATGAGAATATAGTCTAATAATTTTGAGTAAGCTATAATGTTAGAAATTCATGACCAAGGTGTTTCATCGAAGATTATGAAACATCAGAGGTGACATTCTTTCTAGGAGGGATGTAGTGATTATTTTTAACCATCTTCATGCTAAGTGCATGGTAACCAAATTGGCGAGAACAATCAACTTGTTTGATCCTATGGGATTGCTATTTGAGAGTTTCGCACTTTATTTCATACCATAATAAGTACGTTGTTATAAATGTCTATGTTTTACGGAGTATCTTAGATAAAAGAATGTGTGAGAGAGTAAAGGAAGGAGGAATAAGAGTAAGGGGAATTCTCTTATGCCTCTAGTGAGCCTCTAGTGAAATTTAAGAGTTTCACTGCAACTTACATGATGAATTGACTTAACTAATTTAAAATGTATTATTTGTGAGTTTCTAACAATTTGATTTATATCAAGTTGTCAATCCAGATACCAAACTTAACCAATTTCAATTATAGATGAGAACATTCCTAGTCTTACCACTTGTAAGCCATTTACTTTCTTTCCTAACCAACATTCGCTATGACCAACTCAAGTTCCTTCAAATTGCTTAAATTCACTAAAAACACAACCTAATTTGACTCATTTTATTAGTCCAACCAATCCAAAAAACCTATCAGACTTGCTCAATTTGGCTCCATCCACAAATGAGTAAAATTGAGTTAAAACTGATTCCACTCATAACTCATTCGACTTAAAATATGATCTTATCTTCTTCCAAAAAAAAAACCCCCAAAAGTGTGATCTAAATAGAATTAGTCATAGTTCACTCATTGTATGTGAGAAAGATGCCAATGTTGGGAAAGAACATACTGATCAACATAGAAAAAGGTAAAACCCTAATGAAAATCATCATCGATAAGACTAAAGAAAAAGCCTGCATCCACTTTTCTGAAATGATGGGCAGAAAGAAAGACTGAAACAACAAAAAAAATATACCAAAAAAATCTAATTGTTAATTAAAGTTTAATAACAGAGGAAGCTAAATCATCCTCATCAAACAGGCATTTAACTAACCATTAATTAATTAAATTAATTCATTGATAATTGACTCAGGTGCTTATTAGAAAAAATGATCATCCAATACGAATCGTCATACTAGCAGTAGTTGGTTCACGACAACCTTGCCTTCTCTCTCTCTCTCTCTCATCAACTATGGATGGGTTCAGCAAAGTGGATGCCAGTTTTTTCAGGTAAATATTTTTTTAGTGTTTTCTTTTTATTTTTAATTCTCCTTGGTGGGCATATTCTTTCCCAATCATTAAAGGCTTACAGGTGCTGCAATATTTATATCATAAGAAATATAGAATTTATATTTTCAATCTTTTTTTTTTCCATTTATGAATTTTTTTTTCTATTATTATATATATTTTAATTAATCTATGAATATCTTCTTGGACCATATTTTCTGGCTGTTCAAGAAAGCCCATCCTTGTTAGGTACATGTCTCTAATAAACACCCACTACACAGATCACCCAGGCTATCGTTAGCCGCCTAAACCCAAAATCTCTTCTTTTTTTTTTTTTAATTTGTTGTTCCTGATCTCAAAACCTTAATACCAATTCAACAAATTTGTTTTATTTGTTTTACTCAAAATTCTAGGCACCTGTTATTTATATGTCATAATTATATAGATTAACTTAGCATATTCAATTAATTGATTTTTCCCTCTCATTTTATATTATTTTTATATTTTGCCACATTTTTTACTCCTCCAAAAGAAAAAGTTGAATTTAATCAACA
The DNA here is from genome assembly GCA_017589665.1 of Selenicereus undatus. Classification (NCBI taxonomy): domain Eukaryota; kingdom Viridiplantae; phylum Streptophyta; class Magnoliopsida; order Caryophyllales; family Cactaceae; genus Selenicereus; species Selenicereus undatus. The sequence goes on along the minus strand of JACYFF010031952.1, from coordinate 16,887,096 downwards.
AGCACATTCGTTTTTTCATGAGTTTAATTCTCGTCTATTGACTTCAAGATATTTTACTCACTAAATACACCAATAATATTACATAGTGAAAAGAACGTGAATATTTTAATTTTTTTTTTTCTTTGAAAGAAACTTGATTTTTAATTTTAGGGTCAATTGAAACCAGTCTATTTATAATTTTACAATTTAAAGATAATGCTACTATATATAAAACCCCAACACCCCATCTTAAGGAGAATTTTTTAAAAAATTGTATTGAGATTTGAATTTAGAAGTAACGTAGGGCAAAAATGAAAAGTCAATTGAAATAATCATCAGCAAGAGGGGCCGAAAGTTGAATAACTCAACTACTCAACCCCAATTTGGATATTTCCTCGAGCAAAATGATGCTTAAAACAACAAATGGGCACAAGTTAACTTTTGTAATTGGTGCATTCGGCCAACCCAAAAACTCTCAATCGGCAGTGTCATCGTTGAACAGTTCAGCTGCTTTATCTTCGACAGCTGGATTTGCAGATTTGAGTGCCCCACGCATTAAGAGATGGTATCAGGTCTGGGAATGTCAGTTTCTTGGGTTGGAAGTTGAGAATGTGACACTTGACGTCAAATTATTATCAAATCATTTAAACCAAATTTGGTTTATTTCTGCAGATGAACCGATCATTTCATCTAGTCCCACATATTTACGATAAATTAGGAATGTTCTCCTTATAATTTTATGTTTAAAGGATATGACTGTTATACCAGACCCTTATATATTCTATCTGATGATGAGATTTTTTGGGTATTGGATTTAAATTATATTTGGATTTCTCCAAGTCCTAGGCGAGGGGTTTTTTAGAAGTTGGATTTAGTGAAAGATGTTAGACCTGAAAAATGAGTCATTCGTTTTGGGTATGCGTTGGGTTAAGTTTAGGTCGTCAGATCATATTTCGGATTAGGTGACATTTCGGTTCAGTTCGGTTAGGTTTGGGTCGAGTGAACTTCAATTCAGGTCGATTTCGAGTTAACTGCTTTTTGGTCCAATACGCTTTTTATGCAAAAATAACCAACTTTATAGAAAATTTTGGGTCGAACATTGTTAAATTTTTATATCAATTGGGTCATAAACAAAGAGTCATGCACATAAGCTCAAATGAGATTCCAATCCAAAACCAATTGGCTATGGATGGAGGTATTCATAAGCATATATTCATGCTCAAGCCCTTTAATTTTATCAATATGGGACAACCCTCACTTTTACATTCCAACAGACATGGTTCAGTTCGGGTCGATTCGGGTTTCGAGTCCACTTTCAGGTGAACATATGTTGGATGTCGGATCAAGTATGGATCCGAGCCGTGCAATTTGAGTTTCAGGTCTCGAATCAGTTTTACCAAGTTTAAAAGACATTAGTCCACACTAACTACTTGTAGGAAAGGAAGGGGCAAAAAAGGATCCATCATATAAATCTCGCAATTAAGCATTAAATTAATCTATAATCCACATGCTTGCTTTTAAAAAAGAGTTATTAAATTTTAATAACATAAAGTTACATAGGTTTACACGCGACTTCGATAATTTGAACCCGAGAAGTAGCTTCTAGCACCATCTTTTGAAGTATTTATTTTCATTATTACATGGTGATTTTAGATCATATTTTGAGATAATTCTAATGACATTACTCTTAAACAGTGCAAACATAAGAAGTTTTTATTGCATACATTCATTTCATTTATAAGTTCAAATTACTTGAAAAATACGATCTAAAATTACTCCTTTAATATCAAAAATAAATATTTCAAAAAGTTGGAATGTTGGAAGCTGTTTCTCAAAGTCACGGCATCCAAATCGTTCAAATTAAAGTTTAGATTATTAAATTCAATGACCCTTTAAATTAAAAATGCTTACATACCGATGAATATAATACCAAAAAACTTTTTTCCCCCTCAATATGCATGGTCTAATGCCAAGTTAAAACAAACACACTAATTTTTACCCACAAAACAGTTCTCATATTTGGGCATGTTCTTTACGATTTATCATAAGTATTCAACAACTTTCAGCACAATTCGATTTATCATAAGTATTCAACAACTTTCAACACAATTCAATATCGTTCATCACAGTTCGGTACTGTTAAATACTATATACTTATTGAAAATACATAATTATTTTTTTTCAACCATGCTGAATTTTTCAACATTATTCAATAATAAGCACTAATGGGTATTTTTCATAAGTTGAAAAGGACATGCTCTTTCTTTGCAATCAAAGATTAAGATTTCATTTTTTGACAAATCGCATTGGAACACCAATTAAATCTAGGGTGTGTTTGGTAAGAGGGAAAATTATTTTCCCGGAAAATAATTTTCCCATTTTACGCCCTTTAGTAAAATAAGGAGAAGAAAATTATTTTCAGGGGAAAATCATTTTACCCCATTTTTTCCTTTGAAAAAGTAGGGAAAACGACTTTCGTAACCTAATTTTCGTTGTCCAATTTTGTCTTTCATTCTATTTTCTTTTAATTGTGCCTAAAATCACTCTATTTTCATTCTCATTTTGTCTCTCATTCTTCCCCTCTTCTTCATGTTCATCATGTTCATCGATGATTTCCATCATTAATCTCTGTAATTATTTCCTGAGTTCTCTGATCTTATTACAGTTGTCCTTTTGAAGAACTTCACATTCTGAGACACCCATCGTCTCCCCGTTCGTCATTTTCTTTAATCTGAATTTAATATCACTCAAAGTCAACTGGGTAATCCTTGGGAATAGTGAAAAAATTGAGATTCATTAATGTTGACTCTCTCTTTTGTTGGGTTTAGTACTGGGTATATTTCTTACTGATATTTTGCGTTTGATTTTGAAGAGGATAGAAAAACAGAATTCGTTGGTTGGGTCGGGTCAGAGTTGTGAGCAGGGAAGGGGGTTGATGGTAAAACGAAATGAAGTGAGGACGGGGGTTCATTCTATCAAATAGCAAAAAATGAAGTGGAAAGAAAATGATTTTTTATTCTACCAAACAGCTGAAAATATAAGTGGAAAATTATTTTTCTTGGGAAAATATTTTTCATGGAAAATGATTCCCCCCCCTACCAAACACACCCCTAGTTTCAAATTATACGGTAGCAATTTGCTTTGAACATGCGATTACTTTTAATAGTATTCAACAACAACATGAATCTCATTGTAATTCAAGATAAGCATACTACCCTGCCCCAACAACACCATAGCCTACTTTGGCTGCCCTTTAAGAGAGCAATTACAGCTTGTATTTTGATATCATAAACGTATTATTAGAGATAAGTCTTCAAATTGCATCTCTCTCCAATTAATTTCACTAGTATTTTTTTCTCTTTTGACATCATCCAAAGTTACATGATTAGTTTCAACATGCCAATAATAATAATAAAAAAAAAATGTTGGAAGCAAAAGAGTAGTCTTACCAAATACCCCAAGAACATGTCAAAAAACATAGAATTAAAAAAAACCAAGCTATAGCCTATAGTTTATACTTTGGGCCCCATGGAGTTCCTGGTAATCCTTGAGAAAACTATAATTTAATTATAGTACTTCTCTTTCGGTGCACCCGCTGGGCTGCTGGTTTTTTCCCAGTTTCCTTATCAATTTCATTTCCAATCATTCTTTCTCTCTCCTCAAATCCAATCCGAGAACCCACAGCTTCCATCCTTCCTCTCTTCCTACCCCCCTCACATGCCTGAATTCTGACTGTAATCCCCAACATACCCCTCCCATGGCGATATCTCCTACGGCCTTTCCGGCTCGCCGGCGGCGGCCTTCACCGGCTTCGTTTCTCTCTCCTCGTCTCTCCACCTTCGACCTCCTCCTCTCGCTTCACGCTCTCTCCGCCGAGAACTCCGCCCTCCGACCACCGATTTCCGGCCTTCTCAAGCGTAACTGCGCCTCAATCACCCGGAAATGCGGGATTCTTTCCGTAATCTTCGAGGAAATCCTCCGGTCAACGAGGAAACTCGACTCTCCCTCTCCTTCGTCGCACCTCTGCTTCGAGGAGATGTTCATCGTGCTTCAGAGAATCAAGGCTTTGATTGAGGACTGCTCTAATGGCAGCAAGATGTGGTTGCTGATGCAGAGTGATTCGTTTTCTTTCTCCTTCCATGAGTTGACTCTCGATCTGTGGACACTCCTCGAGATTCTTCCTCAAAAGGAGCTTAATCTTAGTGAAGATGTAATTGAACTCAGGAATTTGGCGATTAAACAGTGCCGAGATGATAAATCGTCCTTCATCGATCCAATTGATAAGGGATTGAGGGTTGAGGTGTTGAACATGCTTGATTCGATCAAGAGAGAGATTGTTCCGGATCATTCTCGACTCGGAGACATATTCGTCAGACTCGGACTGAGTGACTCGGCGAGTTGCAGAGAAGAGATCGAGTGCTTAGAAGATGAAGTTCAGTGTCAAACCGATGAGAGATCGAAATCTGAGGTAATCGCTTTAATTGGCCTTGTACGATATGCTAAATGCGTGCTTTACGGCGCTTCGAGCCCGAATTCCGACGAGAAAATTCGCCGGACGTCGTCCGACTTGAATATTCCGGCCGATTTCCGGTGCCCTATCACCCTGGATCTGATGACGGACCCTGTCGTCGTGGCGACAGGACAGACGTACGATAGAACGTCTGTTACGCAGTGGATCGAATCTGGTCACAACACGTGTCCTAAGACAGGCCAAACTCTGGCGCACACCAACTTGATAACCAATAGGGCCCTCAAGAGCTTGATTGCCATGTGGTGCAGGGAGAACAGAATCCCGTATGCTGCGGATGATGGAGCCCATGGTCAGACTAGCGCCGCGTCGAGTAAGGCTGCGCTGGAGGCCACCAAGATGACGGTGTCGTTTTTGTTGAGAAAATTGGTTTCATCGTCACAATCGATTGAGACAGTTAATCGGATTGTGCACGAGCTTCGGGTGTTGGCCAAAACGGATTCGAATAGTAGAGCTTGTATTGGTGAGGCCGGAGCGATACCCTTGTTGGTAAGACATTTAGGTTCGGAGAATCCGAGCCTACAGGTTAATGCTGTAACCACGATGCTTAATTTGTCAATTCTCGAAGCGAACAAGGCAAGGATAATGGAGACAGATGGAGCGTTAAATGGGATTATTGAGGTTTTACGTTCGGGGGCAACGTGGGAAGCCAAGGGTAATGCAGCGGCTACGATTTTTAGCCTTTCGGGTGTGAGCGTTTATAGAAAGAGGCTCGGGAAGAAGACCCGTCTCTTGAAGGGATTGATCGAGCTTGCTAAGGCCGGGCCGACAGGTTCTAAAAGAGATGCTCTCGTGGCTATATTGAGTTTGGCCGGAGATAGGGAGATTGCCGGAAGATTAGTTGAGTGTGGGATTATTGACATGATTAAGGACGTCATGGATGAGCTTCCCGAAGAAGCTCTCACTATTTTAGAAATGGTGGTTAAGAAAGGCGGATTCGTAGCCGTTATAGCTGCTAGTCATATGACGAGCAAATTGGTTGCTGTATTGAGAAGTGGCACGGATAGAACTAAAGAGAGCGCGATAGCCACATTAGTTATAATTTGCCGAAAAGGGGGTGCTGAAATGGTCGCGGAGCTTGCAAAGATATCAACCATTGAGGTACTGATATGGGAGTTGATGGGCACCGGAACTGCGAGAGCAAAGAGAAAGGCTGCCTCGCTTATGCGAATCCTACGAAGATGGGCTGCTGGTTTGGAAGGCGACGTATTGGAAGAATTTTCCATGACCATGGCATAACAAATGAATGGAGTGTACTTGCCTCCTAGTTCATGTAATTGTACAAAAACAAAGGGTAGTGTGACAAAAGTTTTTCATCTTTCTTCAAATGACGAGGGTCTTTGTACATGTTATTGATAGTTGTCAGTGTTTGGATTCTCATGATACTTCAATTATGTGATTATGTCAATACTCATTCATTGTTTTCATGTATTATTAATAAAAGAGACCTGACTTTCTTTGTGCGCATCTTCAACTATGCATTTCTAGTTTACGTTGTGGATCATATGAAGGTCATACCATTTACTCTGCCACCAATTTTTCCAGAGATAGTCTCTTAAAGAAGCTCAACTGTTTAGTCACTAAGAAGAGAACTAAAGTTTAGCAAATGCTTTCTTTAGATCATGCGATTGATGCTAATGACTCCAAATTTTACTCATTCGTTGTTTTCATGTATTACTAAGAACACTCAACTTTATGCTACGACTTCGGCTAGTCATTTTTAGTTGTGGACAATATCAAGGTCATAGAATTTCTTCTACACAATTGATTCTACCGTAATTTTTCTGTAGATAGCCTCTTAAACAAACTCAACTCTTTAATCATTACAAAGATAACTAAAATTTACTAACTACTTTCTTTAGATACTATATCAAACAATTGATGCTATTGACATCAAATGTCGTTGTATTTTGTTTTTTTTTTTTTTCTGGGGTGCAAAAGAGGAGAAAATTCCCCAAAAATTTTATTTAGACTTCAGAGATCCGGGGGTATGAGACCCGTATATTATCTGCAAACAACAAATTCAAAATCTCCCTAGGCGAAGAGTCAAAAATAGTATAGCGGAGGGGTGGGAGATTGCCATATTGGCGAGTCTATCGACCACCTGATTTGCTTCCCGGTAGCAGTGGGAAACAATAATTTCCCAGCTTTGTTGATTCTGAGCTATCGACAACGGGTAAAAAGTGGAGTGTGCTCTGAGTTCCTGATGCCCCCGTCGTTTAGCATATTTACCACAAAAAGCGAGTCAAGACGTACTAAAAGTTTTGTAAACATTTTCCTTTCTGCTATAGTCAGACCCCTAAGGACTGCTTTTAATTCCGCTTTGGTTGAGGTGCAGTTGCCAACCTTTTCGACAAACCCGCAGATCCATTCACCTCGGTGACCTCGTATTACACTTCTCCCTCCTGCTGGTCCTGGGTTGCCTTTCGAGGCTCCATCTGTGTTAAGGATCACCCAATTTAAGGGCGGAGCTTCCCATCTTACAATAGTTTCTCGGCGCTTTGTGCGTTCACTTTGTGGACAACAGACATCGTTGTTGAGGGCACGTAGAATCTCACTAAAACGACCCATAAGGAAGCAGGGTTTGTCAAGGGGGATGTTTCTTCCAGACTCAAAGCATGCTGAGTTCCACCACTTCCATAGATACCAAATTGTGGCGATAAATTTAGTGGGCCAATCTTCCTGGTGTTTGCATCCCACGACGTTCTCTTCAATCCATTCCCAGAAGCCTAACCCATCTCCACATATCCCCATGCGGTTCCCAAAGAAAAAGGACCAAACCCTTTGGACTTCTAGACAGCGCCTGGTTACATGTTCGACATCCTCATATTCAAGCTCACACAGGGGGCATAGCGGGTGATTGGTCAGCCCTCGCTTTGCTCGGTTTACATTGGTGAGCAGTCTATGAGTATTTACACAATCGGATATCAGCTTAATAAAATATACAATATAGTTCACTAAAATATAGTGTTGTACATTCAGTTTTGTTCACTGAAAACATTGTGCAACTTATGAAAAATTTGAGTAACTTGGGATACATTTTTAGTTAGTTAGGACTATGGCTGTCAAAGTCTAACCTGACACGATGATCAGACCCGAACCCTACCCGAATTTACTGAGAGAAACACGAACCCGATCCGAGCCGAACTAATTTCGACCCGAAGTCGACACGATTTGACCGTTTAGTTTGAAAACTTGTTATTTTTCAGTTTTGAACAAATCTAAGCTATTTTCAAGGCCGACATGAAATTGACCTGTTTATTAAATAAGTCGACCCGACCCATTTGATAGCCCTAATTAGGACACATTTTTAGTGAGCTCACAAAAATTTTAATGAGTTCAGATATATTTTTAGTGAGCTAATATATATTTTTAGTGAGCATATAGACTCAAACTAATGCATCATATACAACTAAATTTTGGTTAGTAAAAAAATATGTCATAGCTAACTAAGGGCCTGTTCGTTTTCAACATTAGGTTGAAGCACATTAGAATATATTAGAACAGGTTTGATTACCGATTAACATGGTGTAGCAGGTTGGAACATGTTGAAGCTTTTATTCTATTATACTCTTTATTCTATTTTATTTTTGATAAGAAAGGTAAGTACCTGACCCTAGGCACCATTTTTTTTTAAGGATTCTCCCCAGATTATCCTCAATAAGAATCACTTGAAAGTCTCTATATGAGACCTTATTCCACACTACTATAAAGAGTGAATTCTAATTTCACAAGCCAGTCTATTGTACGATTGTCTTCTCTGAAGATGTGATTAACAATAATATGATTGAAACACAAATGATACCATGAATATTGTCATACAACTATACAAGTAACTTTACCATGAAATATTTTTAAGTTAAAACATTAAACTGAAACTAAAAATTGATGGCTTGAGCAAGACATGAATATACACTGATGCACCACATAGTTGAATATTCTTTCAAGGAGTACGTTAATGATGGGAATCATTTTTGTTACTTTGTTACGATTAATTAATGATGCACAATCCAGACAAGGACGGTGACAAGCCGCGATAGTTGCAAACATTTTGGGCCTACTTTCGATCATCAACTTTGAGCTTGGCCAAGACCAAAGCAGAGAGTCTTTTAAGTGCCTATACTTTATATAAGCCGAAATGTGAAACCAACAACGTTTCATGGACGACCATCGCCCTTGGAATTGTCTCCTACCAAAAGGAGACCAAATTTGCTTTTGAGAGATCTACTAACCAAATCTGCTTCTGGTCATTGTCCATTCAATCCACGATTTTGGCTGCGCCCCTTGGAAGGCATACAATAAACTCAGCATTGTCATCTTTATTTGACTTTGTTTAAAAAATTCCAACTTTTCTTCTATTTTGAACGATTTTATACACTAAATTTGTGGACGACTCTCTCGTTTCTCTCGTCTTCTCTGGCTCCTCCAAGAAAAACTTAACCTTCACTCGTTTAAAGGAGCTGCCCTGCCATTGACACTTTTGTCGATGATAAGCCCCATTTCAATTGATATCTGTGCCAATTGATAGTTTATTAGTAGTTTTTCTACAAACAAAGTCTATCTCTTTATATGTAAGAGTTCTGTTTTATCTTTTTATGAGAATATTAGTATCTTTTTTATTATACTTGTGTTCAATTGGCTTGGTTTAAAAAATTGGATGAAGATCAACTTTCAAATTGCTACAGTATGAATTGTGAGGTATTTCATCAACAATGAAGATGCAAATCCATTGAAGATTAATCGTTACAAGACTGTCATATTTCCAGAACGGGACGTTCATAAGATTTGTATTGGTTATTTAAAAGTTGAATTTTATATTTATGTTTTAGATCTACAATTGTTTATTCACAATTTTCATTGTAATTGTCATTTCGTGTATTATTAATGAAATAGTTATGTTTTATTTCAAAAAAAATTAGTAAACAATGTTAGATCATATAAAAATTATAAAACTATAAAAATCAGATAAATTAACCAACATTTTGGGTCACAATTCATTTCTAGTTGAACAGGTCAACCAAAGTTCTGCAGAAGCCTAAGTTTATGACAAAGAACAACAACAACAACAACAACAATAACAATACCTCCCAATATGGGTCCCAGTTACGCGGGGTCTGGGGATATTCAAATGTAGGCAGCCTTACCTCTACCGACATTTTTGTCCGTAGAGAAGCTGAGTCCAAGTTTATGACAAAGAAACAATTAAAAAAAATATTCATGTCAACTTCTTAGAGATCTAACCAACAAATTCAGATTGTAAAATCACACAAGATTTTTTTTTGACTGATAAAAACTTCTTCCCAATAGTCTTACCACTAGATTAAAAAAGACATTAATTTCATCAAAGTCTAAATTGCATAAACAAAACATGGAAAACAAGAATTATGGAGCGTTGAGGTCCAAGACAAAGTAGGAGTTGGGTGAGAAATGTGACGAAGGCCACTTTAACTGTGTTGCACCGACGCGGTTTGGATGACCCAAAACTGAGTCAGATGCCGGCAGAACCAACTCAAACCACCACCACCTCTTACCAAAAGGAGATCGGATCCAACTCCTACAAGCCGAGTCAAATTCTGTCCCAGACCTTTCACAGAACTTTCCTCATGAGCTGACTTTCCCATTGCCCAGATTTCCCTATAAATTCCCACATTTAGGCCCAACAACCATTTATTCCACATCCATTCATTTCTTCATTGTTCCCTTGAAAAAGAATCCTTCTTCACTTTCGAAAATTTTTTATTTCTTCTTTTCTCGGGCTGAAGGAAGGTACAAAAGTTGATATACAGACCGAATTCAATTTGAGTTCAGTTTTCTAGTGAAGATCTTATCAGTTAAATTGATTGATATTTAATAGTGATCATTTGAGAAGTATAATGGTAGTAGGGCGCCTGGAATCGCTGTCACTAGTACTGCTATTAGTAGTCACTAGTTGTCACTCTAGCCATGCAAGGGTCTTGGGTGGTTGCATCTTAGGTAACGCCGACGGTCTCATGGGCACAGCCGCCTCAGATCCGACCCTAAACCTTGCCCTCCCGCGGCCAATCTTGAGCAGATCCGCGCGAGGATCTTCACTGCTTAATGGAGGCTCAGGAGATGGGATTCATGAGGGTGCGGTTACAAATAATGGAAAGGAAAAGTATGCGTATAGGACACTAGTACTCAATGTCCTTCCCAAGGGTACCAAGCAAACCTCTGGCCCTAGCAAGAGGCACAATGACTTCAATGCCTAGTTACGTTAATGTGATGGAGAAGCAGACCAATCAAATGCACTTCATTTAGAGTTGCTAAATTTAGGCTGACATCATGAGTTGTATTCTTTGATTCATTCATTGTCTTGTAATTGTAAATTATATATTGACGGAAATTATCTAAAAATGAAAAATATTTTTGACAAATTTGAGAGCAATTGCAAATAGGTTACTTTAAGTTATTTTTGGTGTGGTATTTATATAATGCAATATATAAACAATGAAATCCAGCATAAAAACTCCCTTTCATCTTACATTCCACTCTACCTTAATTATTATGTTCTTCTCAAAGCTAGTTATGATATGGATTTTCACAGTGATTTATTATCTAAAGTCCATTATATATAACCTTTTTTTTCCATAGAGATGTCATCATAATGATAACCACTAGATTTTTTTTCTTTTTACGATAGACATTAATTCTCATAAAAATAAAAATCCACTAAAACAGACTAACATAAAACAATGAAAAATTCATTTCATCTCTACTTGACTTAGAATTTATGAACATATAACCTTGCTCACAACATAGGTTTTATCGTCGATATCTTCTAAACATATAGTGGTACAAGTTGGTAAAAACATGCTTGAGACATATAAATCATGAAATGACACACTTTTTATGCTTACGGCTTACACACGTGACATTTGGAAAGAATTATTAGGTTGATTAACACAATCTAAAAATTGAAGTCAACTAATTATAGTTTATGTGATGTTATGATGTAAGAAATAGGGGGATTAAATTGGGCACATGAAAGGAATGGCTGAACAATAAAATTCATCTATTCCATTGTCATTTGGCTACAAAACAGCTGCCCGATTAGTCCGTCTTCAGCATGTTATTTGCAATAACATATTGGCAAAAGAAAAATTTGGGTTCTGAATTCAGCTTTAAAATGGCGGCCTTTTTTTGACCAAAATTAAGGCTTCAAAGAAGTTTTATTTTCTACCTGACGTGTCATATTATTATTGGCCTAAATTAAATTTGACCATTCAAATTCAATCCATCAGAATATGAAGTAGTTGGGCTGTTATTGGTCAATAGTTTAAGATTAAACGGCTGATGCAAATACTTGCATATTTCATATGAGCATTAGGATTTCATAGAGTAGAATAATAAGTCAACGTTTAAAGTCGGTAGAACTTTAATTTTAGCTATACAATTTTTTTTAATTAAAAGTTTAAGTTCAATGTACCAAATCTGGATGCATTGTGAATTTGTATGTGATACTTAAAAGCCATACATACTTTAAGCACTAGATGTCCGAAGGTTTAAGTTTGAACTCGATATGCTTGATTTAGACTTGAAAATCGAAGAGGAAAAAAAGGGAAATGGAAGATCGAGAAAAGGAACTCGAAGATGAGCAAGATATGATCTAGCGCCAAGAAGACCTAGACTTGAAATACTTTTTGAAGGTTAGAATTTGATGGAAGTTGGTTCCTCACTTGCCTTCTAAGAAGATAAGGACGTGGACTTCAAAATTCAAGTTCAAGTGAAAAAGTCAACTTAAGCTCTCAAAGAAGAAGAGGAGGTTTAATGCTAGAAGAACATTTTAAAAAGGACGATAACTTTAAGTTGAATGAAGTTACCAAGGATTCAATGCGCGGGATAGATCACCAAAGTGACCTTGCTCCTGATGCCACATTACCCATCAAAGTTGCATTTAGATGCAATCCTCAAAATACCAAATTACATCGATGATAAATTGATGCGTTGATAGATAAGGGCTATGTGTGTAAAACCAAGGGTCTTCTTTTGGTTCCGACTCTTTTGGTTTTCAAGAAGGATGACACTTTCAGCATTTGTGTGGATACTAGGGTCATTGACAACATTACTATTAAGTATAGGTACCTCATAGCAAGACTTGATAACATGCTTATTGAGCTTCATGGTGCTACAATCTTCTCCAAAGTTGACTTAAGGAGTGACTATCACCAAATCCAAAATAAAGAAGGAGATGAGTGGAAGATAATTTAAAAAAAAAAAAACCGGTGGCCTTTACAAATAGCTAGTCATGCCTTTTGGGCACTCCAATGGCCCTAGTATATTCATTAGACTTATGAACAAAATCCTTAAGCCGTTCCTTGGGAAATTCATTATGGCCTACTTTGATGACATCATTGTCTATTGCAAAAAAGAGGAAGAATATCTCAAACACCTTGAAGAGGTGTTTGCTATTCTGAGGGCTCAAAAGCTCTATGTAAAGTTGGAGAAATGTGAATTCTTCACTTATAATATGATATTTTTGGGATATGTTATTTCCAAAGACAAGATTTCTATGCACCAATCCAAAGTCATGGCTACAAAGTCTTGGCCAATTCCTACCAATGTTACTAAGATAAGAAATTTTCATGATTAGTCTTCATTCTGTTAATGTTTCATCAAGAATTTTAGCATCCCTCCTACCCCCACTACGGAGTACATGAAGGAAGGTACCTTCGAGTGGTCCAAAATTACTCAAAGTGCCCTTCTGCAATACCCCGTCACTTAATCATGTTTAATTGGTTTTAATTCTTGCAATAGTCACATAATTATAACTAATCAGAGCAGTGAGTCACGCATTTTTCGATTGATAACCAATGCAATGTTTGATGAAGAAATTAAGTTAATGCGGAACTTTCTCCGGACCACATAAAGTCTCCGATAATTGAGCAAAAGTATATAATTTCCTACAAGTACACATATGTACCCGAGCAAGGTCGAGAATTTACCAAGCCATGATAATGTCTTAATAGCTAAGCAAAGGAAGATGAGCAGCTTATTGTTACTTACCAAAAGTATGACCAATTTTGGACCCATGTGGAAACAAAAGGAATTTGGATAAGCTCATATTAATTTGACGAGAATAGATAATTATCTAAACACAAAATAAAATAAAAGTAAAATAAATGCACGAAGTATTAAAGTGGGAGATAGGCTCTCATAATGGTATGAAGAGTCTTGTGAATATAGCCACACAAAAAAAGGAGAAGAAAGCTCCTTCGCCTCTCTTTCTTCCTTGCAGGCTGCACCAACCGAACCCTGACCCGTAACCTTCGTTGGCCGTTGCTAGACTACCACGCTGCACTGTCACCTGTGCTTCCGTCAATCACTACATCACCACCACCCCCAATGTCCACACTTCATCTACTTCCACCATTCTTTTCATTTATACAAGGTGAACTATCCTTTTTTCACCCTATTGTTTCCATTGAATTTGAATACTATGAATATCCAAATTGATCCATTAGCAATTCGTGTGGTTGGGGGGGGGAATCTTTTCAGTAAATTGAGTTGTATTGCCTAATTGGATTCTTGGAAAAAATCATTGAGATGTATATTATGGATGAAAGAGCAAAGTATGTGTATTTATTTGAACTGGTTCATGAGAATTGCTTCAGTTTAGTTTGAAATTGGGTGCTTGTTTTAAATAATATTGAAATATGGACATGAAAATATTGTTGTCTTTTGGGATGTTGGTTGATACATGAGTAAAGTGATGGATAAAATTGAAAGTGCGAAGAAGATTATATTAGTTGTGTGGCTATGGAAGTGGGTAAACACATTATGTTAGTTGACAAATTAATGTGAATTGTCTGATTATGTTATATCTAAATTGTGTTCATTATGAGAGTGGAAAAAATGGAATACTTGATAATTAAACATTAAAAGGGGATGAAAGTCGTAATGACCCCATGAACTAATTGGGTTAAAGGTATAAATTTAGTGGAAGAATGTGTTTAGGAGAAAGAGCCTAGCTTTGATTATGAAAGCAAGTCATGATTATTTGCTTGCTAAGAATCGAATATAAGTACTTGAATTGGTCTAAGTAAGAGATTGAGGTAACCCTAATTGATTTGGTTGTAAATTGGGTTATTAGCTGCATGGCTCGAATTAGTTAACAATAGACAGAAAAAGGAGGAGAAGTGTCATGTGGAGATTTTTATAGAGGCGAGATATTTCCATAAAGTGGGAATTACCATTTGAAGAGTTTTCTTAATTTACTCGTTTTTGAATCAAACCCCTTGGGAAGAGGAAAGAGAAAAATGTTGAACTTCCCTAGATCATCAAGACTTATTAAACAATGAAATATATCAAAGTCCCCTATAATGTGTAAGAACATGTCTAGTAAGAGATAGAACTTGTGCGAATTGATTCCTCATTGATACAAAGCCTTATTGAGCTTACCCTCAAGAAAGGGATATGAATACCAACTTCATTGAGAAACAAAGTAAGCGTTAAAGGTGCGCTATTACTTGTACCCTTTAAAGATGTCTATATTTACATTTCCTGATATTACCAAGTTTTATTCGGTTGCTGGGACCTTAAGGACTCATTTCATTGTTCATCGTTCAATGCAATGTTCATGTTGTAATTTTCCGCAAGTATACGGTTTATCGCCGTAATACTAACGGGTGTCGATCATCAGGGATGGTTGTGAAATTAGATTACTAATAATAATAATAATAATAAATAAATAAATAATTATAAACTAAATTAAAACTAAATGCTAAAATTATCCAATACCAACATCAAGTAAACAATATTAATTCATGAAAATGTAATCTAACTTGCAAAGACAAGACACCAAGATATGATTGAGCCACCAAACTGTAAATAATTTGAGCAGACCAACACTTAACTATAATTGTTCCCAAATTCACGAATGACTTTCTGTGAAGCAGAGCGATGCAGCACTCACACCAGATGAATGATAATTGAAAGAAATCTGGATTGCTATTCGAATTCAAGCAACAAACCCAAGCAAATTAAGGTGAATTACCGATGAAGACAGATGAATCAAACAACAAAACTCAGAGCCACAATCGAAGCAGAGTAAACCGATGATCCGAATTCAATGCTTGAATCTAAAAGAAAATTCTAAACTATATTCCAGAGGTATAAATCGAATTCCAAAACTCCATATTGCCAATTGCACTAAATCAAAAATCAACTAAAATGAATCTACCACTTGAAAACTGAAAAACCGAAAAGAAAGCAGAAAATCAAAGCCAAGAACTCCTCCCCCCGGCTCTGTTTCGATTCGCCATTAAAGACCCCGAAGAACCCGTTCAAAATCTGTTGGTTGCCCACCATTAAAGCCATAGTAACTGTTGCATTGATGATGGTAATGATTGAGGAAAATTGATGGTGACGAAAAGAGAGAGTAACGGGTAGGGGAATGAAGAAGAAGATGAATGGTTGCAGCCCTGTTTTTTGGTCTTGCTGGGCTTCGTGGGATGAGGAAGAAGCGAAGAAGAAGAAAGATAGGGGATGGGGGCCTGCTGCTGGGAGGCATGTGCAACCGGCGTGACTAATTAAATGGAAGGGAAGGGGGAGAAGTTGGAGTTGGGCCGTGGACTGGGAAGGGGAAGCAAGCACTGGTTAGGCCCGCGGGAGAAGGAAACAGAGAAGGGGCATGGTTGGGATCTGGGCCTCAGGTTGGGAAGAAGGAAGAGAGCAAAGAAAAGGGGGAGGGAAAGCGTGAAGGGCATGGCTGGGCCAGGCTGCTGATGGGCCATAGGGCCGGCCTGGTTCTTGTTCTCCTCTCTTAATCAAATGCTTGTTATGATCCAATCCAACTTTGATTCAACTTTCTCTTTTTTTTTCCAAGCAATTTATTTATTCTTCAAATGTCTTAAATTCCTACAAAATAAATAAAATCAATATTAAAATCCTAAATTAATAATTTAATTCAAGCAAATATTAGGTAATGAAGGGTATAAAAATGTCAAAATTTCAGGTGGAACAAATACCCCCACACCTAAGTTTTGCTCGTCATCGAGTAAAACAAAACTAAAAATCCTAGAAAAAGAAAACAAAATTCTAACTCACTTACGTAGGAATCACAATTGCACTTAGCACGTGCAACAAGCCCTTTAAACCCCTAGGTTACCCCTAGTGGACGAGTAAGGTCTCGTGAGGATTTACAGAAGATATACCCACAAAATCTATAAAAGAAAACATAAACATAAACAGAAACTCAAAAATCTTTTTTTGGTTTTTTTTTTAAAAAACAATTAATATGTACTAATCCGGGAAAAGATATATACACGTTCCGATCAACTAAATCACCCATGTAGCAATGATATTAGCCTGCATATAAACAAATTGTACACATCAGGACTCTCTACCTCATGAATGACATCAAAGCACTAATTTTTCACCTCACTGGACATCAAGACTTGGAATCCATTCCAATGCTTGTGTGCAAGTGTATCATCATCCTACGACTCATGTTTACCAAAATCAAACTCAATCCCACGGAACTGAGACAAACTACAGTATTGATTGGATAACATCGGAAGCAAGCTTTCTCAGTAGCAATGTTGCCTCAAAGCGTAACACCCAGTAGTGCATGCCTCAAAGGGTTGCTTTGTCATTCCAAATTTTATTTCATTTCCTTTTTCGTTTTTTTTTTTGTGCAAATTTTGCATTTTTTTTTGTTTTTTTTTTGCGTACGTTAAGACAATGAAGATATAAATAGGGATTAGATTACACAGTGATAATGAACAAATGGGATTAGAATTAGAGCCAAAAATGTCACACCAAGGACAGAGACCTATCAAGCACATCAGTTCATATGCAAGCTAAAAATCAAAGCATAGGGAATTTAAACTAATCAGAATAGCATAAAACCTTCCCAAAAATGAAGTAAAAATCTTTTGGATTTTTTTTTTGGGTTTTTTTTTCAATTCAAAGTTTCCCTACCCCCACACCTGTTCCAGTTTCCCTACCCCCACACCTGTTCCGAGCAATGTCCTCATTGGGAGTAGAAAGAAACATAAAACCACAAAATAAAACTGAAAAAAGAAAACAAAGAAAACAAGACTCACAAAGACATGACTCAAAAGCAAATAGTCAACATATATACAAAAGAAAGACAAAAAGAACCAACATATATACAAAAGGAAAGAAAAAGGGGAAAAAAGAAAAAGAAAAAAGTAAAAGAGAGAAAGGAGGAAAAGAAGTTCTTAGCAAACCAGGTCGGGTACTTAATACACCCGAGCTATCATCTCAACACATCACTGAGCAGGACTCGGCTCGCGGAGTATCAGACACTCCACATCTTCCTTGCAAGGCAACTCTAGAAATTGCTTCAATCTTTGGCCATTCACCTTAAAAGTAGCACCACTGTCAGGGTCCTAAATCTCGACTGCAGCATAGGGAAAAATACGTGAGACAATGTAAGGACCAGTCCATCGGGACCGTAACTTCCTTGGAAACAAATGGAGCCTAGAGTCATACAAGAGCACTTTCATGCCTGGCGCAAACTCTCTCCGAAGGATATGCCTATCGTGAAACAACTTTGCCCTTTCTTTGTAAGAACGAGCACTCTCATAAGCCTCAACTCTAATCTCATCAAGCTCATTCAGTTGCAGTCTACGCTCCCCACCAACCTCAGTCAAGTCACAGTTCAGTTTCTTAATGGCCCACCAAGCTCTATGCTCTATTTCCAGAGGAAGATGACAAGACTTACTATAAACAACCCTATAAGGTGACATACCCAAGGGGGTTTTGAAAGCTGTCCTATAGGCCCAAAGAGCATCTACGAGTTTGTCAGCCCAATCCTTTCTATTCCGACTCACTATCTTTTCAAGAATCTGTTTAATTTGTCGATTAGACACCTCAACCTGACCACTGGTTTGAGGGTGATAGGGGGCAGCAAGCCTATGGAAAATCGAATACCTCTTCAGTAAGGGATCAAAGGACCTATTATTGAAATGGGTGCCCTGATCCCTAATAATAGCACAGGGCATGCCAAATCTAGCAAAGATGTTCTCCCTCAAGAACTTCACAACAACTTTAGCATCATTAGTCCTAGAAGGGATGACTTCAACCCATTTAGACATATAGTCCACAGCTAACAGAATATACTCATTCCCAAAAGATGATGGAAATGGTCCCATAAAGTCTATACCCACACCTTAAAAATCTCCACCACAATGATGGGGCTCAGTGGCATCATATCCCGCCTGCTTATTCTACCCAACTGTTGGCACCTAGGGCAACTCTTACAGTACTCAAAAGCATCCCTAAATAGAGTAGGCCAGTAGAAACCACATTGAAGAACTTTGGATGCAGTCTTCCTACCACTAAAATGCCCCCCACATGATTGATCATGACAGAAAGAAAGGACACTTTTCACCTCATGGTTGGGAATACACCTCCTAAACAATTGGTTAGCACAATACTTAAACAAATAAGGATCATCCTAAACAAAGAACTTCACAAGGTGAAAGAACCTATCCCTATCATTCTTGGTCCAACTCTCAGGGATCCTACCAGCAACTAGGTAGTTCACAATATCAGCATACCGAGGATCAGAGTGGACGGCATATAACTGCTCATCAGGGAAGCACTCAGAAACAGTGGACTCACTCTCTCTATCATAAAGAATCCTAGACAAATGATCAGTTACAAGGTTTTTAGAACCTTTCTTATCCCTAATCTCACAGCCAAACTCTTGCAACAGCAATATCCATCTAACAAGTCTAGGCTTAGCATCCTTCTTAGAAAGAATTCTTAGAAAGAAGATGCTTAAGAGCAGAGTGATCAGTATACACAATCACATGAGACCCAATCAGATAAGGTCTAAACTTCTCAAACCCAAATATCATAGCCAAGAATTCTTTCTCAGTCACAGTATAGTTCAATTGGGCATCATTCAAAGTGTGACTAGCATAGTAAATCACATGGGGTTTCTTATCAACACGTTGCTCTAAAACTACCCCAACAACATAATCAGAAGCATTACACATTAATTCAAATGATTCTCCCTAGATGGCAGGATGAAGAACAGGAGCAGAAGTTAAGGCCTTCTTAAGCTTAGAAAATGCCTCAAGACAGTCATCAGAAAAGTGAAAAGGCACATCTTTAGCTAGCAAGTTGGACAAGGGCTTTGCAATTTTACTAAAGTCCTTAATGAATCGACAATAGAAGCCAGCATGTCCAAGAAAAGACCTCACCTCTTTCACACAGGTGGGAGGGGGAAGATTAACAATCAAATCAGTCTTAGCCTTATCAACCTCAATTCCATCTTTAGAAATAACATGGCCTAAGACTATTTCCTTCCTAACTATAAAATGGCATTTCTCCCAATTCAGACTCAAAATTTTCTCCCTACACCTTTCCAACACTTTTCTCAGATTAGAAAAACAGACATCAAAGGAAGACCCAAACACAGAAAAGTCATCCATGAAAATTTCCATGCATAGCTCAACTAGATCTGAGAAAATGGAAATCATGCAACGCTGAAAGGTAGCAGGGGCATTGCATAGTTCAAAAGGCATATGTCTAAAGGCATAAGTTCCAAAGGGACAGGTGAAAGTAGTCTTCTCCTGATCCTCAGGAGCAATAGAGATCTGGGTATAGCCAGAGTATCCATCTAAAAAGCAATAGAAGGAATGTCCGGCCAACCTCTCTAACATCTGGTCCAAGAAAGGAATGGGAAAGTGGTCTTTCCTAGTGGCAACATTCAATTTTGTATAATCTATGCAAATACGCCACCCAGATTGCACTCGAGTAGGGACTAACTCATTCTTGTCATTCCTAATCACAGTGATCCCGGTCTTCTTAGGAACAACTTGAACTGGACTAACCGGACTAACCCACTCACTATCAAAAATGGGATAGATAATCCCATGGTCTAACCACTTCAGCACTTCTTTCCGAACTACTTCCTGAAGAGTAGGGTTCAAACGCCTTTGACGGTCACGGTAGGGCTTAGCATTGTCCTCTAGATGAATCCTATGTTGCACAATGGAAGGACTAATGCCCTTAATATCCCCTAAGGTCCAACCCAAAGCTGTCTTGTTCTCTCTAAGTAGGGCAATCAACTTTGTCTCTTGGTCCCCGTTTAGGTCAGAAGCAATAATGACAGGAAAAGATTCATTGGGGCCTAGAAATGCATACTTAAGAGAATTAGGAAGGCGTTTCAATTTAAGAACAGGAGGGGAAACAGATTCAGAAGTAGCAGCGAACAAGCAGTCAGCAGTAGAGCATAAGTCATCAAACTCAAAAGCATCGTACTCATGCTCATCATTCACAAGAAAAGACTCATATTCAATAGCAAACACATCATCACAAGCATCATCAAGAATAGAATCCTCTACCCAGTGAAGAGTAGGGAACTCCATATCATCAAAACCAGAAGGCTGTATTTGCAGATTAAAAATGTGAAGCTCTAAGGTCATGTTACCAAAAGACAGTCTCATCATACCATTTATGCAATTAATGAGGGCATTGGCAATGGCCAAGAAAGGACGCCCTAGAATCATAGGGACTTGACTAGCTAAGTTAGCCACCGTCTCAGTCTCAATCACAACAAAGTCCACAGGGTAAATGAATTCACCCACTCTAATTAGCACATCCTCAACAATACTCCTAGGTAACCTGATCGACCTATCAGCTAATTGAATAACCATCTTAGTAGGCTTAAGCTCACCTAACCCTAGCCTCTCATACTCAGTGAAGGGAATCAAGTTGACATCGGCCCCTAATCAAGCAAGGCTCTGTGAATGAGCCGGTCCCCTATAACTATAGAAATAGTAGGGCAATCAGGGTCCTTATACTTCACTGGGATCTGATGAGATATAATAGAACTAGCATTAGAGGCCAAGAAAGCCTTCCTAGGGACATTGGTAGCTCTCTTGGTTGTGCACAAATCTTTTAAAAACCTAGCATATGGAGGCATCTGCTGAATAGCATCAAGCAAAGGAATGTCGATCTTGACTTGAGAAAAGGTCTCTCTCATCTTCTCAACATGAGCTTGGTCTTTCTTCTTAAGCCTATGGGGAAAAGGAGGCAAAGGCATATGGACTTTCTCAGAAGAAGAAGGAGGAGGAGAAGAAGAAGAAGAAGAAGAAGAAGAAGAAGAAGAAGAAGAAGAAG
>JACYFF010031952.1:16821296-16865455 GCA_017589665.1 Selenicereus undatus | reverse complement strand
AAGAAGAAGAAGAAGAAGAAGAAGAAGAAGAAGAAGAAG
This sequence comes from Selenicereus undatus, assembly GCA_017589665.1. Classification (NCBI taxonomy): domain Eukaryota; kingdom Viridiplantae; phylum Streptophyta; class Magnoliopsida; order Caryophyllales; family Cactaceae; genus Selenicereus; species Selenicereus undatus. The sequence goes on along the minus strand of JACYFF010031952.1, from coordinate 16,865,416 downwards.
AAGAAGAATAAGAATGACCCTTAGAAGGAGAAGGGTCAACCGACTCAGAGGAGTCTTTCTTCTTAAGCTCCTCTTCCTTAGACAGTGACTCAGGAAGATGGTGAGAATCAGAATCATTGAGGACACCATCAGTAGCATCCCCTGACTTATTGGATGAGCCAGTCTCTGAAGGTAAAGAAAAAGAAGAAGTTTTCTCGAAGAATTGGTGAGGATACTTGCAGGGCTCATTAGGACTTCTAACCTGGTTATCAATCTCTCGACCAGCACGAAGAGATATCACTGCATTTACTTTCCTCACAGGCTCATTAGGGTTACCAGAAGAAGAAGACGCGTGACCCTTAGGGTTCACCTCAGGCTGACTTGAAAAAGTACCTGGCTCCCTAGAAGATGATGCTAACTGGGAAAACTGTTCAGTCATCATTCTCATCATTCCTTCCATGTTAGCATTAATCATTCTCTCCACATTATTATTAATTTTCCTCTCCATTTTATCAATATCACTATAACCAGGAGGATGTTGAACTTGAGCTACAGGAGGTGGAAGTCTAGGTGTATTAGGTACACCTGGAAAAACTGGTCTCTGAAAGGAACTAGAAGGGTGAGAGATGGGCTGGGAGTTGGGAACCGCAACATTTGGTCCATTACTCCAAGAGAAGTTAGGGTGATTTCTCCACCCTGGATTATAAAAAGGAGAGAAAGGGTCATTTTTAGGTCTCTGAAAGGCCATACTCGCTTGCTCTTACCCAGTTGCTAACTGGTGAGCAAAGTCGGGACAAGCACTCAATGAATGATCCAAGGCCTGACAATGAGAACAAGACACTGAAGAAGTCTGGGATAACTGAGTCATCTGTGGAGTTAATCCTTTCAACATGTTTTCTAAAGTAGCAATCTTAGACTCTAAGTGACTCACATCAGAGACATAATGTAACCCAACCCTAGCAATTCTAGAACTTAAGCTGTCATCCCGAGTGGTTTCCCACTGCATAGTTTTCTAAGTTAAGTCCTCTAAAAATTTCCACGCATCCGTGGCGCTCTTAGAAAGAAAGGCGCCTTACCATATAGACTCTACCATGGTCCTAGTCTGTTGGTCCAGTCCTTCATAAATAATTTGGCACAAACGTGCCTGGTCTAAACCATGATGGGGACACTGAGACAACAAATTCTTGAACCTATCAAAATATTTCCAAAATGATTCCCTATCTAGTTGCACAAATTGATTAATCTCATTCCTTAGCTTAACAGTCTTGGCATTAGGAAAATATTTTCTTAAGAACAATTTTACAAAATCTTTCCAACAAGTTACAGAATTAGCAGCCAAGCCATACATCCAACGTTTAGCAGAATCTTTCAAAGCAAAAGGAATTAATTTCATGCGCACAACTTCAATGGGAATATTAGGAAAATGTATAATAGAACAGACTTCTTCGAATTCCCTCAAAAACAAATAAGCATCCTCTAAGCTAGTGAATTTAGGGAGCATCTGAGTATAGTGATGTCTTAATTCGAAGGTCACATTGGGTCCAAGGTCAGGTATAGTGAAGCAAGATGGCAAAGCAGTCCTAGGAGGATAGAAGATATCACTCAAAGGTCTTTCTTGTGCTATTTCTTCAAGCTTGGGTTCTGGTTCGGGTTCTAAGTCAGGGTCGGGTTCACTCCTAAAAAGTCTATGATTTTCAGGATTTCTAACCCAATCAGTCATATAAATTCAACACCCTCACCCAAGGTTCTAGTTTTTATTTTTTATTTTTTTTTGTGGGGTAGAAAACAACAAAATGAATGAAAAAACTAAAAATACTATTAAAACAAAAAATAAACAAGACTGAAAACAAAAACACAAACACAAAGAACCTACAAGAAAATAAGAAATAAACTACACCTATACACCCTAATTCTAAGAATAAAATTAAAACAGAAAATGAAACTCCTAAAATCAGAACTAAATATACAGAAAAGTCCACACAATCACAAAGGACATAAATATAATTTTTCCCAATTTTTTTCTGTCCTTGAATAATGCAAAAAAATGCAAACAGAATATTAATTCTAAAACTCACAGAAAAATCTAAACAGCTCAAAAAATTCCAGAACAATTCACACACACTCTAAAAATTATGCTGAATCTAGGACAATAGCAGAAATCACACCAGAACAGGTCCAGAAAATTCAAATAGAATGTGAAAATTGGTAAAAAATCTGCACTGTAAATATTTTCGGATCAGTTCAACCTTGAATTTTTTTCACTGCACATAAACCAAACTGATTAGTACTGTTTTTATTTTTTTCCAGCAAGGAATGGCATCTGAAAATTGCAAATAAACTAGTCTTAACAAAAACAAAAATCAAAATCAAAATATAAACTAAATTCAAAAATAAAACTAAACTAAACTATTAAAACAAAAACTATGACTCAACTAAAACTAAAAACGAAAATGACTCTAATGACTCCAATAATTAAACCACGACTCGATGTAACCAAATCTCACAACGCCAATCTCTGGCAACGGCACCAAAAACTTGTTGTAATTTTCCACAAGTATACGGTTTATCGCCGTAATACTAACCGGTGTCGATCCTCAGGGATGGTTGTGAAATTAGATTGCTAAAAATAATAATAATAAATAAATAAATAATTATAAACTAAATTAAAACTAAATGCTAAAATTATCCAATACCAACATCAAGTAAACAATATTAATTCATGAAATTGTAATCTAACTTGCAAAGACAAGACACCAAGATATGATTGAGCCACCAAATTGTAAATAATTTGAGCAAACCAACACTGAACCATAATTGTTCCCAAATTCACGAATGACTTTCTGTGAAGCAGAGCAACGTAGCACTCACACCAGATGAATGATAATTGAAGGAAATCTGGATTGCGATTCGAATTCAAGCAACAAACCCAAGCAAATTAAGGTGAATTACCGATGAAGACAGATGAATCAAACAACAAAACTCAGAGCCAGAATCGAAGCACAATAAACCGATGATCCGAATTCAATGCTTGAATCTAAAAGAAAATTCTAAACTATATTCCAGAGGTCTAAATCGAATTCCAAAACTCCATATGCCAATTGCACTAAATCAAAAATCAACTAAAATGAATCTACCACTTGAAAACTGAAAAACCAAAAAGAAAGCAGAAAATCGAAGCCAAGAACTCCTCCCCCCGGCTCTATTTCAATCCGCCATTAAAGACCCCGAAGAACCCGTCCAAAATCTGTTGGTTGCCCTCCATTAAAGCCATAGTAACCGTTGCATTGATGATGGTAATGATTGAGGGAAATTGATGGTGAAGAAAAGAGAGAGTAATGGGTAGGGGAAGGAAGAAGAAGATGAATGGCTGCAGCCCTGTTTTTCGGTCTTGCTGGGCTTCGTGGGATGAGGAAGAACCAAAGAAGAAGAAAGATAGGGGATGGGGGCCTACTGTTGGGAGTCACATGCAACCGGCATGACTAATTAAATGGAAGGGAAGGGGGAGAAGTTGGAGCTGGGCCGTGGACTGGGAAGGGGAAGCAAGCACTGGTTAGGCCCGCGGGAGAAGGAAACAGAGAAGGGGCATGGCTGGGATCTGGGCCTCAGGTTGGGAAGAAGGAAGAGAGCAAAGAAAAGGGGGAGGGAAAGCGTGAAGGGCATGGCTGGGCCAGGATGCTGATGGGCCATAGGACCGGCCTGGTTCTTGTTCTCCTCTCTTAATCAAATGCTTGTTATGATCCAATCCAACTTTGATTCAACTTTCTCTTTTTTTTTCCAAGCAATTTATTTATTCTTCAAATGTCTCAAATTCCTACAAAATAAATAAAATCAATATTAAAATCCTAAATTAATAATTTATTTCAAGCAAATCTTAGGTAATGAAGGGTATAAAAATGTCAAAATTTCAGCTTGAACAGTTCAATGTTCATTGTTTATAGTTTCTGCTAGCAAAATTCACATGCCGGGCCCTTCCTGTTAAACGGGACATTTATAGTTCATTGTTCATTGGTGCCATTGCTGCTGTTCAGGTCGAGAAACAATTAATTTCATAGTCAATGTTAAATATAGTGTTGCTCAAAAGGCATTTAAAAAGCATAATCTTAAAATTGCGCGCGCTCACTAACTCCTTGCAAATAGTTACTGACTGTACAAGGGCAACGTATTGAGCTATAGCTCATCTTTTCATTGTTTGTGTTTTCCAAACTGTTTTAGGGATGAAGAAGTAACTTAAGGTGAAATTGGAACCTGCAGAGGTTAAGGGTCCAAGAGAAGGGGGCCAGAGTAGAAATTGTTAATCCTTTTCCATAGTTAGTCATTCTAGGGGTATGTGTTGAGCACGTGCATAGCTTCATTAAAGTGTAAATCCATTTTGGACGTGATTAAATCATTGTGTGATGCCTACTTTGAAATGTTTAATAACAGTTTTAGACCTCATTTGGTGTAATTATAGTAACTGGTAGATGCTACTTATCTAGTCGACTCTACTTCTGCAACACATGCATTCTTTATTTTTACGTTAAGTTGACCGTCTTGTCTTTTCGACGTTATAAAATCGTATCTGATAAACAACATGAGTTAAATATTTATTGATGTGCCCGCGTGAACGATAATTTTATTAAGAAGGATCTTATTGTTGCTACTAATATTATTATTATTATTAGTCCTGAGATTTTTCGATGATTTTAGTAAGCGTTAATAAGGATTTTTATCGGTTACTAAATCGAGTAGGAATCCGAATACAATTAGATTGTCAACCTTAGAATTTGTTTCGTTGATTAATAAATCGAACCTAGACATATTTGGAAGCGAATAATCGATGAAGGGTCGAATCATCGATTTGGGTTTAGAGTGCGGGATACGAATTAGACTAGGGGTGTTAATTTGAGCAAGCTTGAAACAACAAAAAAAAAGTAAAAAGAGAACAAAAAAGCGGCCTGAAGCCCCCTTTTCTTTGGTAAAAACACGAGAAGGGAGGGTTTTTTCTTCTGGCTCCTCGCGACCCCCACTCCCCGGCTTCCCACGCAAGAGGGGAGAGAGAAAGAGTGTGAGCAAGAGGAGAGGAGAGGAGGTGGAGGGGGACGGCGCACCAGCACCACGTCGGTGACTGCTGTGACCCACAAAACCAGAAAGAGAGAGAAAGAACGGCGACAGCGGTGGAGAAGAAAAGGAGATCGGGGCAAAACGCAAGCAACTGGGGCATGGATTAAGCCCTAATCTGCCACAACCCATTAGCACCACCACTACTGCCACCGCTGTCAATGGTGGCTGGGCCCAAAACCGGCGACCTGAGCGGGAATAAGGAAGGAGAACTAGGTAGAACCGTAGCAGTAGCAATAGCAGAAAGGAGAGGGGGCGCATTTTCTAGTTTCTGTCCATCTTTAACAGCACCCAAAGCCCTTTGAATGAACCCCTAGCTTGGAATTGAGGTGGGTGTTTCTCGCCTCCTAAACTATTACTAATTTCCAACAAATTTTACTGATTTTAGTTGATGCATGTCTGAATCTGAGTCAGTAATCAGTATTGGAGAATTTAGAACAGAGATTTGGGTGATTATAAAGTTGATGCTGATTTCGGGATTCTTGCATGTTAAGTTAGTTAGTTCATGTTTGAGTATGGCCTTGAAACGACCTAAGAATGCTTCGAATCAATGCATGTTAAATTAGTTAATTCATGTTTGAGAATGGCCTTGAAACGACCTAAGAATGCTTTAAATCGATGCATGCTAATTTGATTAATCCATGCTTGAAATGACCTTGGAACGGCCTAATAACCTTGGTTAAATTAAAATAGACTCAAAAGCCTTAATGTGACTAAATTATGCTTCTAAAAATAACATAGAATGGGCATGCTTATTCCCTAATTGTGAGTTATGAATGCAAGTTAGCTTCATGCCTTGTTGTTTATTTCGGGCTATTGAGGGCCTTATTTAAGTTAATGAACTATATATGCTTAGATATGCTGTAATATGCCACTGGATGGATGTTGTTTACTCGGTAAGTTTATATGTCCCTATTATACATTTCTTTATGACTTTTATGATGACATGCTATGGATATGAAATTGAAAATCAGTTGGTTGTTGGATGGCTTGAGATTGAACTAATGAGAGTTTTTGAGGCTCTTTGTGGTCAGTTTTGTGTGAGGAGGGAGCCTGTGTGATTGACTGCAATCGTGTGGGTTGCGAGGCCATGTGTGGCTTATTCTGCCAAGTTGAATTATGAAGTGTTACGAATGTGCTACTTGTGAACCCCTTCCCTCTTGATGTTGGTAAATGATGCTATGTGGTCGATTTTTGAACGTAGACATCTTTAAAAAGGGGTCATTAAAGGTTTGTTTTCATAATTGTGAATGTTTTAAACATGTACCAGTTGTCTATTAGTTTGTTAAGATGTTTATAGCCTAAAAGATCCTAAATCGTCGAACTACTCAGTGAGTGACTCAACTGAATGGTCGATAGGTTTAGGAACTTAAAAAGTAGACTAATAGCAAATTTGAAAATGTTTTGATGCTTTGGCTTGATTAAGTCCCCTTCTATGACTTTAAAAAGGATTGAAACGAACCAAAAAAGGGCAAATGAAGGTGTTTATTATGAAACTTAGTTTGAATTATATGCTAGCCAATTACTTTAAGTTTCGAATTGCGAGTTAGTAAACTCAATATGATTTTAAGAAACTTTTTATGTTGAAAATGAAAGAACCATAAACCATTACTGGGGTTATGGGCTATTCTGGCTGGACAACCATGATTTTAATGAAGTAAGTAACTATTAAAGTGAAATCATTCATGATTCACTTGAAGGTGAAGCTTGTTGTGTGAGATAGTGACTTCTTTTTAACCTATGAGGATTTAATATGATTTTAATGGCTAAGATAATGCTAGGCAATTGGCCAGGCCTAGGGAGTTAGACCTAAAAGTGGGAACCCTAGAAGACCCTGATGAGGCTAATGTTCGATGACATGTGATAAGACCTTGAGGGTGGAAATTGAACGCAGGATAAGGCGTGAGTTGTTTCCCCCAAAGGTAATGTTCGATGACATGTGATAAGACCTTGAGGGTGGAAACTGGACGCAGGATAAGGTGTGAGCTATTTCTCCTAAAGGTAATGTTCGATGATGAGTGACGCATGATAAAACCTTGAGGGGGGATTGGATGCAAGATAAGGTGTGAGTTGTTTCCCCACAAAGGACAATATCGAAGTTAGAGCTACTTTGCTAAGAAGCATTTTGGCCAAATGTTATGTTACGTATACCCCGGGGATAACGTGAATTGTGAGTGACGACCTCATATAGGGCGAGTGTAGATTTCCCTTAGCCAGCACCTTATGATGATCTTATGCCAAGAGTATTTTCCTAATAAATAAGAAAAGCAGTTGGCATTTCACCATTTTAAGTATTTCAGGGAAAAAAATATTTTAAGGGCCATTAAGAAGGCAGTTCGAATAAGATTCAAAAAGCTTATAAGGGTCATTAGAGGAACAATATGAAAGAGGTTTCTTTTTAAAGATTATGAGCCTTAAAGAATATGAGCCTCAAGAGGTTAAGTAAAGTGTTTTCAAGAAAAAGAAAGAAAGCTTCATGTGCATATCCTGTGCATATCTTATGAATGAGATTCCAAGCATAGTTTAAATGAAATTTCAAATGAAGTATGGTTATTTTCTTGTAATGCATCGAACACTTAAGCTTTCAAATGTGCATACCATGGGAAAGAAAGTTTCTTGCCAAGTCTTTCTTACCAATATGGGTATTTAAGGAATTTTTAGGAAGAACATAAGCCTTGAAGAACTTAGTGTGATTTATAAACTATTCTTGGAACACATCATGAGTCACTGCGTTTTCAAATGTGTGTTTGAAAGCATCTTACTCAATCCTTGTTGCTTACTTGTTTACGTGCTTAAATGCTTATTAGTAGGGAAGTTTGGTCAGTAAGGGCCTAGAAATGAGTTGAGTGGCTAGTATGAAGTTTATGAGTGATAATCCTTTCTTGGGAATTACGATTGCCTAATATGATAGTAATGTATAAATGTGTGATATGTGACTATTATTGGTATTATTGCCTGCAACTGTTTTGGTTTTAGGCAGTCGGGGAACGCTCGATGAGCGTGTGGTTGCTCATTCCATTACTATTTCCCATTTTCCCCAGGTTTTTATTGTGACAGGCATAATTCAATTTACTTATGTTAAGATGCAGTCTACCCTTGCTTTGAACATGTGTCATGTATGCACATATAGAAACAGACTTAAGAGTTAAACAATGTAATATGATGTATCCCTAGAGTTGTAAATGCATGTAAACAAAGTACTCTATCCATGTAATGCATATTGTTATAAGTCGTTCGGTATGGCTATGTGAGCCAACCATCTGATAGTTACATTTTGGAATGTAAACACCAGTACTCTGGATGTGTGATACATCGAGTTGTATCATTTATATCCTTCTTTACTATTGAACTATATTGTTTGGTGTACTTCGGGCGAATGGCCCGTAGAGTTGTGGACTCTGGCTTGTAGTCGTTGAGCTTATTTTAGAGTTCTTCACGCTTCTATTGATTACAGGGATTTAATGTAAGTCTTTAAGCCTGAAAAATGGGTAGTTTTTAGGCGAAACTTTGTTCGTTTCACCCTAGAACTTAAGTAGGATTTAAGAAGTCGTAAATGGTCCATGCCATAAGGGTTGGGGGTGTTAACTTCTTTATTTACAACCTTGTCCCTAACGGATAGCGGTAATGACCTAGCTTGATAGCACATTCCGCTGACTCATAATGCTTATTAATAAAGGCATTTAAAAGGTGCTTTACACTTTGAGATGCTCAAGATCAAACTCTCTAAAGGCCCGTTTTAGCACTTCTAGATTTTGAACAAGTTTTTAAAATGGAGTGTGATACTAGTGGAGTCGGCATTGGTGTGGTTCTTATCCAAAACAAGGCCCCCATTACTGACTCTAGTGAGAAGTTGAATGGCTGAAAACATTATACTACCTATGGTAAAGAGTTCTATGATATTGTGAAAAGCTCTTGAATATTATGGTCATTATCTAAGTCCAAAACATTTTGTTCTCCATTCTGACTTTGGCATTTGAAATATCACGATGGATAATATAAGCTCAATCTGAGAGCCTACAAGTGGATAGAGTTTCCATCATCCTTTTCATTTGTGGTGAAATACAAGAAAGGAAGTTCCAATGTGGTGACAAATGTTCCTTATAAAAGCTCGTATTCTTGGCTTCCTATTCTTCAAAGAATTCTACAAAGAGGATAAAGGATGCTCTCCCTATCTAAAAGATGGAGGGAATATTTCTAAGAGCACTTATATTATTCAAGATAGATTTCTAATCTAAGGGAACCAGTTGTGTGATCTAAAGGCTCTAATTCTCAAGCTATAAAAGAGGTTTATGGTGGTCATCTAGCTGGCCATTTTGGCATTAACAAAACCATTGACATTCACAAAGAACACTTCCACTGGACAAAGATGGATGGAGATGTCCATAATGTCATCTCAAAGTGTGTTAGTTGTCACCAAATTGACCAGTTCTTTTAGGGTCTTTATTGCCCATAGCTTATACCACAAAGATTGGGACAAGGTATATATGGACTTCGTTGTTGCTCTTTCTAGAATCCAAAGAATTCATGAAGCTTTTATTATGGTGATTAATCTAGTCATCAAGATGACTTGCTTAGAGCCTTGCTACAAAAGTGCTTTGAAGGGATCATAATCAACTTACAATACCACAATCTATGCCCATTTTAGGTGGGTGTTAACGTATTTGTATGTGAAGCAATGATTGTGAAGCTTTTGTGTAACCATTAGGATTTGAGGACAAATCCTTTTTTAAAGGGGAAGTCTGGAGCATGAGGCTCCAAGGTTCTAAGCCATGCATGTCCTTGGTCAAATCAAACCCAAGCTAGACATTCTGTCTTAGCTTAGAAAGTTATTTTTGGGGTGGAAGTTTTGCAATTACTCAAAATCCACCCCAACAACTTTGACAGTAGTTCAAAGTCTATTTTAAAGAGACTGCCAAAGTCAGTTCAAAATCAAAGTGATTGGTCTACCTAAGCAAGTCACAAACCAAAGTCAACAGTTTACCAAAGTTTTTGATGGTGACTTTACAACTACTCTAGAGGGCATTCTGAGAGGCATGACTTAACACTTGTTTTCCTTCATTGTGTCCTTCATTGTTGCTCCACATTTGACAATATTTTCAAGGTTTAACTTAAGACAGCCAATCCAATGCAAGTTAATCTCACTTGGAAAGCTCAATGGCGGAAGATGAAGCATTTGTACGGTTGAATTATTATTAATAAGCCTAGTCTCTTCGCATTTCCTCCATGAACATGTATCCAATGCAAGTTAATCTCACTTGGGGATTATTATCTCCAAAAATCTCTATCTCTTTATCCAAGTAACCTTGTTGGTGATTTGAGCAGACCCTTCAAACAAATTGAGGGGGGCTTAGCCTTTAATCAACTTATTGATGGGCCTCTAGGCTTGGTAGTGACTTTGTCTTTACCCAAGTCATATCTTTGTTACTTTGATCCCTAGTTATATTCCAAAGCTGACTCAAACTAGTCTCAAAGTTCATAGAGAACTAAAGTCCAGTTCACTAACTTTGAAATTCTGTCAGAGTTTCTCATCTTCGAAACTATTAAAGCTTTGACACGCTCTACTACATGACATATATACCAAGGAAATTAATTTCCAAATTCATGTACAATCTTACAAGATAAACCAATTACCATAATTCTCCCATAAATGGAATTCAACTTGATGACAACATCTTTCAAGGCTTTCTTTTCCTTTCCAAAAACCACCAGCTACACTAAAATCAACATCGCAGCCCAACACACGTCCAACTGCAAACTTGTCATCAAAAACTTGCCTTTGCTTTTTCTTTTTTTCCCGTTCCTGTTCTTACCAATCAACAAACTCATTAAACATTAATTTTAGGTTGAATCTAATTCTGCACTACAAGAGAACAGATACAAGAATTCATTCTATACATCAAGAAGCCAAGCATACAGTTAAGTAAAAAATTGCTTTGATACTACTTCCTAGGGACATATTCGAGCAATTAATTAGTGGAAGCAAACAAGATGACAAATAATCAAGAAAAAATAAAACACAATCGACCCTAAATAGTGAGGACAATATTTTAATGTGAAAACCCAAACGAGAAAGATGATGACAAGTAAAACAAATCCATTAATTAAGAGAGAGTACAACGAATAATTTCAACCCAAGAGATCAACCAAAGAGATAGCAACTCATACATAAAAACTCTCAAGATTACAAAACTCTCCTCTCACCCACAATGGAATAAGCTCTCAAAATTGGATACAAATTTGGTCACTCCACAATGCCCAAAGGGGCCTAAAGGCCATACAAAACACCCTCAAAGGAAGGTGTTAAGAGGCATTCTCAAATGCCCGGCACCAAACTAGGTTAAACAATCTAGTATTTAAAGAGAGTCCCAATAATGCTATAGAGTAACCATAAACATGTGCCCCGTTCACCAAGCTCAATCTTTCCAAAAAAGAAAGAATCTTCAACCAAAATAGGGAAACAATATAATTTTAATAAAATAGAAAATTTTCAACCATATACAACTTGAGCCATAGGTGCCAAACAACAATATTCAAAAAACGAAGCAACCTAATTGTTTCCAAAATCAGTGAAGGAATTTGGTACAAATTCCAATAAACTACACTTTGGACCAAATTCCGTCAAGGCAACCCCGAAAGGGTATTAATCCTTTTAGTCTTCTGAACTCTCCATAAACCAAAGTCGATCTTGCTATCAAAACGTCTCGATACTGAATTTTCTAACAATAGTCATCCATAACCAAAGCTCTTAAAAATCAAACCAGGACCTAAATCTTAATATGGTAAAATCAGGATCTGAATGTCGCTATGACAAAACCAAGATCTGAATCTGGCTCTGATATAACCAAGATCTTAATCTGGTTCTGAAAAAACTAGGATCTAAATCTAGCTCTTATACTATCATTAAGCAAAAATTACTCTAATACCGGCCACTTGTTAGGAGTATACTTAAGCAATTAATTAGCGAAAGTAACAGGATGACAAATAATTGAGAAGACATGAAATAAAATCAACACTTAATAGAAGAAGCTAATATTTAAAAATAAAAACCCCAAACGGGAAAACCATGACGATGAGCAAAACAAACCTAGTAATTAAGAGAGAGCACAACGGATGATCTCAACCCAAGAGATGAACTAAGGAGAGATAGCAACTCATATACACAAACTCTTAAGATCATGAGACTTTTCTCTCAATCACAACAGAATAGATACTCAAAATTGGATACAAAGTTGGCCAGTCCACGAATGCCCATAAGGGGCCTAAAGGCCACACAAAACACCCACAAAGGGAGGTGCCAAGAGGCACTCCCAAATTTGGCCAGTCCACGAATGCCCATAAGTGGCCTCAAGGCCACACAAAACACCCACAAAGGGAGGTGCCAAGAGGCACTCCCAAATTTGTTGTACCAAACTAGGTTAAACAACCTAGTATTTATGGAGAATTAAGCCCTAATGATACTAAGGACTAACTCTAGGAACAAACATGTGCCTTGAAATTGACTAACAAGCACCATCTTCCCTTAAAAAAAAAAAAACGTTCGACCCAAAATATGAAAACAATATAATTTCCATAGAAGATCTCCAATCATATACCTTGAGTCTTGAGCGCTAGGTAACAATCTTCAAAAAAGGAAGCAACTTATTTATTTCCTAAATCGGTGAAAGAATTTGAGACGAATTTCAATAAACTCCACCTTGGACCCAATTGCATGAAGGCTTGCCATGAACCTCGTAGGACAATCAAACTATTCAGTTATCTGAAATCTCCATAAGTCGTAGTCAATCTTGCCATCAAATTTCTCCATACTGAATTTTCTGACGATAGCCGTACCATAATCGAAGTCGCTAAAAAAATAAACTGGGATCTAAATCTGGCTCTAACAAAACCAGGATCTGAATGTAGTTCTAATACCACTTCTCAAGCAAAACTTGCTCTAGTACCACTTACTGAGATATATTCAAGCAATTAATTAGCAGAAGCGAATAAGATGATAAATAATCTAGAACAACTAAAACAAAATCAACACTGAATATGAGAAGATAATATTTTAACATGGAAAATTCAAATGAAAAAAACACAGGCAGCGACAAGCAAAACAAATGCACTAATTAAGAGATGGTACAATGAGTAATTTCAATGCAAGAGATCAACTAAAGAGAGATAGCAACTCACACACACAAACTCTCAAGATCACCGAACTCTACCCTCGCCCACATAGTAGACACTCAATATTGGATATAAAACTAGAACTATTCCCATTTTGATTCAAGGATTGAGTAAATCAATTTGTCAAGTTCACAATTATAAATATTTAATCAACATTTTTTTTTCATTGTTTAGATTTATTTTACCAATTAAAGAATCTTTGTATCTATTGTTTTTTCTAGTTTACGCATGTACTAGTTTTACAAGTAAGAATTTATTAATGGCATTTCTATGTAATTGGTTAAGGAGAAGATGGAAGGTCTTGCGAACTATGTAATAAATAAAAAAGAATTGCATGCATGTTAAAAAAAAGCAAAATTAATTAAAGTAGTCAATATCCTAGCGAATAATTCTATAACACTTGGCAAAATCTTGCGAAGTCATTCAATTTTGTACATAGTTATATAGATTGGCTACTCCGCGAATGCCCACAAAAGCTCTAAAGGCCACACAAAACACCTGCAAAGGGAGGTGCCAATAGGCACTCTTAAATGCGCCACACCAAACTAGGTCAAGCAATTTAGTATCTACAGAGAATCCCCAATGATACCTAAGAGTAACCTTAGCCGTAAATATGTGCCTTGGCTATCAAACACCATCTTTCCAAAAAGAAAAAAATAAAAGATTTCCAACCCAACATATGGAAACAATAAAAGTTTCAGACAGTGGAAGACCTCTAACCACACAACTTACCTTGGACACCAAGCATTAAAAAGGGAAACAACTTAACTATTTCCAAAGTTGGTGAAGTAATTTGAGACAAATTCTAGCACATACCTAGGTAAAAGAAGTTTTTTTTTTTTTAAAAAAAGGTTCCTGTTACTACACTTGCTCCAAAGTAGGCAGTTAGGATTTCAGATCAAGGGGGCCAAAATGTTAAACATATTTCGTTATAGACGGAAAAAGTAAGGAACATTCATTATTGTTGCTGCAGGGGAAAATATTGCAAAATATCTACCAAGGAAATGTATACAAATTTAAGTTTGTCGGCTGCAACATAATTGTTGAATGATGATATTTGTTAAATTTTTTATTTTAATTGGGCCATTAACAAAGAGTCATATATATAAGTTCAAATGAAGTTCCAACTCAAAACCAATTGTCAACAGGTGGAGTAACTCACAAGCTTATATATGTGCTCAAGCCCTTCAATTTTATTGATGTGGGACAACACTCACTTTTATATTCTTTGTATTTTTATCAATGTGGAACAATATTTACTTTCATACTCCAACACGCCCCCTCACGTGTGGGCTATTAACGAGGCCCAACAGGTGCATACAATTTTAATCAAACGGGGACGGTGGCAAATCAAGATCGAGCAACCTTACTCTGATACTATAAATTTTTTATCTCAATTGGGCCATTAACAAAGAGCCATGTATATAAACTCAAATGAGGTTCCAACCCAAAACCAATTGGCAATAGGTGGAGTAACTCACAAGCTTATATATATGCTCAAGCCCTTCAATTTTATTAATGCGGGACAACACTCACTTTCATATTCTTTGCATTTTTATCAATGTGGGACAATACCTACTTTCATACTCTAACAATATTCAAATTACTATAATTTTCTAAGCATCCCAAATATTGTTGTAATTAAAACAAAAAAAGAAAAAACAATAATTCTACATAGAGAGTGTGAGTAGAGATACAAACTTTTACAGTTATAGTCCAATCTAATTTATGAAGTTTTTTTTTGGGGGGGGGGGAGACTTAATGAAATCATTTAAGTAATATAGTTTCATAAACGTATAAGCATTTGAATTACAATTCCTAATAAAACTTATGGCATAAAAATTACACGAATTAGGTATGCTACTAGGGCTGGTAATTAGGTCAGGTTGGGTCGTGTTCGGGTTCGGGTTGAAATTAAACGGGTTGAAATACCCATGACCTGAACCCTACCTATTTAATAAACGGGTTGAAGTATGCCAACCTGAACCTGACTAAAAACTAAACAGGTTGACCTGATTTCAACCCATTTACCCGCCTAAAGTAAATGGATAAAATCAGGTCAGAATCTGACCTGTTAACCTGTTTAATTCCACATTGCACCTGTAAGTTATGGAAAGCTATTCCACAAAGTCAATAGAGCAAGGCATTTCAAAGGCAACAACCAACAAAGTAAGCTATTTAAATGTTTACAAACCAGAAACTTAATTAATACAGTTGATAGACCAAACATAACCAACTTAAAAAATTTGAGCAACACCACACAGCCAGCAACCTCTGCCACAAACCAGAAACTTAGCTAATCAAGCAAGATGGACTTATGCTTACTACCACTTCCAGCAACCTCATTAGAAGACCCTCCTCCCTTGGATGGCACATCTCCATCTTCATCATCATTGAAGCTCATATTCATCACTTCTCCACACAACTCATCCAAATGAAATTGTATTTGCATAAGCGCTAATTTAAATAAGAAAATAAAGATATGAATTAGAAAAGGGGCAACAATTTATAAGGAAGTAAGACATAAACAATTAAATAAGGTCAAAGGAGAAACATCACCTTCTTCCCCTCACACCCAATCTCTTAAGCAAATCACAGCTTCTACCGTTTGTGGCTTAAGGGAACTGCGAAATGCATCAAGTACCCTTCCTACAACACTAAAAGAAGATTCGAAAGCCACGATAGACAATGGTATGGTCAATACATCACGTGCCATTTGAGAGAGAATGGGAAATCGAAACTGATTAGTACTCCAATAGTTAAGAACATCCATATTTTCAACATGAGGCATCTTCTTTTCCTTAAGATACGTTTCCAATTCAGACTTGGAAACAGGGGCAAATAGCTCACTTGAATAATTATCGAAGTCCTTTGATAATAAAACAAAAGACACTTTACTTTAAAAATAAAAACACTCTAAATCAACTTAATCTAGATTGAAAGCAAACTTACCTCAAAGTACTCATCCTTAGCGGCTTGTTGGGCATTACAAGAGACATGAGCAGTAGGAGACGATGTAGAAGTTGAGGCCAAATTAGAAGCCTTTGCATACTCATCAAATAAGACAAACAACTTATCCTTTATTAAACCCAATTGAGTATCATGAGTACCAACATAAATCTTTTTATAAGCCCAATCTACAAATTATAACTTATAACGAGGATCTAAAATGCCGACAATTGCCATGATAGTGCTAAATTCTACCCAATACTTGTCAAATTTGGTAAACATCTTAGCTGCCATATTCCTCATAAAAGTATCATCACCCTCCAATTCATCTTTCAAAACCAATCTAATCCTCACCACATTAGGAAAATAAAGATTGGAAGTGGGGTATTTAGATCCAGAAAAAGCACAAGTCACTTCATAAAAGACTTTCAAGAAACCACAAATTTTTTCAATCTTAACCCACTCATCAAATCTAGGGCAATGAGTGAAGTTCCCATCAATAGCCTCCAAGTGATTAAACACTCTTTTATAGTAAATGGCACTCTCAAGCATAAGATATGTTGAATTCCACCTAGTTGGGACATCTTGTCGTAGCCCTTTACTATAAACAAGATCACAAACCTTAATCGACTCAAGAAATCTTTGCTTCCGCACTTGAGAACCTTTACAATACTTAACACACTCCCTCACTTTGACCACAGCCTCATCCACATCTTTTAAGCATTCTTTAACAATTAAGTTTAGGATATGGGCACAACATCTAACATGAAAGAACTCACCATCACATAAAAGCTTAAGCAGACTTTTCAACATGTCCACACACAAATCATTTGAAGATGCATTGTCAAGAGTCAAGCACATTACTTTCTTATCAAGACCCCAATCCTTCATCAATAACAAGATCTTTTCAGCCAAGGAGACCCCATTATGTGGTGGAGGCATGAAAGAAAAGTTCAAAATTCTCTTTTGCGAAGACTAACTATCATTAATGTAATGAGCAGTGAGGCTAATGTAGCCATCTGTATTGCTTGAAGTCTAACAATCTGAAGTAAAGGCTATCCTACCAGGAATAGAATGAAAGAATTCTTTCAATCTTTCCATTTCCCTTTTAAACATTTTCAAAACATCATTCCTAGTTGTATGCCTTGAAAGCACTTTCACATCAGAATTCAAATATACAAAGATGTTTTGAACTCCATCAAACTTAGCGAACTGAAATGGCACATCATGCTTCACAACACACAAAGCCAACAACTCACAAAACATGTCAATATCAAATTCAGGACGCCTATTGCTTAAGGATCCAGAACGACTTTGCAATAGAAGTTAGCCTATGTCTCTAACATTCTTTCTTTTACAATTTAGCGTGTGTCGTTTCAGATTTCCAGTCCCATACTTGTTATCCCCACTATACACTTGCCCACATTTCTTACATTTGCACCACAAATTACCCTCTTTATCAGGCTCCAAGAAAGTATAATTTTCCCAAACAGTACTGGTTAATTTTCTTTGGCGTTTACAGGTCTTACCACAGGCTGTTGGCTTATATGCCCCAATTCTCAGAGTAGTAGTGTTTTGCATTCTTGCTATCCACCTCTTCAGCAGTTGAGTCAATTTCAATGGGTGATGGTTCACCATCCTTTGAAATCGAAGCCACAACCTTGCAATTCAGAAAATTTAAATTAGAAAAAAAGAAATCAAACTAAATATCATAAACATCAAAGTATATATTTGAGGGACCTCTGATAGTACTCTTCAAGTATATATAGCAGCTTTTACTTGCATCTAAGAATTCCAGCTTGTGTCAAGTTCTCCATTGTAGTAAAAGTGAGCAATCCTAAAGAATTTATCTTTATTATTACTTTTTTTTGTTTCTTTTTGTCTATGCACCTTTTATGCAAGCCTCAAAATTGTCTTGAACTTCTTTAGTAAAGCAGTTGGACTATTTCAAAACAGGTCCAATGGAACAGACTCTCTATTATTTAGCAATGTAACATCGATTACAAATTTACAATGTTTACATTATAGCTTCAGCAACTTTTTGAGCTCACATTCTAACATAGATTCGTAACCAATCCTCAATCAAGAAGCAAACTTGAAAATACTCTGCAGTGACTCCTGTTCCTAGATTGAGCACAAATCTCTTCTATCCCCTTGACAAAAGAGGCATAAGACGAGACGACACATCATGGAGCACGGGTTTTTTATGCCCTTAAGCAGCCCGAAAAAAAAAAGAGAATGGGTTTTTGGGGAAGGGGGTTCAGAGGTTCTTATTGAAATTTATGCCCAAAAAACCTGTATAATTTACATTTTGACAATACAGAACAAGCCATGCCAACAAAAACTTGTTTGAGCAAAGAGGATAACCACTGACAAAACTCAAATTCACGGCCATTAGCTTCAGCCTAGTCATTTTGCTAACAAATGCATTTTCATCTCAACCAACTGCTCAATCTTACAACAGTGAGCTCAAAAAGTTGGGCCTTGGATAGAATGTAACCAAAGGTAAACTTTCAGCAACAATTCATACTTTTAAAATCGAGAAAGGGAGAAAGCCTCGATCTAGAATTGGGAAAAAGCCTCGATCTGAAATTGGGAAAGGGAGAAAGAGAGAGATTGAGAGTATTAGAGATGAAATACAATGCAACAAGCAAAAACCTGAGAGCAAATACAACAAAACAAACCTGAAAATATGAAATCGAGTGACAGATCGAGACGTGAGAGCTACCGAGAGAGAGATCGAGATGCAGAGAGATGTAGAGTGAGCGATTGAGATACAGAGAATTGCAGAGTGAGAGATCGAGATGTGAGTGGGACATGGAGAGGGGAATCGAGACTGGATAGTCGAGAGGAGGGCCAGGCCGAGAGGGAGATGGAGTGACTGAGGACTGTGAGGCTGTGAGGGAATGAGGGTCACGGTGAATTTAGGGCTGGATTGACTGGTAAGGAGGCTTATATATGAGGGCAAATTAGAGTTAGTAACTAAACCCCAAATGTCATTTGAATTTTCAATTTTCAATTTTCATTGTCCCTCTAAACTTGTATTACTAAAAAATAAACGGGTTAGTGGGTAAACGGGTAAACAGGTTAACCTATTTAACCCAATTAATTAAACGGGTTAAAGTAGGTATTTTTTCGTGTCGGAAGTTTCGACCTTAACCTAGCCCATTTAATTAAACAGATTATGCGTGTCAACCCAATTACGTAAACGGGTTGAAAATCTCAACCTAAACCTGCCTAATTTCGTGTCGGGTTTGTGTCGTGTTGTGTCAGTTTTTACCAACTTTATATGCTACTAAAACGTTCTGACATAGAAAGATATGATGGAACCACATATATAGAGTTGGAGGATGATTGAAAATAATAAGGAATAAAATGATGAACCCACAAACTTATTTTAAAAAAAGTTCAAGAGAACAGCAACACACGAAGAGAAATAAAGAACAATGAATAAAACACCCCAGCAATAGCATGAAGGAAGGGGGAAAAGCTGACAATGAGATTCGAACACATGCACCGCGCCTATTACAGCATACGCACAACTTCCACACCGGCTGACAGCACCTCAATGATAAGTCAACACATAAGTTATATATTACATTGCTTGGTCAGGGAAGGGGGGGGGGGGGGCGCGTGGCCTCCCTTGGCCCTGTTGTAGCTTCGCCTCTGCTCCAAAGTGACCGTCATCATAAACTTTGTGGAGTCTTGCTCTTGCATATAATACCATTTTGATTTGTCCAACAATGATGTTCGGAGAGCTATCTTTCCTTTGAACCCTTTTCAAATTTCTTTCCTTCTAGATTTCATAAATAGAAGCATACAAAACAATTCTAGCAATTTTAGATCTTACATTTTCCCCTTGACTTTCCTATTAAGCCAACTAAGTTCCTGTATAAGATACACCCTTCCATTTGGTATATTGAGTCAATCTAGGATATTCGTACAAATGACATACCAAATGTCCTGAGAATCGCAAGTCCAATTAATCTATATTAGAGCGAGTCATCAGTATTCTGCACCTTTAAAAACAACTTAAGGGTGGAAACCTTGTTCCACTCCAAGTAACATGCTTTATTTGAGACATTCAATATTTGCCGTAAGCATAATGAAGAAATATTTTTGTGTTAAAAAAAAGAAATATTTTTGCAACAAAAAAGAGGAAGATTATATTTGCAATTTCCTATCTAAAAACCCTACCCCTTCTCTTCTCTCTAGAAGCCCCAATCTCCCATTTATTCATGTTATTTCTAGTCGTCCAATAAGTAACTTAACCAAAAGTTTATAATTGAAGGACTAGAAATAGATTTTACTAATCTTTTTGTGAGAGTCTCTTCGCACAACCTATCTCACTCTTAAAGAGTTTCTATCAGTTTCTTTTCATAACATTATGCTTATGTGGGATTGAACTAGTAATTAATTGGGACTTCGGTTTGGTACAGACATCGACTCTTCGAATTCAAACTACTATAGTACATAAGTCTATTAACTGGAAGGCTATACAAGATTTGCACATCTCCTTATTATATGTTGTGTTATGAAGTAGAGATTGAATAGAAGAGGAGTATTTATAAGAGTTCAGTTAGTTTAACTCATCTCATTATTTTAGTTATAAAGTTTGTTTGACTATAATATTTAATTATTTATTATAGATGTGTATGATTTTCGATTCATGAATTAATCTTTTATCCTAAAAAGGGAGCTATTTATTATTTATGGGGCTTATTTACAAAATTCTTACCCTCACAGGCCCAGCCCGATAAGTCTATTTAAATTGCCACAGGCAGAGGATTGGTCATTGCACATAGTACGATTTAGCATTGCAACAGCTTAGGGCTCGGGCTTCACCATTAAAATTGTCACACCGGTAAGTACGATATTGGGCCACCAGTTGATCACAGGTGGGCTTTCTGTTGGGCCTGAATCCAACAAATCTACACAGCCAATTCCTTTTTAGTGTCCAGGTCACAACAAAACAAGAATTTACACGCATAAAGGTGTGACGAGAGTTGTAATCTTCCAATATTCCAATATATCAATGATCGGGCCCGGCTAAAGTGACCCAAATGGACATCTAAATAGTTAACTAGATAGTGGAGTTAATATTCAAAATGATTCAAATTAAACTGAACTTGACCAAACATTCTCACTAAAGTAATTTTCTTTACAAGACAATTTGGCCAAACATCAACCTCCCCGAAATCATCCACAATCGAAAATTACCTGATTTAAAACTGAAACCAAAACAAACTATCCTTGTTGACTCAACCTAAAATTAACACGACCCAAAACCAAACCAATTAACCATTTACTAGGACCATAACCATGTGGTGTAACTATCAGGCCAAAATTTCGTTGATGGCCAGTTTTTGCAAATAAAATTAAAATCTAATTTCAAAGCTTCTTCTTGTTGTGTACATAATTCGTTTTTATAGATTAAAGGAGTTTCACTTAAGTCCTATTTGTGGCAGATGCATCATCATATATACAGTCATTTTGTCTATCCCAATTTTGTTCTTTAATGAAAATACGTTTCTTGATTTCATAGTTGAAAACAAAATATTTAGCAATTACATAAAATTTTGGGGCGTATTTGTTTTTCATTATCTTGCTCTCATTCTTTGAAATTTGTGCCTTCACATAAAAGAGAATTTTAAAACCACATGACACAATTAACAAACATCATGATAACGTGTGAAGCCATCATGTTGCACATACAAGCCTTTTCCATGCTATGACTCACATCAAATTTGGACGATAACATTGTGATAGCAACCCCCAACTCACTACAAGAAGAGAAGAAATAATCACAAATACTATTTTGTTGTCTAGTTAGATAGAAAGGACATGAATGAATGTTGTGGCATATGAGAATATGACAACTCTTTCTTTGGTCCCAGAGAAAGGACCCATACCTCTCCTAAGTCTTGTGGCTGCAGCTTATCATCAAGTAGGGCTACCAAATGTGCCTAGCTAGATGAGACACCCACCCTAGGATTCCACATTTTTGCTACAATTTAAAAGCCAATCAAGCCCTAGGTATGTTTTGTATTGGGGACCAAATTGATTTTTGCCCGCAGACCCATATTTTGAACCAAAAAAGGGCTACCAAATTTCAGAAATTTGGAGTGGTTAAAATTAATGGCATTCTTGCCAAGTAGCCTGCCATCAACAAAAATTCTAATATGCTCTATTCTTCTTCATATCCATGTTGTGGTTTTAATGATACCTGTCTCTTTCTTCCATGTTTTGTGGGAAAAGTTCAGTTACTATGGTGAGTTGGTAGTCATAAGTGAGGTTAAAATACAGTCGGTCCAATTAGATCTCAATCATAAATAATAGTTTCAACGACATCTATATATTACTTTTAAACATGATAACATTATGCCGGGGTTGTGTAATTGTTGATGACTTACGTTCTCTTGATTAATTTGTGTGTTCTCATGTTGTACAAATGAAATAAAGCCTTAGCAAAGTTTGACTTCATGCAAAAAAGTAAGCTTGTCTTTGCATATATAGATGATGAGTATTTAACCAAATCAATGAAAACTATAATGGTATCCTCAGAAGTCCAATAATTGGTCTTG
Source organism: Selenicereus undatus (assembly GCA_017589665.1). Taxonomy (NCBI): domain Eukaryota; kingdom Viridiplantae; phylum Streptophyta; class Magnoliopsida; order Caryophyllales; family Cactaceae; genus Selenicereus; species Selenicereus undatus. The sequence goes on along the minus strand of JACYFF010031952.1, from coordinate 16,842,641 downwards.
GCCATTCGTGTAGTATACTAACCTTGTGGCGGCATTTGATATGTGGGAATTCGTAAATACAGTCATGAGAGAGAATGAGAATTTATTTTGAGATTTGACAATTGGTTTATGAATTTTTGCCATCCTTAATTGGTACATGGGGGTATTATTAGTCTTCTTTGTTTGTCATGTGGGATTAGGATGAGAATAAAGTGTTCAACACTTGCAACTGAATTCACCTTAAAATTCCCCCTTCCCCTTCCCCCCCCAAAAAAAGTGAACTCGTGGAAATAGAGGGGTTCTGTTGTCAATCCCAAAACTTATGTTATTCCTATTCCGATATGTCAAACATGAAAGTTATGTTACATCAACCTTTATTCACATTCATAGTTATGTATTACTGTACATAACAAACACCACTTGTAAGTACAATTACTTCCTAGGAGGTCCTTATATAAGTGTGAATTTAATGCGGAACAGGGGATGTTATACTGTCTTATCTTAAAGATATTATGACATAAACACTTTCATGGTGACTTTTAATAATGATAGAATCTGCTCTAACAGAATTTCTAATGCCACAACCTAATGAGTCAGGTCATTAGAGAGCCTATTGGCTGACAACCTAGTGTTTCAACCTTTAGTCCAAAGACTAGTCCCTTACAGCCCGTTTTCCTCATGGATTTGAAAAAGCTAAGGAACGCATTTGTTGTCGAGGTCAATAGATCCACCATATCGATTTTAAAATGTGTCATGTTTTCCTAATCTTTCAATGTGGGACAGGGAATGTAACACCATCTCCCCTAAATGATATTATAAAGCAAGCACTTTCGTGATAACTTTTAATAATTATGATATGACTAATAGTTCATTTTAGGAATACCTTGATAAAGTCATTATTCAATGAATTATTAATCACCCTAAAATTAAAAAATCACTATAAATCCTTCAAGAAGTCATCCTCGAAGGAAAATGCCTTACACAAAAACCTGTACTTTTCCATAGCTTTAGCACTGCTTGTTTTTAGTGCTATTTTTCTCAATTGAACATTGAATGCCTATTGTTCTTAGGGTCAGTACCGTATATAACGTTAACTTGGCCTTGACAACAATTGGGAGGATAAGGGTTCACTGGCCGTAACATGCCTCTACTCAGGTTCAAGGAATTGAATGCCATGACATTCAATATGAGGGGATTGATAGTTGTACGTATGTGACTTGAACCCTACCAATATTACACGTGTGTGATTGTTTTTGCTGACCCCTTAATATGATAAGTAATTGTACATCAATAACTTAGCGAGGCATTTGATTAAATCATCATCAGATATACCAATAAGATACAGTCTTGACCTACTAATTAAGATTGAGATTTAAGATATATTAGGTTTGATTCTTCATCACTTGTTATATTGTAACTATATCGTACTGTCAATTCTTTGTGAATTGATCCCCTCTAAAGTATCGTAAATAACACGACTATTTATAGTTGAAAATTCAACTTCCAATTCTTTGTGAATTGGTCCCATCAAAGGAAGGAGAAGAAGATGATAGGCACTTCATGGTGAAAGCTCCAACGAATGGTTACACCATGAACAATGCCTATCATAACCTTTAATGCTTTCCTGCACACGTTGGTACATTAACATCCATGTCAAATTCAAAGGCCCGTTGTGTGTCTTGGCTTGTGCTCCACCATTCTTTTTCTTACATGATAGCAACGCCACCCACTTAGTACGTGATTGTGATCCATTTTTGTATCATGAGTGCATGTATACAAAGCTGTACTTAGTGGTCCTTGATTGGGTTACTATCGGATATAGGTTTCAAACTTGTAAATTTTTTTTATTAAATCCTAGCTAGATTTCGAAGGATAAACAAACTCACTCGCTGATGATTCGATTTGTATCCCTAAACTCTCCTTTCCAAAACGAAGGACATATCACTCCAAGTTTCTTCAATTCTTCTCCTTGAAATCCATCATTTGTACCGATATTATCTACTTTAGGCTTGTTCTTTTTGTGGGTCAATTACAATTTACCACCTCAACCCACTTCAACATATTTCAATCGATTTCAACCTACTTCAACCAACTTGAAAAAAAAATACCAACTTCAACCAACTTCAACCTACATTAACCTACTTTAACCCACTTCAACCAACTTCAACTCACCCCTTCATAATTTTAATAATTTATAAAGTATCATGTGAGATTTAATCATTCTTGCACCAAAAAATTCACTGTACTACTTTTTTGTAAATTATCGTACTTTGAAATTATTTTATTTTTGTATTTTTGTATTTTTTTAGTTTTTATTTTTAAATTTTAATTTTTTAATATTTAATTTTTTGCATTTAATTTTTTCATTTTTTTATTTTTTATTTTTATTTTTTATTTTTATTTTTATTTTTTATTTTTTGTATTTTTCTATTCTTTTTTTGTATTTTTTATTTTTTTTATTTTTTATTTGTTATTTCTTATTTTTGAATTTTTGAATTTTAAAGTTTAAAATTTTTAATTTTTAATTTTTAATTTTTCAATTTTTCAATTTTTCAATTTTTCAATTTTTTAATTTTTTAATTTTTTAATTTTGATATTTTTTATATAATTTTTTTTATTTTTATAATTTTAAATTTTAAATTTTTTATATTTCATTTTTTATATTTGTAGTTTTTTTAATTTTTTGTATTTATTTTTCAATTTTTCATCTTTTTAGTTTTATTCCAAACAAAAGCTACAGAAAATTCCCAAAAAATAAAAAAAAAAATAAAAATAAAAAATAAAAAAAAAGAAAAGAGAAAAAATAAATTAAAAATAAAAATGAAAAATAATAAATAATAAATAAAAATAATACAAATAATACAAATAATACAAATAAAAATATAAATTATAAAGTATAAAAAATATAAAAAATACTAAATACTAAATTAAAAATAAAGATAAAAAATTAAAAATTAAAAATTAAAAATTAAAATTAAAACTTAAAAATTAAAAATTAAAAATTAAAAATTAGAAAATATAAAATATAAAATATATAAAATAAAAAAGAATAAACAAAAAATTCACAAAATTTTGATAACTTCGTAAATTATCACACATTAATTACATTCTCATTATTTTAACTCACTTCAACCCACTACATAAAAAATATACCAACTTCAACTCACTTCAATCTACATAAACCCAATTCAACCTACTTCAACCTATTTCAACCTACCTTATAAAAAAAAAATCAACTCCAACCCACTTCAACCCATTTCAACCTACTTTAACATGCTTCACCCTTTTACCCACCTAATTTACTTACGAAAAAAACATGCTATTTTACAAGTGAAATTCGTGAAGATCTATTTTGAGAACGATGGTCATTGTGGCCAATATAACCTGATCCTTCAAGAGAACCTTAAAAGCTTGCTCATATCGGCCTCTTATTTCAGGCCTGATCTGACCAACATCGACCTATGTACTTGAATTTCACAAGGCTTCTCCCAAAGATAATTTCTGAAAATTGCGTATTTGTATGCTGCATATATATTATGAAAAAATATCTAGATATGGGATATTAGTGATTTGATGAATATGGGGCACAAGGAAGGTGGACTACATATGGTTTATGAGTAAGCCATCTCAAACCGAAGACACGCCAAATGGAGATGGCTTGATGCCTCGAAGATATTCCTAAAGCTTAATATCCATGTCTAATTCAATTGTACAATTATGATTACGATGTTATGTCAAGCTTGAGAAGAATACAATAATAGAATACCCTGGTCATGTGCGTACACTGTTTTAGTACATTTAAATACATTATTATATTAATGAACTACCATGGAAACATGATCTATGGTCTGCCCAAATCTACTCCAACATGCTCCATTTGCTCCAACCTACTAGAAATTGCTCACAACTATTCAAAGTAATTTGAAATCAATCCAAAGTACTAGAAAAAATGTCAACCTTTTTCGTATAAACGACAAATTAACCTCAGTCGATGTAGCAAAACATAATAGTTATTTTAAAAAATAATTTTTTTTTAAATTATCAAAGTCAAATTAAGAAAAGGAGACCAATGTGGCTACGACTTTGAAGCTATTAAAAAATAAATTATAAATGACAAATTATTAACAATAAATTAACAAATTAACCTCGATCGAGGTGACATTGAATTTATTGCTTTTCACTTTGACATTAAGAATCAATTGGAAAATACGGGTCACCTACTAGAGATAAAGAGAATTTTGATTTCTGCCGGTCACTCTTGCTACAGTTTAAAGAACGTTTAGAAGACATTGAAGGACATGCCTCAAGCTAGTAAAAAAAGATAAATTGATATAATTATATCGTGTTGCATACTACACAACTTTAGCCGAATGCATGTAAAATGATACCAATTACCAAAACCAATGAACATTGTGACAACCACAAAAATTTGGTTATACGGTAAGTAAAACAAACAAGTTGAATGAATGTACGGATGTAATAGCTAATATGATTTCCTTATCGATAAACAACTACTAAATTTATGTATGTAACTTTTTGATATAACAAAAGGTGTTTATCTGGTTGCAAATGGCTATTACACTTTTCTTGATATATGACAAATATTATTAATGTGCACAATAATGCTTTCAATCACGTTCAACTCATCGTTTGCATAATTGCTAGTCGAAATCATCAAAACAAAATAAAATGTTATTGCACAAAACCATCAAAAATTGCTCTAAAATACTGCAGAACAATTTAAAACACTCTAATATGCTCTCAACTTGCTCCAATATGCTCCAATATACTCCAACCTGCTTCAATATACTTTTCCCTCCTCTAATATGCTCAGAACGAACGGACCCCTTTGCCGGAGTATAAACTCTTTTTTGGTCATTTAATCATCACTTTAAAGTTTTTATTGTGAATCTCTCTTAATAAGAGGTTCGAGATTCAAAATCTTCATAATTCATGTATTAAATCATATATTATGCAAGACATGGAAAAATTTATATAACATCCACACTTCAAGCTGAAAAGGCATTCACTTGAGGGGCACATTATAATAAAAACCATCCTTGAGCCATCAACTATTATCTTAAATTTTGCTTCATTTTAGTTCTTAAACACGACATTAGAGCATTTTAGCAAGATGGCTTAGTTAAAATCGTAGGAATCCTCCCTCTCCACATATTGATTTATCACACACAAGGTAAATAAGAGCCTTTATGGCATTGAGCTTTAAGTCCAAAAGACATTGAGGTAAGGGGTAAACATGTTAAAGTATAAAACCTCTCGTCAATTTTCGACTATCAACTTAAAGCTTTTGTTGAAATTTGTTAGCAATATCATACATGAGTAAAGAGTCCCACATCGAGAATTTGAAGAGAAGAACCATGGTATATAAGACAAGTAGACTATTCCTCCTATAACCAATTGGTTTTGTGATGAACCTCATTTGAACTTATGTCATGACCCTTGATTGAGGTAGGCTCCTCTTAGATCTCCCCAACAAAGCTAATCTTGAAAGAGTTGATTTATGGTTTGACATTTAGCGAACCAGTTGCTCCCTCTGAATGTCCGATTGATTTGCCTCACGATAAGTATAGCTGATAATGATATAATGACATTATATTGATCGTCAATATATGCCTAAGTTTGTCAATCACTCATTATTCATTTAGTTTGGTTCACGATAAGTATGCCTAAGGACTGTATATCTGAGATGACAACTTTAAAACCCAACGTCGATCAACAAGACATAAAGTGAATTAAGATCCAGATCAAATTGTAATTAACAACTACATTATGATGATTAGTTAGTTTAATCTTTCAGAAAATAAGCAAGCATGATCAAAATCTCCATTAATTAGCAGTAGGAAATTCAATCATTTGGGTAGACAATGATTTTCACAGGTGACTAATATGTTTAGTACAGGAAACGATAGCACCCATGACAAAACTTGCTTCTCCATTTTTAGACCCTCCCATGTCATTTTTTAGCACTCTGAAACGATGGGCTGCTTCTTTTGGTTAATAAGTTGGGTCCTCATGAACAACAATGAACCACAGAAAAAGATAATAGGAAAAAGGAAAAATCAAAAGGAGAGTACAATGATGAAAAATTAGAACATTAACCAACGTTGGCTACCATAACAATTATTGGTGGTACGTTTGGATTGGGGTCGGAGGAGAGGAAGGGGGAGGAAGAGGGAAAGGGGGTTAATTAATCCCTTTCCCCTTGCTTGGGAAAAAAGGATAAGGAAGAGAGGAAAAATCTTTCACCTCTATTGACCCTCATTGACCCAATTTTTATTCCCTTCTAAATTGAGGGGCAATGGAGGGGAGGGGAAGAAAAGTGGCCATAATAACAATGAGACACTCTTCCCTTCCCCTTACATTTTCTCTTCTTTTTAATCCGTACATGATAATATTTTTAAGGCCCTACTCCACTCCATTTCAAATCCAAACAAGATGAGGTTACATCCTTTGCTTTTCCTGCCCCTCCCCTCCTTTTCCTTGCCCTTTATTAACCTCCCTCACCCCCCACTTTTATATACAAATAATGTGTAAATCTTACGTGGGACCGTCTCAAGTAAGGTATATTATGAGAGGAGTACTTTTATGGTGATCTTTAATAATAATTGGGGAACTAATATATAGTTCATTTAAAGGTAACTATAATAAAAGTAACTATTAGATGAACTAACCCATGAATAACAAAGCCACTTCAAACATATTATTAATCACCGTAAAATCTCAAAAAAGTCACCCCTCAAAAAGTCTGTCTCACAATAATTTTATATGAGACGGTTTAACCCCAGAATTTGTACTTAAACTTTAGGTAGTTTAATTAAGACAATCGCCTTTTTTGAGAAACAACTTTATAGTAGTAATATTCTTACCTAAATAATTCATCATTACTTTCAAAGTATTAATGAGATATAATTGCCAATTACAATGAGATGAACACAAGTATACAACCTTTGCCTAGTAGGTGTTTGATCCCAAAATGTCATAATTTATACCCTTGTGTCTCCAGTTTTTGGTCATAATAAATTCTAATTTCTAATATTTTTTACTTGGCTCTGCTCATTTTGTAGGAAATAATATTGATCCCAAAGTTGATAGAAATTGGCTCATAACGGTGAGAAGATTGAAGAAACATGGACGGGAACTCAAAACTAGTTAGTACCACGGTTAATCCAAGTTCACCTTAAGAATAGCCCAGGATAACACACATTGTCAACCCGCGTTATCGATCTTGATTTTGTCCATCCATTACATATGATACAGGTGGTGGTGTCAAGTGACATGGTTGTGCCACCTGGCACTGGCAGCCTTGTCAGACTACGCGGCCATGCCAGCTGCCAGATTTGTCCCTATAGGTTTATGCCCCTTTTTAGAGGGTAACACAGCGGTGCAACCTCTCAACAAACCTTTCGAGATTACTTAAGCATGATTTTTGCAATTGTATTTGGGAGGGGCTTTGGAAGGATTTTACAGACGTGGTTTTTGGGTTGATATTAGCCTCTTCAAAACGCAATTAGTGAGCAAATGACTTAGACCAGATTAGCATATACATGTCTTGTATAAGATTGTGGATGTTGCTATTTAAGATTAAGTTTCTCTTTATTTAATTTCATGCGCTTTATTTGGCTTGCTAGTTTAATTACTGTGTAGTTTGGTTGTGTTCTAATGTTTGGCTGTAGTTGACTTTGTGAGCTTTGGTTATGATTAGCCCTTAAAATGGCTATTTGATTTTGTTGAAAGGTGAGGTTAATTATCTAGTGCAGGTTGGGAGTATAGCTAGCGTTTGAATATGAAAACAATCTGAATCCTAGCCATGTCATTAGTTGCTATTATTCTTTTAGTTTAATTAGGCCAATCTCATGAAAATAGGCAATTAGAACAATTAAATTATGATTTGACACTTCAAAGAGGACTTGGGTGAGTTTTCATGGTGAAATCGATCTTCTGTAAATGCTACTATAGCCCGACAATGTGATAATTTGACACAATTAGTTGGTTTACTTGAAGTTTAATCATAATTGAAGTCCTTTTTGTTTATTTTAGTAAGTTAGTTCTACTTTCTATCACCTTTTGTTTTGTCTAATTAACTTGAAACGCTTTAACTGGCTTTGATACTTAGAAACACAACTCCCAATAGATATGACCCATATTTATCTTTTGCTAGCTACAACTACACCGTGCACCTGCGATTTTAACTTATCGCTAGGCTTCAGGCTAAAAGTGTCAAAAAGTATGCCAAGCAATATTTCTAATTATTTCTTTTTGGGGCAAACAATATGTATAATGTTCCCTCCATCCCTTTACTGACTCAACAAAGCCCTGGTTTTGGTAACAAAAAAATACCCCAAGTATTCCTTGTTTACAATTATACTTTAGGATTATGCCAAAATAAACATTAAATTTATTTTACTTTGGTAAAATTGTTTTTCAACTAATAAAAACTCTATTATGTTTTTAGAAAAGCAAATTTTGACATGGATGATACTATAAAGATGAATACTTTTCCATACTTCCATAGCAATAATTATATATGAGATGGAGGGAATATGTTTACTTTCACTTTGATGCTTATTTAAAAAAATGTTAGAAATTAATTCGATAAATCATGATACTACTGCAATATCTGAGCTCTATGGAAGCAATGTTTGATGTGAATGTATTGTTAAATCCTTATATAAGTACCCAAAATTTGAACAATAAAGTTTTATATTTTACTAACAGTTTGCAAAGAGTTTTTATGGGTAACGTAAGTGTAAAATCACTTATTTCATGTGATATCATCATACAATATAATTGCCACCAAGTTGAACAAATTGTATATATTTTTCTAACATATATTATATATATATGTATGCCTGTTGCTTATGGATAATATACATAAGCATTGGCGGGGAATTAGAAATGGAAAAAGGTAAGAATTATACTCATAAATTCAAGTAAGCATCTTCTGATCTCCCGGCCAATTGAGTATAAAATACTCGTAGTAATTTTCATTGTTTTCCGATGTTTTTTGTACTCATACTTCATGCGGTCATGCATGCCCATACATATTAAGTTTAGATCGATGGATCGGTTGAGTTCCCCATGCATGAAGAACTATTTTAACGTGTTGATTAAAAAAAAAAACACAAACTCCATACGGCAATACCATTATCAATCACGACCATCTCTTTAACTTGGCCTCCCACACCACGCAACATGCCATCCTTTTGTCACTCCGATTGGTTATTGTGACGTTTTGTGGGCATTGCATTATTATGTTCCCCCTTCATTCTTTAGTTTTATTATCTCTTTAGACTCGGCAATATGTAGTTCCGTATATTGTAATGGATATTTTTCTTAATTATGAGAAGACAATCAAGATAGCTTTGTTCTCTGTACTTTAATTTGGTCGTACGTATACTCAAACATGCTACTTTTAATTTCTTGACTAGTTGTTCTCGCTTTTGAAAAAAGAAAAAAAAAAACCTCTTAGCTCATGAATCAAGCAGGTGTGACAGGATAAGTTATGAAGAGGAAGCAGTAGCTGACAATTATTAACTCAATTATTTTAAATAGTATTAGATGTTTGATTAAGTCAGATACTCACATGTACAAATATATTGGCAGTTTTTGGTAGCAGCAACTGTTTGGACAGAAATAATTGTTTGTGAGGATTTTAACTACTTTGACCAAGTCAAACATCCAAAAGCCAAAAGAGTGTTTGGCAAATAGGTGTCTGCAATAGATGTTTGGCTTCAAAAAACTCTTTTTGAAAAAATTATTTTCATTAGCCTTTTGAGAAAAAAATTTTTATGAAAATGACATAGTTGCCTAAAAGTTGAAAAAATTACACGACATGTTATTTAAAAGTAATTTATAGACAAGGATATAAATGAAGTTTTACCAATATTTTTTTAAAAATAGCTAGCTTTACCAAATATTTTTTCTAAAAACAGTTAATTCAAATCGCTAATACACAAATACTTTTTCTAAAAACAGTTAATTCAAATTGCTAATACAAATATTTAATTTAAACAGTTAACAGCTATTTGCCACCTGATTTGGTTGTGGTCGGTTGAAGTAGGGTAGGTTTGATTGTGATTTTTTCGTATGTCATGTTTGTAAGTAGGTAGTACATACATCTGAAAAGAGATATTGTTTGCCTACCTTTGTTTGGTAAGGTGTAGTACATTCATTGATTATATTGTACTTATATTGTACTTATGTTTATATAGTTACGGTCACCTGATTTATTAGTATTTCTTAGTAAATTTCCTGCTGCATGCCCTTAGTTTTTTTTTTTTTTTCAATTAAACGTTTTCACAAAATCCTCCTTCTATAAAATGTCTTCACAAAATATTGTTTTGTGGGTCTCGTGGATTCAGCCTCTCTACAGGTAAGGATGCTGATAGAAATATGGCTACCTACATCTGGATCTCTGCAGATCTAGCAAAACCGGAACCCACATCGGGAATTGTTGTTATTGTTGTTGTTGTAGTTGTTTAACAAATAGAGCCATTGAAGTAGCAACATTCCAGATAAAATATAAGTAATAAGTACTATAATCATGAAAACAATTTGTATGCATATATAATTTTCTAATTTTAGTTTATACTGTATTTCATAATTTTTTCAGTCATGAAATTTATTAGCAATGCTAAATATTATGTCATTTAGCATTGAGCAATGAGATCTTTTATTTATCTATTTGTCTGTCTGTTTGTTTGTATGCATGGAAACATGCAAATTAAATGCTAGTGTAGGAAACCTCAAGGTGTTGACCTTCTCTGGGCATCTTCTAGTCTTGCTCGCCACACTCGTTAATTAACTTAACCTGCATGCGTACGTGTACCTTACTGCCTTCGCCGAACATCTCTCACCATCAGTCCTGGTAATTAATTCACTCATTAATGATTAAGAATTGGAAATTTTCAGGTAATGCTGTCTCATCAGTCATTACGTACGTATGCTAAGATGTATTATTATTTTAATTGAGGTCAATGAGTGATTGATAAACCTGAGGCTTGAGGAAAATTACAAGTTTATTAATTATGATTAATGATTGAAGTGATTTCAATTTAACAATTGACTAGTAAAGTATTGAGATTACTTTAAGTTTGACATAAAAGTACACCAAAATAAAAGTACTTTTTTTGAAAAAGAAAAAAAAAAGACATGAATAAAATATTAGTTTAATATGTCTCTTCAATGAAATGATTTAAATTACGTGCATATGCTAAGATTTAAGACATCTTTTTTGAATTTGCTTTCAATTTATTTCACCGTTCTTCAATTTCTGTAAGTAATATATTTATATCCAAATTTTTCAATGTCTTTTCAACTTTTCATAATTGCTTCTAATTTTCTAACAGCTTTATTTATAACTCCTTCAATTCTAAGTTCTCACAATTTTGTTCCCAGTTCTTTTCAATTATTTCTAACTTTTTTAATTTCTTCCAACCCATTGTTATTGCTAACAAAAAACTACAAACCTTACACGAATTATGAGAAAAAAACAAGTATTGTATAATGTCCTGGAAATTGTAGAGACATACGATCGAAATAAATGAACTGCGGAAATATAATGATGAATCCCAAAAAGTTGATTACCAATTAATTTCTAAAATTAAGAATTGCAAGTTTATTATTAAAGCGGTTTTAATTTAAGAATTAACTAGTAAGTAATTATGTGTACCTTTAAGTTGACATACAAAGTCATACTAAAATAAATTACTTTTTAAAATAAAACATGCTTAAAATATTAGTTTAATTATGTCCCTTCAATGAAATGATTTAAATTATGGGTCTATTCTAAACTTTGATATTCCTTTTTCAACTTATTTCAGCTTTCTTCGACTCATATAAGTCATGTACTTATATCCAACTTATTCAACATCTTTTCAACTTCTTATAATCGCTTCTAATTTTCTAACAACTTTATTTATAACTCCTTTGATTCTAATTATTCACAATTTTTTTTACCAATGCTTTTCAATTAGTTCTAACTTGAAAAATCAGAGAAAGAGGAGGAATTGTTTTCTGTGTATTCCATCAAGCACAATTACATTGTATTAATATACAAAAGAAAACCTTGCCCTCAAAAACCTAGCCGAGCCCCCTTCTACTTCTTTCTAAGCAACTCTCCTAAATATTAGCTAGGAAAGAATTAGGAAAGCAATAATATACAATATTCGCAATATTTACAATATTTGCAATATTTGCTAATTTGCTAATTATTTCATAATACTCCCCATCAAGTTGGAGCATGAGGATTAATGATGCCCCACTTGCCCAAAAGAAGATGAAATTGTTTGCTTCCCAAAGCCTTGGTGAAGATGTCTGCCAATTGATACTTAGAAGGAATGTATCCAATACTTAACTCACCGGTGACAAGACATTCCCGAACAAAATGGCAATCACTTTCAATATGTTTAGTCCTCTCATGAAAACAAGATTTTAAGCAATATGTAAGGCAGACTGATTATCACAAAATAGTTGAATGGGGGATTTCAAGAATACTCCCAATGATGCAAGTAAAGATTTTAACCAAATCAACTCACTAGTCACCATAGCCATGGCTCTATATTCAACTTCAGCGGATGATCGAGACACTGTAGCTTGTTTCTATATTTTCCGTGAAATAGGGGACTCTCCAAGAGTCACAAAGTACCCGGTGAGAGAACGTCCGGTGAGTGGACAAGCTCCCCAATCTGCATCACAATAAGCATATAACTCTAGATCACAATCACTTTTCAAAAAAATCCCTTGTCCTTGCCTTTTAAGTACTTCACAACACGTCTTACTGCTTCCCAATGCTCTTCCTTAGGCTCCTGCATAAACTTTGACAGAATATGTATTGAATAGCACAGTTCAGGATGAGTCAGCGTGAGATAGATCAACCGTCCTATTAACCGCTGATATTGGGTTAGATCATGATACGACTTGCCCGTGGCTAAAGCAAGCTTGTGATTTGTCTCAAGCAGAAAATCGACTGGCTTCGTGCCAAGCAAACCACATTCATCTATGATCTCTAGAGCATACTTCCTTTGACTCATAAATAGTCCTGTAGAGTTTCGGGCGACCTCAATACCAAGAAAGTATTTTAGAGGTCCCAAGTCCTTGATATGAAAACAGTCGTTGAGATAAGTCTTGAATTGGGCACAGGTAGCAACATTATTCCCTATAAGAACTAGATCATCCACATAGACTAGCAATGCCATATATTTATCTCCCTTGTTATAGGTAAAAAGAGAGTAGTCAGCATAAGATCGCACAAATCCATAATCAAGAAGCATAGAAGACAATTTAGCAAACCATTGTCATGGTGCTTGCTTCAATCTATACAAAGATTTTCGTAGTCGACACACTTTGGTAGACTTATGGGTGCAAAACCCAGGCGGCAAACTCATATAAACCTCCTCTTCCAGATCACCATGTCAGAATGCATTGTGGACATCCATTTGATGCAGCTCCCAGCCCTTTGCAATAACAACTGACAGGAAGCATCGCACACTGGACATTTTTGCCACCGGTGCGAAAGTTTCGTGCTTTATAACGTTCAAGACTTTCATCTGAGTTATATTTCACTTTGTAAACCCACTTGCAGTTGATAACTTTCTTTCCTAGTGGAAGATCCTCAATATTCCAGGTGTTGTTGAGTTCTAGGGCTTCAATCTCCTTTGTCATGGCTTCTCGCCACTTAATTTCCTTAACTGCCTAATGAAAAAACTTGGGTTCCACAATCTTAGCAATGTTAGTCAAATAACATCTATGTGCTTTAGAGAATTTATCACACGTCACATAGTTAGCTATAGGATAAGGCTTACCTGACAAGACCCGTTGTTGTAGAAGTGCCGAAGAAGGGGGGTTCTTGTGACGAGCATTGTAACACACATAGTCTTGAAGATGGCCCGGAACTTTTCTATCTTGTTTTGGTTTCTTCGTTTCAACAGGGCTAATTTTCGAGCTGCTCCCCCTATCGTCTGACGTTGGATTGCAGATGGGCCCATTTTCTGGCCCAGAGGCCTGTGCTACGCCTACAGCAGTAGGAGAGCTCCCCCTTACTGTTGTACCCTGGGCGTCCCTAGGCTCATTTGCTGGTCCTTTTTCATGTGTGGCCCTGTTGTCAGACGCGGGTACTGTTGCTGGGCTGCTTCCAAGAATTGCTTGCGCAAGCCCAATTGGCGCGTCACTTGGGTCCACTCCTGGCCCAGTCCGATTGATGGGATCTGGTTCATGCCCCTTATGACTTTGTGACCCAATTCGGATTTCTTCAAGATCATCTTCCACACCAAACAAATTTGAGACCTCTAAGTTCATGTTTTCCTTTTCTTTTTGTACAGCAAATGGAAATATTGATTCCTGAAATATTACATCTCAACTCACAAAAATATCTCCTGTTTCGACATTGTACACCGCCCACCCTTTCTTACCGTAAGGATATCCAATGAATATGCAGTTTCTTCCTCGAGAGGCAAACTTGTCCTTTTTTCTTTGATAGTTGTGAACGTAACATAGACATCCAAAAACTTTTATATGTTCATAACACGGTTTTGTCCCAAATAAAATCTCATACAGAATCTTGCCCTTTAAAATAGATGAAGGAGTCCTATTTATTAAGTAGGCAGCCGCAAGCACACAAGCTCCCCAAAATTCAATAGGTAGGTTTGCTTGAAATCGTAGAGCTCTAGCAACATTTAGAATGTGTCTATATTTTCTTTCTACCCTACCATTCTATTGCGGAGTGTCAACACAACTAGTTTGGTGCAAAATTCTTTTTTCAGCATAAAACTTTTTCATAGGACCTGATACGAATTCACTTCCATTGTCACTCCTAATTATCTTAACTTTGGTCTCAAATTGGGTATCAACCATGGCACAAAAATCCTTCACAAGTTGGGAGGCCTCACTCTTTTCTTTCGTTAGATAGACCCAAACACCCCTAGTAGCGTCATCTACGATAGTAAGAAAATATTGTGCACCACAAAACGACTTTGTACGATATGCACCCCAAATATCACAATGAATTAAATCAAAGCGATTCATAGCTTTCTTTTCACTAACTGGGAAAGAGGCACGAGTTTGTTTTGCCCTAAAACAAACATCACAAAAATCATCCTTACTATCCGGAATATTACTAGTAAAATAAGATAAGACTCAATGCGAGGGATGACCGAGACGGCGGTGCTAAAGCTCAAAAGTTGTAACCTTGTTAGCCTGAACTCCATATGTCGCTTCACCCTTGTAGAAATATAACCCCTTTTTCGGCTCAGCCACTCCAATCAGGTTCTTCGTAGTAAGGTCCTGTATCACACAACGTTTAGGAGTGAATGTCACGGTGCAATAAATATCTTCAATCAATTGCGCTATTGATATTAGACTACGTCGTAAATCAGGTACATATAGCACATCTCGTAGAGTTATCTTGGAATTGAGACAAACCATTCCTGTTTTTGTGGCCAAAGCTTGCATTCCATTAGGCAAATCAACAGGAATAGATTCAATTTCATAAATATTGTGCAACAAATCTTTATTCCCTGTCATGTGACATGAAGCTCCACTATCAAGAGGCCAAGCATTATTACCTGAGAGCTTGTCAAGATTCGACTTTGGAGTCTCAATGAGACTCAAAAGTCGTTGTACCTGTTCAGCGGTAAATTCAGTTCCTCTACCCTTGTGTTCTTCTTGCGGGCTTTCGGCATACGGCTGGACTGTATTGACAGCCTCTCTTCCACCTCCACTGTAACTGCCGCGACCTCATCCTGCGTTTCCACGACCACCCCCTCTTCCGTTGCGTCCCCATCCTCGACCACCTCATCCCCTTCTAACGTTCCAGCCTGCGGGATAACCGATCAGCTCAAAACACGCACTTTCATCATGTCCATACTTCCCACAATGTTTACATGTGGGCTTTTCTTGAGAGCTGGAGTATTTCGATTGATGGGACACTACGAAAGCATCCATGGATTCCTGTTTGGTGTCGCGCCTAGTCATGATGCGTCGATGGTTCTCCTCCTGCTGCACCATATTAAAAATCTTGTCCAAGGAGGGAAGAGATTCCAAGGCTAAGATTTGGCTTCATACTGTCGAGAACGCTTCATCATCAAGCCCCATAAGAAACTGATGAGATTTATCCTCTTCCATGAACTTCGCAATTTTCTTGGCAGCCTTACACTTGCAATTGGGAATTTTAACATAGTTCCCAAGTTCATTCCAAAGTCCCACAAGTCTATTGAAAAATTCAACTACTTCTTGTTTTTCTTGCTTACAAGATGCAATTTGAGATTTTAGTTGATGTATTTTCGGCACATTCGGCACTGAGTACCTTTTGCGAATATTTTCCCACAAAGTCTGGGCGGACTTCACGTAGGCAAAACTTGTGTGGAGTCTTGGATCGATCACATTCATGATCCAAGATGTGATCATTGAATTAACCATTGCCCATGCTTGAGCTTCAGGAGATTTTTTGTCTGTTGGTTTTGTTATAGTGCCATCAATAAGGCTGAGCTTATTCTTGGCTATTAAGGCCGTCTGTACTGCCTGTTCCCACAGTTTATAGTTCCTACCATCGAACTTGATAGTAGTTATAGTTGCTCCAGGTGAATATGAAGGATGCAAATAATAGGAGGATTGAATATCGATGACAAAAGGAGGTTTCTTTCCATCATCTCCCATGGCTGCGTTCTTCTCTCTTTCTCACAGATTTTTTTTTTTAGGTTTTCAACCTATGCTCTGATACCATGAAAAATCAAAGAAAGAGGAGGAATTGTTTTCTATGTATTCCATCAAGCACAATTACATTGTATTAATATACAAAAGAAAACCTTGCCCTCAAAAACCTAGCCGAGCCCCCTTCTACTTCTTGCTAAGCAAGTCTCCTAAATATTAGCTAGGAAAGCAATAATATACAATATTTGCAATATTTGCTAATTTGCTAATTATTTTATAATATAACTCTTTTAATTTTTTTCCAACTCATTATTAGTTCTACCAAAAAAATAACATACTTTAGATTAGTTGTGAGAAGAAAAAAAAAATTAGTACTGTATAATACTCTGAAAATTGTAGAAATGTACAACGGTAATAAATGAAGTACGCCAATGATGAATCCCCAAAATTAGATCAACAATTTCTAAATTTTGACCGAGGCATATAGTTTGTTGTCCATGCAAATCAAATAAGAATGGCTTATTAAATTTTAACCAGATGGGAAAGAGACAAACTAAAATCGGTCAAATCAAGACACCAATAATTAAAAATAAAAATAACCAAATTTCTGTGTTTATTCTTTATTCCACGAAAATCATGCAATCTTGTAGGTAAAAACTAAAATCATATAAAAACATAAAAAAACAATATTACACAGACAAACAGTGTGTTTACCTCTGGGCCTATTTTTATGCAGTGCAGTTTTTCAACCCAAGTGGCCCCACCCCACAACAGGAGTCTCCCCTCCGCCTTTCTATTTAATTTGAAAAACCCACGCTCTGTCCAACCATTTCTCTCTCACTTTCGCACTCTACTTTTCCACTCTCTCTCCTCTTCTGTCGCTAACTCTCAAGCTGCTGCTGCGACAAAACATATATAGAGAGAGAGAGAGAGAGAATTGGATAACTGAACAACAACTATGGGGAATCAGAAATTCAAGCTATCTGATATGATCCCCAACGCCTGGTTCTTCAAGCTCAAAGATATGTCTTCCAAACCCGCTCCCAAAAACCCCAAAAAGCACCGCCTCCCTCCTCCGCCACCGCCACCACCTCCACCATCGTCATCTCCGCCTTCCTCCGCCGTGGAAGCCGCCCTCGAAGTCGAACCCCAATGCCACCCCAGAAAATCTTACCATATTGCTAGAGACCCTCCTATCTCTCCTCCCCGTAAATCCAAGTCAAGAAAGCACCACTCCACTAGAAAAAACTCCACCGCCGCCAACCACCATCACCACCACCACCACCGGCAGTTTTCGCTCTCCTCCTCTGTTTCCACCACCTGCACTTGCCGGACCACCACCACCACCACCGACGACTTTCTCTCTCCCACCATCACCGACGAGCCCCAGAAGCCGGAAGAGCGTTTCGACATCGTCATCGACGTTTCGAAATCCTACGGTTTCGACATCGAACTTCCTCGAATCGCCACCAAACCGACAACTACAAAGCCCACAAAACTCTACCCCAATTCGAAGGAACACCACCAACCGAAGGTCATCAGCCGGAGCCCACCTTCTAGAAGATTCTTGATGAGCTCCTCATCTGGGGTGCGCCTCAAGGTCAATTCTCCGAAAATAATGGCGCGAAAGCAGGGGCAAAATGGTAATTTATCGACTGGGGGAAGGAAGAGTGTGGGTGGGAGCTCGAGGAGGAGCATATCGGAGAGTTTTGCGGTGGTGAAGTCGTCGCGGGACCCACAGAAGGATTTCAGAGAATCAATGGTGGAGATGATTGTTCAAAACAATCTAAGGGCCTCCAAGGACTTGGAGGATTTACTGGCTTGTTATTTGAGTCTTAATTCTGATGAGTATCATGATGTTATCATCAAGGTTTTCAAGCAAATTTGGTTCGATTTGATCCACCTTAGACCTCACAAACAAGTTGTGTCATCGTGAATTTCTGATTTGATAGTTTAGATTCGATTCTGATCGGATTATATTGAAATAGATTGAAAATTAGCAGTGTTATATACGTTGATGCATGTAAAGTTCATTTTATTAGCAAGTAGGAAACATTATATGTATACTATTTTTGTTCGATTTTTATTAACTTAGTTAATATGAGAATGAAGTCTGTGCATTACAATACGTAGGCGGAGTTTTGGGCCCTCCGTACGTGAAAACTGGATGGGACATAATTGGGTTTGCTCTATTACTATGTCAAGTTGCCTTCATATACTAGTTCAAAAATTCACTATAGTTCTTTATAAAAAGTTGAATAAGGTCCTTGATTATTTTTGTCGATTGGGACACTACGGACGTACATTTAATTACAAGTTCCACTGTAAAAATTTTGCTCAATCCGATAATTCAAATTTGTCCAACCCATCAAATTTGTCCAACCCATAAAAGCCAGGTACCATCATGAATCCTTCATACAAATTCTAAATATGTACACTTTTTTTTCCCCTAATTCTATCAAACTTGATTCTAACCCAAATTTAGATTTCTCCAATTTCTCTTGCCTGAAACCACTCAGATACAGGAATTAATATCTCGTTCAAAATTTCAGATGTATATTATCTAATTTGTTCATTACATAGTTAAACCCGATTTCAGCCGATGCTAACTACTACCGAATCAAAAATAGCTATATTTTTGAATTTTTTAATGTGTTGTCGCTAGACAACAATAAAAACAAAAAATAAAATAAAAAGTAAATTTCAAAAAATTCAAAATATAACATCAAAATGCAAAGGACCTCTAGCTATTATCAAAATATGGTAGTGATTTTTCCTTTCATCATCATTTGTACTCTTGATTGTTACTGTAACATGGCTTATTAAGAGGAGATAAGGAGAAGTCGTAATTAATTGTGTTGTGCATTCATGTGTGTTTGTAAATATGTGAAATGGACTTATCTACATATCAATAATGGGGACAACTCTCAAAGCAGCTTTTTGCGAGATTGTGCGCTTTGTGTAAAGATTTTGGAATTAATGGGTGGCGTGCTGGCTCGGTGGTGAAGCCATTAATCCGGTCGGACCGGAGCCCTTTTTCCATTGCTTTTCTTTCATTGGCTACTTGTCTTTTTTCCTTTCTTAATGATTTTTGTTGTGTTATGTTATATTGTGTACCACTACTTCAAAAAGAAATTTGTCAATTTTAAACCATTTACTTTGTGTTTTTGAAATGTTACTTTCACCTTTTTGTGCTACCATGGTCCCGTTTAGTAATCAGTTGTTAGTTGTTAGTCACGGTTATTTGTATTAGGTGCTTGTGTTAACCAATTATATCAGTTGTTTCTGAAAAAGTGTTTGATAAAATTAGTTATTTATAATACGAGTTGTTTGATAAAATTTCATTGATGTCTATACCTTTATATTATTATTTATTTTAACACCACAATTTAGTCACGGTTATTTGTATTAGGTGCTTGTGTTAACCAATTATATTAGTTGTTTCTGAAAAAGAATTTGATAAAATTAGTTGTTTATAATAAGAGTTGTTTGATAAAATTTCATTTATGTCTATACCTTTATTTTATTATTTATTTGGACACCATGATTTTTATTTATTGTATGTTTTTTTCTTAACAATGAATGAAGAAATATGTGACTGCAAAATGACATTTTCTTTTGTCATAGTCACATTAATGCTTAGCACTCAAATTCAATATTTATTACTAGGATGACATTATTTTGGTTCATCATTTAACTAGTTTCATTGATAATAGGAGCTTAAATTTGTGACATCTATTATCTATTTTTTTTATTTTAAATCAAAGACATCTATTATCTATTAATACTAAAGCAAATGTTAAGTTAAATTTTAGTCAATACTATTATAAAGTAACTGGATAAGAAAAGCATATGTTGAAACTCAGATAAAAACATCAGCAAATTTAGCATCATTGTTGAATTAAGAGTTGGAGTGATTTCCCTTGAGTTAATAGTGGTGGAGGAAAGGGCAAAAAAGAGTAGAACAAATGCTGACCGCAAAAAACAGAACTAGTAGGGTTTTTTTAAAGGATGACAATTAATGTAATTTTAATGAATTTTGGGGCAATATGATCATTTAATGTATAAGCTAGAAACAACCAAATCCAAAAAGCTAATTAAAATAGCTTTTTACAAAATGGATATTTGCATATAAAAAGCCATTTACCAAATACTTCATTTGACTGCTTGACTAGTCACACAACCAAAATACCCAAAAAAACTATTTTGAATGAAAAGGTTATTCAAAAAGTTATCATCCAAATAGGTCCAGAGTTGTTTTTTTTGTTTAAAATGTGACATTGTCATTATTTATTTGAACAATAAGTGATCATTCTCTTATTTTTGTAGCTATTTCACTATAATGTATATCATACCTGAGAGTATGTGTTCTCATTTATCAAGTACATGCATATTTTTTCAAGGTGTATTTGTCATATAGATAATTTTTAATATGTAACATTGTGTGACCTATGGGAGTATATGTTCTTAGGAGTATGATACAGGCTTTGCTATTTCAGTTATACTCAATTATTAGATGTCCAGCTATTTAGTGAAATAATAAGTGTTCTATTATAAAATTCTTGTTAAGTTGCCAATTAATTTCATATGAATATTAAAGAATTTGTGTTTCCCTGCTACTGGGTACATTGAACATAATAATAATAATAATAATAATAATAATAATAATAATAATAATAATAATAATAATAATAATAATAA
>JACYFF010031952.1:16799116-16821286 GCA_017589665.1 Selenicereus undatus | reverse complement strand
AATAATAATAATAATAATAATAATAATAATAATAATAATAATAATAAGGTCATCAGCCTTAAAATCAACCCAAAAAAATATAAAAGAAATTATGGCATATTATTAAACATGGCATGCTAACTTTATTATGCGTACAATAACATTGAAAGGGTATTACTGTGAGAAGATGGGGGGATGTGCTATAACAAGAGGCTCCAGTACCTGGGAATGTTCCAGGGAGTGCATATGTCTGAATTGAACAGTGCATTTTCTGTTTGTAGTAATGAAAATTGACTCCACCAAAAAAATAACAGGACCCTTGAAAAGCATAATTCAAACGTAATTTATTTGTCTTCACGTACGTAACTAATTTGTTGATGTTTTGTCGGTTGTTATTATGTATGTATGAAGAACGTTTCAATCTACAATTTCATTGACTAGGAACGTTGATCAACGGGAGTTTAGAAGTTGCCGATGAGTTGATGCTATTTTACTTATGATTATTGAACTACTCGATATTGCAATTTGTTTTAATTTACTTGTAAACTAATAATAAGTGGTTTATTTGTAAAATTCTCGATAGATTACCATATAAATCATATGAACACTAAAGATTTAGTCCTCAGAAATTACTACATATAACTAACAAATAAAAGCAAAGAGGTCATTGACCTAGAATTCAACCAAAAATAGAAGATTATTGAGGTGACCTTGAATAGAAAACAAAATGTGGCACATTCCTGAACATGATGCTAATTTTACTGTATCTTCACGCACATAATTTGTCATAGCATTTTAATAGACATCTATGGTGGCTGGAGACACTTATGATCAGTAGGATCTTGCAGGTTGCAGATGAGTGAGACAATTTCGATTGCAGTGACATGAGTTAATTGCTCAATACAATTGCTCACTTTAATTTCCTTGCATTATGTTGTGTCTTTTTAGGGTGGGTATTGAATTTACCTCATCCGTCTCCATCAATCAAAAATTCAAAATTAATATCTCATTCAATCATTCTCATAATTGATTAATAAAATTTTATCATCCTTTATCTTACAATTTGTACAACTGAAATGTGTTATTTTGACATTACCTTATCATTTTAGTTGACTTTAAAGTTATATTATTTCCATTTCCATATTCATTATTTGTCAATTGCCATGCACTAAATTGAGCTATACTGTAGTCCTTTCCTATTTCCATCATCCTATTTCAGTGACCAGCAAGGCACACCTTGCCCCCCCCCCCCCCCAAAAAAAACCTCCTCCAAAGGGTTTTTTCAAAATAATAATTTGAACTTTTGGAATAGTGCAAGTCAATAATCTGAATTTAAAAAATAACTAACAGCGATCCAGATTGTCAACATTTCTACTATCAATAATCGATATTTGAAAAAACTACCCAATAATGAGCCAAAATGGGAGCACTGAGGTATGATTTTTCCATAGTATGTATTATTGAGAGTAAAAATGTCAAAAGTTCAGAGCGTTGGCAGCTATTTCTTATGTTCAAATTATTCGCTTCCACTACACCCAAAGTTCAAATCATTATTTTCCAAAAACCTCCACCAAATTATTTCTGGTTGGCCAAATCTTCAGCGCGAGCGTGATCTAAGCCAAAAAGGAACAATAATGTATTTAAAAAAAGTCTCAAATTGAAGAGCATATATGTATTAAATCCTTGTATTCATTAAACTAAACAAACAAAAAATACACATAAGTAAATTTCCATCTTAAAAAATATTTGTAATGCGAGGTGTAATTAATTAATTTATATTTATATTTTATTCATGAGAGATAACACCTACTTTCATATCATGGTTGTTATGCAAGTTGTTGATTCCTCCATTTATGAAAATAATTTGAACTTAAAAAATAACCACTAGCACTCCGAACTTTTGACATCTTTACTGTCAATAATTCATATTATGGAAAAACCATACACCAATGTTCCCATTTAGCTCAATGTTGGATAACTTTTTCAAGTATGGATTATTGATAGTAAAAATGTCGAAAGTTCGGATCACTACTGGTTATTTCTTAAGTTCAGATTATTAACTTGCACTATTCCTATAGTTTAAATTATTATTTTCCAAAAACTCTTTGTTATATGGTTTGACAATTTGAATTAATGCAACGCAAATTTAACCATGCTCGACATGATCTGTTCACATGACAAAGGAGAAGGCATCAACAATTGTAGAGACCTCAACGTGTCAAATGAAGACTATGAAACTTGTAGGGGTGGGGAGAGAAAGTCCAATAATTTGAACAATCAACAGCATCTGTTTCTTGGTCTAAAGTTATAACAGGAAGCGTTGTGTTCATTTCTCGAGTATATGTGTTGGGATTCGTTGCTTATCTGTGCTACACATACACTTTTGGTACGGCCTATCCTTACACCCTCACCACAACCCACTCTAAATGTTAACTCTCTTTACTAGCTACCGTACTCGCCATAGAAATGTTATGAATGTGAAGTTTGAATTTTCAAAATCTCAACTCATCGTCTCCCTTTCACTATAATGCTTTTATCAAACAAGTTAGGTAGAATAGATGTTTTGCTCCTGGAGGTTGAGTGCTTCAATCATAAGATTCATAACTCAGGCCCTATTCTTTTTGTGATTTAATGAACCCAACTCACTCCTTCCCCCACCCACCCAATCCTTCCCCTTTTTCCACTCTCTCCCACACTTAAACAAAAATACCACTCATTTCCACTCTCACTCACTCCTTCCCCCCTTTCCCACACTCCTATTTTCAACTCCCCAAATTCATTCAACTCCTTTCAATTTGTGCCCACTCTCACCCACTCCTTCCCCCCTTTTCCACACTTAAAAAAAAAAAATAACTCTTAACAACTCTCACCCACTCATTCCCCCATTTTCCCACACTCACCCATCCCACACCCATCATTTTCCACTAAAAAGAACAGGGCCTCAATGGTCCTTTCCATGCACATGTACCTGCTAGAATTTTATTGCATTGTGATAAATGAAATCCTTATGTAATGGTGGTAAAATGGAATGTATTTAATTTCTGTTTCAATTTTGATTTATCCTTACATATTATATATGGTGTACATGAGTCTCTATTGACCTATGTTTTGTTTAAGTTGGAAAAAGTCCTAGTGTGTAACAACTTGTCAATTTCTTTGAGATTTGCAGCATATTTGTTAAGTATCATGGATTGATAATTCACACAAACTCTAACCCGTGCGGCGCTGGCAAAGTCACTTGGAACTCTTCCTTAATTAGTTTGCTAATAAGCTTTGATTGTTGCCTGACTTAGGCTTTGTAGACAGTTAAGTAAGCACACACACTCAAAGCAGACTTAGAGAGAGAGTGGATTGTTAGGCGACAAATTGTCCTATTTTACGCGCCTCTTTCACCCACTTTTAGCTCATATAATAACTTAATCTTTAGGATTTTTACTTGTTTTATTTACTTTCATAGGTAATAAACTTCAAATCGAGCAAACGTCGTAAAAAGGAGTGAAGACGGGACAAATCGAAGAAAAACAGCAAAAATCGGTAAAAAGGGACAACAGGGGGCCGAGCCACCGTGCCAGTGAAGTGGCATGGTGGGATCATGCCACATGGCACGGTTGTGTCTCCCCCCTGTTTGTCGTTCACTCGGTTTTTCTGTTTAACCCCCTTTTGTGCATTTTTGCTCGGGGTCGCTGGGGGGTTTGCTTGAGGCTTCTCTCTGGCGATTTCTAGGGTAGTTTAGTTTAGGTTTTAACCAATAAAAACTCCATTGAGGAGATTAGATTAATATTGTATTGAATTAATTTTGGATTCAAGCACTTGGATTTCAAGCTCTTCACTTCAATTCATAAGTCTTCTTATTCTCTTTCTCTCTATTTCTTGTTTCGTTCTTGTTTTAGATTTTGTTAATTTTGTTCATATGCTTGGTTTTGATTTGATTCAATCGTTTAGTTTTTATGCTTAATTCATGTTCGATTGCTTGTTACAATTAGTTTAGTTTCATGCCTCTTCTCTCTAGTTCATGCTTGTGTTCTTCGTTAGTTTAGGTTTGAGTTGTTGTGCTTTGTTGATGATCAGTTGTTCGATTTTGTGGGCTTGGATTGCGTTTAGCCTCTTGATGGCTAGTTAGTCTTATATTTGGCCTAACCATACCCAATCTATGCCTAGAACTTAGAGTTTTCTCTCACGGCCGCCAAATGTTCGATGAAATGCTTGAAAGAGCTTTCATCCATATTTTTGTGCTAGTTTTGTGCTCTAATTGGTTTAACCCCATGAAAATAGGTGGTTAAGCTAATTAGACTAGCTCATGACCCTTGAGAGAGGGCTTGGGTGGTCTTCGATGGTGCAACCGACCATCTTTAGCTCGTGATGTAGTTTAGGTAGGGTAAAACTCGTCTCAATTTGTTGGTTCGTTCATTGGTCAAATCACAACTCCAAGTTGCTTTTTCTATGTTTGCTAGCGTAGTTTAGTTTTTCCTCTTTCCTCTTTCCCATTCAATCCTGCATAGCTCAAGATGCTTTAGTTAGCATTGATAGTTGGAAACGCAACTCTCTGTGGACGACACCCCAAGTACTCAACGATACACCTTGCACTTGGGGTTTATAAATATTAAAACTGTGTTTTTTTTTCCTAACAAGTTTTTGGCGCCGTTGCCGGAGAATTGGCCTTTTTCAATATCGGGGTTTATTTGAGCATTCAAGACTAGGCCTTTTAGAAAATCCAAAAAAAAATTTAAAAATCAAAAATTCAAATAAATCAAGATGGCTATTTTTCATTTACCTTAGTTTGAGCATGAACCTTTTTGGCACTGCTTGTCTAGGTTGAATGATTATCGTGCTCAGTATGTGCTTTTTGAGTATGCAAAATGGAAAATATGTGATGTTGTGCTTGAGGGGATAACACATGAGACCCGAGCCACCCTTGAGTCCATGTGTTATGTGTTACTTAGATGTTGATGATATGTGGGATTTGTTTGAGTCATTGGCTTGGCATCAGTGGCACCACGAGCACGCTAGTGAGTCTTTTGAGCGCCCTTCCCCCACTTCCTATGATTTTCATGCTTATTCTCCTCATGTGTGCTCTTATTGTTCATCTTTTGACCACGATGCGAATTCTTGTCCCTATTATGATATTTCTAATGAATGTTATGCTAAGTTTGATGCCATGATAGGGATAATGAATGAGCGACTTGAGAGTTTTGTTGGTAAGATGAGGGAGAGTGGCCTATTGCCTGAGACCAACCCTAGTGTATCTTCTCTTAGACTTGAGGTCAGTCTCTATGATGTTTATGAGTCTTCCCTTCCCCTAGAGTCCAGTTTTATTAATGTTACACTTTCCATCGACCTTGGGAAAGCGTTTGATCCCCCCTTGACTCATTCATCACTTGTCGCTCCATCCATACCTAGCACACCTAGAGACACTATTGGCGGTGTCTTGTGCATACTTTCTACTCTTCTCCCTTTAGCTCAGTGCACGGGGTTAGAGATGGGTGAGTCTCCTAGGGGTGGCGCTAGTCTTGTTGAGGATGCTTTGCTTGATTGGTAGGGCGATATTGCACTATTAGAGCCTTCTTATGAGGAGTTGTATACTAACACTATTGAAAAACGTGCTTTTTTCGGTGAATTTTCCGACAAAAAAAACACATTTTACCACCGGAAAAATGATTTTCCGATGGAAAATCTGACGGAAAACGACCGTAGGAATAAGTCCCGTAGACCCCCTGGTTCTGACGGAATCTCCCGTCTGTAGGACACATTCCGACAGAAAGAGACAGCCGTCGGGAAGCGGGCCGACGGAGTGGGCGACGGAAGCCGACAGATATTAGGTGTCCAACGGATCCGTTCCGTCGGGCCCTCCGGTACTTTGGAGCAAGAATCTGGCTGGGTTGTCCGACGAAATTTGCAAATTCCGTCAGAAAGTTCATTTTTTTTAAAAAAAAATTTGTTGACAATTTAGGTTGAGTTATGCATTTTTCCACTACAAAATCATAATATCGTTAAGCAAAAGACCGTTTGATGGGATCGAAACATGCTTGCCATCAGCCGCATTCAATGTAACACCAAGAAACTCCTCATCTTTCAATGACAATTTAATGTTTTCTCTAATAATATTTAGGTTGAATTACTCACTTGAAAGATGAGGAGTTTCTTAGTGCTACATTGAATGCATCGACCGGTGGAGGCGACGGCGGGTAGAGGTGGCGGCGACCAGTGGAGGGGGCCGATTTTGAGGGAGAAGCGAAGGGTGGCGGCATCGAGCAGCAGGCACCGGGAACAGCGGCGACACTGGCGATGGCGGAGAGAGAGAAAGGTTTGTGTGTGTGTGTGTGTGTGAAGTGCCCGATTGCTCGAGCAATCGGGTTTTTAAAGAGGTGTGGTCCGACGGACATGTTGTCGACCAGACCGTCGGTCCACTTAGTTTTTTTAAAAAAAATTCAGAAAAAAGTGTTGTCTGACGGAATTATATCGTCGGACAACGACGGCTATCCGACGAAAAATTCCGTCGGACCACTTATTTTAAAAAAAAATAAAAAAAAATGAAAATTTTGAAATTTCAAAAAAAATCAAAATTTGAAATTTCCAACGGACTGTGGTTATTCCGTAGGAAAATTCCAACAGACTTGTATTCCGTTGGAAATTCCGTCGGACAATTCACCTTTTTCGAAAAATTTGAAATTTCAAAAAAATTCAAAACTTGAAATTTCCAACGGACTGTGGTTATTCCGTCGGAAATCCCAACGTACTTTTATTTCGTCGGAAATTCCATCAGCCACTTCACCTTTTTCGATATTCCGTCGATTGTTCAGACGGACAGAAAATCCGTCGAAAAATTCCATCAGAAAAACCCGATTTTTTAGTAGTGAATGATGTGAGGGTTAGTGCAGCTCCTAGCATTGAGCATATTGATCCCATTTGCATCGAGCTACTTGACTTAACCCCCATTTCATCCCCTTTACTCCCCACCAACCCCTCTCTTTTCCATGCATTTCATGAGTCCCTAGGTGATATTAGCGAGTTTCACCTCTCATTTGATCCGTATTGCGCATACCTAGAGGACGTGCCTACGAAAATCATGTGGAGTACTTTCTTTGATCATGATTTTGATTTTTCTATGGCATTTGATGAGTTTAAGAGGGCACTAACTTTGTTTGCTCCGTCTTTACTAGTGTTCTCTTATTCACACCATTCTGAAATGCATGCAGCAGTGCACGACAAGCTTCTGAGAGCGTTGACCGCATCCGAGTTGACGACTCGCATCTGGAGAGACAAGGACAGGTTGATGCTCCTTGCACCCTTATGGCATAGTTTGGGTACATTCAGTACCCGACCTGGTATACTCGTTCTAACTCTTCTCCTTGCTTTTTATTTTCTTTCTTTTTCTTTTTGTTTAATTGTGGATATTAGGATTGTGTTTTTGATGGTGATTATCTTGAGGTGAAATTTGGGATGTTGTTGAGCCATTGATGGCTATGATCACCATTTTTGTATTTTTGTACACATTTGTGATTTGTGATTTGTGATTTGTGATTGGTGGTGTTGATGGATTGGTATATATTTGTTTTTGGTAGTTAGTTTTGTATATATGTGTGGTCTTGTTTTTGATTTGGTGAGTGTTTTTGGGAGAGTGCGCTAGCTTGTATATGTGTGCAGGTTTAGTGTTCTTGTGTGTGTTTGTTTTGTTTTGTGTGTCATGTGTGTGATTTTGTTTTCTTTATTTTTGTGTGTCTTGTGGTTGGTGATGACTCTCAACTTCCAATGAAGACATTGTGAGATTTAGATT
The DNA here is from genome assembly GCA_017589665.1 of Selenicereus undatus. Classification (NCBI taxonomy): domain Eukaryota; kingdom Viridiplantae; phylum Streptophyta; class Magnoliopsida; order Caryophyllales; family Cactaceae; genus Selenicereus; species Selenicereus undatus. The sequence continues at coordinate 16,813,536 of JACYFF010031952.1, read as the reverse complement.
GGGGGGTGGGGTCATCTACCCTTTTATTCTTATTTTTGTGAAAATTTTGCATTTTTGTATAAATTTTTCAAATTTTCTCTTTTTTGTATAGTTTTTCCTTTTTTTTTGGATTTAGGGGAGTTTTGTACTATTTTGATTAGCCTTGATCTCTAGTACCTTGGCTGTTAGCTCATATATAAATATAATGTACATGATAGATATTCATCTCAAGTATGTCATTTTAGGTCTCAGTTCTAATCCCAACAGTTTATTGTAATGTTGCAATCCAGTCCTAATTTATGTATTATCATTATCTTACATTTTTAGTCTTCCATGATCGGTTCTCCCACTTGTCTACTGTACAGTTACCCTTGTATGTGCTTGCACCCCTTTTACAAAAACAAAAATAAACAAACTCATGCGCTACTGGGTATATCCCTTTGAGGCGTGACAAGAGTTCGGAATGACAAAGAAGAAGAAAAAGAAAAAAAAGGGGGGAAGAAAAGAGTTTGGAATGACAAGTACCCCTTCGAGGCATGCGCTACTGGGTGCTACCCTTTAAGAGAATACCGCTACTGGGGAAGCTTGTTTTCCATGTTAGCAAATCAATAAGGTAGCTCGTGTCAGTTAAGTGGGATTGAGTCTGATTTTTGATAAGCCAAGTCTTACGGTGATGATACAGTTGCACACCAGGCACCAGGATGGATTCAATGTTGTCATGCATCATGTGGTGAAAAGCTGATGTCTGGATGCCATTCTTTGGGATGATGTGTCCTGAAATGCATATAATACTTGTGTACAGACTGATACTTAAGTTACTAGGGGGTTTTGGTTGATCCGATTGTGTACAGTTTACCCTGATGTATATTTTGTGTTTTGTCATTTTTATTTTTTGATTTTTGTTTCTCTTTTCTTTGTTTTCTTTTTTGAGATTTTGTGGGTATATCTTCTGCAAACCCTCATGAGACTTCACTCATCCACTTGGGGGAACCAAGGGGTTTAAAGGGCTTGTTGCATACGCTAAATGCAACCGTGATTCCTACGAAAGTGAGTTAGGTTCTTAGGGTAGTTTTTATTTTGTTTTGTTCAAGGACGAGCAAAAGATAGGTGTTGGGGTATTTGTTAGGCGATAAATTTTCCTATTTTATGTGACTCTTTCACCTACTTTTAACTCGTATAATAACTTAATCTTTAGGATTTTTACTTGTTTTATTTACTTTTGTAGGTAATAAACTTCCAATCGAGCAAACATCGCAAAAAGGAGTGAAGACGGGACAAAGCGAAGAAAAACAACAAAAACTGGCAAAAAGGGACGACAGGGGGGTCGACCCACCGTGCCAGAGAAGTGGCATAGTGGGACCGTGCCACATGGCATGGTCGTGTCTCCCCCCTTGTTCGTCGTTCGCTCGATTTTTCTATTTAACCCTCATTCGTGAGTTTTTGCTCGGGATCGCTGGGGGTTTCGCTTGAGGCTTCCCTTTGGCAATTTCTAGGGTAGTTTAGTTCAGGTTTTAGCCAATAAAAACTCCATTGAGGAGATTAGATTAGCATTGTATTGAATTAATTTTGGATTCAAGCAGTTGGATTTCAAGCTCTTCGCTTCAATTCATAAGTCTTCTTCTTCTCTTTCTTTCTATTTCTTGTTTCGTTCTTGTTTTAGATTTTGTTAATTTTGCTCGTATGTTTGGTTTTGATTTGATTCAATCATTTAGTTTTTATGTTTAATTCATGTTCGATTGCTTGTTACAATTAGTTTAGTTTCATGTCTCTTCTCTCTAGTTCATGCTTGTGTTCTTCGTTAGTTTAGGTTTGAGTTTTTGTGTTTTGTTGATGATCAGTTGTTAGATTTTGTGGGCTTGGATTGTGATTGGCCTCTTGATGGCTAATTAGTCTTGTATTTAGCCTAACCATTCCCAATCTATGCCTAGAACTTAGAGTTTTCTCTCGCGCCCGCCAAGTGTTCGTTGAAATGTTTGAAAGAGCTTTCATCCATATTTTTGGGTTAGTTTTGTGGTCTAATTGGGCTAACCCCATGAAAATAGATGGTTAGGCTAATTAGACTACCTCATGACTCTTGAGAGAGGGCTTGGGTGGTCTTCGATGGTGCAACCGACCATCTCTAGTTCGTGATGTAGTTTGGGTAGGTTAAGACTTGTCTCAATTAGTTGGTTCTTCCATTGGTCAAATCACAACTCTAAGTTACTTTTTCTATGTTTGCTAGCGTAGTTTAGTTTTTCCTCTTTCCCCTTCGATCTTGCCTATCTCGAGACGCTTTAGTTAGCCTTGGTAGTTGGAAACACAACTCTCTGCGGATGACACCCCAAGTACTCAACGATACACCTTGCACTTGGGGTTTATAAATATTAAAATTGTGTTTTTTTTCCCTAACATGGATACAAGAAAGTTCAGAAGAATGCCTTGTATTGCACTTGAAAGTGTTTTCAATGGCTTGGTGTACAAATAAGCCCCCTTGGGGGTATATATACACATCAATCTCTTCAATGGATGGTGATGATCTATTTGATCATTCAACTCATATCTTACATCCAGATTATTTTATACAAATATATAAGATTCTACACAAGTATGAAATTGTGTGAAACCTTATGCAACACTCTAGAACATATCTTAGAGAAATCTAGAGAAATCCAGGACATTATAGAGTAGTTCGTGACATTCTCACCCACGTAATCCAGCAACATCCTCGTTGTCTTCTTGTCCTTAAACATTTGTATTTGCTCCTTGCATTGCCACAAGTGTTGGATGAGCTCCGAACTAGCCTTGCTTTCAAGTAGTGCCTTCCATTTGACAAAGAGTTCGCGTGCCGGAGGTTGGTTGGAGTGCCGCATCACTCGATCTGCAAGGACTTCCTGCACTTTCTTGTCATGTTATATCTACCATTGTGAGATGCCTCGACTCCGATCCACTTGATCTCTGTGATAAGTTTTGAGTAGACTTACATGGAAAGCAGGATGATACTTGATCTTAGGAGGTAACTCAATCTTATAAGGTTGCGCCCGCGCCTTCTTAAGGGTGGGGAAAGGTCCCTCGTATTGCCGAATGAGACCCCGATGTCGACCACCTAACCTCGCATGGTTGTACATCTTGACAAGTACGAGGTCTCCTACTTAGAACTCCCTCGGGCATCTCTTCTTATCGGCCCAGTTCTTCATCTTTTTCGATGCCTTTTTCAAGAAAGCACGAGTCACGCCTATTTGATCATTCTAATCTTTGGCAAACTTGTAGTTTGGTGGATTTGGTCCCCTGTAACCTATGGTAACTGATCTTCGTGTCAATGGTTGTTGCCTCGTGATGATTTCGAACGGACTTTGACCAATGGACTCACTCCATTGCAAGTTATATGAGAATTGGGAAACATGAAGCAATTGTGCCTAATCTCATTGGTTGGCACTCATGTGGTGCCTCAAGTATTCTCCAAGAGTGCATTGACTGTCTTAGTTTGCTCATCACTCTGCAAATAGAAGCTAGTGAGGAAGTTGAGCTCGGAACCCATGGGCTTGAACAACTTCGTCCAAAAGCAGCCCGTGAAGCAAGTGTTCTGATCACCCACGATGGATCGAGAGAAGCCTCAATACTTCATCACATGCTTCACAAATAGATTGGCAGGTTACTCGGCAGAGCATTCCTTGGGTGCGGACATGAATGTGGCATATTTAGAGTACCGATCTGCCATCACAAGGACTCCATTGCACCCCGCACTTGTGGGTGAGCCCCCAATAAAGTCCATGAAGACACTCTCCAACAATCTTTTGGAAATGGGAAAAGACTCTGCTAGTCCCACGGATGCTCCTTGCTCTATCTTGTCACCTTGTTGAGGGTTGTTGGAATTAGTCACACTTGAAGCCATTAGGATCTCCCAAACCAGGCTGTGACACCAACTATCACGTGTTGATAATTCACACATACTCTAACCCGTGGGGCGCTAGCAAACTCACTTGGAGCCCTTCATTAGTTTGCTAGTGAGCTTTGATGGTTGCTTGACTTAGGTTTTGTGGAAAGCTAAGTAAGCGCACATACACTCAAACTGGACTTAGAGAGTGTGGACACAAGGAAGTTTGGAAGAATGCCTTGTATTACACTTGGAAATGCTTTCAATGGCTTGGTGTACATATGGGCCCCCTTGGGGGTGTATATACACATCTATTTCCTCAATAGACGGTAGAGATCTATTTGACCATAAGGCTAATACCGTACATCCAAAATATTTTATATAAATATCCAATATTCTACACAAGTATAGAATTATGTGGAACCTTATGGAACATTCTAGAACATATTCTACATAAATCTAGAGAAATCCAGGATATTCTAAAGCGGTTCGTGACTTAAGGCATCTATCTATGATTATATGTATATTGGGGAGAATCAAATGAAAAGTGAGAGTTAGAATTAATGAGAAATAAGAACTCTAGATCTCAGTTGCTTCAAACGAATCCAATGAACCACATAGCTAGATATTAAGGTCAGCGAGTCCATCATGTTGGATAAAAACTGGGATTTTTGGCAAAGCTAACAACTCTTTTATTGTGTTATTCCTTTGCCATTTAATGATCTTCCTGATTCTTTTGTTGCGCTCTCTCAAGAGGTGTTGGGTTTACTACAAAAATCTACAACATGCTTGACTCGTGTTAATATTGCTTTGAATGTACAACCATTGGAGATTTAAGTGGATTTGGAAGTTGGATATAATGCCAAAGTTGAAAACACTCATTTGGAAATTATGTAAGAATTCTTTACCTTCCAGAGTATATGGGGCCTCAACATTGACCCTATTCATCATCCTTCTTCTCATAATAATATTGAATCTGCATATCATATTCTCCTTGAGTGTCATTTTGCTCAACAAGTAGAAGATCTAGCTCGTTCACATCAATGGCTGGTGTCACAGCTAGTTGATGATATTGAGACATCCCTCATTGATGGACTTAACAAAAATTCTAGTACCTATTCTTTTTAACTCATTATAAGTATTTATCATCAGCATTCAATACTCATCAATACTCATTAGTACTAATCAATACTCATCAGCACTTCCTACTCATTTAGCACTGATTAGCACTGATCAGTACTCATCAACATTGATCAGCAATAAGTTATTTATGGTAAGTTGAAAGCAACAGACTCTTAAGCTTTCCATGTTGTTTACTTAAAGGATTAATCTCCTTTAGAGCATATAGAAGAATAGAAATGATGCCATCTTTCGTAATGAAATTTTTTCCTGGTAATGGGCACTTGGTGTAGAGTTAGGCGTACTTAGGCTGAATAGAAGTCTTGGACTTCTGCACACTTCATTTGTCATCCACTTCCTCAATTATGACAAGCTCAACTGTCAGGTACACTGGTCCAAACCACGAGGCAGATTCACTAAAATCAATTTTAATAGACTAAAATTCTCTTCAGTAGCCAAAGCAGGACTTATTATTAGAGTTGGAAAGACAACTTCACTGCAACAGGCTCTAGACTTACGGAGGAGGTAACAACGATGCAAGATGGTATTAAAGCAGCTGCTGATTTCACAAGTTTTAGTGGAGGGAAATAATAAGATCGTCATTGAATCGATTCGAGGTGAAATCAAAGTACCATGGTAGATTTAAGTTATCATTCAAAATATAATCATATTTACTTAACAATTTTTTCTTCTTAATTTCTTACATATTTTTCAAGAATACGGCTGCTAATTGGATGACTAGCTATTTGATTGCAATTCTAAATTTCAAATTCATTCAAATAAATCAAGTAAATATAAAAAGATCATTACATTAATGAATAAGAAGAAGAGACGTGGGTATAGGGATGACAATTGGGCGAGCACAGAGCGGGTTGAGTCGTACCAGTATCGATACCCGTTTTCGAAAATCGTACCAATACCCATATCCGTATCATTGGGCATTAAGAAATAAAACCTATACCTACACTCATGGGGTTTTGTGGGCTTTATTCGGATTCATATAAAGAATGAAAATTAATACTCATATGTAACTCATATCCATGTACGATATATATTTGTATTATTATAATATTGTAAAGTTATGATATTTTGGGAACATATTGATTAGAAATGTGAAATCAATGACTTTATGGACTAACTTTTTGTTACAAGGGTTTGGACTTATCTTGTTATAAAAAAGGTTATGGGCAGTGTGCGAGTATGGGACGAGTGAGAGCTGTACCCATACTCATATCCATTTTGCAATATCTATTCAATAATCATTTAAAATTCATTTTCATCACCTATTTAAATTTTAAATGAAGATATCTCTATAAATTTTAAATAAATATGAGTTTTATTACCATCTCTACATAGGTAGCGACATAGCGTGCATTGGTTCCTTTTTTACGTCTTGAAGCCAACAAGAGTGCAATTTCTTTATTTATGAGACGTTACAGTTATATTGTACTAGAAAATTTTCCTTGTATATGCGTGTTCCCATTTCAAGCTTAAAAGAAGTGTACTATACGTATTGCTATCAATCCCATGTCGACACCGTGCTCTCAAATTGAATACAATCCAAAAAAAAAAAGAAAAAGAAAAAGAGAAGCCTTCTTGGTCCATCATAGTGGGCAGTTGCCTTGGTACAAAACAAACGCTGGCATCTCCTTCCCTAAAAGTTCACTTTCCTTTTTCCCAAAGTTTCTTTTTAGGGTACGGTTTAATTTACAAACCCAATTTTTTAATCAGTTTTTTAATTTTCGAAAACTTTTTTTTGGGGGGTTGAATGACAATTTCAAAGGCCCTATATCTATAATAAACACTTTTCTTCTTTACCCAGCTTTAATTTTCCTCTCCAACCGAGCAAACCCTGTAAGAAGTAGGTGCAGTGAAAAAGCCTCCAAATGTGTTAGCTTTACAAAGGTGATGGCGACTGTCGAAAACTAAAAGAAATCTCAAAGGACACAAGTGCAAAATTCAAATTGTAAAGTTCATAAAAATGTAATCAATGAAATTCAAAGTTCTGTGGTCCTTTTTTTTTATAGTAGTACTTAGTGCAATCAATTTTTGCTTTTGAGCAATGAGCTATAAATTTTATTGGCAATTTATATTTCTATCGTCCAAAAATGGGCAAAGAATATTTTTTGAAATTGCAACACCACCTTTTCGCTAAAAAAGGAAAAACTTCTTTAAGTATGTTAAGTTTTTGTGTGTATTCAAGTAAACATGATAATATACATCATACACCTAAGAGTGTGACCTAAGAGTGTGTATTCTCGTTTATCATGCACATATTTATTTTTATGTATATTTGTAATATTGGTCACTTCTAACATATAAATTCTAATGTGGCTTGTGAGAATATGAATTCTTGAATGATGTATAAGCTTTGAGCAAAAATCCATAAAAATCAATATTAATGACAAAATGTCACTAATTAATGTAGATAGTTATGTTCCTTATGCATATACGAATTCCTGAATGTGTTAGTTATACAAAATTCCTGAATGTGTCGTCGCAATTGTGATTATGCATTGTTGAATGTTATACGTTTACACGTAGTTGATATTATTTATCATTTTCTTTTTAGATTTAACAATTTATTTTGATATTTTAACTTTATTCACTTAATAAAAACAATTCCCTATAGTCAAGTATTCAAACTTAATGACATAATAGTCCATGTTTAATAGTTACGTTGTCGGTAAAAGTAGACTTGGTCTAAATCCGAGAATCTTTCTGTAATTAGATCTATTGATAAGGAAGAGTTTAGCTAAATCAAGATATTTGGATGGCATGGCAACAAAAAAGAAGCATATTTCAAAAGTCACGAGTAAAATAAAATAAAGGTTCACTAGCAAATTTCAAAAACCCAATGATGAATTGATGAAATTAAGTCTTTCACCCAAAAAAGTTGTCCGTGTCCTGTCGTCTAAAGTTAAAGGGTATGATCAAAAATCCGTTTTACAAATTGAAAAATAATAAAATAAAGTTGCTTCGAATAATTCAAAAGTTTGCATGGGATCTGCTAGAGTTTTAGACAACATGAGGAAAAGTTGATATCTTACCATGTCATACCCGGATGGAAAAACAACAAGAAAAATAGGGCCCTTAATCATTTGATCTTTTTCTAGTGCATGCATTACCTGTTTAACTTTTTTATCCCATGGCCACCATTATTTGACTTTGAATCAATTTTCTCTGTTTCAATTTTCAACTTTCCTGGTGAATCCAACTTGATAACAACTTCGAAAGTTTTGTTATAGAATTGGTACAGATTTGTATTTACATATAGTTTTTTTTAATGCAAATTTGACACAAATGTCAATACAGGTGGGATTCAAACCTATAGCTCTCGTAACAACTTTCGAAGGCTTATTATTTGAGCTAACTGACACACACTCATTGGTACTTGTTAAAAGTTATTAAAATTAAAAAATATTGAAAAAATTTTACTTGAGTCAAGATATTATAAATGATATTTTAATTTTCAAGTGATTTAAAAAGAGAAAGACTTACTTTAATGTAACATCTATATGAGAAAGACTTACTTTAACGTAATATCTATCTGAAAAACAACAAATTTCATATTGTCATTGACTTAATTGCTAATATAACAAGAAGTTGAATCGGGAATGTTTTAACTTGTGAGTACGTGTCTACTCCCATAATTGTTGACAAGTATTATATTCCAAATGAGTATTCTTCTTGAATTTGATGCCTTTCCCTTGATTTCTACACCAAGTGCTATGAACATTGATAAGAAGCACAGCACAGGGCTCAACATGATTATGCAATCAACTAAGCTTCCAATTCCCACGGAGGCGAAATAAGAAAACAACAATACGGCAACGATATTTCTCCAACATAGATGGTTCAGATTTGATTGCAGATGGGAAATCTATGGGCAAGAATCGATATCGTAAGGTGAAAATCATATTTTAATATATTTTATTATTATATGAATTATTAATGTAGAATTTGGACAAAAATTCAGTGAATTTGTTCGCTTTTTTAAAAAGAGACTTATGTTAGCTTTTTTAAAAGCTTACATTGAGTTTTTTAATATTTTTTGATGAAAAACAAAAAGAGATTAATCAATTGACATGTTCATCATATTACATTTAAATTATCTTAATAATTATTATTGTTTAAATGTGCTATATTTTTGAAGTGGATGTTGGAATATTAATATTACTTAATTGATTTTATATAAGGTGTCACAATATCTTTGAGATTGTTTAATATTCAAATTTGAACATGTTATCTTTATGATTGGGGAAAGAAGGATTAGAGTGGATAACGGGACTTTTTAATGTTATTTTTAGGACCGCTAAGATGCCCAAAGAATGGAGGTCCAGTATAGTCATCCCTTTGTATAAGAACAAGGGGGATATTCAAGATTGTAATAATTTTAGGGGTATTAAGTTGCCCAGTCATATGATGAAGTTATGGGAGAGGGTGATTAAGAGGAGGTTGCAGAAGGATGTTTCGATTTCAGAGAACCAATTTGGCTTTATGCCAGGCAGATCAACCTTAGAGGCGATTTACTGATAAACCTCAGATTTGACCCATTTTCGACTCTAATTCTTCCCCTCTTTTCCTATAATCTTTCGACTAATCTTAGCAAAAAGGGGGTTGAATACACTTTCTTGACCTATTATGCGCTAAGTTGCCATATTTCTTGATCTGCAGGTCTAAGGTCTAGAAAGTGGGAGTTTCTTGCTTGTTTTGCCAAGAAAGGACGCCTTGGGATCAATTTCTGACAGGAACGAAGCATCGATGAAGCCCGGGAGAACCTTCAGGAGGCGCACGGCTGATTGCAGGAGGCACACGGTCAGTTGCAGGATACGCACGGCCGTGCCTCGAAGCCAGAGGCTGAGCACGGTTGAACACACGACCGTGCGTCTGAACCGTGTCTACCCCAGACACGCACGGGTGCCCGTGCGTAGGTAGCACGACCGTGCGTCACTTATTTTGTCGCGACTTAATCAGTTTCGCGAAGGGCGGTTGGGGGATCCTATTGTTTTTGTTTTCTTTCCCCTCTGAAAAGGCGAGTCACTTGGAAGAGTTTTGTACTTTGTTTTTCCTCTAATTATTGAATTCAAGGCTTTTGGATCGGATTTTGTTATGCATTCGATAAATCATTGTTGCAGATTCTACAGGGTATAATCTATTTTCCTTCCTTCACGTTCTAATTCAAGTTTTAGTATTTCTTGGTATGCGTATGTTTTTGATTGAAATGTTGTTTAGAATCATGTTTAGCGGCTAAACTCATAATCTTGGATTGGGTGTAGCCCCTATGATGTGAATTGATTTATTGTTCTAGGTTTTGTGAATCTTTGCCCAAAAGTATATTGAATTCTCACTTAGCATGCCAGGTGTTCGATGAATTGCCTGAGAGGGTTACATTCATGTTCTTAATTAGAGTTTAGGAGACTAACGAAAGTTAGGTCCTTTACTTAGAGTAGCTTTGTGAGCAATTGAATTACCTGACACGAAAGTAGTCGGGGGTGCAATTGGGAATCGAAATTACATGATCTTGTGGTTTTGTTATCCTAGTTTCACGAAAGTAGACAACTAGGTTAGCCTGATCAGTCTAATGACCTTCGAAAGTAGGCGTAGACGCTTTAAACCGGTAATCATTCATTTCAATTATCTTACAGGCAGATTCACACGACCTAGTCTATTCTTTAATGAACGTCACAGTGCGGTGAACCCCAATTCAGGATTCCTTTCTCATTATTGACTTAGACCAAATAGAGTTAGAATTAGTTAAACCAACTTCACTCGACATTCGCCTAGATTAAGTGTTAGAAATCGATTCGGTGGTTGAAACCAAGTTCTCTGTGGACACGACCCGTACTTGCCTTTGCTGGCTACAACCGGCACCGTGCACTTGCGGTACAATTTTTACACAACATTTACCTTCTTAGAAGGCTCATGGGTTTGTACAGAGATAGAAAGGTAGATCTTTATATGGTGTTTATTGACCTGAAAAAAACATATGATAGAGTTCTGCGTGAAGTGGTATGGAGATGCCTGGAAAAGAAAGAGGTGTCGCCCTTGTATATCCGAGTTATGAAGGATATGTACGAGGGAGGTAGGACACGTGTTAGGACGCTAGGATGGGTCACCAATGACTTCTTCGTTGGTATGGGCCTGCATCAAGGTTCCGTCTTAAGTCCTTTTCTTTTCACTCTAGTTATGGATGAACTTATAAGAGGGATTCAAGATGAGCTACCTTGGTGTATGCTTTTTGCAGATGATATTGTTCTTATTGATAAGACCAGACAGGGAATTAATGTCAAGTTGGAGCGTTGGAGGCAAACACTGGAATCTAGTGGTTTCAGAGTGAGTAGAACGAAAATGGAGTGCCTTCATTGCTGTTTCAGTGGAAGGGTGGATGCGGGGGGAGAAGTCACCCTGAATGGGAGGTCGATAAATTCAAGTACCTAGGCTCGATCATTCAGCAGAATGGGGATGTTGATGAAGATATTAATCAGCGAATAAAGCTGGGCTGGCAAAAGTGGAAGTATACCTCAGGTGTGCTGTGTGATAAGAGGGTGCCCCTTGGATTGAAAGGCAGAGTCTATCGTATGATAGTTAGACCAGGTGTTCTTTATGGATCAAAATGTTGGCCTATAAAAAAGATGCAGGTTCAAAGGTTGATGGTGGAAGAGATGAGGATGATTAGGTGGATGTGTGGTTATACGAGGATAGATAGAATTAGGAATGGTGTTATCAGGGACTTAGTTAAAGTAGCTCCCATCGAAGATAAGATGAGAGAAACTAGACTTCGATGGTTTGGCCATATGAAAAGGAGGAGTGTAGACGCTCTAGTGAGGAGATGTGAGATGATCAGCATCCCCAAAGGCAAAAGAGGGAGGGGACTACCAAAGAAGAGTTTGGACGAGGTAATTAGAGAAGACTTGAGAGTTGTCGGTTTGACGGAGGACCTGGCGCAGGATAGGACGTTGTGGCAGGATAAGATTAAGATTTTAGATCGTAGAGAGTCGACCCCGTAGTTGGCTTTGGATGGTAGTGGCAGCGTGCTGGTAGTGGTCTTTTTCGATCTTCGTGTTTGTTTACAGGCAGTACTTTCGTTGGGCAAGAGGCACCGTTTGCTTACCTCTGGTATTAAGGTATCGTACCTTCCTTTGATTTACTGCTCTTATGTTTCTTAGCTTCTGAAACTGGCCTTTTTAATCTATCGTAGTCATTTATTGCCTTATTTTTCCCATCAAATGTTTTTTTGCAAAATGTTTCTTCTTCAAAACTTTTGCGCAAATTCCTTTTTGTGGGTCTCTTGGAAACAACCTCTCCATTGGTAGGAATGCCGGTAGGGGTAAGGTTGCCTATAGCTGGATCTCCCCAGACCCCGCGAAAGCGGGACCCATACTAGGAGGTATTGTTGTTGTTGGATCTTTATGATATTATGTTGTGTGATTTAAATTTGAATATAAGATTGTGGAGCTATATTTATCAATGTCAAAGATTCGCTCTTAATATGATAATATCTTCTGATAGAATATCATGAAAGATTATGCTGCAAATTATGAATGGTTCTAGAAGATTCTCAGCCAAGAAATTTAGCCCAAATCAAGAAAAGTAGACGTTGGAAGTACTTGAGCAAGAATAGAAAAAATCAAGGGCTTGGAATGCCAATTCAAGGCCTCAAAATCAGGCATGGAGATTGGATTTCCACAAGATGTGCAACAGTCATTTGCCATATTTTTCTCCACTCTTCTTTACGCCTCTCATCTATAAAAGGGGAAGAGATTGGCAGCAAGAGAACAAAAGAGAAAGCAAACACTCATTGGCATACACATTACTCGAGAACTTATTGGCATATATACCTTGAGCTTAAGTTTGCTTATATATATATATATATATATTTATATATATATATATATATTATTATGTATTTATATATATATATTATATTTCATTGTATTGTTCAAGTTGTAATTTGGGTGGGATTATAGAGTCGAAGGGTCAACTTTAGCAACGACTTGTTGAAGGGTTAACTTGTAGCTTGAGACTTAGAGTAGGTACATTCTAGAGTTGTAATAATCCCTCCTAATAAAATTACGTTAATTCTAGAGTTAGGGAACTCTAGGCGGGGACTAAGCTTGGTTGATGCTAGCCTCGTAAAAAATTAATCGTGTCTTGTTCATGTTTATTTTTCCGCTCTTTATTTGATTAGTTTGCGATATTGATCATCGCCCTATTGAACCCCCTCCTCTAGGGCGATTTAACTATTTAAATCGGGCCAATAACTTACTTTAATGTAGTATCTATCGGAAAAACAACAAATTTCATATTGTCATTGACTTAATTGCTAATATAACAAGAAGTTGAATCGGGAATGTTTTAACTTGTATGTATCTACTCCCATTCCCTTGACAAGTAATATATTCCAAATGAGTACTCTTCTTGAATTTGAGGCCTTTCCCTTGATTTCTACACCAAGTGTAGAAGAGAGCACACGGCTCAACATGATTATGCAATCAACTAAGCTTCCAATTTCCACGGTGGAGAAATAAAAAAACAACAACACAGCAATGATATTTCTCCAACATAGATGGTTGGGATTTGATTGCAGATGGGAAATCTATGGTCGAGAATCGATATCGTAAGGTGAAAATCATATTTTATTATATTTTATTATTATATTTTATTTTTATATGAATTATTAATGAAGAATTTGGACAAAAATTCAGTGAATTTGTTAGCTTTTTTAAAAAGAGACTTATGTTAGCTTTTTTAAAAGCTTACATTGAGTTTTTTAATATGTTTTGATGAAAGACAAAAAGAGATTAATCAGTTGACATATTCATCATGTTATATTTGAGTTACCTTAATAATTATTATTGTTTAAATGTGCTATATTTTTGAAGTGGATGTTGGAATATTAATATTACTTAATTGATTTTATATAAGGTGTCACAATATCTTTGAGGTTGTTTAATATTCAAATTTGAATATGTTATCTTTATGATATTATATTGTGTGATTTAAATTTGAATATAAGATTGTGGAACTATATTTATCAATGTCAAAGATTTGTTCTTAATATGATAATATTTTGTGATAGAATATCATGGAAGATTATGCTACAAATTATGAATGGTTCTCGAAGATTCCCAGTCAAGATATTCAGTCCAAATCAAGAAAAGTAGACGTTGGAAGTACTTGAGCAAGAACAGAAAAAATCAAGGGCTTGGAATGCCTATTCAAGGCCTTAAAATCAGGCATGGAGATTGGACTTTCACAAGATGTGCAACGGTCACTTGCCATATTTTTCTCAACTCTTCTTTACACCTCTCATCTATAAAAGGGGAATTGATTGACAGCAAGAGAACAAAAGGGAGAGCAAGCACTCATTGGCATACATATTACTCGAGAACTTGTTGGCATGTATACCTTGAGCTTAAATTTGCTTCCATATATATATATATATATATATATATATATATATATATAT
>JACYFF010031952.1:16776432-16799106 GCA_017589665.1 Selenicereus undatus | reverse complement strand
ATATATATATATATATATATATATATATATATATATATATTATATTTCATTGTATTGTTTAAGTTGTAATTTGAGTGGGATTATAGAGTTGAAGGGTCAACTCTACCAAGGACTTGTTGAAGGGTCAACTTGTAGCTTGAAATTTAGAGTATGTATACTCTAGAGTTGTAATAGTCTCTCCTAATAAAATTGTGTTAACCCTAGAGTTAGGGAACTCTAGGCGGGGACTAAGCTTGGTTGATGCTAGCCTCGTAAAAAATTAATCGTGTCTTGTTCATGTTTATTTTTCCGCTATTTACTTGATTAGTTTGCGATATTGATCATCGTCCTATTCAACCCCGTCCTCTAGGGTGATTTAACTAGTCAAACCGGGCCAACAACTTACTTTAATGTAACATCTATCTGAAAAACAACAAATTTCATATTGTCATTGACTTAATTGCTAATATAACAAGAAGTTGAATTGGGAATGTTTTAACTTGTGAGTACGTATCTACTCCCATAATCCTTGACAAGTATTATATATTATTCCAAATGAGTATTCTTCTTGAATTTGAGGCCTTTCCCTTGATTTCTACACCAAGTGTTATGAACATTGATGAGAAGAGAGCACACGGCTCAACATGATTATGCAATCAACTAAGCTTCCAATTCCCACGGTGGAGAAATAAGAAAACAACAATACAACAATGATATTTGTCCAACATAAATATGTGGTGGCCGGGATGGTTGAGATTTGATTGCAGATGGGAAATCTATGGGCTAGAATCGATATCGTAAGGTGAAAATCATATTTTATCATATGAATTATATTTTATTACTATATGAATTATTATATGAATTATCAATGAAGAATTTGGACAAACATTCAGTGAATTTGTATCAATGCAATCGTAAAGTCTTAGTTTTGCCAGGTATGGAAAAGAAAGCTCCAAAAATCTCCCTGTCTTTTCTTTGTGGGACAACTAAAATCAATTCATATTGATTTGCAAATTAAATAGCAAGCTAAGCGGTTAAAGGAGTGTTTTCTGTATTGTATCGCATGATATTTCAAATCACTTGAATTTGTCTAATCAACTAAGCTAAATAATATAAGGTACATGGAAATCGCCATTAAATATTTAGATTTGAATTGTGCTTTTATTGATATTTGTTGAGTGATTTAAAAAGGGCCATAAATAAAGTATAAGAAAAGAAAAAAAAGAAAAGAAAAGGAAAGAGCATAAATTACTATGTGAGAAGCTTAGACTATACTTGACAAAACTTATAGTCCACTTTTTATACGTAATTAGATAATTCTATTTTAACTGAAGTTTGAATTGACTTGAGGTGGACATATTGCCACATTAGAAAAAATTAGTTCTTTTTCTGCCCTTTTTTTTTTTTTTTGAGAAGCCAATAATAGACTATGGCATAATTTTATATAAATGTTCCACCTCCAATCCATTTTGACATGATTTGACATTTCAAAAGAAGTCCAGTTAATCAGTGTGTCGTGTGGTCACTGCATTGAAATTAAATTATGGAATTAACTTTTCAATTTTAACAAAAATGAAATTAACATTAGTTTTGTTCAATGGTTCAAATTTCAAATTAGTGCTGTATATAGTCTTTTAAACTATCGAGCCAAATATTCTCCACTTTTCTTAATTAGAATTTTACACATAAAGCTTGCGATTAGATGCTCAAGGTGTTTGGAAGCTGGGAAGTGTGAATAATAACCCACAAAAAGCCTAGTGATTTGCCCTGATGCTATGTTACTTCTTGAAAGATCATGACACATATACAGATGAACTGGATGAAAGGAATGCAGGTTACTCGGAATCCTAGAGCTTAACTGTAACTAATTTAAGGATAGGATCAACATAGACGCAAACATGACGTGCACTAGTGATCTGTAATTGGCGAGTAATAGCCTTTGATTTAGTATTTTGATCATTTATTTTATTGATGTACAGTTGTGCCTTGTGCACTAGCTCAAAAAATCCAATGCAAAAAATTTCACAAAATTTTCCAGCATTTTTAAGAAACTAATGTTTTACCTACAAAATAAAAAGAATTAATATCATGAGAGATATAAATAAATAGGCCCCCACGAGAAATTTTGTGAATATTACGTCTAATTAAGGCTATTGTTCAAAAGCCATCTCAACCAAAAGCTTAAACTAATGGTTGAAGGCCCAGAAATAGGTTTATACTCTAACACGCCCCCTCACGCAAATGCTCCTTAGGCTTGAAGTGTAAATGCTGTAAAGGCTCTAAATACCTTGCGCAATAAATCAATATAGGGGCTACTGAAATTTGAACTTGAGACCTCTCGCTCAGAAAGGTTCTGATACCATGTTTAAGAACCAACTCAATCAAAAGTTTAAGCTGATGATTGAACGCCCATGAATAGATTTATACTCTAACAACTATCATATTTCGAGTCATAGATATTAATGTTACTGGAATGATTAATCGGTTTAGGGGTTCATCTATGTCAAAATTTCTAATATGAACACATTCTCGATCTTGGATTATCATTCAATTAGCTTGCAAAGAATTCGTGAGAAACACATAGAGAGAGAAACAGAGAGACTATGTGAAAGTTGTATATTATTATTCTGTGAAAGCTTAATTAATACAAATGATGAATGCTTCCTTATATACAGAGGCTGAATGAAAATATCTTGCTAACTAATCTTGTAACTAACTTGCCAGCTCAGCAAAACTAATGCTGACTTTATTTCTTTTCTTTTTCTTGCTGCTGGGAAGGAGGTTTCCAACACCCCCCGTTAAGCTTGGAATGTTGAGTCAACATGCCAAGCTTGTCCAATAGGGTCCAATGTTGCTGAGAAGGTAGGATTTTGGTTAATACATCTGCCAGTTGTGATTGTGTAGGAAGATAGCACAACTGTATTAATCCTTCCATTACTTTATCCCTGGTGAAGTGGCAGTCAATTTCAATGTGTTTTGTATGTTCGTGAAAGACAGGGTTGTCGGGTAATATGCAAGGCAGATTGATTGTCACAGTGTAGAGTGACAGGCTTGAGTTTGGAGACACCTAGTTCTTGAAGAAGATTGACTAGCCATGTAACCTCAGCAGTTGCCTGTGCCATTGCTTTATACTCAGCCTCAGTTGAAGATCTAGCAATTGTTCCTTGCTTATTGGATTTCCAACTGATGGGAGATTTGTCCAATAGAACCACATGACCAGTTACTGATCTTCTGCTTGTTGGATAAGATGCCCAGCCTAAATCAGAATATGTAGTGAGTTGAAGAGAGGCATTGCCTCTAAGTAAGGTGCCCTGACCTGCAGTCCCAGAGATATATCTGAAAAGGTGATCTAAAGCTGCTATGTGAGATGATGTGGGCTGCTGTATGAATTGGCTCAAGGTCTGAACTGCAAAGGAGATGTCTGGGCATGTGTTAGAAGGGAAATTCAACTTGCCAATATAGGTTCTGTACAATGTAGTATCTTTCATAGGCACCCCAATGTCAGTGGTAAGTTTACAATTTATAGGGAGTGGTGTGGCAGTTGGCTTATAATGTAAATGACCAGATTCTTTAAGTAAATCTTGAGTGAACTGTCTTTGAGTAAGACTAACACCATCATGATGATAAGTGACTTGAAAACCCAAAAAATATTGAAGGAATCCCAAATATTTGATGCCAAAGGCAGTATTTAAGCTCTGCTTAAGGTCTTGAATGACTGCTAGGTCTAAACCTGTTAATAAAATATCATCAACATACACTGCTACTATGGTGAGATGCTGAGCTGAATGTTTGAGGAAAAGGCTATAATCATTTTTGGATTGTGTATAGCCTTGTGTTTTGAGAAAATCAGCAAGTTTGGCATGCCATTGTCTAGATGCTTGTTTAAGCCCATACAAAGACTTTTGCAATCTGCATACTTTATTGGCAGGGTTAGGAATACCCTCAGGCATCTTCATATATACCTCTTCATGCAAATCCCCTTGTAAAAATGCATTGTTAACATCAAGCTGATAAAGTGGCTATTTCCTAGTTGCTGCAAGAGCTATGATTGTTCTGATGGTGGTCATCTTCACCACTGGGGAAGATGTTTTAGTATAGTCAATCCCCTCTTTTTGTGTATTGCCTCTGATAACTAGCCTTGCTTTGTATCTCTCTAAGGATCCATCAGCCTTTAGCTTATTTTTGTGGACCCATTTAGAGCTAATAGCCCTTTTTTCAGGAGGTAAATCAACCTCTGTCCAAGTATGATTTGCTTGTAATGCATTAACTTCAACATTCATTACTTATACCAAGTGAGGTGATAGAGCAACTTCTTTGTAAGTGGTTGGCTCATGTAAGTGGTCAAGCTGAGTTATTTGATGTAAATGCTGAAAATGTAACCAAGTTACACCAATGTTGTGTGGTAGAAGATTGAGATTTGGTTTTGTGAGAACAAACATAATCTTGCAAATATGATGGAGGTTTAGAAGTTCTAGTGGATTTTCTAGTTGTAGCTTGAGGAGGAGGCAAGTGTTGTGAGGCTGAAAAATGAGGTGAAAGAGAGTCATTTTGAGAAGAAGCAGGGGAAGATTGGATATGAGGAGAACGTAGAGATGAATTGTCAGTAGAAGTTCTATCATTTGAGGAACCAATTGATGTATCAGGTTGATAAAGAGAAGTATCAGAGGTTAAAAAAATGCAATTGGGCAACACAGTGTTAGAAGAAGAAAGTTGTGTATAAGGAAAATGTTGTTCATGAAATAATATATCCCTGCTGTACTGAACTCTTTTGGTCACAAGATTGTAAACTTTGTATGCCTTCTTAGTCATAGGATAACCTAGAAAAATACATGGATGTGCTCTTGGTTCAAACTTACTTCTCCCATTCTTCAAAGTTGATATGAAACATAAGCAACCAAAGATCCTTAGATGCTCATAGTTAGGCTGCTTGTTATATAAGAGTTCATATGGTGTTTTAAAACCAAGAACAGAATTTGGCAATCTGTTAATTAAATATATAACTGTCAAGACACAATCTCCCCAAAACTTGGTGGAAACCTTGCACTGAAACATCAAAGCCCTGGCCACCTCTAATAATTGCTTGTGTTTCCTTTCCACTACTCCATGTTGCTGTGGAGTATCCACACAGGAGGTTTGATGCATGATGCCCTTGCTACTGTAAAATGCTAAAGCATCTTGATCACCAAACTCAGGACCATTATCAGACCTAATAATCTTCACTTGGGCACAAAACTGAGTATCAACAAATGCAATGAAAGATTCCAACAAATGGAAGACACCGCTTTTATTTGTCATCAAAATTATCCAAGTAGCTCTAGTATAGTCATCCACAATAAACAAGAACAACTTGTAACCATCATAGGTAGAAACCCTATAAGGACCCCATATGTCTACATGTAGAAGCTCAAAAGCTTTATTTGCTCTACTACTACTTAAAGGAAAAGAAGCTCTATGTTGTTTAGCTTGTGGACATATACTGCAAATACTAGTAGGTGCTTTGCATGGCAATCCTTGTATATGTGTCATATGTTGAGAAGAGGGATGTCCCAGCCTGCAATGCCAAAGTTCTGAAACAGAGAGATAGGAAGTAGACTGAATCTGCTGTTGCTGTAATGATGAACCAGAAGAAGCTGTAGCAAATGGCTTGACCAAGTATTAAACCCCATTTTCTTCACCAAGGGCCACCCTCTTGTTCCTTAAATGGTCCTGTATATAACATGGATTAGGAGTAAAAACTATATTAGTAGATAGGTGCTTAGCTAGCTTGCTTGCTGAAAGTAAGTTAAACTGGAAGTGTGGTACATGCAAGACATCCTGCAAAGTAAGTCCTGCACTCAAAACAACACTGCCAATGTGTTTAATCTGGACCTTCTTCCTATTTGGCATTGTTATAAACATCCCTGTCTCATTGGTGTATATGATTTAAACAAATGTATGTGTGGAGATATATGGTCAGTAGCTCCACTATCCACTATCCAACTCAGCTCAGGTTATACAAACAACAAACAAAATGACTTACCAGCCAAGAATCCAGATTGTTGACTTGGTATACTGGCAGTAACTTCCATATTTTGCTTGCTCAACAATGCCAAAACTTGTTCATATTGTTCTGCTGTTAAAGTATGATGCCCTAAAGATTGATTTGAAACATTATGAAAGTCAGAACCTGAATCTGATTGCTGAACTGAAGCAGCTATCCTTTTATCATGGACACTTGTCTATAGTATGTCCTAGCTTTTTGCAATAATTACACTGCACATTAGTCCTTCTTCCAGCAGAGGGACCATTATAAGGCTGAGAATAAGTTGAAGGCTGCAAACCAGAGTGATTAGCACGAGAGAAATGAGGAGGACTCAAAGCAGGTTTGTTCAAAGTAAACCATCTTCTTTGATTTGCCAAAGAAAGTAGTAACATCAACATCCATTTGAATAGGACCAATAGTTTTCTTAATTTCCTTTTGCTGTTCTTCTTGCAAAACTATACTAGAAGCTTGGCTTACTAATAGCAAAGGATTCAACATCAAAATGTTGCTCCTTATAATATGATAACTATCATTCAAGCCCATCAAGAATTACATTAGTTACGTTGCTGCCTTTCTATAAGTTTCACTGCAGAACCTGTAGAAGCACATGCACAAGGCTCTACCAAGACTATGAACTCATCCCAAAGTTGTTTGCATTTTATGAAATATGTAGAAACAGACAGATTACCCTGAGAAAGATTGCTCATCTCTTTTTGCACCTGGTAAATCTTGGTGCCTTGATTGAAACTGAACCTATGTGATAAGTCTTTCTAGATCTGTGCTGCAGTGGGAGTGTAAATGATACTAGTTGTAATGTCTTTATCAACTGAGTGCAATATCCATGATATAACCATGCTATTACATCTTTCCCACAAAGGCAACAATGGTGATCCATCTGCAGGCTTCTCACAAGCACCATTCACAAACAATAGTTTGTTCTTTGCACTAAGAGCTACCTCACATGACCTCTTCCATTGGCCATAATTGATTCCATTGGGAAGTTCATTGGTAAGACTACAATTAGGATTATCAGAATAATGAAGGTACAAAATATGTCCAGGATCAAGTGAGTAATTGTTTAATGGAGCTTGATCTTGTTTTGTCTGCTAAGTTTGAGCCATTCTTACAGAATTTGATAAACACGAAACAAGAAACGAACACCGTCGTATACAAGATTCAAAGAATCAATAAGCTCAAAGAATGATTCAAGAAGACTGTTGAGCGATTTTGAGGGGGGTGAAAAATTAAATTAAAGAAAAGAAACCTCAAATACTCGATTGTCAGTCGTAGTACTTAAGGGTCGGTCCACAGGGAAGACTTTTAGATTATGGTCATTTAAAGTGATTAAACTAATTAACTAACCTAAGTAGAATTATTTAAAGCAATCTAACATTCTAATTCAACTAAGCAAAACATTGTAGGGAGACTATCCAAGTAACGCCATTCAACTAAGCATTCAACTAACCAAGCCAAGCCAAATCTTTCGAATCATCAAAGCCATCTAAACCTAAGAAATCAACAAGACTATTTGAACTTAAATCAACCAAACTAAATCTCCTAAACTACTAAATCAACTAATTCAACCAAACTACTAACTCTACTTATTTAGCTAACTTAAAATCAGATTAGTAATCACGCAACCAAACTAAGCATTATAATCTATCCTAAATAGGTCACTGTTTATTGATCTAACCTAAGCTAAAACAGGACAAATGCATCAAGCCAGTACCTCAGCAGTATCAACAATCAAACCAGCAGCAACAGATCAATTAAGCAACATTAACCCGCATAATGAAGCAGCAGAATTAAGCAAGCTTGGAACGACCTCCATCAACAACCAATAACTATCCTAGCTACTGGCAAATTCGAACCAAACCAGAAAAGAAGACAACAGAGTCTTCAAAAACATCACATAAATTGTGAACTTAAATAAACATCACCACCATCAGTCTATAACCGAGATTAATTGAGTCTAAAGCAGAACAAAGCAGAAAATGAATAAAGCAGAAAAGCCAAACCAGTAAAGGTGAGGGTTCACGACCCAGAAGACCAGAAAACGAGCCTCAAGCTCCTCCAAAGATGGCGATTTCTTCATTTTAAGATTCGAATAGAACAGAAACCAGGGAAGAGGGGAAGAATCGAATTCGAACAAGGGAAGGGTAAAATCGAACGAAATTGGACAAAATTGCAACCAAACTTCGCGATTCATGAACAAAAATCCCAAATCAAAGCTTAATTACACGGATTTAAAGGCTGTAAACAACTGATAAATCGAAACCCTAAATCGAAAACTCAATCTGAAAACTGAGTACGAAAATGAAAAGAAAAACAAAATTAAACTAAACCTAAAACGGAATTGAAACCTAGAATAACCCTAAAACTACCTAAAACTGCCTAGTCCTAAATTACCTAGTAAAAACTCAAACCTCCTTCAATGGCGTCGCTGATGGATTTATACCCGGACCCTTCTTGTTCTTCAGCCTTCGATCTGGGGGTGTCATGGATGGTGACGATGAAGCCAGTGAAGGTGTCGACGTGGAGTTTGCAGCGTGAAATGCGGTGGTGGGTTGGGGTTGGACGAAGTGGTGAAACTGTGGGTGGGGTTTCGGGGTTTCGGTGGGCTGAGGGGTTTTCTGGGTTTGGGGATTCTGTGGG
The DNA here is from genome assembly GCA_017589665.1 of Selenicereus undatus. NCBI lineage: Eukaryota > Viridiplantae > Streptophyta > Magnoliopsida > Caryophyllales > Cactaceae > Selenicereus > Selenicereus undatus. Next base: position 16,790,450 of record JACYFF010031952.1, on the reverse strand, counting down.
TTGGGTGGTTTTGGGATGATGTGCTGGAAGAGAGAGATGACGAGGTAGAGAGAGAGAGGAGCGAGATCGAGATGGAATGGGCATGGAGGGAGTTTCTGGGTTAGGGTGTCGGGGCAACGCGAGGAAGAAGCCAGATGCGAAGAAAGGAAGGGGAGGGGGATTATAAGAGCTGAACCGGTTCAGCTGAACCGGCCGGTCCGGTTCAGGCTGGACCGGTTTGGTTTTTTTCTGGATCGGTTCTCTGATAATTTGGACCGGTTTTTCAGTCCTCGATATTTTCTTCACATTTCTCGCATTTTCTGCCATTTTCAGCCCTTTTTCACATTTATTAAAAATCTGCAAAATAAAATAAAATCAATTAAAAACCTAAAAAAATATTATGAAAACGAGCATAAAACCGGTGAAAAAGTACCTTAAAAATAGCATATTTTTGGCTCAAACAAAGACCAACAACAAACAACTTGCTCTGATACCATGTCAAAATTTCTGATATGAACACATTCTCGATCTTGGATTATCATTCAATTAGCTTGCAAAGAATTCGTGAGAAAAACATAGAGAGAGAGAAACAAAGAGATTATGTGAAAGTTGTATATTATTATTCTGTGAAAGCTTAATTAATACAAATGATGAATACTTCCTTATCTACAGAGGCTGAATGAAAATATCTTGCTAACTATTCTTGTAACTAACTTGCCAGCTTAGCAAAACTAATGCTGAGTTTGTTTCTTTTCTTGTTCTTGCTGCTGGGAAGGAGGTTTCCAACAATCTGATCCACCTAATGGTTGATGCAACGGAGAAACAAAAATTTTTGATGGGAATGGGAAAATGACCAGAGATGGGAAGGGCCAATCAAACCATACACATACTACCGTGTAACAAGATACCCACGTTAGATAAGTTTGTTTTCATTGCAAGATTTCATGTCCAATTGATCTTTTCCCTTGTTTTAATTTTATCTTCGCTTGTTCGCCACCTAAAAGACAAGCATTAGAGTCCAAAACATCAAAACTTGCACTCTTTTAAATATTTCACCGTGGCCCATGTATGTGCCTTTAATTGGCGTTATTTGCTCCTTTCAATTACTGCTATCCTCTTTGAAAAGTGATAGCTACGGAGAAAGCTTTACAGTAACTGTATACTCTTGTCAATAACTGTCTATTTTTCTTAAAGAATGAGATTAATTATCCAACACTACCAAGGTAAATTAGAGTCCTCTATAGTTGAAAAAAAAGGTTGTAATTCTACTTGTTTTTTTTTTAGTTTTTTGATACATATCGATGAGGCCCACAAATTTATATAGGCTACATAAATCTCTGACAACACCTTTTGTTGGGTGAGGAGAAACGAATCGGAACTTGAATAGTTAAGTATTATGTTCTACTCCTTAATATTTGGTAAATATTTTTAAGGAACTGGGAGTTGATACCTAAGGATATCAACTTCAACCCAAATCTCCAAGAAATTGAAACCTCCATTATCAAGGGCTTTCAAATCCTAACCCTTAGGGTTAAGATTAATAACCCAAAAATTAAAGAAAAACATTAGCCAAAATTTTATTTTTACCCAACACCCATCCCTAGTTCTTCGTTTTGCATTGTTCATGCTCATTATTCAAATGGCCAACTCTAATTGCCGAGAGAGACAGAGAGAGGAGGCGTTGCTAGTGGTAGCTACAGGGCACTTATTACCCGTTGTTCAAATACTGTCTCAACTAAAAGTTTAAATTGATGGTTGAAGGCTTAATAATAGGTTTATACTCTAACACGCTTCCTCACGCACAGGGGTGACAATCGATCGGGTACGGGACGGGTTTAGCCGTACCCTCACCCATATCCATTTTCAAAATTAATATCCATTTCCGTACCCATACCCATTGGTTGTTGTAAAGCTATACTCATACCCATACCCACTGGGTATAGTGGATAGGCGAGTTTTATTCGGGTACGTACATATAGTCCAAAAAGAATTAAACTCATTTTGTACCATATTGGATATCAAATAGCCAATATGTCACATTAACCCCAAGTTTCTAATAACACATCATATCACATCAGATGCAACTAAAAGTTTGTCAATCAAAGTAATAAATTAGAACTTAACAACTACAGTTTCTAACAAAATGTCTCACCAAAGTTTCGAATACCATGCAATTCAAAGCAACTAGCGAAATATCCAAATATAAGTAACAAATTAGAACTTTAAATAAACAAGTATGAGTTTTATATGAGGTGGATATGGGGCGGGTAGGACCTATACCCTTACTCTTACTCGTACTCGTTTTAGCAATACCCGCCAATTACACATTTTTTTCCATTTTCGCCACCCATAACATACCCATTGGGGAGAATTTTGCGGGTTTTAGACGGGTATAGGTTTTTTTGCCTGCCCTACTCATGTAGTCAAGCAAATGCCCTTTGGGCTTGAAGCGCGGCTACTGCAAATGCTCCCTCTACCTTGCTCAAGATATCAATATGAGAGCTGCTGAGATTCGAACTCGAAACCTTTCACTCAGAAAGGCTTTGATACCACGTTCAAAGGTCATCCTAACCAAGAGCTCAAACTACTGGTTGAAGCCTTAGGAATAGGTTTATACTTTAACAGTCATCAACGGCACTGGATGTCGCCAGAAGACATCGCGAGAAGAAGGTAAAGGCGTAGATTTGAGCATTGCAGAGGTAGACAGGTAGGCAAAGGCAACACAGATCTTAGCCAAGGAGGACAACAGATAGGGGATGACCTCAGCAAGGAAGGCAGATGTGAGTTGACGGTTCGGGGGGGGGGGGGGGGGACAGTGGAGCATGATAGTCGACCATGAAGGAATGCAAGTTGGAGAGGAATGTGAAGGTGGGCGCGCTGAAGATGATGATTTCATATCTAAAATTTGATAGAATTGTTTTCAAAAAACTCAAAATTTTTCTGTTGGATTAGCTATGTTTTTTTTTTTTGGGGGGGGGGGGGGGGAAATTTTTATGGGTTTATACTTCAATTTATAAATTTATATTGCTTTAAAGTTGTGGATTTATAAAATTTATCATCCCTTGATCAAACAAATTATTACCTCAATTAAACAAAATACAAAATTAATAATTTACATTACAATTCAACAATTAAAATACAATAAAATTACTGACATAGTCAATTATAAAAATAAGAAAAGATAACTTAGCCTAAAATTTTTTTAAAACAAGTTTGATTCTATTCCGTAATCACTAACCAAACAACAAGAATTAGAATCTAATTTTATTCATATTTTCTTCAAACACATGGTTTTAGGATTCAAGTCCCACCCCTAACCCCTCGTATCAAGTCCTAATCACATTCTATTCCAGTTTTGCCCACTAAATAGGACCTTAGATATTTTAATAGTCGACATGGCTAACACCCATTATTCTATTAATCTTATTTGAATATTTAGCCTGGCACAATAGTATTCTTAGGAATGACATAATTTTCTCATCGTGCATTAACTACGAAAAATAAAAAAGAAAACTCTCAATTATGAAATGAAAGATAGACATCCCTTTAATTATATTTGCAAGGTATTCAGATTTATTGCAACTCATACTGTCATACACCTTTTTTTTTTAAATGAGAAGATATAATTTATTAAGAATCATGTTTAACTAGTTTTGATCATGTTTAATGAGGATAATTTTGTCATAAAACAAGCATTACATATTAATTTTGAGTTTTAAAAATATGAAAAAAGATGATAACTTCTCAACCTTCAGCTACACGTTTTACGGTTTCCTCTCTCTCCTATCCCCCCTCCCCCTAATGTTACCCAAAAAGTAAAAAGTGATACAGTTTAGAGTTGAAGCAGCCCTCTCCTCACGTCAGAAAACAATGAAATTTTTTTTTATCTAACCATATTCATCCCACAATACTATGCGTTCCAATTCCTCAGTACCATGAAAGGAAAATCAAAGTAAATATAATCTGACATAACCGTTATCTCAATCGACAGACAATTACTAAACAAAAGGTATTGCTTCCTTTCACTGGCTAATCATTTTTTTTTGTAAGTTTAATATTCGTTTTTTTTATATTAAGTTGGTAAAACTCTTTTCAATTTGAGTCTATCTTATTTTTTCTGGGTTCTATTTTGCTAAAAACGTTATCTTATTAGATTTTCTTTGTACCTCATTGTAAGTGAATTTTTCTTTCCAATTCTTCATAGCCCTTCTCCCTACATATATTTCCACTTCTTTTAACCAGGTGATTTAAATGACGTGTAATATAATTATATAAGTCCGATTAGCTTCAACTCTTTTGTTACCTTTTTTTGCGGAGCTTAATATCTATCAGAATGAGAAGTCTAAAAAATTTACAAGTTTAGTTTAATTGGTGTGGGCAACTAAGATATTATTTTAAAATTTTCGAGCTCTTAATTCAAGTTTACAAAATTCATTCGTACAATATTCAAAGTTGAGCAACTCTCTAATCATTACCCGCTTAATATTTTATACAGGCATGAAAGTATGAAAACCTATGTTATATTATAAGCCAAGCCATCAATTAATGTATAACTTTACTTTACCGATTTTACCTTTACTATTAAAATTATTTTACTTCTACTCAACTAAAACTAGGTAGAAATCATTAAACTAACAAAGATAAATGAGTCAAAATAAAATTGAGAAAAAAAGGGGATAGTAAAACATTATATTTCTCTTTCCATCAAAAATTGAGAAAATATAAAATGCTTAGCCCCACATTCCCACTAGCCACCTCCCCATCTCATGCTCTCCTACTCCTCATTTGGCTTCATGTTTTACTCGAGGATTTCATTACTAATTCATCTAATTAGAGAGAGAAGGGTTGTTTGATTTTAACCAAGTTAATTAGGATAATCAATAACAATTCAAATATCTCATCTCTTTTGAGCCCTCTCGATCTCTCCTTTTTTGATGTAACTCATCTTTAATCTGCTTCCTTGTTAGATTTACTCGCATACAGACACAAGAGGGAGGGTGAATTGTGTCCTCCAATTTTTCTGTTTGTTTCAAAACACTCGTGAGAACTGTTTGGAGATGTGTTTGCAATGACGCACAAACAAAACTAATTGCGGAAATAATAAAGGAGGCACAATATTTTTACGTGGAAAACCACCTCTGGCCCAATTGAGGTGTAAAAACCACGACCTACCTTAGTAGGATTTCAGCAACACTTTCACTAACACGGGCCAAATTCATTACACGTGTAACTCACACGTGACTATGTCACACACGTAACTATTCTCCACCTAAGAATGAGTCACACAACACGTCCAAAGTCTCTCAAGACTTGGACACACTCTAGACTTAACTGATGACAGAAAAGAATAGAAGAACACCTTACTTTTATGCTTCTAAATAAGCCGAATGTAAGGTACAATAGAATCCCTATTATGCCAATATGAAAGACTCGATTTAGCACACTCTTTGAAGGTTTTTCTCACAGAAAAATTTGATTCTCAAAGATAATTTTTGCACATGGAAAACCCTTGAAAAACCTTGAGAAAGAATGAAGCAGAGAGGCACTTAAATAGCGGGATGTGAGCTTGCCGTGCAAGAAGGCAATCTCCCATATCTTTCCATAATCTCAGCCATTCCCTGAAAGTAGGAGTTATCAAACCTCTTTAAAAGATATGCTTAAATATTTGAAAAATCTACTGGAAAATCAAATCTTAAAGGCTAAGATAAAATCTTTTGATAATATCTTTTTAGGAAAACAATATTATTCAGAGAATGACTCTTTGTAAGACAAAATATTATTAGAAAATCAATCCCAAATATGTTAGGAATTTTGACAGTAGAAAATTCTTGAAAATCTTTGAGAACCAATTTTTACGCTCGCTGTCCTCAGAGCACTACAGACCTGTTTGTTCAATTGTTCTGAGCAGTGTTTTGAGTCAACTTAAATAATTCCTTCAAGGTGAGTGTTAAATCAAGTTCTTCTTTGGCATATTAACAAGAATCTAGACAAATATAATCAGTACTTAGCCCTAAGATTCTAAAGACTCTTGTACTCTGCTGATGATGTGCACATATATCCACTTTGATGTTCCATGCTTCTTCGAACTGTTCTTCAGGGTGTTTGCTACTTGTCTCAATCACGCAATTCTTCAAACCGTTCCACAGGGTGTTTGGAATGTATCTCAACACACAGTTCTAGCACACAGCTCAAGCATAGCATAATAGCATTTTGACTTGGTACATTTGGGTTGTTATCATCAAAACCTTACACATGATTGGTTTAACAAATTCCCCCTTTTTGATGATGACAAATCAAATGACCATTAAAAAATGAGACAAAACAAATGGCAAAATATTACTGCCAAGACAGTTGCAGAAGCCAATTCATATAAGAGAGAATAATAAGAATAGGAAGTCAGCTTAAAACAGGCAGACCAATCAAAGCATGGTCATACTTATCTTCCCCTTTTTGACATCATCGAAAAGGTCGAGGGAACCATCTGCATAAATTCAGCAGGGATGCACCCACCACCACAGGTAATGAGGGAAATAACTGCGATACACTCAAGTATATGGTACAGTAATGATATTGGTCATCCGAGTCAAGCAGAAACAGGTAACACATGCAACATGCTAAGTTATAACATAAATACAGACACTATCCAAAAATAGCCATAAACCGTTAGTAGGAACATACATAACCAAGTGTTTGAAAAATAGTGTTGGAGACAGGGGAAGGAACAGGTTCAGGAAGAGGAAGGTGGATGAGGGAATTTGGCCGTGAGGCCATGAAGGGGACCCAGCAGATCCTTGTGACGCTTTGCATTAAGAGCCTTTTCCTCTGTAAGCGCTTGCTTCACTTAAGCTATCTCCCCCTTCAAAGTGATGTGATCTTGCAATAGAGCGTCAATGGTATGGCCACCGAATGTGGAGGCATAGCTGGAAACAGGGCCAAGAGGTGTTTGGAACCCCTGTTCTGAAGGTGCACTGTCGCCTTTTGTAATCTTAAACCCACACCCATTCAATGTACTATTGCCAATCTCATCACTAACCTGAAGGCCTACTCTCTTCTGCAATGGAATCCCAAGCTTCTCAAACACTAACGTCAGCAAGAACCCATACCCCATGTCATAAACCTTGGTTGTGTTGGCAATTCTTCCAATATGGCTAATCATGATTGCGGGCAAGTTAATTTGCTCACCCATATCCAACAAATCAGTGTAGCCCATATCCATGGGATCAACAAGGTTGCATCTCTAACCTCAGGGAACAACATTCTTAATCACCAACCAAAACAACAACCGATGCAATGACGTCATTTCCCCCTTTCTCATAGACCGGGATACAGTCAGATGGGGCTTTTGGGCCAGTCTTTGGGTCAGCGCCAACAACCGTTCTTCACCTAAGATGCTCTTGGTCTCTCTCTCTCATACATATCAAAACCTTTAGAGGACACCCCAAGTAACTCACTTAACTTCTTAGCATCAAACTGCACTTCATGACCATTAACTATACTTGTCACCACTTGATTGGTGGCAACACAATTTGCATAGAACTCAGCAAAATATGGGACCGAACACCCTCTCTTAGGATCTGTGAACAATTCCAACCATCCCTGGGCTTCTAACGTCTCTACAAACACCCCAAGCGCCTGTTCCTGAAAGTATGACACCTTAACTACCTTCCCTCGAACCACAAATTTCTGGAGGAAATGCTCATATCTCTCATCAAGTGTCATGTTGTTCTAATTTTCTACTTCTTGGGTGCATTAGATTCTTAAACCAGTTCAGATACTTATTCTGGGGCAGCTGGTTTTTGGGCAGATTTCTTGGATGGAACTGGTTTGAAGAGTGTTTTGGTTGGTGTTTTGGGACTTGGTTGGAGCAGTTCGTTTGAATCCGCAAAATTGGTTCATCCTCATCACTATCCTCAGTATCTTCAACAACAAATTCATTATCAACACGCTCAACATCATAATCCTTTGACTCCCTAACTAATTCGGCCTCATTCCCTCCTAATCTAGACTCGACCACAACCGAGTCATACATCACAATCTCTCAACCCGTAATTAGGTGTACCAAAGGTGCCATAGTAGGGTTCAAGTCTACTGATCTTAAGTCCAAGTTCTTCAAGAACCCAAAAATAGAGGGAGTAATCGAAAAAGAAGGTGAGGGAGGGTTTCCCATACCAATCTAGATCGTTTATGGCGATGAAGGTGCCAGTGATGTTATCTCGAAACTCATCCCAATTCCGCCGCCTTTTCTTACTAGTTGGTCTCATAGTGATCTTGGGTGAGAAGTCTTCTGCTTGGAGGATGTTTGACCGCCATGAGTTCTTCCCATTGAGGATTTAAGGATTTTTGGTGATTTAGAATTTTGAAGGGGTTTAAGGAAGGAGACTGAAATCGGGTTCTTGGTGGAGAGAGAGAGATGGATGGATGGGTTATGGAGAGAGAGGGAGTGTAGGCATTTAATGGTGCATGAGTGGCTCGAAAATAAAGGAAGTTTATGGGAGAGTTTATTTCGCCCTTCTTGGAGAGAGAATATTTTGCATGCAGCACATCATTACAGTAGGTATGGTATAAATTATAGGTTAGGTGTAATGAAAAAGGAAATTTCGGTTTCCAACATTCCATTAATAATGCCACTTGGTCAGCACATGATACAAACAATGGTTAGGTCTGTTCCTAGAGCCTGTTCTTACTGTTAAAAGTTCGGTGTCTCAGGATACTAAGGGAAATATCATTAGACCTTAACGAGTGTCAGCATGTTATTTTCCACACATATGCTAGTAAAAGCACAAGAATTGAATGCATCCATTGGAACAGTGTATTTGGCCTAACGACCCTTAACTATTCAATCATTGGGGGTTAATTAAGCATGCTCAAGTTCTTTTAATCATACCTAATTCAACTCTATTCCTCTCAAAGTGTTCTCTACTCAGTGCCTTGGTAAATATGTCAACAATTTGTTTATCAGTGGCACAAAAATTCATTGAAATTAAGTCCTTTTCAACATTATCTCTCAAAAAGTGATGACGTATGTCAATATGCTTAGTCCTTTAATGTTGATATGGGTTTTTGGCAATGTTAATTACACTTGTGTTGTTACAAAATATGGGAATGTGTCAACACCAAAGTCCTTAAGTTGTTGTCGTATCCACAGCAATTAAACACAACAAGAAGCAGCCGCTATATACTCGGCTTCTACTGTGGACATGGCAACTGTGTGCTGTTTCTTTGTAGACCAAGAGACCAAATAAGGTCTAAGAGAATGATCCATACCTTCTCTTCTTGGTTGTAACCCTGAACCATCAGTCTAGCCCTGTTCCGAGGGACTGTTCCGAACTCATCCAGTTTGTTCTTGAACACTCATTTGGTGCCAATTATCGATTTGTCCTTAGGCATTGGTTCAAGGGGCCATACCGTGTTCCTTTTAAACTGATAAAACTAAAACAATCTGAATCTGCAAAGGCTTCGTAAACATTCTTTGGCTCAACGTTAGATAAAAAGCATAGAAAGCACATAAGTTTCTAAGTTTGGATCTGGTTTGCACCTCTGTATTAATGTCAGACATGATCTGGTCAAGGGGGTGCGAGCTCTGCTGCTTCCAGAGTCGTGGAGCAAATGAATCTACAAATATGTTTTCCAATCTTTCCAGAACACTTGATGAAACATGTTCTTGATCTGTTCTGGAGCCTGTTCCCACAACTGTTTGGGAAGGATTAGGTTGAGTGGGTTGATTATGTCCCAAATCAGGTTCAACAAAGCTTCCCCCTGATTGGCTTGCTCCCTGCCCCACCTTCGATATTTCCAAATCCAGGACTTGTTTCACCTTTAGGAGACTTACCATTATCCACCATGGAGTTTTGAGTGAGCGTGATGTCTTTTCTTACAAGACCAAGTTCGAACTCTTCATCCTGCATATCATGCTCAATCATGGAGTTAGTTTCGTCAAACAATACATACCTCTTCCCTCCTCTACTTGTGATCCTCATAGGGCCACACAAATCAACATGTAGTAGTTCAAGAGGTCGGGAAGTACTAACACCGTTCTTTGACTTGAAAGAAGCTCTAACTTACTTTCCTCTAGCACAAGCGTCGCACACCTTGTCATCATTGTACTTGATGCAAGGTAGTCCGACTATTGGGTCCTTAGAAACAAGTCTATTCAAGAGAGAAAGGCTTGTATTAGCCTCTTGTGCCAAAGCATAACATCATCATCAAGAGCATTTAAACAAGTCAAATAATTTTGGGGAAGTGAAAGAACACACACTTTATACACATTGTTGTGTCACTTCCCCCTCAACACAACACTACCAGAATTGACATTGGTAATCAAGTATTAATCTGATGAGAATTCAACATGATTACCTCTATCACACAATTTGAGACACACTTAGCAAATTACGTTGTAACCCATCAACCAAGTATACATTATCAATAGAGTGAGAGAGTTATTTACCTATCTTATCTACACCGGCAATTTTCCCAGATTTGCCATTTCCGAATGCCACTCTCTCCATCGAAGGCTGTAAGTGAGAGGAAGTTTGATATGTCTCCCATCATGTGCCTTGAGCAACCATTATCCAAGTACCATAGTTGGTTGCCTCTTCTCACTTTAACCTTTAGAACAGCTAAGTGTTTGTCTTGGGAAGCTAGATCCACTTAGGTCTCGTTCTTTTCATGGAATGTAATTCATCATTTCTGATCCATATTTGTTTGACATATAATGAGTTTCTTTCCATGGCCCTTTTTCTCAAAGAACAAGCATAACGATAATGACCAGTTTTTCCACAATGAAAACAAATTATATTCTCTGGCAAACCAACATATTTCCTGTCCATTGGCTTAGTAACATGCCTATTTACAAATCCTAGTCCCTTTTTATTACAACTATGGTGAGTGTACCACTTCCTTCTAAGATTACGTACCACTTCCTTCTAAAAATTACAAACTAATTTTTCAACTTTCCTCTTTCTAAGATTACGTACCACTTCCTTGAGTTGGGACAAACTCTCGATCGAATCAAAATCTGAATCATATTATCTTCGGGCCATAAAAGCTACTGCTTCTTCTCCATCTTGAGAGTCCTCTTCTTGTTCTGAGGTATCACCCCAGGTTGCCATCATTGCCTTAGTGAACCATTTTTCAACATTAGTTAACTGCGTCTTTTTGCCTCTAGTTTGGACCTGTTCTGACCCCTGTTCTTCCTTCAACAAAGGGCAATTCTTCACAACATGATCTTATCTTCCACACTTAAAGCATCCTGAGAACTGATCTCGATCGCTGTTCTTGGCCTTGCTGGTATTGCCATTCTTGTATTGGCTTTTGGCCTCTTTGAAGAAATTTTTGAACTTTCGAGCGATCATGGTCATTCCTTCTTCATAAAAATATGAGCTATCGCTTTCTCTAGCTTTTAGTGCCAGTCCTCGGTCTTTCTTCACTTTTTTCTTCATCTGGGAATTCCTTCTTAGTTCATACGTTTGTAGATTCCCAAGAAGCTCATCCAAGGAGATCTCATTCATCTTTCTGGCTTCTTGGATAGCAGTGACTTTTGATTCCCATGATTAAGGTAAAATTCGTAGGATCTTCCTTACCAACTCTTCAGTGGTAAAGGATTTTCCCAACGATTTTAACTCATTAGTGATATGGGTAAACCGAGTATACATGTCCATAACTGTCTCTTTATTGCTCATCTCGAATAGCTCATACTTCCTTACTAATAGCTCGATTTTGGATTGCTTGACTTGATTTGTTCCTTTGTAAGCTATCTGAAGAGCATTCCATATCTCCTTTGCGAATTCACACTATGAGATGCGAGTGTACTCGTCAGGTCCAAGTCCAAAATACAACAGTTTCTTGGCGTTGACATTCTTCTCTATCTTCCTGAAGTCGTCTGAGTTGAATTCCTTCGGCTCCTTAGGAACAGTCTTCCCATCAGTTGTGACTTTTACTGGAATGTAAGGACTATTCATAATGAGCATCCATAACTCATAATCCTCAGCTTGGATATAGCTCTCCATTCGATTTTTCCACCAGTTGTAGTGCTGTCCATTGAAATATGGAGGTCTGATCACAAATTGAACTTCTATGATTCCTTGCGGAGCGTTAATCTTTTCAGGATCTCTCAAGGTGTTAACCTAACTATGAGAACTCTGTTCTGATACCACTTGTTAGATTTACTCACACAAAGACACAAAAGGGGGGGGTGAATTATGTCCTTCGATTTTTCTGTTCGTTTCAAAACGCTCGTGAGAACTGTTTGGAGACGTGTTTGTAGTGAGGCAGAAACGAAACTAATTGCGGAAATAATAAAGGATACACAATATTTTTACGTGGAAAACCACCTTTGGCCTAATTGAGGTGTAAAAACTACGACTTAACTCAGTAGGATTTCAGCAACACTTTCACTAACACGGGCCGAATTCGTTACACATGTAAGTCACACGTGGTTGCCTCACACACGTAACTTAGTCTCCCCCGAGACTCTAGTTACACACACTTAACTATTCTCGACCTGAGAATGAGTCACACAACACGTCCAAAGTCTTCCAAGACTTGGACACACTCTAGGCTTAACTGATGACAGAAAAGAATAAAAGAACACCTTACATTTATGCTTCTAAATAAGCTGAATGTACGGTACAATACAATCCCTATTATGCCGATATGAAAGACTCGATTTAGCACACTCTTTGAAGGTTTTTCTCACAGAAAAATCTGATTCTCAAAGATAATTTTTGCACATGGAAAACCATTGAAAAACCTTGAGAAAGAATAAAGGAGAGAGCCACTTAAGTACCGGGATGTGTGCTTGCCGTGCAAGAAGGCAATCTCCCATATCTTTCCACAATCTTAGCAGCTCCCTAAAAGTAGGAGTTATCAAACCTCTTTAAAAGATATGCTTAAATATTTGAAAAATATTTTGGAAAATCATATCTTAAAGGCTAACATAAAATCTTTTGATAATATCTTTTTAGGAAAACAATATTATTCAGTGACTCTTTGTAAGACAAAATATTATTAGAAAATCAATCCCAAATATGTTAGGAATTTTGACAGTAGAAAACTCTTGAAAATCTTTGAGAACCGATTTTTGCACTCGCTGTCCTCATAGCATTGCAGACCTGTTTGCTCAATTGTTCTGGGCAGTGTTCTGAGTTAGCTTAAATAATTCTTTCAAGGTGAGTGTTAAGTCAAGTTCTTCTTTGGCATATTAACAAGAATCTAGACAAATATAACCAGTACTTAGCCATAAGGCTCTAAAGACTCTTGTACTCTGCTGATGATGTGCACATATATCCACTTTGATGTTCTATGCTTCTTCAAACTGTTCTTCAGGGTGTTTGCAACCTGTCTCAATCACGCAATTCTTCAAACCGTTCCACAGGGTGTTTGGAACATATCTCAACACACAGTTCTAGCACACAACTAAGGCATAGCATAATAGCATTTTGACTTGGTACATTTGGGTTGTTATCATCAAAACCTTACACATGATTGGTTCAACATTCTCCAATGCTATAACAATTCCCCACCCCAATTTCCAACCAATATGTTTTGAAAACTTTGTAAGGCTGCATCTCCGCTTCTTTTATTATTATGTATGACGTTCATCTTTTAGATGCACCACGTTAAATTTTGAATTTATGTTCAACTTTACCATTCATCATTTGTTGTAGTGTTAATTACAGAGTATCATAGGCTTCCATATCTCATAAGTTTGATGTTCAATTCATTCAATTTTTTAGTCGGAGATTTATTTTAATTCCTATAGATAATTGAAAATGTAAGTCTTTAAAACTTTACAATTATATAGGCTAGTTAGAAAATAGTTTTGCACAACAATTATCTATATCCTTTTATTTTATTTGCCGCCTGAAGTTAACCTTTTATTCTTTAAGTTAGCAATTTAAAATGCTATAATTTCACTAAATTACAACTATGTGAATAGATGAATTTATATTATTGAACTTTTGGATGGATGGAATCTTAAAAAGCAAGGACCTTTGGTGGAACTTTTTTGGATCAGCTGCATTTCAACAACATATATATAT
>JACYFF010031952.1:16743795-16776032 GCA_017589665.1 Selenicereus undatus | reverse complement strand
AACAATATTATATATATATATATATATATATATATATATATATATATATATATAACTATTTTTCATGGCAGCATATCTTTTTCGATGGATTTTTCTTAAAAATTTAGCCTTAAATATGTTGATTAGATGAATCAATTTTGTTTCCTTAGAACTTTTTAATACAAAAAATACATGTTAATTGCAAGTTCCAATTCTCATATTCAACATAAGTAGATGTCTAATGGTTGACATCTACATTGTAATTCCAATATCTTGGATTCATATATGTAAATGGACAAAAAATAGCAAAAGAATGTTATTCCTTATGAACACCTTTCTTCATATTAATCATGTAAAACAACGATTTTTTTTACAGAATTTGCTTCGAACATTTGTTTCTCTATACAAGATTAGTTGATTTTCTTTCATATTAATCCTTCACTATTTATAAAATTTATTCATTATTTAAGTTATACATCGCCGAAATTATTATCTTAGTTTGACTACTATTCATAATTTTCATATTTCTTTCCTTTTAATCTCTTTTTGACTGACTTTCATAACTGTTGGTCAAATTTGAAAAAACTTTACAGTTACCAAATTATCTCATAATATGATGTTCAAACTTATTATAATCCTAAACTTTAGTGGACCTAAATGATTAGAAGTGCTTTTGACACCCATTTGGTGACTGTACAGTAATCCAAGTCTTCTAAAAAGGTAAGGTGGCTAGCTGAATGTTGAGTATGGTTCCGAATAAACCAAACGTCTTCATTATCCTGTACACTTATTTATACTTAGTTTGGATTGCTATATCATTATACAATGTAATCCTCCAAATTTGAGATGATTAGTATTTACTAAATTTTTTAGGGGTGTTCATTTTTCGGTTTGGATTGGACCTAGACCGAAAACCGACCCTGGAATGGACCAGACCAGGCATAGTCGGTCCGGTCCACGGTCCTGTCTTTGTCCAGTTTCAGTCTTCGGTCCGGGTCCGGTCTGGACCGGATGGACCGTGGACCGGTTTTTTAGGGTTTTTTGAGTTTTGAAAATGTCGTGAACTCGTGATTTCTTTTGATTTCTCTGGCTCAGTGGCTCTCTGCCTCTCTCTCTCTGCGACTCTGCCTTAGCCCTCATCACTTCAGGCCCTCAGTGCCTCTCTGTCTCTGGCCTCATGGTCTCACACTCTCACCTCACCTCTGCTATCGCCTCTCGCCAGTCGCCTCTACCTCTCCTCGACCTCGACTCGAGTCTCGAATCTCGACTTTCCACTCTAGGCTCCAGCGACCACCAGGTCCACCACCGACAACGGCGACTGGCGACACTGTGACAGCGTGCTGCCTCCCCTGTCTCTAACTCAGTAACTCTCTCTCTCTCTCTCTCTAACTGTCACTGTGACTCACCCCAGCCCAGTTCCGACAGTTGTGGCCGGTTGCTTGGTTGTCTTGTCGGTTGCTTGGTTGTCTTACCGGTGACCACTGCTGACTGCCGGATTCTCGGTCCATCACCGATCGACCTCCCACCGGTGACTGTTTCAAAGGTCGAATTCCTTAGTTCCATTTGATTTCTCAATTGTTTGCTGCAAATTATATAATTCAATAAATTCTTTGATATGTTGCTGCTTGCTGGCTTGTGTTGTGAGTTGTGGCTTCTAAATAATTGTGGTTACAACTTACAAATTAGTGCTTTGCTAATTGCTAATGAACGTGTGAATGACACAAGGAATTTCTCCTTTTGTGTTCTTGGTTTTTGGTTTGGGGGAGGGGGGCATAGGAAGGTAGAACTCTGCTATTTCTTTGATGGTTAAAAGACTTTGAAATTATTGAATGGGAATGTGTATATCAGTATATGTAAATTTAATTTTTGTTAAAAAATGTGTATATATGAATGCAATTTTTGAATGGGAATATGTATATCAGTTGTAGATTAAGTCTTCTTTAGAAGTATGTACATTGTTATTGGCTTATTGCCAACATCTAGCAATTTCTTAGTACATTTTATAGCTTCGTGCTGAAAATTAGTTTCTAGGTAGTGGCCAAATGTTTCTTCCTCTCATGGGTTTACTTTGTTCATAAATTTGAGGGCTTAAAAAATGGTGTTTGACATTCTCGTAGTTGGGGTTTTTCAATTTGGTTACGTAACTCATAGATTTTTGTCACAAGGTGTTGATTTTGATCATTGGGCTTGAAAAATGAATATTGTTTGAGTTCTACCTGATGTAGCTTTTCAGGGTTGATTGTAGTCTAAATGCATGGTACAATCCACTTGGACAATCCATGTAGTTAATTTTTTTTTATTGCTATAGTGAGTGGTGTCGGTTGTTGTGATGTAGCACTAGTTTGATGTGAGTTTCATTGTTTAATATATAGAAAACTGATTTTCAGGTGAACGTTTGGCATCCCTCTTTTCATACATTTGCCATCACGGAGTCACTTACAGCTTGATCTCGAAATGTAAGTTTTCTAGGTTTAGTTTGTTAAAGTACCATCATGTATTCATGTGTGTCAGTGTGTGTGTACTATTAATAGCATATTTATTGTTTTAAATAACTTGTCAATGTTAGATGTCGAGCTCCAAGTCCAAGGAGAGAGGTGCTTCGGAAATGGAAGAATCAGTTGACATACATAAAGGGCCGACTAAGCACCAACCGAATGCGGCCCTTATTGAAATACAAGAGGAAGAAGAGGCAACTGAAAAAGTAACACAAACCAAGACTACGGGGAAGCAAGTGGCTAGAAAGTCTACTCAAACGGCCGAGTGTTGGGACCATTTCGAGGAAATCAAAGAGAATGGAAAAGAGTGGCCGGTAAGTGCAAGTATTGTGGTATTATTTATAAGGCTGACTCTACTAAGAATGGAACGAAGAACTTGAAATATCATTTTTCAAGATGCCCTGAAAACCTGAACAACAAAAGCAAACAAACACAAAGTCAGTTGGTTTTTGAGAGGGATCCAAACAATCTTGGAGAAGCTACATTGAAATCATGGGTATTGAATTCTCATAAGGCAAAAGAGTCTATAGCCAAAATGAATATAATTGATGAGTTGCCTTTTAGATTTGTCGAAAATGTGGGATTTAGGTAAATGATGGCTTGTTGTTGTCCTTCACTGAACATGCCATCACGCATTACCATAGCTAGAGATATTTATCATATATATATGGATGAAAGACTGAAAATGAAAGAATATTTGACACATTCATGTCAAAGGGTGTGTGTTACAATAGATACATGGACTTCACTTCAGAGATCAACTACATGGTTATAACTGCCCACTTTATTGATAATGATTGAAAATTACATAAGAAAATATTGAATTTTTTTTCCAATTTCTAGTCATAAAAGCGATGATATAGCTCTTGTCCTTGGAAAATGTTTAGATGATTGGGGTTTAGCTTCTAAGTTGTACACTATTACTGTTGATAATGCTTTGAGTAATAGTACTGCTTGTACTGCCCTTATTGCTGACCTTGAGCGACATGGCCATTTTCCTTTCTGTGGTGGGGAATTCTTACATGTTAGGTGTGTTGCTCACATACTTAATTTGGTCGTATGGGATGGGTTGAAGGTTGTTGGGAAATCAGTTAAGCGTGTTCGAGCTACTGTGAGGTTCATTAGGCAATCTCCCATACGTTGCAAAGATTTCAAGAATGTGTAGTTGCTGAAAAAATAGAGAGAAAGGTTTCTTTGTCTCTTGATGTCCCTACTAAATGGAGCTCCACTTATAAGATGCTTAAGACTGCATTAGTTTATGAGCATGCAATCACAAAGTATAGCAAAAGGGACCCTTATTATAATGTGGAGTTGGCTAAAGATGATGATGCTGACAGACCTCCTAACTCTAATGACTGGAAACAAGTTAAACACTTGTTAGTTTTTTTGGAGGTTTTCTATAATACTACTTTGCGTTTGTCTAGTACTTCGTATGTGACTTCCAACCTGCATTTCTATGAGATTCTGGATATTCATAGTATGTTAAGCGAATTAGAGAAAGTTGCGGAGACCATTGATAATGATGAAGAAAGTGAGGATGTTGAGGGGATTGGATTTTCTACAGTTACAAACTTCAAAGAAACGGCTAAGAGGATGAGGATGAAATATGAGAAGTACTATGGCACACCTGAGAAAATGAACCCTTTGCTGTTTGTTGCTCCCATCTTTGATCCTAGGTGCAAGTTGGAGGGTCTTCAACTCTCTCTATGTGATGTGTTTGGTGAAGAACATGCTAGTGCAATAGTTTCAAAAGTGAAAGAGCAGTTAGAAACTTTATTTGATGAGTACTGGCAATTGTATAAGCCAACGACTCCTCATACTGGGCAAAGTAGTGAGGTACAACCTGAAGTTGAGGAGGGACTACAGGGTAATGCATCTAGTAGAGGTTCCTCATTTTACCACCGAAGATTAAAAAAGAAGCTAAAGCGGCCAGATGGAGGAAGAGGAATCACCAAGACGGAGTTACAAAAGTACCTAAATGAGGGACTTGAAGAGGATGAAGTGGGGGAAGATGTGTTGGGATGGTGGAAAGTATATGGTCCTCGATATCCTGTGGTTGCTTGTATGGCTCGTGATGTATTGGTCGTGTCTGCTTCTACGGTTGCATCAGAGTCGACATTCAGTACAGGAGGACGTACTCTTGATTCGTTCAAAACTTCTTTAACTCCAAAGGTAAATGATTAAGTAGTATATTTCTTTACCTTGTCTTATAAATTTACAACTTATTGATCTTGTGTTGACTTATGAATTGTGTTTCATTTGATTGAGAGAAGATGGTTTTCAAGCACTTATATGTGCACAAGATTGGTTGCAGCCAAGTAGTAGATTAGATAAGGATGACCGCTTTGACGAATTGCGGGACCTTGAGAAGGGTAATTTTCTCCTTTTCATTTCTTTTTTAATTTCCTTTATATGGTTCATGTGATTACATGTTCTAATTTTTATTTTTGTTCTTTGTATTGTGTTTATTTTAGACCTTGCTCAATTGAGTAGTAAGGATAATGTGATTGATATGGGTGATACTTTGAACATTTAATGTTGAGGTAATTCTCTTTTGCATGGTGTTACTTTCCTTTCCGCTAAATTAATTGTTGGTTTTATATTTACTAACTCAATTTTTATTTCATTCAAATACTACTTGAGTTATTAGTTGAAGATTTGAAAGAGGAGTACATTCTTGCAACATAATCTTTCTCCAAGAGTCCAAGTCGAACATGGGTTGTAACTTTGAGATTGGCATCGCATCGGGCATCGACATCAGCATTCATTTCAAGAACATGTTTTGTAATTAGTGTCGTGTAACTTTGGCTATGTAATTCACTTTTAGGTGTAATTGGTCATGTATTAAATTTAGAATTTCAATTAGTTCAATCAGCATTCAGCTTTCAACAGGTTTGTGGGCTTGTAGTTGTGGCGAAGTGCTGCTGAGAACCGGTCTGGAGTCGGTCCGGTCCGGGTTCTGACCGGTCCAGTCCGGTCCAGGACCGACACTAGACCGGTCCGGTCTTTGGTCCAACGTCCTGTAGATTTTCGGTCTTCGGTCCAGTCCGGTCCGGTCCTGGACCGATGAACACCCCTAAAATTTTTAGGCTATCATCTATGCCTTCTCCCTAGAAACCTTTTTCCAAAAAAACAAAAATTAACAACCCTAATTAGAATATAGTATAACTTTTGAATTTTCAAATATTTGACATTAGCTCATCTGCTATCACGCAGATGCTTCTTTTTGTTTATGGACTTCAATTCCTTAATACTTCTTGTAAAAGCCAAGATGCAATTTATTACCAAGGAATAAAATTTATTCCCCAAATAGTTTTTATTGAAAAAACCTTAAGGAATAAAAATAAATCTTTTCTATCATTCAAAGCTTAAGAAGAACTCACTCTCTCGCATATCAATAGCCATGACCATAAGTTGCACAACTAGCACACTTATAGGTTTTTTAGTTCCCGTCCTTTATGTTCATTACCTAGATTTATATTTGATGTTTTAGTTTACACTATGTTATAAAACTAAAGCATATGAAACTTCCACCTACTTTACAATACAATTGTACTAAATAATGCTTATTAATCCACACACATTACATGCAAATCAAAACTATTAACCTAATATTCTAACTTGATCATATCTTCTCTCTAACATTAAAAAGGGAGTTCAGGGAAAGTGGATCACAAGAATTCTCCACCACCTTGGCTGCCTGGTTGCCCTGCCCTCTAATTCTATCTTCTTCTTTCTCTTTTTTATTTTTTTTCTCTTCATTTCGTGTGCAAAGCTAGATTACCACATTACATTTTTTTCTTTGCACATGCCAGTTGCACACTTACACTTCTGCTTCTCTACTTCTATTAGTTCTATATCTTAATACTTATTTTCTATTATTTCCCCTTTTCTTCTTGGTGTTGGCTGTCAATCTCAATTAACCATATAGCATTTTTTTAGCTTTCACTTTTCTATTTTCTTCCTTTTTTGGGTCTAATAAAATAACAAAAAGATAATAGAGTAGTAACTCCATAAAAATGAAAAATAAGTAATGCTGATTTTACTTATTGGTGAAGCCCTTTAGTAATTGATAGCTCCTAAGTAGGTATTTTCTTAACTTTTTACTTTGAATTATATTACAAATAAAATTTATGATTAATATTCTCAACAATGTCTTAGAATAATATAATTTTGCAATATATTGATACTTTTGCTTACTGTGATATTAATACTACCTCAACATCTAAATCCAAAATGACACAAATGATCATTTTTTTGGGGGTTGTTAATAGGAGTTCTCTATTTTGTACTTATAGGTACTCTAACTTGACATTTAATATGTATTTTAAACTATCACTAATTTATAAGTGGCCGTAGACACATTCAATGATGTGTGAGAAAATCTTGCTATAAAAAAGTATGAATTGGTAATAATTTAATTACATAAAAAAGCTAGAGTTTATAGAAATCATCTCATCTAAAATTAGTTTAATGCATTAATGTCATTTTATGGAAAAAAATGATATTATGAAAGAAAATCAATCCACATTAACTTGTGATAACTTTATTTTGATCTTGTATTACCTGCTACACAAAATTTAGTCACTAATTTATAAGATGCAGAAATAGCATTCTTCCGGCTAAGTATTTTCCATTTATAAGACTTAAACTCGATACTTTATTTAATGAAAATAAAAATTAAATCAATAATCACATTTGTAGTGGCAGATTAATTTGGACGTTAATACAACAACAACAATACCTCTCAATGTGGGTTCCACTTTCGCGGGATTTGTGGAGATTCAGATGTAGGCAGCCTTACCTCTACCGGCATCCCTGCCTATAGATAGGTTGATTCCAAGAGACCCACAAAATATAATTTTGTGAAAACACTTTATGGAAGAAGGATTTTGTAAAGGCATTTTGTAGAGAAAAACTAAGGATAAGCAGCAGGGAATGAACTAAAAAGTACTAATAAATCCAGTGACAATAACTATGCAAACATAAGTACAACATAACAGAGGAAAGTACTTTACCTTAACAAACAAAGGTAGACAAGCAGTGTCTATTCTCATACGCATGTACTACCTGCATACAAACACAACATCTGAAAAAACCATAATCAAACCTACCCAATTGCAACCGAGAGACAACTACGAGGTTAACTCTTTGAGATCTAAGATGACTAAAAAAGACTTTTATTGATATATTCAAATTTTTGCAAGTAGAAAAGAAAATTTATTATAAATAATGCATGAATTTCTGAGTGTCTGAAAATTAATTCCTATTACTATCTAATATAGTCATGCTCATCATAATTTAGCTACTGTCCTATGCCTTGCACGGGCACTATGTACTAGTTATAGTAAAATAAAAGAACACACAGTTTCATGTACCGTATAGTTTTACACATAGCTTGTAGCTAGTTTAAACAAACAGTATAGATAGAACAGTTTGGGTATTCAGTGCGCCCCCCCCCCCCACAGGGTAAAACATATTATAGTAGGGTGTGTGGTCTTTAGTTGTTTGGATAATGTTTAAGTTAAAGTTAGCTATTTGGGGAAGTTATACTAGTTGGAGCCTATTCTTTTTAGCATTTAGAAAGCGTTCGGCAACCGCTGATTACTCCAAATGTTACTAACTGTTAATTTTAACTGTTGGTAAATACCGGTGAATGCCGGTGAACATTGAATAACCACTATCTGCTACCTCTAAATGCTATCTGTAATAGCTAATCACTGCTTATAAACACTGATATTTGCTAACCGCTATTCATAATCACTGATAAACGTTGTAAACTGCTAACTATTAATTTTGAACACTGAAACAAGCAATTAACTGAGTAACTCTTCACTACCTCAGACCCAAATATGGATGATTCGATGGACTGCATCCAACCCAGCGTCACAGCTGAGGCACATGTAGTGCTATATAAGCCCTACATGCCTGAAGAGGTTGACCATGCCCTTGCTCAAATGCAACCTCACGAAGCTCCGAGACTCAACGGAATGAACCCTTTCTTCTTCCAGAAGTTTTAGGGCAGTACAGGAGACGATGTTTCTACTGCTATTCTATCCATTCTCCTTAGGCACCCAATTCTTTTTGCGCTTAATTGTACATGTGTAACTCTTATCCCCAAGAAACAGAAGCCATAATCAATTTTCGAATTTCGCCTAATTAGTCTATGCAAAACTGTCTATAAGCTGCCTACCAAGGTAATTGCGAACCGATTAAAGCTGCTACTACTTGGTATTATTTTTGACATGTAAGAAGCATTCACTCAGGGGCATTTGATCTCTGATCATATTCTGATCACCTTTAAAATCCTTCATACAATGCAAGGTAACCCTAGTTCGAATGACTCAACGATTGTAAAGCTGGAT
The DNA here is from genome assembly GCA_017589665.1 of Selenicereus undatus. Taxonomy (NCBI): domain Eukaryota; kingdom Viridiplantae; phylum Streptophyta; class Magnoliopsida; order Caryophyllales; family Cactaceae; genus Selenicereus; species Selenicereus undatus. The sequence goes on along the minus strand of JACYFF010031952.1, from coordinate 16,767,193 downwards.
ATATCCAAAGCTTTTGATAGGCTCAAATTCCTTGCTAATATTATGCTTCAATTGGGTTTACGTCAGCAATGGGTTGATCTTGTAATAAGGTGCATAAAATTTTCCCCCTTTTCCTTTTTCATCAATGGAGTCTCTAAGGATCATATAATTCCACGTTAGGGGATTCGACAAGGTGATCCTATCTCTCCTTACCTTTTCCTATCCTGTTAAGAAGGTTTGTTAGTGCTTTTAAATCGAGTGGTGGAAAGGACCTTCATCCGGAGTTACTAACTGTGTCACAATCCTCCCACTATCTCCCATATGTTGTTTGCTGACGACACTGTGATCTTCTGCAACGCATGTTTGGATCAGGCTGAAGCACTTGAAGATATTCTTTGCAAATATGAATTGGCTTTTGGGCAAATGATCAATTATTCAAAAAATGACACAGTCCTCAGCAAGGGAGTCACAGCGAAATGCTCTAATCAAATTACTCACTGCTTGAATATTAGGGAAGTGTTATCACATTGTAACTATTTGGGCACCCCCACATTTGTTGGTCAATCTAGGGAAAAAACCTTTTCTTACTTTTGGTTAGTAGTATCAAGAAGTGTCTATCGAGATATATGGATAGATTGGTTTCATGGATGGGTAGAAAAGTGCTAATAAAAGTTGTTGGTCAAGCCATCCCTACCTACATTATGGAACTTTTCAAACTATTCAAGGAATTTGTTGAGTTATAAATATACCGCAAGTGCACGGTGTAGCTGTAGCTAGCAACCGGCAAGTATGGGTCGTGTCCACGAGGAACTTGGTTTCAACTACCAGAACTCATTAAATTACTCAAGCTAGGCAATCACAGTTATAGGTTGGAGACTAAACTAGGAGAAACGATAGCAACTAAAAAGTCTAATAAACAATAGAATAGAAAACACCTACGTTGGAATTAACAACACGATTATGCTAGTCAATTAGTTACTAACCCAATCAAACATTCCTAAGCATGCATCACAAATGGATAGATTGTCAATTAAGCCCATCTCCTCCCTCTCTCAAAAGTCGAAGACTGATCCTGGAACTATAGTCGCCTATTCTCATGGGACTAAAGGTCGAAGGATTACAAGATTCACAATCTCAAATCCTAATTAGAATCTTAACTATTTTTACGTTAAAACCCTAATCGTCTACTAAGGCACACTAGGTAAAGGTTTCGTCTCTCAACGCTCCCCTAAACCCCAATAAAAATGATGAATGTTCTTTCGAGCATGTGGCGTGCATAGTAGAATTCATAATCGCAAAACAAAGGGGGAGCAGGGATTTGGCCAGCACAAGATTCAACTACACATATTCGGCGTCAATCCCAACATAAGTTGAAGGATTTAGCCTACAATCAGATTTTTAACAACAACCATGACATTCAATTCCATAACCATTACAAACCCCAAAATAATCAAGAACAAGAGTAGAGAGAGAATTAAGAACCTTGAATTAATCGCATGAATTGACAGTAGAACGAACTTCAATCCAATAGCGAATTCAAAAGTATGGAAAATAAACTATCTAGTGAAACCTAAAAATCGCCTAAGAAAACGTATGTGGAAAGAAAACTGAATGAAAACTAAAAATAGCCCCGAAGGAATTTTAAGTTGCAACGCGGAAATGGGGGTGGCACGGTCGTGCCCAGAGGCACGGGGTCACCGTGCCAAAACACTGCCGGAATCACCCGAGCACCGCACACGTGGCACGGCCACACCGTGCCACTTGGCTAGCCGGCCTTTATGCCGTGCTCGCGTGGTGCGGTCTGGGTCTTTGCCCCGGGATGTCCGTGCTTGATCCTTGGAACTCTATTCGATGCTTTTCTCGCCTTCTAAGCACTCCTTTCTGCTAAATGTTGTTCATCTTTCCGTTTCTTCGATAAAGTTCCTGAAAATATCGAAAGATGTTATACGAGCTAAAGGTGCGCTAAAGGAGGCTGATTTGACTCTTCTTAAGTACGATCGAACGTGAAAACGAGGGAGAAAACGAGTCAAATAGGGCTTAAAATGGGACTAAATAGAGGTTCATCAGAATTGTGTCATACTATCCAATCTTTGATAATCCGCTTTTGGTGAGGTCATAAGCAGGAGGATAGTAAAAATTCACTCGATTAATGCTTCACGTTTATGCAAAAGTTAAGATGATGGATGCCTAGGCTTTCGTGATATGGAGATATTCAATGATGCCCTTCTAGCTAAGTAAGTTTTGAGGCTTACTAAGGATGGTGAAACTCACTTATTGCGTGACTCTTATAGGCAAAATATTACCCGAATGGTAACCTTTTTAATACATCACTAAGAAGCCATCTAAGGTTCACTTGGAGTTGCTCAACGGGAGCTAGACATATGGTTCTTCGTGGGTCTCGATGCCTTGTTGGAGATGGGCACACACAGAGCATATGGGATGATAGATGGTTGCCTAGTCCTTATTCCTTGAAGCCCATCACTCCTGCGTATGATGCGTGGGTTGACCTTAGATTCAGTGACCTTATTCATCGTGATTCAACATGTTGGCGAGCTGACTTGGTGCGTTGGATTTTCCTTACCCATGATGCCAAGCTCATGATAAGTATCCTTCTTTGTGACTCTTGCCCAGTTGACAAACTCGTTTGGCACTACCATTCTCAAGGCCTCTTCACTTTACAAATTGCCTACCACATGCTTATTTCTAATGTCCTTGCTAGTTGTGGGTCTTCCTTGACAAATGATAGCTTTTTATGGCGTGCTATCTGGCGATGTAACGTGCCTCCATGCATACGACTGTTTGGTTGGTGTGCGACAACCGACATTCTTCCATGTTCGTGCCCATTGACAGGCATATCTCAAGCTTTTCTTTTGGGTTGCAACATATGTGGTCATGTTGAGGAAACAGATACCCTTGCAATCTTAGAATGCCCACTTGCGTCAAAAATATGGTGAGGTTGTGAATCTGATAATTCTCTTTGGGACGCACATTTTCGCACTTTAGTTAACTGTTTAGATAATGGAAGAAAATCTCTTGATAACAACCATTTTCACTACTAAAAAATTAGGTTTTTCCGACGTAAAAAACAACATTTTTCGTATGGAAAAGAATTTTCCGACGGATATTCCGGCTGAGAGCGTCCGTTGGAATAACTCCGATCGGGAAGGTGTTCTGACGGAAAGAGATGTTACGTCAGAGATGTTCCAATGGAAATCGCATGTCCATCGAACTGTCCCTCTGATAGAATTTCAACATAAATGAGGTGGCTGACGGACATATCCGTCGGATGCAAAAAAGGTGGGGAAAAAAAATTAAAAAAATGAATTTTTTCACGGATTTCGACGAAATTTCCGTTGGGTTTCGTCGGAAATTCCAACGGCTTTTCTCGGAATTTAACACACACTTTTATGCATAAAATTTGAAATTTCAATAGCCCAACTACAAGTTCAACAAAACCTACAAGTGCAACATTTACAACCACCACACATGTTATATATATGACAACAACGTAACCACCAAACTTAGTTACTTTCATTCAACCATCACAAATGTTTCAGTGATACACAATCACACCAAGATCAAATTCTAGCTGGCTAGTTCACAACGTAACCACGACACGTGATTACTTTTGTTCAACCATCTCAACTACAAAGTTTCCACAATCCCAAACCATTGTAATATCCACACATAACATCGCAACATAAAAATCACACAACGTTCAAAGTTTTAATAGTTGAAGTAGTTGTAGTTAATGTGCTTATCATGCCCAAGATTCTCACCACTTGAATCAGACCCATGATCATCACCATTACCATCATCATCATCATCATCATCATCATCATTATCATCATCTTGGCATTCAGGTTGAGGATGGGGAGGAAGAGGGGGATAAGAAGTAGTGTGACGGTCTTGTCGAGGGCGCGAAGAACAGTGTTTCGACGGAAATATTTGTCGATCCATGCTTTTTTTCCCAAAAAATTTTCAAAAACTTTTGGATCCGTTGGACGACCAACGATTCGCCCTGACAGACAGAATTTTCATCGAATTCCAATGGACCGCCAAAATTCAGTTGGAAGTTCCGACGGAAATTCGTTCCGTCGCCGAGTCCTACTTTTTTCGCAGCTGTTAACCTGTCGAACTGTCTGACGGTCGTAAAATTGGTCGGAATATTTCGTTTGAATAACCTGAATTTTTAGTAGTGCTTGGTGACTTCCTGTAAGTTATGTTGGAATGTTGGAGTGCGGGAAACCGTTTTATCTTTAGCAATCCTGATTGCAACCTTTGTTCTCTGGGGAAAAGGATTATTGATTTTATTAATAGCTACTATCCCATCCAAGAAAATGAGTCCCTTTTGCAGCTGGTGACGCACAAAGCTACTTCGAACCCCTCCATGCCTGTCTACCTGAAGCTTAATTTTGATGGTACCTCAGCAAATAATGACTTTTGGGGTTGGGGTTTTGTGCTCTGAAACCATAGTGGTGATGTGATCTTTGCCAAATTCATGATACTTCTGTTGGATTTTTGTTAGAGATATCCTTTCCTTCATTGAAACTTTGATTTTATTTATTGGTCTTTTGTTAAGAAAGGGGGTAATAGGGTAGTCAATTATCTCACCTATAGACAACCTTCATGTCTAGAGGTATGTTATGGTGCCTGTTGTTCCTGAGACATTCAAGCTTGGGTCTTAGATGATATGTATGCTTACATTGATGGTAATTTGACATAACGCCCTGTCCCCTTTCGCCTATCACAAAACAAATAAATTATCATTTTCCTTGCAAAAAAAGGTTGAATTAATGACAAAATAGATGATGAATAAAGATAATTTCACATATCACCTTTGTTTTAACTAGCTCTGGTAAAAATTTGAGTCTGGATCGATGGGGCTTTAGACAAATCGGACATTTGCACAAAATACCATATCCAAAATCTACTTGGATTGCAGATTTGGACATTATGATCGAACTTGAACTTGAGTCTGAATGCCTCATGTTCGAATATTGTTGCCCAATGGTCCAAATTTGTTATTTGGGATTTTGAAAATTTGACCAAACTTATGTATATGATCAAACCCAAATTCTGAACCCGATTGTTGAAACTTTTGATTAAAAAGATAAAGATATTATACGCTGAAGATATACCTAATTCTAATTTTTCAATGTGTCAACCTGATTCTCCAAACTCAAATTTTTGAACGACCCGTACCTTAATCATCAAACTCAAACTCATCTTTTATTTTGATGAGCACATAATCAATTGCCCGAATTTTAGTTTCAAAAAAAAAATCGTAATTGGGCCCATTTTTGGGGGTCAGACAAATTTGGATAATCAGGTTGAGCGAACTTTTGCTAGCGCTAGTTTTAAATCAGATTCATAATTCTTTTCTTATCAACTATGAATAAGGAACTAAAGAATCAATAAATAAAACTCTTGTGGAAATAATCATCGAAACACAGATACTGTCGATAAACCTGTTCAAATTAATGGTCAAGCAAGTAGACGGTTGGATTATTAGGGTCGCTAGCTATGGTTTTCTCGAGCCTAACCATACTCGACTATCATGTAGGTTAGTTCACCCTAACTCTATGGATAACCTCGTGTTGTTGGGTCATACCCGAACCTCAAATCTTGCTTTTATAAAAAAATGAGATTTTTCACTAATTTTCATTTTTCTTATAACGTTCAACATCAAATTGTCTACTACACGAAAGGCTAAGCGAAAACGGGATATTCCAACGACAAGTATCATAATTAATACAACTATTCTACTGTTTATTTTGGTAAAACAACTGTTACTTCACTACGTAGCTACTCTAAACATCGGAGGGGCTGGTGCTTGAAAGGGAACAGGGCTTAGAGATAGTGAGACTTGTAGCGGGCAAGCGAAGGGGGGTTGAGAAGAGGCAAGAAAGTCAAAAGATTAAAACCCCTGCCGACGACGAACCTATTTTTGACATCATCCTTAATTCCTTCTTTTCCCCTCTTTTTTAGTTTTTGGCTTAGGGTAGCCTGTAAAAGCCCATTGGAGTTTTAAATTAGGTTAGATTAGTGTACGTCATCTACAAGATCATCGATTTCATGATTCAATGACTTGGTCTATTCTCTATGTTCTCTCTTTATTTCATACTTTTAGTTTGCTCGTTAGTTTAATTGTTGTTTGATTTCAATTGTGCTTTGGCTACTACTTATGGCTAAAATAATGGTCTTGGGTTATGATTAGCTCTACATGATGGCTACTTGATTTTGTTAAAGCCTTAACCCACCTTTTTTGTGCTTAAATTTAGAGTTTATCTCATGCCTGCCAAGTGTTCCACAACATGCTTAAAAGTTGAGATTTTAATTTGAAAATAGTTCAGATCATAGTTAGGTTTGAGGTTGCTATTATTATAGTCTAATTAGGCTAACTCTATAAAAATAAGTATTTAGAGCAGCTAGATTAGTCTTGACCCTTGAAAAATGACTTGGGTGAGCTTTGATGGTAATACAATCGTCCATCTTTGCACTCTAACATAGGCTTGGGACAATTGGGGTTTGACTTGATTTGTTGCTTTGTTTGGGGCAGGTTAATTACACAAGCTGGTCCTTTTAGTTTATTTTCTTGTTTTAGTTTTGCATTCTATTGCCCATCATTTTGTCTTCTTGAAATGCTTAAGAGAGCTTTGGTACTTAAACATAATAATTGCCATAAATACAACCCGTACTTGATAACTGCTAGCTATAGCTACAATAGTGCACTTACAACCTTGACTCATCAAGTTTTTGGTACTGTTCTTGGAGGCTCACTACTTTTCAATATTGAATCTTACTTGAACTTTCAAGACTACACCTTGAACTTTCAAGAGTATACCTTGAATTAAGTGAGCGTCAACTAATTGTTTTGGGAATACTTTAATAGATTGGATGCCTTTCTTACTTATTATGGTTATTACATGGAGAAGTGAAAATTTTTTATTATAGTGTATCAAGGTGTGAATTGTGATACTCATGCTCTTCTATAGTATTGGGATTTTTGTGTTGGAAAGGTTGATGATGCTTGGGATTTGCTCGAGTAAGTAACTTAGGATACTTGTGAATTTGAGATTAGTTGTCCTAATTCTTATACCCAATCTCCTATCATCCTTAATTTTATCCCTCTTTTGTATAAGATATGCAATTCTTCTGACTATCATAGTCATTCTTGTCCTTATTATAATTATAATATTTCTATTAACTGTTATGCTAGAAATTGAAAACATCATAGGGATAATAAATGAGCAACAGGCTCAGTTTGTTTATGACATACAAAAGTATAACATATTACATGAGATCGACCGTAGTCTACTTTACCCCTGGACTTATAGTTACTTTGTGTGATGATAGTGTCCATTTGTTTCCTTTCGAGTCCACAGTAGGGAAAAAAATTAACTCTCCTTTGACTACTTACTTATTATTGCTCCATCCTTACCTAGCACATGTAGGGATGATATTGAGTTTATCCTAAACTTACCTGACCCTCCCTTCCCTTTTGTTATATGTGACGGAATTTAAGGCAGTTGAGCCATTTGGCGTTGATGTTATTGTTGATAGGGATGATGTTTGTTATGAATATGAAGATACTTTTGTTAAGGTTTATGATCTTTATATGACTCTTAAAGGGGAGTCATGTGTGGATGTTGTGGTTGAGGGATCACCTAGTCTTGATCTTGTTGACCATGTATCCCTCTCACCCTTAATATATTCGATGATTCCCCTTCTTGTTCACCAACCTCCACTTCACCCAAGTGTTGTGATCACGTTATGCTTGAGGGAAATGTAGCTGATTGTGTTGGGTCCCTAGGTGCCTTTAGAGGGTGTGATCCTTCCCTTGATCCCTGTAGTCCCTACGTAGAGGACGTGCCTATGAAAGTCATGTTGACCATTGCATTTTGTCATTTTACTAATTTTTCGAAGACATTTGACAAAAGTAAGAGGTCATTGAATTTTATTGACATATTTGTGGTTGTGTGCTCTTCCCTATGTTTATCGGAGCTTCACATTCAGGTGTTTGATAAGCTTTTGCCACTTGTGACGATATCTACTTTGATAGATTAGATCTTGATTATCAAGGAGTGGCTAATGTGCCTCGAGCCTTACTTGCATCATATTGAGAGGAGGCTTTAGTTTAAATGCACCTAGGACCTAACATGGTAAATTCATTCCATCTCTTTTCTTTTTTTTTGTACATTTTTTTCCTTTTTGTCTTTTGTCTCTTTATTTTGTACATATGCTATTGTGGGTTTGTTTTGTTGATTTTGGGCTTGTCATATTGGTGTGGTGGCTTCTTAATCCTAATGAAGACATTGTGAGATCTGGTTGTGGGAGAGAATTCAAACTTTTAAAAAGAAGAAACAAAACAAACAGAGAAAGAGAGAAATTCTTTTTGTTTTTTTTAAACATGAAAATGGTATTTTAATTTGTTTTTGAATGATTTGGGTAGTTTTTACAAGTTTGATTGGCCCTGTCGCTTTATACATTAGATACTAGCTTGTGTATAATGAAAAAAATACTAACAAAAAACCTATTTTTGGACGAAATTTTCGCCCAAAAAAGGTGAAATTTCTATTGGAAAAATGGTTTTCCTATAGAATTTCTGACAGTCCTTGTGAAGCGAATGTCATGCCTATACAAGTCCAAGAGAACTCACAAATCCTCCTTAATGCTCACAAGCTTCATCAAAGGGGACTTGGCCCTTGTGCTGATTTGGAGCTCCAAGTCCAACCTCATCCTAAACCCTTGGGATGCGTTACTCTTCTATTTTGAGAAGGTCAAGGGACCTTCTAAAGGGTTTAGCCCATCAAAATGAAGTTAAACCCTCGGAGATAATAAAGAAGCCCTAAAATAGCAAGGTAGATGCTAACGGTAAATTAACACGGTTTTAACTCGGTTTTGTGGGCTTAATTATTCAAGCTTAGAATGGGTTTAATTTGCTGCAACCCCACTTTTTGGGAACCTTCTTGTGTCAGCTAAAAGGGCATAAAAAGAGTTCTAGGTTATAGCATTGGGTCATGGGTCAAGTGGAGCCTTTTTCCACATGCGGCAGATTCTGCCCCAGCCTGCTTATGCTGTACGTTTTGCCCGATATCTCCCAAACGGTAACTCCAAATTGCCTGAAACTTAAACCACGTGAAAGCTGACTTCCTAAGATTTCTAGGAAGGTCTATTTCATCAGATTTGACCAAGGAACCTAGGAGATATGGCTGTTTAAAGTTGACGTATGTAAACTGAAAAGTGCTGACAAAAGTAAAAAGCACTTTTCAGCTTTTGTTTGTTGCTTTTTGGTCCCCTCCCTTGCTTTATGTTCATGTGGATGTTTTTTACTGCATTCTTTAGCTTGTATGAGGCTCTACTATATAAGGGAGGCCTTAGGAAATGAGAAAGGGCTGTTGAATGTTGATACAAAGAAGCTAAAGCTTCCTCTTTCTCTCAAAATCTTATGTTCTCCTTATCCTTCTCTAAGGTGGTGAGTCTTGAGTGGAATCCTTTATGGAATTTTTGGTGGCTTAGCCTTTAAACAATTCTTGGTGGATCCTTAGTTTTGATTTGTGGCCTAACCTTTAAATCAAGTCATATCTTGTCACAAAGCGAAAATTTGAAACTAAACTCAAACAATCTACATCCGGCCCATTAGCACACGCTCCATTTGGTATCAGAGCTAATCCAGGTTGGTGTTCTTGAGTTTATATCACATTTCCACACTTTAGTTTCTTCCTTGTCAAGTTTCGATTCCCTTATCAAGTTTCGTCAGAAATTTTATTTTTTAAAACACCTATCATTCATAAAATCTAATTATTACCAAACCAAGTAACAAGAAATAAATTTTACAATAATTTATTTTCACAATGAATGCAATTAATAAATAAAAAGTTCACTTGATTTTCACAAGGTGTCACGACATATACTCCTCATTTGCAACAAATTAATCACGAACAAATTAATTAATAAAAAGGTAAATTCTAACATTTACAAATGCATTGACAATCTCATACTCCTTAATTTAACAAATCCACTAGAACCCAAATCTAAAAGTGAGTACTATTTTAAATGAAAAAATTAAAGAAATTACAAATTACAAAAAAGAGAAGCAGCGATAGTAGAGGTGGCTCTGGCTGTTGTCTTGGACGGCAATGAGGGTAGGCAACTGTTTAGTGGTTAGCGATGTGGCTAGGGTTAATAGTGTGTTGTGGCGTAGGCATTCCTGTTTGGGATAAAAGTGTAAAAATGAGGAGGATTTTTGGGGTTGTGGCACAATGAGGAGGAGGAGGCGATTTTGGGGAAAAGACATTTCGAAGCCAAAGCTCAAATTCTCAACTTCTCTTACAATTATAATTATAAAATGGGGCTCTAGATCTAGAGCCTCGATATATAATATGCTTTTCAACAAAAGAATTCCATCATAATTCAAAATCTGAATTATCGACGGAGTATTCCATCAGGAAATTCCATTGTAAAATTAGAATAGTCAATCTTTTGTCGAAAAAATTTTAAAAAAACTGAAGTTTTCAAAATTTCAAGGGAACATTTTGATGGAATTTGCATCAGAAAACTTATTATTTTTTTTACAAGATAAGACTTTGTCGAAAAAGTGAAAAATAATATTCTTTTGAATTTCCGACAAAATCCGTTGAAAACTAACCATTTTTGGAAAAATCAGATTTCCGTTAGAACATAAATCTAAATCTGTAAGATTTCTTGCACAAGATAGGTCCGTCGAGTACTCCATCGGAAAAAGCTTGATGAGACATTTCCATTGGAAATCCTTCGAAAATCCGAAGGCCCTAATTTCCATCGGTAAAATGAATTTTTTTAATAGTGGGATGTGCATGATAGATCTTGTGTCCAACATCTTTATAGCTGAAAAAAGCAAGTTTGGATTATTTTTACAACTTGGATTTTATGGATTAAAGCAAAATGTCTCTCTAAACTTCCTCTACTTCGTTTTTGTGGAGTAATAGGTAGTCTACAGTTTTTAAAACTAAGGTCAATCGGAATCAGTCTCTTTATAATTTTATAATTTAGGAGTAAGACTGCTACATCGGACCCCCACATGCTGCCTAGTGGCGGGATTTTTGAGGTACTGCACTTGGATTTGGATTTGGATTTGGATTTGGATGTACATGATAGATCTTATCCGATTGTCCCATTCTATGCCCATCTTTATCCCAATGTACATTCTTCCTAGAGGAAGTTGTATTGACTTTAGTAGATGTCCCATGATACTTTGGGTCCTAATAGATTATTCATTACATATAGTCTCATGTTTTCTTCCATATGTGACTTTTCCATTATTGCTCTCTGTAAAACTTGATTTTGACTCTCTTCAAACCCACATTTAACATGTGCATTTTGACAATGTGATACATACACATTTTTCGTTCTATTGATAGCCACAAAAGCCAAATAGCCACTCTACGATCAATATTTTTGCCCCTTGCGATCCCTTTGTCCCTTTAACTGTTTCATTTGCTGTGAACCCTCTAAATTAGGCCTCGGCCAAATGCATTTTGGTATGCCTAAGTTGAGTCTAATGGATGCTTTTACTTTGATGTGTGATGACTGACGATAGCAGTGTTGGGGTATTGGTGTATTTATTGGTTGTTTTGGTGCTTTGTTATGGTGAGGGATGGTATTAATTAAGCTATATATTGAGGTGTCCTCCTCTTGATTCGATGTGTTGATCTTCACATGATACTTGTTGGGAGTTGAATTTTAGCTGTATATTTGTGATGTTCTTCTTTTCCATTTATTTGCCTTTTAGTTCACAAAATAAAAGAAAGGAAAAAAGAGAAAAATCGTGAACACAGTGTTTGGCATGGTGATCGAATGAAATGTATTCTTGATTATCTTAACTCATTTCGTTAAACTCATTCCTTAGTGAAGTGTAGTGCATTGGCGGGACTTATTAGTGGAGTTGTTTGGTTCTCCGTGGTGTCTTGGCTTTTACCTTTAAATTTTCCAAATTATTTGTCCTTTTCTCACCCTTAAGCTTGAGCCCGTTATAAACCCTTATAAGCTCTCTTGATTATCATTTGCATATTGCATTCTAATGCTAGATAATTGAAGGTCCTAGCAAGCCTATGATAATATTGTGCCATTGGAATGAGATTTGAGTGAACCATACCATTATCTAAAGATATGAGTGAGAGTGTTTCCATGCTTCCTAAAGTAAGGTTCTACCAATGTGGCTTGCTCATCTTTACTAAATAGGATGATGGTCGATGCTTGGATGTCATTTATGGAGACCAAGAGTCTTGATGTGGACATTTTATTTATATGCAAGTTAATATCTGGCTTATAAGACTGATGTGATTGATTGAAGTGTGTACAATTTTGTCCCTTATTATATATATTTGTGTTTTGTTTGTAGTCTGAAAAAGACTTTTTGTTTTCCTTCTTTTTGCTCTTCATCTACTTAGCGGAACTAAGAGATTTAAAGGTTTTTGTTGCATATGCTAAATGCAATCGTAATTTATACGAAAGTTAGTTAAGTTCTTAGATTAGTTTTCTTTTATTTTATTTTATTTTGCTCAAGGACACACACAAGTTATGTGTAAGGGAATTTGTTCATTCCCAAACTATTGTATTTTATACTCTCATATACTCGACCTTTTCATGTAATAGCTTCAAATTCTTAGGATTTTTATTTGGTTTTGCCTACCTTGTACAAAGTAATGTTGATCCTAGAGCTAGTGGAAATTGGGTTCAAAAGTTTACAAATATTGAAGAAGCATGGACATGAGTCTGGAACAGTCAAAACCATGGTTAACCTGAGTTCACCATAAGGATAACCAATGTTAATGTCCATGGCTGATCCGAGTTAACACCTTCAGATTTCACTAGTAACTAACGGTGTAGCTATTGTGTCAAGTGACATGGTCGTGTCATTTGGTATGGACAGTCGTGTCAACTGTCACAACCATGCCTGTTTCTTATAGTTTATACCCCATTTTGGCCCCTAGCTTGTGAGATCATCTATCGTTCCTTCTTTTCCCTCTTTTCTAGGTTTAGAATTAGTTTACCTTTAAAATCCCAATAGGAGGGATTAGATTAGATTAGAGTGGTCTATGTCGTGCACAAGGGTGTTGATATCAAGATTCAATGTGTATGCTTCTCTCTTCTTTCTCTCTCTCTTTCATACTTTTTAGTTTGCTTGCTAGTTTAGAAGTTGTTTGGCATTGATTGTACTTTGATGATTATTTTTAGCTAAATCAGAGTCCATTGATTGTGATTATCCCTCGTAATAATGTGTGATTGATCTTATTTAGACGTTAACCCACCTTGTTTAGGCTTGAAGTTAAAGCTTTCTCTCATGCTTGCTAGGTGCTCAATGAACTGCTTGAAACTCCTTACATCCGTTTTTTTGGACTACTGACTAACTTTGAAAGGGGTGGTCAATTTGCTCATGTGGGTAGAAAGGATAGCTGAGATTTTTGACATGAAAATTGTCAGAATTCTAGATAGGTCCATGGTTGTTATTCTTGTATTCTAATTGGGTTAATCCGAATGGAAAACAAGAAGTAGTTAGGACAACTAAACTAGTGTTCAACTCCTAAAAGAGGGTTTGAGCGAGTTTTGATGGTACAAGCGATCATATCTGAATTTTAGCATAAATTTGAGAAGGTTGAAGTTTGACTTAATTTGTTGCTTTATATAGGGTGGTTTAATTACAACCCAAGTTTTGTTCGTTTGTTCCGTAGTGTAGTTTCCTTTCTTTCATCCTTTGTTATGCCTAACTTTAAATGCTTGAGATAGCTTTAGTACTTGAAAGCACAATTATTTGTGGATATGACCCGTGCTCATCGACTGCTGGATGCAGTTACAACTGCATTGCTCACTTACAGTTGGTCAGGTCTTCCACAAGGATTAGATATAGCGGAATAGAAGGGCTCAATGATGGTCTTGGTTCATCTTGACTTAGACGTTGTCACTTACAAGATCAGTGTGTTTTATTAACAGCAATCATATTTTCCACTACATCATCAAAGACTGCCAAGATCTCATCTAGAACATGGAGCAGAGGAGTATAAGAATTGAGCATTTTTATCATGCGGGCAATAGAGTGGCAGATCATTTGGCCAACACAAGAGTGAAGCTCCCTTCCTCTGTGTCTCTAATTGATAATCCACTTGACTTTGTTAGAGAGGTTTCATACGACGATTTCATAGTGAACAATGAACTTAGGAGCTTTGTTCCTCTCTGAAATAAAAAAAATTGTGCAATCTACAAAATAAGGGCGCTACGCTACATTGTTCGAGGCAATATTTACTTACTAGGACTCTTGAGATATGAGATTACCACCCCCCCCCCCGGGGGGGGGCCCGCCAACAAGCTATAGGTAGGATAAAATGAGAACACGTTCATCCAAAGATCACAATTTAAGGCAAGAAACTCTAGCAAGGGAGAAAAAGAACAAGAACATGAGATAGTCAAGGCAAACAAAAGCCGTGAATCTTGCCTTTTATAATTTATTACGTTGGCTCTAATTATTTCTCTAGATCTCTCTCTCTCTGACTGAATGAATTGTATTATGGCCCACAGACTTCGAGCCCTCAGCCTAGGCTTGTTTGATACTAGTAGTAGGTGACATCTGCTGTTCATTAATTAGCATAGTCAAAGGTAAATTTTGCATTAAAGTGGTTATTAGTTGAGCACTGTTTACATGTAATTACCTAAACCCCTTGGATTTCTTGCTCTAATTTCTTTAAGTTGGCCAGCCAATTAGTGCTCGTGCGGTTTACCATACTAATAATGCAGTGTTTCTTTGCCTTCCTTTTCCTTTATTTTAATTTAGATGTGAGACTTGTTCTAATCTTTCATCTTTACTAATCATGCATCATTTTTTGTTTTGTTTTTTTTTCTGAGGTTGATTAGCTTGTTTTTGACTCGTTCTTATTTTAGAATGTCCAATACTTAGACGTAGAACGTATAGCTACACCAAAGCACTTTAATAAACGTACAAATTTATGAAGAGGAAAAACGTTTGGATTAGCAAAATGAAAAGTTCCAAATTCATAGAACTAACTAAGATATTGAATTTGCTCTCCACTGGGGCCTATTTGTTTTTACATTTGGCCAACTGCGACTGTTTTTTATCTACTCTTAACAACTTTCAATCGCTAACCACTAATCTCATTCCCTTTCAGTTGCTCCCAATCACTCCCAACCGCTACCAGATACTACCAACATTTTACACATGCTAACCATGCGCCGTTGTGTTATTCAAGGGTATAAATTAATTTTTTATTAGCAGTTGCAGTTAACATTATAAAGGGATATCAACATTACCAAGACCCACAAATATTGTAACAATCCCAAACGTTCAGTTGTACTATGACTGTGACACAGAAGCAATGGATGAGTTAGGGATGTAATATGTAACATGATTTTATTATCAAGAAACAAACATTAGATTTTGCTCTATAATTTATAAGCATATCGTTCAACTCAATGCAATATTATGACTATATGCATTCAACTCATATTGATCACGGTTCAACGCTCCTAAGAAATCCCAGGAGCTTACAAATGCTCCGTAAATGTATGATTACAAGTGTTTCAACTCTTCCCGTTGCATGAGTTTGTGGAAATAATGTGTAAAAGTATCCAAAACAGAATAAAATAAAATCATTGCCTAAAAACTCATTGTAGATAATAATAAATGTTCATAATGTAACGAACTGCTTCCAAATGTTAACTATCAACTGCAACGCTAAAACAAATAAACTGTGAGAAGTTAGTTAACATCCTTTTTTCAACTTATTTTTGTTTGGTTCATTTAAATTGAGTCGAATTTATTGTTGTTGAACTGAACTTGTTTTTGCTAACTTAAGTTGAACTAAGCTTATTTTTCTCAAATTTAACTAAACTGAGTTTATCTTCTTTGAATTTTGACCCTAATTTTGTTAAACTGATATGAACTAAATTTGTTTGCATGCACTAACTAATTTGAATTGAAATTATTTTAGTTGAATAGTGAACTTAATTTTGTTAAATTAAACTGAACTTATTTTTACTAAATTAAATTAAAATTACTCTTGCTGAACTAAAATGAATTAAACTCAGTCTGAAAAAAAAAAAAACAACAAACTAAAGAAAGCCTGGTCTAAAAAAGACCTTGACGAGAAAAGAAAAAAGAAAAAAGAAAAAAGAAAAAGGAGTAGTAATAAGTGTTCTAATCACGAAAAGTCACTATGCGTAATTAAATTGCACAATAAATAAAAAGAAAAGGGGAGGAAGGACGGGGTGGGTGAAGGGAGACAAGAAAATCTTGAGGGGGATCCTACAATGGCGAAAGGCTCGCACTTGCACACGGGTGCTTCGACGTCAGCCATCTGTCAGTTTCATAGTCTCTCAAGTCTCACACCTTTAATTTCTGTTTTCCTTTTTTTATAAAATAAATTATTGAGAGCTGAATTTCACGCCCATGCGGGTATCTCTCTCTGTCTGCCGAACCTTTTTCTTTTCCCATTTAATAAAGACAGAAGATGAGACAAAAGAGATGAACGTGGATCAGGGTTTTCGAATTGTAAAATCTAAAGGTCAATCACCGTGTACCCGATTAAGTCTGTGCCTCTTCTTTCGAAGCTAAAAAAGAATTGGTTTGATATTTACATGTCTTTAGCGTCGTGTATGTCTCTTCTTTTTTTTGTAATTAAAAGTTAAGAGTCTGTGTGTCATCTTAATATTTTTTGTCATCTTTATGCCAGATAAGTCAAATTTATCTCAGATTATAAAATACAGATAATTACGCTTATCAAATGGTAGATTCGTAAATTGTTTTATAATCTTGTATGTTTCATGATTAATTTGTCAAAACACAATAAATCCAAGTGATTTTTGTGTAATTAAGAGTATGTTTTAACATTTTGCAATCGCTAATTGCTCAAACCTACTCAAAATCATTCTAAACTACTCCTAATTGCTAACTACTAGTTAAAATCATTCCTAATTCCAGTTAAGTGGTTCAAAAAGCTCTTAATTTTCACTTGTATATACAATTCTAAAGTGAAACCTCTCCAAACTACTCCAAATTGCTTTTAATCAATCCAAACTGCTCCTAACCGTTAACCACTACTTCAAAGTGCTACAAATCACTCCTAAATGTTCCACATGCTCGACACTACTATTTCAAACCCCCTAGTTTTAAATCCCCATAACGAACAAACCTTAAATGAACTCTTATTTTTATCTATCCATAGAGGAGGAAAGGATGCATTCATGCTGGGACCTGGGCCAATTCGACTCGGACCCACCCGTACGAACCTCGTTTGAAACTTGATCCGGGCATAGAATCAATAGGTTGTGGGGCATATCGACCTGCCCCTTTTTTTTTGCTATGCACGGTAGATTTTAGGGCGAACAAATTGTGATGATAATATAGCATAAACGAAAAGGTTAACATGTCCAACTTGCAACCCCACCCTCCTCCCATTTACTAAACGGATAGTCCACTTTTACGAGCTTTGGCCCATCGACCCCGACCTGACCCGTGTCCTATCTCTAGGATGTAGGGGTGTAACCAAGTCGAATCGAGGTGAGTTAAGCCCGAACTTTGCTAGGCTCGGCTCGATAAACGGCTAAGTCGAGCCTAGATCTGAGTTGAGTTTGGTCAAACTGAGTCTAAATCGAGCCTAAATTTTTCCAATGAATTTTTAAAATTTTGTAATTCAAATCTTTATGCAGTTTAACATGAAAGTTGTTTAAAAAATTTTTTACTTAAAAATAACATACACCTTACTTAAAGAAAAAAATCAAGTATAAGTTTTATTATTGAACTGTGAACATTTCAACTAATACAAAATTTATATATATTGATGAAGCATAAGCTACTCCCCGCCTAAAATTTCAAAAAGAGTACAACTAAGTTGAGTTGAGCCGAACCTAAATAGACTAAAACTAAGCTCGATAGAATCAGAGCCAAACTAAATTAAATTTTAAATAAATCGAGCTCGAGTCAAGCTTTCGTGAGTCGAATGGGAGGGTTTGCAAAGCGAGCCCCGTTCTTTTGCACTGCACTGGCGACCTACATACGTTATTTTGGATTTTGCGAATTCATCTGTAAGCACAGTCGTACAACAACACCATGTGACTCGATTTGACTGCCATCGGTGAATGATTTTGTATGAAAGAAAGAAAGCTACGCCACATTTTAACTGCTACTGTTTGGTGGTTCTGAGCACGGTAAAGCAGACACTCCTTTCTTTTCCATCACTCAAAATTCAGGTACACTTGTTTATAATTGATAAGGCGGATGTCTGAGCAAAGACCCACAAATCCAAATGCGTAGAATTCAACCGAAATACTTCATGATGAGGTAAAATAAAATGTAATTTGAATTTTTCAGGTATGGAGTTTCATTTTTTATGTTTAATGAGTACTTTAAAACGGTGGAATTTAATTAAAGAGATATTAAATTTTCTTTAATCTAAAGAAACTTAAAACCTCTCATTTTTAAGGAGTTCAACTCTCTAATCCTTAATCAACATCATCATCATCATTATTAATTAGTTATTAGTAAATAATTAATTAATATTATTATTAATTAATATTATTAATAATTATTATATTAATTATTATTATAATTGATAATAGATACTAATATTAATATTAATAATTCTTATTGTTAACATTAAAAATTAATATTAATATTAATATTAATATTAACTATTATTATTGTAATTATTATTATTAATTATTTTTAATCATTATTATCATGAATAACAATAAATAATGCTATTATTATTGCTAATATTAATTAATAATAACTATTATAATTATAACTGCAATTATAATTATCAATAATCATTATTCATAACAATTAAAAACAATAATAATAAAAATAATTATAATTAATTATTATTAATTATAACAATAATTATTTTCAGTAATAGTAATTGTTATTAATATTTTTATTAAATTTAATTTTTATTATTAATTATCATTATTATTACTAATAATTAGCAATTATAATTATTAATATTAATAAAAATTAGTGTTGTAATTATTAATAATTTTTATTAAGATTAATTATTATTATGACTAATTATTATTAATTAATAATTATTATTGTAATTATTTTCACTATTAATGATATTATAATGAAAAATTATCAGTATTAGTTACTATTTTTATTAATATTAATATTAACAATAATTATTATTAATATTAGTAATAGTTATTATTAATATTAGTAATAAATAATTAATAATAAATTAATATTAATTATTACTAATAATAATAATAATTAGCAATAATAATTATAAATATTATTATTAATTTTTATTTTTATTACAAATTATTATTATACCAATAATTAACAACAATAATTATTATTAATATTCATAATAATTATTGTTATAATTATTATTAACTATTTTTAATGTTAATTGTCATTATTGTTATGATTTATTATTATTTATTAATAACAATAATTATTATTATTTTTAATATTAGT
This sequence comes from Selenicereus undatus, assembly GCA_017589665.1. Lineage (NCBI taxonomy): Eukaryota > Viridiplantae > Streptophyta > Magnoliopsida > Caryophyllales > Cactaceae > Selenicereus > Selenicereus undatus. The sequence continues at coordinate 16,747,746 of JACYFF010031952.1, read as the reverse complement.
AAAAATAATTATTATTATTAATTATTAATATCATTAATATTAGTAATAGCAATAATTATTTTTAATAGCAATAATAATGTTTATTGCTATTATTATTATTACTACTATTATTGTTATCAATAATCATTTTTAATAGGCAGTTTTTAAAGAATAAAATAGATTTGATTTGATTCCATAATCCACACCCAAATAGCAAGGATTGAAACTTGATTATATTCATTTTCTCTCCAAACACAGGAATTTGGGATTCAAATTGCACCCTTCATCCCTCAAAGATCGTTGCTTAATGTCATTCCATTCCATTCTGTTTTTTCTCACCAAATATGACCTTACTTTGACACAAGAGGATCTCCTAGGGTTAAAAAATGCAAACAGACAAAACTAGAATGGATCTAATTAATTACGTATATTTATATATGTTCTTTTAAATTGGTAAAGTAGAAAGTAATAACCACGTAAAATTTTCCATTATAAAGCTATTGAGTTAAATAGTCTAGCGTTTTCCATGACTGAGTGAGTGATACTAGATGCACTTTAAGTAGACAAGACGATCCTCTATAATTAAAAGGGGACTACAGTCTTGTATTTCGTTTTTTAACTCCTAAAAGTTTCATGAAGAAAACAAAAAAGCACTGGTGTAAATGTCCAAATAATTTTTCTTCAGATTATAAGAATATTGGCGTGGAGTTTGTTACATGATAAATAGCAATCACAACTGTAATTACTTGACTAATCATTTCCAACTTGTAATGCAGATTATTATGAGTTATTGCTGGTTTGGTGATAGTTTACAAATTGTTAGTAGAGGTGGCAATGAATCTTAGATCCAATCAAGATTTATTAGATTTGGACCACGTAGATGATCTAGATCCATCACTTTTGAATCCAATGGTTCCTGAAAAGAATCAAATTTTAAAAGAGTTTAAATATGAATCTATTTCTCATATCTGAATTTTGGCTCATTAGGTTTACTGAGCCCATTACTCTTATAACTCATGAGCCCAACAAATAATTCTTTTAAATTTCCTCTCTCGCTCGCTTTGTTTTCAACATATCAGGCATAGTTAGCCTCCATTTTTAAAGATAAACATGTATAACTAGTATGTAAACAAGTACCCACCCTTACAAACTCAAATTAAGTAATTTTTTTTGTTGCATGTAAAGCAAAAATGCCAGTGCAGGCGGGATTCGAATTCATGTCTTTTGGCAATAATTTTTAAAGACTTTACGAAGTAGGATGATTGGCACCCACACTCAAATTAAATAGATAATATCCAATAACAGTGAGTAATATGTAGGGCTGGTTTGTTTATTGATAACTACTAAATTCTTTTAGGGCGAAAAATTTTAACTAAATTGTCGTAGTGGACATAAATGAAAGAATTTTGAGTTGGATATTGAGATTTGAATTTCTTTTAATCTTTTATATCATATAGAGAAGTTTCAATTCAAACTGTTAAAATTAGATTTTTTTCGAAACTCTGTAGAAATTCTAGAGGCACATCATCTCTCCCTTACTCATAGTTGTGAGTATTGGTAGTAAACATATAAACAGATGGATATCCTTTGATAATATTCATATGGGTAGTATTCACACAGGTAATACCCATATGCATAGTATCCATGTGGATATCAAAGGTTATGGATTGGGTATAAGTTGGGTAGCAACATGTTTGGTTAAAATGTGGGTATTGGTATACCATCTCATCTAATTAGACCTGATAAAATTGACCCGAGATTCGAAACTCAAACTGAACAACCCATACCCATACCCATACCCAACCTAACATCACAAATAGGCTCACCCGAAAGTGGACTTGAAATCTGAGTTACTTAAACCGAACCATACCCGACCTAAAATTTTTTATAAACTTGCTTATTTTTACATGACAAGCGTATTGGACCAGAAGTCAACCAGAACCAAAGTCAACCTGAACTAAAATTCACCCGACTCAAACCGAACTCATCCGAAATGCCACTTAACCCAAAACATGACCCGACCCAAACTTTAACCTGATTCGTACCCGAATCAAATAACCCATTTGTCAAGTCCATATCTAATGCCCCACTCTATCCGCTTTTTAGATAATTTGGCTTCTCCCTTGAGACTCCCATGTCCACCTTTTGTCCACCATTATCACCCTAGCAAAACCCCAAAAAAGTCCTGCCACTAAATTTCAATGTATTCTCTATAGCCCCTTAAATCTACACTTATGTTCTAGACATCTTCATAGCGGAATCCCACTCTAGAAGTCTAGCTGGAATTAATCGACACAACTAAATGGTAAATTGCATTCTCATACCCTATGTAGTCCGTTCCTAAGTCAAGTAATTGTAGTTTCAATAGCTTCTTGATTAATTTTGGTATTTTATGATTCAGAGCTTCGGATTGGCATTGGTTGGTTTTAGTGTTTGCTACTTACAACATGCAAAGTCTTGGTCAACTAATTTCAATTGTATGGATTTCATGAACTGTTATAGAACTTGTTTTGATGGTTTGGTAGGTGAAATATGGTTTTAAGGAGACTTGGTTGTATAAGGTAGTATTATAGTTATTACTTCCCACTAGTAGGCACACTAGAATTATTATTATCTTATATCTCATTTTTTGCTATTGTCTTTGTTAAAATTATGTTAATATGTTTATTGGATGACTACTACATGTACTAAACTCACAACGTGCTTGATCTTTTAAAAGAGAGAGAGAGAGAGAGAGAGAGAGAGAGAGAGAGAGAGAGAGAGAAAACTCCTAATGTGTTTTTGCAATTGTGTATAAGTTTAGGATGTGTTTGGAGTCCATAGATCGAATGAGCCTAGGAATGAACTTCAACTTCTAAGATCAAATGAATCTAGACTGGGTCTGGATCCAAACCCGAAAAATTAAAATGAGTTTGGATCTAATTGAATATAATCCAAATCTAACTCATTAGCACCCCACTCGTAAGACAACCATGATCAATGTGGGATATATGAGTCATTTTGAATACAATAACATTAGACGTGTCATTAAATCATGAAGGGCGTGGACATCATAACTTATGTATTGCTTTTGTCATTTTTGTGCACACACACACACACACACACACACACACACACACACACACACACATATATATATATATATATAAAGTTGGATTAAACACATGTATGAGTGATACATAAGGTTATCATATAGGATGCCATATAGGAGAGAGTAGCCATGTGAGATAACTTAATACAAGATAAGATGCTCCATGAGATTTAAAATAAAAAGAAAATGCAATGTAAGCTTGATGTGAATTTAATACAATATTAATTCTATTTAATAAAGTAACTTCTTAGATGCCTTCCTATTATTTTATAATAAAATTTAATCATTATTATATATGATTTAATGATGCAAATACAGCAAAAAAATATGAATAAGATATTAAAAAAGCATGTTATTATTCGGGAAAAAAAAACTAAAGAAGAGTCGAGATCGATATTAAAAGTTGGATTGAAGCTTGCCATATAGGATGCTACATAGAAGAGAATAGCCATGTGAGAAACCTTAATGCAATATAGAATGCTACATGAGATTTAAAATAAAAAGAAAAGGTAATTTAAGGTGGATGTAAATTTAATACAATATTAATTCTTTTTAATAAAGTAACTTCTCATATACCTTCGTATTATTTAATAATAAAATTTACTCATAAAATATATATGATTTAATGATGCAAATACAACAAAAAAATATGAATTAGATATTAATTTAGAATAAAAAAAGTACGTTATTAGTAGGAAAAAAATTAAAGAAGACTCGCTTTACTTTTACATCAACAAAATAATACAATACACAATTTATTGTTTGCTTTTTTTTAATGAAAAAGTCTATAATATATTAAAAAATTATTTAATTCAACTCTTACACCATAAGGGTATAACCCTAGTATCATATACATCATCATCATCATCATCATCATATAT
>JACYFF010031952.1:16724552-16743395 GCA_017589665.1 Selenicereus undatus | reverse complement strand
AGTTGAATTGAACTCATGTATGAGCAACATGTAAGCTTGCCATGTAGGATGTCACATAGAAGTGAATAGTCATATGAGATACTTTAATACAACACAGGAGGCTACATGAGATTCAAAATAAAAGGAAAAGCCTATATAGAATAGATGTAAACTTAATACAATATTAATTCTATTTAATAAGATAACTTCTCACATACGTTCCTATTATTTAATAATAAAATTTAATCATATATATATATATATATATATATATATATATATATATATATATATTAAAAGTTGAATTGAACTTATGTATGAGTGACATGTAAGCTTGCCATGTAGGATGTCACATAGAAATGAATAGTCATATGAGATACTTTAATACAACATAAGATGCTACATGAGATTCAAAATAAAAGGAAAAGCCTATGTAGAATGGATGTAAATTTAATACAATATTAATTCTATTTAATAAGGTAACTTCTCACATACCTTCCTATTATTTAATAATAAAATTTAATCATAAAATATATATGACTTAGTGATGCAAATACAACAAAAATGTGAGTTAAATATTAATTAAGAATAAAAAAAGTATGTTATTAATAGGGGAAAAATTAAAGAATACTCGCTTTACTTTTGCATGAACAAAATAACATAATACATCAATTTATTGTTTGCTTTTTTTATAAGAAAATCTATTTTCTTAATAATATATTAAAAAATTATTTAACTCACACCCTTACATTGTAGGAGTATAATGTTAAGATTAACAATTGCGTAGAATTATTTAATTATAACTTAAGTTAAAAAAAATATTAGAATTTACGGATGTGGTAATAATTATGACATTAGTATAATAATATTAAAATGTGAAGTTTTGATCGTATTAAAGTAAAGTTAAAAATATCAATCCATAAATTGATAAAATAATTCTAAAAATAATGTGCCTTTGGGCTTCCATTATTTGGTACGCAAGGCAAAAAGAGGTAAGTTGATAAAAAAAAATATGTTAATAGTATTACAAATGTTTACTTTACGTACCAAAAAATAAAGTTATATACATCCGCAATTCATTCTCCCCTATAAGTAACACACATTACATTGTCATATGAACATTTCATATTAGAAGTACTTTTCACATGTTACATTTCACATTACCATATGATGCATTTTTAAAAATAAAACTCAAGTTTATGAATACATTAAATTGCTAAAAATACTATGATTTTCCTTTACTCTTTCGTTCCCACCGTCAATATGGCTATTTCACATAGTCATGATCCTTTTAAATTTAAAAAAAAAAACATGCAACGAAAAACCACATAATATCTTAAAACCAAAAAAAAAACAATAAAACAACTTATTGACTAACAAGATTAAAAAGATAGACTGCACATCAAAAATTCAAGTACATATAATTAAGGTGACTTCATATGAAATAAAATTAGAAAAAGAAGTGCTACCATCAAGTCCATAGAACTCAATATAGTATAGCACCAACAACAACATATACAATAGGATACTAATACTTATCAATCGAGAAGCGAAAGACATCGTGCTACGCACGGGTAAAAAACTAGTATGTATTGAAAGTTGGATAGAATTAATGTATCAGTGTCATGTGTCATGTCATATAGGTGTTGAGTTATAAATATACCGCAAGTACACGACGTAGCTGTACCTAGCAACCGGCAAGTACGGGTCGTGTCCACATGGAACTTGGTTTCAACTACCAGAACTGATTAAATTACTCAAGTTAGGCAATCACAGTTGTGGGTTGGAGACTAAACTAGGAGAAACGATAGCAACTAAAAAGTGTAATAAACAGCAGAATAGAAAACACCTAGGTTGGAATTAACAACATGATTATGCTAGTGAATCAGTTACTAACCCAATCAAACATTCCTAAGCATGCATCACAAATGGATAGATTGTCAATTAAGCCCATCTCCTCCCTCTCTCAAGGGTCGAAGACTAATACTGGAACTATAGTCGCCTATTCTCATGGGACTAAAGGTCGAAGGATTACAAGATTCACAATCTCAAATCCCAATTAGAATCTTAACTATTTTCATGTTAAAACCCTAATCGTCTCCTAAGGCGCACTAGGTAAAGGTTTCGTCTCTCAACACTGCCCTAAACCCCAATAAAAAGGATGAATGTTCTTTCGAGCATTTCATCGAGCATGTGGAGTGCATAGCAGAATTCATAATTGCAAAACAAAGGGGGAGAAGGGATTGGGCCAGTACAAGATTCAACTACACATATTCGGCGTCAATCCCAACCTAAGTTGAAGGATTTAGCCACACATCGCTTCACAATCAACTAACATAATCTCAATTCTACCAAACAACATTCAATTCACAAAAATCTAAAATAGCAATAAAGAGAAGAGAAGGAATCGGAAAAACGAACTTGAATTGATTCTGCTGCAAGGTAGATCGAACTTCAATATCGATGAATTCAATACAAAGCAATGGAAATTAAAAGCCCGAATGTAAAATCTAAAAATCGTCTAAGAACGTCTGTGAAAGGAGAGAAAACTAAATGAAAACTGAATTCTTCCCCAAGAACAACCCCGAAGGAAATTTAAGTCGCGATGCGGAAACGGGCCCGGCACGGTCGTGCCCAGAGGCACGGGGTCACCTTGCCAAAACACTACCGGAAATCACCAAAGCACCGCACACGTGGCACGGCCAGGCCGTGCCACTTGGCTAGCCGGCCTTTGTGCAGTGCTCGCGTGGTGCGGTATGGCTTTTTGTCCCGGGATGTCCGTACTTGATCCGTGGAACCCTACGCGACGCTTAATTGATCTCCTTCGCGACTTAGATCCACCTCTTTAACGCTCTTTTCTATCAAATATTAACTATCTTTCATTTCCTTCAACAAAGTTCCTGAAATTACAGAAAGACGTCATATGAGTGAAATATATGCGTAAGAGATCGATTTGACCTTTCTCTGACGTGATAAAGCATGCAAATATAGGAGAGATTGAGTCAAATACGGGCTAAAATATGGTACAAATAGAGGTCCATCACGCCCCCATGCTTATCTCTTGCTTGTCCCCAAGCAAGACTACGCTATGAAGGATCAGAGAGAACAGTAAACCTCTTAACACACCCTCCTCAGGCAAGGGATGAATAATCAATAATCTAAGTTAAACTATGCATTAAAGGTGGCCAAGTCAAAAATGTGAAATAATTCAAATACAGCTCGCACACTTCCTTTCATGAGTCCCTATTCCCAAATGCAATGCATCAAATGCCTTAATATCGAAGTATACAACAAGACAGGACCTTTCCTTGATTAGTGGTGGGTAAGCAGGACTGGTAGAACCTCACTTTAGGATAAAGTGGAACACTCCCCTCAATGTGTTTAGAATATATAACAAGGGTGCACTCAATACTCTACCCAATCAAGCAGCTACCATAAGCTTGGTAGAGTTCTCAATTCTCCACCGCCTAATGCAAAGTGCAATGTGTAAATCATGAGGACTTGTAAAGGGATGTAATGGGGTCAAAGGTGAAGGGTGAGAAGTGGAAAAAGTTTGGGAAGAGTGGAGCTAACAGTTAAAGACTAGGGAGCAAAAAACACTTTCACAACAAATGTCGGAACAACAACTTCACACCCCAATTTAAAATTTGAGCAACAGCCCCACGAAAACCTTAAGGGAGGGATTTAGCAATCTCATTGTCACACTTCCATGCCAAACACCTTATTCACAACTTTTCTATTTTTTTCTTTTTTTCTTTTTCTCTTTTTTTTTAATTTTATTTTGCTTTCTCCTTTTTCATTCATTTTTATTTCTTTTCTTTGAAAGGAGGAAGACATGTGAATGGCATGGGGAACAGAAACTTAAATCACGAATCCCCCCAAAACAAGCTACTAGTAACGTACTCAAGGTGAACTAACCTTCAAAACAAGCCCAACTCAACATAGAAGTGTCGCCCCACTAGACCTTGACAAGGATATGAGGAATATCGATAGGCAAATGTGTAGTGTGTAGGGGGGCAACAACAAAGACAAGGAGAAAGGCACAAAGGGCTAGCAAAGACGGTAGTACATATCAATGGGTGGCTTTTTGGCTCATGTGGCTAAATAGAACAAAAATTGCCTTAGTCATATCAACACATGCACATGATAAATGCGATTTCAAAGAGAACAAGACCAAGTTCTAGAGATGCAATCATGGATGAGTCACACATGAAGGAAAGTATGAGACTATATGCAATGAATAGTCATTAGGCTCAAAGTCTCACAGGTAAGTCTACCACAGTCCAACAACTTACTCCAAGGTATATCCCACTTATCGAGGTCAATCAAGCCAAGGCACATGAGTCTCAAGGGCAATATGACATATAGCATAGGGTAGGGGAAACACATATGGCAATGTTAGAGCGCAATTCACAAAAGTTCACACTATAACAAGCCACATTTCAACACACAACTCAACCAGATCAATCAATCATCACCCCTTGTGTTCTCTTCATAAGAGGGAATTTCGCACAAATTTATTGAAAAGTAAAAAAAACATACTAAGGAAAGCAATAAAAGATATAAAGGATAGTGAGAAGAAGGATAAGAAGCAGTACCTAGAAAGCTTAGGGATGCCTAACTCGACCACTTCTCCTTTTGAGATGCAACATGTATCTTATAAGCTCTAACCAATATGCTCTATTAAGGGAAAGAAATGCAAAGATATCCTATGAAAACTATATGTCATCCTATCTATATGATGCAAATGCAAGTGATGTCATTCAACCAATACCCCAAAATCCACCATTCCACCCAAAGAGCGATAAGCTCACCCCCCCCCATGCTTGAGATTTTCATTGCCCGCAATGAAAACGAAGCAGAAAAGGGCAAGGGAAGGGGGGAGGCAAGGAACGAAGAGGGGAAGGGGAAAGGGAAAGGGCGGGAGTGATACACGAATACTGAAAGCGATAAATGCCTTGGGTTGTCTCCCAAGAAGCGCTTGTTTAAGGTCCTTAGCTTGACCCTTACCTCCTAATAGTAGATAGTAATGATGCGGGAGGTGGTCTGGGGGAGGTGTAAAATGTAAAGGAGGATCCGCTACCTCCCTAGGAGAAACAGAGGCGGTCGCAAAACGAAACGGGACGGCCGCAGAAACAGTAGAAGAACCTACAGACAGCATGTGGGATCCCCCATTTTCATCAAATGTATCAACCTCGGGAGCAGCATCGAATGGGGAAATGGGGATCGGCGCATCAGAGGGTGGGGGAAAAACAAGCCCTAAAGGCGGTGCAGGGGGAGGGAAACTGAAGTTCACCTTCTCCCCACACAGTTGGAAAGATAGAGTGTCTACCTGAACATCGATCACTACCCCAGCAATCGCAAGGAATGGGCGACCTAGGATGAGTGGGGCAGGAAAGTCCTCATCCATGTTAAGAACGATGAAGTCGCAGGGGATGAGGAACTTGCCCACCTCGATCGGGACATCCTCTAGAATGCCGACAGGCTGCCTGATGGAGCAGTCTGCTAGCTGAATAATCATGTTGGTAGGCATGAGGTCCCGTAGTTGCATCTTCTTGCAGAGAGAGAGCGGCATGAGGCTCACATTGGCGCCAAGATCGCAAAGGGCTCTCTTGATCTGCATATCCCCTATGCAGCATGGGATAGAGAAACTGTCAAGATCCTGCAGTTTTGATGGGGACCGCCTCGGTAAGAGTGAGTTGCTGGATCCGCTGATAGGGGCCACTGAAACGTCCCCAGGTTCTCCCTTCTTGGACAGGAGTCCTCTTTAAAATTTAAAGTGCGCAGGTGCATTCTTGAGAGCTTCCAGGAAGGGGCTACTAACATAGATTCGGTATAGGGTTTTCAAAAATTGCGCAAATCTAGGTTCAAGTTGAGATAACTTAGACCATGCCAATCGTTGAGGGAAAGGCACTGGGGGCTGGTGTTTGCGAGCGGGAGGTGGTGGCCTAGTCTCCCCAGCAAAGCTCAGATTCTCTTTTCTCTTCTTCCCTTCAGTTCTGGCAGAATCAGGAACTGGAACTACCTACTGGAGAACCTTCACTGGGCTCTCCTCTAACCCTTCTTCCATCGTGGAGATGGCATTGACGTGATCTCGAGGGTTAGTCTTGGGCTGCCCTGGCAAATGCCCCTGAGGTCGAGACAGGAGGCTCACTTGTTAAGCAATCTGAACAATCTGCGTGTCCATCGTTTTCTGATGGGTGGCCATGACATCTACCCTGGAGGTCAGCAGATGGATTGAATCCTTAAGAGTCTCATTGGTCGTGGTCTGGGTCGCTATGAAGCGCTCCATGAGACTCTCCAGGTGAGATGTAGGCTCATGAGGCGGAGGGGGTGGAGTATAGAGAGCTCGGTTGTGGAAACCGGGTGGCTGGATGGAGTTCTGAGGGTGAGGGTTGGGATTTTTGTAGAGGGGATTTGGATGACTCTTCCAACCCTGGGTATAGGTGGTGGGGTGGGAGTTATTTTATGGTGGTGGGTTGTAATTGTGGAACGTGTTAATGTGTTCAATGCTAAGAGGAACATTGTAACACTCAACGGCGGCATGTCCCTGTACACCACAAGTCTCACAATGTGCATAGGTCCCCATTGATGGCCCCATAGAAGTGGTCGAAGGGGTGGCCACCTTATCCAGACGCTGTGCGAGGGAGTCCACCCTACTCGCTAGGAATGTCACAGCGCCTACCTCGTGTCTGCCACCGCCTCTCTTGGGGGTGGCCCTCGCGCTTGCCCAATAATAGTTGTTGGAAGCCATCTCTTCCAACAATGCCTTTGCCGCTTCAATCGACTTGCCCATTAAAGCACCCCCTGCTGCGGCATCAACCGAGATCTTCACTGACAGCTCCAACCCATTGTAGAAGGTTTGGATTAGGAGCCAGTCAGGAACTCCGTGGTGGGGGCACTGGCACTGGAGGTCCTTGAACCTCTCTCATGCTTCATAAAGGGACTCACCATCCTGTCGGGCGAAGGAGGTGATGTCCGTCCTCAACTTGGTAGTGTTGCCAGGTAGGAAGTACTTGCTGAGGAACGCCTTGGACAGTACTTCCCAAGTGGTGAACGAGTTGGGCTCCTCGTTCTGCAGTCATTCGCTGGCTCTATCCCGCAGTGAGAAGGGAAAGAGCCGCAAGCAGATTGCATCGGTGGACACCCCGTTTAGCTTGATGGTGTCACACTTCGCAAGGAATCTGCGAAGGTGCACGTTGGGGTTTTCCGAGGGGTGCCCGCTGAATTGCTCCCTCTCTACAAAAGTGATCAGTGCGGGGTTGAGCTCGAAATTGTTAGCTTCGATGGCGGGGCTAACGATGGAGGATGTTATGCCCGATGCTTGGGGAATGGCATAATCTCGCAACACTCTTTCATTTTTCCCAGCCATCAGAACTTGTGCTTGTTGTCGCTTCCTTGCACCGTTTTGCCTTCAAGCAGTGGCTTCAATCTCTGGGTCAAAAGGAACAAGTGGTTGATCCTTTTGACTTCGCTTGCGCATACAAAGCCAACACTACCATGGCGTAAACAGTTTCAAGCACGAGAGGGGGGAGAAACAAGAAGGGATAGAAATGAAAAGAAAAAGCCTAGTCTAGAACACGCAAATCAATTCTAATATTGAAAGGCGTAAGTTCCCCGGCAATGGCGCCAAAAACATGTTGAGTTATAAATATACCGCAAGTGCACAACATAGCTGTAGCTAGCAACCAGCAAGTACGGGTCGTGTCTACGAGGAACTTGGTTTCAACTACCAGAACTGATTAAATTACTCAAGCTAGGCAATCACAGTTGTGGGTTGGAGACTAAACTAGGAGAAACAATAGCAACTAAAAAGTGTAATAAACAGCAGAATAGAAAACACCTAGGTTGGAATTAACAACACGATTATGCTAGTGAATCAGTTACTAACCCAATCAAACATTCCCAAGCATGCATCACAAATGGATAGATTGTCAATTAAGCCCATCTCCTCCCTCTCTCAAGGGTCGAAGACTAATCCTGGAACTATAGTCGCCTATTCTCATGGGACAAAAGGTCGAACGATTACAAGATTCATAATCTCAACTTCCAATTGGAATCTTAACTATTTTTATGTTAAAACCCTAATTGCCTACTAAGGCGTACTAGGTAGAGGTTTTGTCTCTTAACGCTCCCCTAAACCCCAATAAAAAGGATGAATGTTCTTTCAAGTATTTCATCGAGCATGTGGCGTGCATAATAGACTTCATAATTGCAAAACAAAGGGGGAGAAGGGATTGGGCCAGTACAAGATTCTACTACACATATTCGGTGTCAATCCCAACCTAAGTTGAAGGATTTAGCCACACATCACTTCACAATCAACAACCATAATCTCAATTCTACCAAACAACATTCAATGCACAAAAACCTAAAATAACAATAAAGAGAAGAGAAAGAATCGGGAAAACGAACTTGAATTGATTTTGCTGAAAGGTAGATCGAACTTCAATGTCGATGAATTCAATACAAAGCAATGGAAATTAAAAGCCCGAATGTAAAATCTAAAAATCGCCTAAGAACGTCTGTCAAAGGAGAGAAAACTGAATGAAAACTGAGTTCTTCCCTAAAAACAGCCCCGAAGGAAATTTAAGTTGCGACGCGGAAACAAGGGCGGCACGATCGTGCCCAGAGGCACAGGGTCTCCGTGCCAAAACACTGCCGGAATCACCAGAGCACGGCACACGTGGCACGGCCAAGCCGTGCCACTTGGGTACCCGGCCTTTGTGATGTGCTCGCGTGGTGCGGTATGGCTTTTTGTCCCGGGATGTCCGTGCTTGATCCGTGGAACCCTACGCGACGCTTAATTGACCTCCTTCGTGACTTAGATCCGCCTCTTTAACGCTCTTTTCTATCAAATATTAACTATCTTTCATTTCCTTCAACAAAGTTCCTAAAATTACAGAAAGACGTCATATGAGCGAAATATATACATAAGAGATCGATTTGACCTTTCTCTGATCTGATAAAGCATGCAAATATAGGAGAGATCGAGTCAAATACAGGCTAAAATATGGTACAAATATAGGTTCATCAATAGGTTGTCATGTGTAATGCCATGTAGAATTAATTAGCTATATAAATGTCCATTTATGGTTAAACAAATGCAATGCTATGTTTATTTGAAAAGAATGACCTTTTGTATATCTTATATATTTATTAATATACTATAATAAACTATTCATTGCATTAATAAATTAAACTTTATGAATTGTCCAATGTAATGAATGTTTGAAGTCGTTTTTGTTTTACATTTTTACATGCCCACCAGTTACTTCCTAATCTATTACCCTAACACCCATACATTCCTTTCACCTTTTCTTGCTTCTTCGTAAGTAGTTAGCTGTGTGAAACTATTTTTCAATCTGTCATTGTCGTACTATGTGTAGTTTTTAAGTAGGCGGTTAATGATATGAATTTTGCACTAACTTTTCATCTCCTAAAATGTCCTTTTTCACTTCTGTCCCGCCTTCATAGAGTAGACATTTGAGTGGTATGAAAGTTTTGAGTGATGCCTTACCTAAAAAGATTTTTTATTTGGACTTCTAATCTACCTTATTGTCTTTAACCTAATTAACTAAAGTCTTAATTCCACTATCTGGTTTGCTTGGTCTAGAGTTGTCATAGTTAAAACATCAATATGAGCCTGAGAAAGGTAATTTACTGTAAGCTCTTGGCCATACAGACGAGCATAACACATCTCAACCATTCATTGCACCTGCTGTTCCTCATGAACTCACTATTGCATTCACCATTCTTTGCACTCCCCAGGTTGACGAGGATGAGTGCATGACAAACACTTTTTACCATATACGCATCATTCACAATGCACCAAATGTTGCATTCACAAGGAAATCATTTGATGCCGCAGTACCTCATTAAGTCGTAGATCCTATACCTACTCATCCTAGGTAGTTTTTAGGGGTCCGAGAGATTACTAAATTATTTACCGGTAGCAAAATAGGACAATAAATAAAAATTGAGCAAAATAAAAACAAGATCAAACACAAAAGATTTAACGTGGAAAGTCCAGAAGGGAAAACTAACGGTGACGTTGAGTACAATAAATCCACTAATTGAGAGAGAGTATAATAAACGATCTCAATCCAAGAGATCATCTAAAACAGAGATAATACTTAATACAAACTCTCAAAATGACCAAAATGTCATCTCATTCGTAATGAAATCACTCTCAAATTTGAGCATGCAAAAATTGAAGAAAGATCCCCCAATAAATATATAGGGTAGAAACCCTATAGAGAACCTATGAAAAATTATCCCAAAAAACAATTAGGTCGGTAACATAAAGATAAGACAGTCGCATGCTACTATGACCCAAATTCAACTCATATATATTAATGAGTGAAGACAGAACTTCACTAACTAATTTGTATTTCAGAATCCACCAATAGAACTAGAGCTCAACAGGGGAAGGGGGATATCAACCCTATCTAAGTCCCAAAATTAGGCCCATCAACCAACAAGCTTCTGTACAACTTGAAAGTTGTGGCCATGGCCACCAAGGTTTGAACCTTGGTGAAAGCAAATATTAGATGGCATCTGTTTTACTTTTTAGCTAGAATGGAATGGAATCAGAAATAAAATCTATACGTATGGAATGATGTTTGATTCCTTATTCCATTTGTTTGGTTCAATTTAGATATAAGTGTTGCGTATCATTAATTCCTATGCTTTTTGTAGGGTTTATTAAAGGTATGGGTAGAACTGATATCTACACGTTTGTTTCCACATAAACCGGGACGCAGATTATTAGGTGCAATCGGGTGTAAATATTTGTTTGTCCACCCAAACCTTTTGCAGCGTACTATTAAAATACATTTTACTTGCAATGTGTAGCAGCTAGGTAGTGTAGTGCATGTGGTGGGAATGTCCCTAGACTCTAATGTAGCATTTGGTTGAAAGTAATACAATCATTATGCAATGGAATCAACCATGTAATGCAATTGTTAGTGTAATGGAATGGGATAATAATTGCATTACAATGTTTGGTTACAAAGTCTTTACAAGTGTAATGGAATGAATTCATCTACAAACAATACTTAATTTTACACGTGACGTGAAGTACTTGCAATTCAATTCGCATTTTATTTTTGGCTATTTTAATTATTTGTAGCTTCATTGATAAATATCATCAAATATTTTATCATCATGATTACGATATTTCGCATGAGAATTACATCACTCTATTTCTTATAGATTACAATAATGTAATAATGTTCAAGTTTACCAAGTAGAGAGAAAATGATGATGATGATGACGACGATGTGAGAGAGAGAGAGAGAGAGAGAGAGAGAGAGAGAGAGAGACATGAAGTCTAGAAGGTACAAAAATACAGTTACAATAATACGATCATGGTCTAAGTTAAATTTTATCTAATATGGACAGGAGAGAGAGAGAGGGGTGAGTGGAGCTTCAAACCTTTAAAAAAATGGTGTCAAACTAATAAGAGAGGAGAAATAGAGGAGAGACAATAGAGATAAGAGAGAGAAAGTTCTCAAATATAATAGCTTATAGTTGGATAGATTTTGATTCAAAGGTATGCAATCAAAATTGTTTAGGAAAAGTCAAGTAATTGTAATTGCATAGATTGAGGTAAATGTAATTACAATGCAATCTTAATTACATTACTTAATGGTAACCAAACATGGTAATGGAATCACCATTACCATTTTGATTGCATTACCACTTCGATTACATAGAACCAAACAAGCCATAATTGATTACGGGTGCTGTTGGTTTCGAATTTTGTAAAACACATTTTTAATTTATGTTTTCAACCTTTTCACCCTTTCTATGTTTATTGGATGAGTTTTTTTTTTTTAAAAAAAAAACCTTTCGTCTACTTCTTTTTAAGCACATTATTTTTCAGCCTTTGCATGCCTTTTGTGTTTTTTGATGAGTTTTTTTTTCCTCAAAACAAACCTTTCGTCTACCTTTTTTTAAAACACATTATTTATTTAAACTGACCAATTTGTTTTAAGTAATTTATCTTAAGTTAGATTATATAATTACTTTCATATATATAATAACTCACTACAAACATGTGATAACTCACTTAAAGACATAGTACAAATCAATGAAATATAAAATTTTCAGCTTTTGCTTACTAAGTGTATATTAAATCTTACCAAAATATAATAAGCATATATAACTCACTAAAAAATCAGAATATAAGTGATTGAAACTTTTCAAGTATGTCATTCAATTCTTGTATATTTAAAGAAATCTTATATTTGAGTTAATCAAACAATACGTCATAGCATATTAGATAATAAATATAGAGTGTTGCTCACTAAATGTATAACATAGCTTACCAAAAGTTATAGTGCAGCCCACTAAGAAAGTATTACACTTTCAAAATATGAATAAAAATATCTAATAGTATATTATATTGGTTGCAAGCTTATTTTGATAAGGAATAATTAGTATTGACCACTGAATATATTGTATTACTCACTAAATATCTATCAAAACTCCATAAATAAGTATCATAACTCACTAAAAGTAATAGTAAGAGTACAAGTTATTGAAACTATTCAAGTATGTCATTGTGGTACATTTAAAGAATCTTATATTTGAGTTAATCAACGAATATATCATAGCACATTAAAGAAGATAATATAAAGTATTGCTCACTAAACATACACTATAGTTTGACAGAAGTTATGATGCAGCTTATTAAGAAAATATTATACCTCAAAATATGAACAAGAATGTGCAATTGGGTATTATATTGTTTGCTTGCTCATTTTTATTAGGAATAGTTAGTATTGTTCACTGAATCATCTTAATTGGCAAATATATTTTATAACTCACTAAATATCTATTATAACTTACTAAATAAATATCATAACTCACTATAAGAAATAACAATAATATAAGGACTGAAACTTTTCAAGTGCGTTATTCTTGTGTATTTAAAGAATATTATATTTTTAGTTAAACAAAATATATATTATAGCACATTATAACATAAATTTAAACTATTACTTACTAAAAATATACTATAGTGCACCAAAAGTCATAATACAACTCACTAAAATCATACCTCAAAATATGAAGAAGAATTTATATGTGCTCATTAAAATTGTGTATTATATATTTGCTCACTCTTTTTTTATTATACATAATTTACTACACAATAAATTATATTAATAATCAATTATATTTCATAACTCACCAAATAACTGTCACAATTTACTAAATAAATATCATAACTCACTAAAAAAAAAGTATAGATAACCATCATAAATTTTCAACTTCTTTCATCATTATATATATATATATATATATATATATATATATATATATATATATATATATATGAAAATTTTGCTGGGACAAAAAACTGAAGAAAACATCTCTCTCTTCTCTCTAGCTCTTTTCTTTCTCTTCAGTGCGTGCATAACGGTCACTGAGTGACCTCCCTCTACCCTAACTCAGGCAGACAACGGTAACCTCGCCCCAGTCTAGCCAAGCGACAGGTAACTCCGACAGCAACAGGTAACCTCGTCGACTTTCCATTGAGCCCTGTTCTCAATGACTGGGCACTAGCCGTTCTCAAATCCAGTCCATCCCTGTTCTCGAACGGTACCCCTTGGTGGCTGTATTTTCGGAGGTAATTTCTCAATTACTGGGCACTATCCGCTGGGCTTGGGAGACCACGAAGAAATTTGGGGCCCTGCTCTCCAGCAGATCTTGTTGGTGGGTTTATTTGGTTGTACTAGGAGTCCGACGGAAGAGCCACCGTTTCAGGGAAGTGTTTCTTCTTCTTCTCATGTGATTGTCCGGCGGGTATGTGCAGTTGAGTGTTTCTAGCCTTGTTTCTTTTTCTCTGCCGATTGTGTACCAGCCTTGAACCCCAAATTGTAAGTTTCTTCATCAGTTCTTCATTTGTTCACGCCATTTTCCTTCATTCTGGTGCGATTCCCCACCTTGCACTTTTGATTATTCCGGCCTATTTGCCTGCGTCCACTAGGTTAGGGTTTTTGACATATCATTTAGGTGTTGCCTTCTGGTTTTTCAGTTTCTTCATATTGCTGTAATTGTTGTTAATTTATTGCCAACCAGTTTCTTAGAATTCGGATTTAGTAGTTCATTTGCTTGGTCCATTATTTCAACCGGTTGTGCATTGCTTCTGATTGTTCATTGTCCCAAACTTGTGCTGCTGATTCTGCTGCTTTTGATCTGTAATTGGCTAGGTTGTGTGTCAGGTTTTGATTTCATTTTCTGCTACTTGTGTAATTTCTTTGTATTTTTTTAGTTTAAATTCAATCGTGATTGTTGGTAATTTCAATTTGTATTGGCCTTTTTTTGTTTAATAGTGTGGCTTTAGTTTGGGTTAGTTCATTCCTACTTAAGGTTCTTTAATTTGTTTATAGTATTAACTTTTTGTGGGTAGTCTCTCGGTAACTTTTAGTAGCTATTTTTACTATTCATATTGCTAGTTTCCTTCTTGGTGGTAGTGTCATCTAGTTATCTTCTCTTTGTGTGGGTTGCTGGGAGTTGGGCAGGGGTAGCGTAAACTAGTGGCGAGCAATGTGATTGCACCAGCTAGTCCTCCAAGGGGTTATGGGGTTGGGAGGTCCCTGGAAGGTGCGCTTAGCGTCTTGGAATATTAGGTCTCTTACTGGTAAGTTCATAGAATTAGTTAAGTCCTTGCGTAGACGTCAAATTAGCATTGCCTATGTTCAGGAGACTAAATGGGTGGGTGCGAAAGCTAGAGTAGTTGATGGGTATAAGCTGTGGTATTCGGGGTCTTTCAGGGCGAAGAATGGAGTTGGCATTTTTGCTGACAATGGTTTAGTGGACTCTGTTGTCGAAGTGAGTCATAAGAGTGATCGACTCATGACCATCAAGGTGGTGGAGGGTTCAGTGATCCTTAATGTGGTTAGTGTGTATGCACCTCAGATAGGTTTGTCTGACGAGGTTAAGAAGCGTTTTTGGGAGGATTTGGATTTGTTCGTTCAGGATGTACCTCGGAGCGAAAAGATTTTCATAGGAGGAGACTTTAATGGGCATATTGGGGGAGGCTCAGGTGGTTACGAGTCGGTTCAAGGAGGATTCGGTTTTGGTGAGAGGAACAGTGGGGGAGTTGTTGTCCTGGACTTTGCCATTGCCTACGATTTGTTGGTGGTTAACTCTCTTTTTAAGAAGAAGGAGAACCACTTGGTGACCTTTAAGAGCGGTTCCTTTAAAACCCAAATCGACTACTTCCTCACTAGGGAGAATAGTCGGAGGGCGTGTAGGGATTGTAAGGTGATTCCTAGTAAGTGTGTAGGATCTCAACATAGGTTGCTTGTATTAGATGTGGTGTTAACTGTGTCAAGTGGAAGAAGAGGGGTGTTGGGGACCTTAGATTCAAGTGGTGGTATCTTTCAAAGGAGAATGCTATGAAATTATCAGCAAGGATCGCGGAAGAAGGAGCCTGGAGGCGAGTGGAGGATTCAGATATGATGTGGGAAGCAACGACAGAGTGTATTCGTGAGTCCGCAAAGGAGATCCTAGGGGTTTCTAGGAGAGGCAGTAATAGAATGAATGGAGCCTGGTGGTGGAACGAGGGGGTCAAGGAAAAAGTCAATGAGAAAAAGGACGCTTACGCTGCTTTCATGAACAACATAACGGACGAAGAGAAAGAGTTCAATAAAGGTAGATACAAGGCGGCAAAAAAGGTAGCCCGAAAAGCAGTTGTGGTTTCCAAGTGCAGGGCCTATGATAGGCTATATCAAAAGTTAGAAACCAAGAAAGGGGAGAAGGAAGTCTTTAAACTGGCTCGGGTTAGAGAAAGGAGTACTAGAGACTTGGGTATCGTGAGGTGTATCAAAGATGAGAATGGTAGGGTACTAATGGGGGATGCGGAAATAAAGGGCAGATGGCAAAGGTACTTTTCCAGACTCCTCAATGGGGAAGCGAGCGAAGATCCTCGAAGTACGGGTAGTGAAAGGAGTGAGATGGGTCTCAACCTTCGTCGGGGTGAACCGAGCAGCAGGGACGAGATTAAAGAGGCCTTGAAGAGGATGCCCAATGGGAAGGCAGAAGGACCAGACCGGATACCGGTGGAAGTACTTGGGGGAGAAGGGTCTGGAGTGGCTAACAGAACTTTTTAATGTCATTCTTAGGACTTCTAGGATGCCTATAGAATGGCGGTTTAGTACAGTTATCCCATTGTACAAGAACAAAGGGGATATTCAAGACCCTAATAATTGTAAGGGTATAAAACTGCTCAGTCACACAATGAAGTTATTGGAGAAGGTGATTGAACGAAGGTTGCGGAAGAATATCTCGATCTCAGAGAACCAATTTGGTTTTATGCCTGGCAGGTCGACCACTGAGGCGATCTACCTCCTTAGAAGGCTTATGGGATTGTACAAAGATAGAAAAATGGATCTTCATATGGTGTTTATCGACCTGGAAAAAGCTTACGATAGAGTCCAACGCAACCTAGTTTGGAGTTGCTCGGAACAGAAAGGAGTGCTCCCTGCGTACATTCGAGTTATTAAGGATATGTACGAGGAAGGTAGGATGAGGGTTAGGACGCCAAGAGGGCCTACCGCCGACTTCTACGTTGGTATGGGCCTGCATCAAGGGTCCGTTTTAAGCCCTTTCTTGTTCACTATAGTGATGGATGAACTTACCAAAGGGATTCAGGATGAGTTACCATGCTGTATGTTATTTGCAAATAACATTGTTCTTATTGATGAGAGCAGAGAGGGCGTTATTAGCAAGTTAGAGCGGTGGAGGCACTCACTGGAGTCTAGAGGTTTTAGAGTGAGTAGATCTGAAACTGAATACCTCAATTACTGCTTTTCCGACAGGGAAGGTGCGGGGGAAGATATCACCATTGACGGGGTGCTGATACCGATGGTTGAGAAGTTTAGATACCTCGGTTCGATCGTTCAGCAGAATGGTGAGATTGACGAAGATATTAACCAACGCATTAAAGTCGGCTGGCTAAAATGGAAGCATGCTACGGGCGTGCTGTGTGATAAGAGGATACATGTAGGTTTAAAAGGTAAAGTCTATCGCATGGTAGTGAGACCTGCTATCATGTATGGTTCGGAGTGCTGGGCGTTAAAGAAGACTCAGATTCAAAGGCTGTTGGTCGCAGAGATGAGGATGATCAGATGGATTTGTGGGTATGCGAGATTGGATAAAATTAGGAATGAAGTGATAAGAGACTTAGTCAAAGTGGCACCTATCGAAGACAAGATGAGGGAATCAAGACTAAGATGGTTTGGCCATGTGAAAAGGAGGAGTGTGGATGCACCAGTTAGGAGTTGTGAGACTATTAACATCCCCGTCGATTGCAGAGGGAGAGCCCGACCAAATAGGAGTTTGGATGAGGTGATTAGAGGGGACCTGAAAGTGGTAGGATTGACGGAGGACATGACTCAGGATAGAAGACTCTCGCGGGATAGGATTAAGGTTGTAGATCGAGGAGCGCTGTCGACTTAGTGCCTTTCAGTTGTTGTAGGTAGGGGTGTTCAAAACTATCCGTAACCAAAAACCCGAACCAAATAACCGCGAACCGATCCGAAATATTGGGTATCCGAACCGAAATATTTAAAATTTTTGGTTCGGGTACCCGAACCGATAAATTTTTTGGGTTTCGGTTTGGATACGGTTCGGATGTTTCGTAATTTCGGGTACCCGAAAACCCAAAACTTTTTTTTATTTTATATTTTTTTTTAATTTTCTCTTCCCTAAAAACTTTGTAAGTTACATATCCCCAAGCCCCATGAAGACAAGGACTTTGAGTTTTTGACTTTGTTGCATTGTTTTGTTTAGATTTCTAGGTCTTCTATAAGACTTTGTTGCATTTGGACAATGGTTTCGGCATGAATACGATATTATTAAGGTTATGTCTTATGGATGTGTGAAGTCGTTGAAATGTGAATAATAGTAACGTACTTTGTGGTATTGCCATATTATGTGATAATATCATGTATTAGTTCCCTTTGGGTACCAAAAAAAATTATTAAACAAAATAGGAAAAAAATATTTTTAAAAAATTGGGTTATTGGTTAACCAAAAACCCGAACCGAAATTTTCGGGTACCCGAATTTCGGGTACCCAAATATTTCGGTTCGGATACGGTTCACCATTATGCCGACCCGAAATTTCGGGTACCCGAACCGAAATTCCTTTTGGTTCGGGTACCCGAACCATGAACACCCCTAGTTGTAGGGTAGGTTTTGTTTCGGGTTGGCGTTTATTTTGTTGTTTGCAGGTAGTACTTTCTGCTGGCTAGGGCATGGTATGTCTTTCATTGCTAAGGTATGGTACCTCCCCACTCTGCCTTTCTATATCAGCGGTTCTCTCTCTCTAACCCTTCTTTCACAAATGTTTACAAATGTTTTCACAAAATTCTTGTTTGGTGGGTCGTGTGGAATCAACCTCTCTACGGACAGAGATGTCGGTAGAGGTAAGGCTGCTTACATCTGGATCTCCCCAGACCCTGCGAAAGCAGGACCCATACTGGGAGTTGTTGTTGTTGTTGTATATATATATATATATATATATATATATATATATATATATATATCGTAACTCCATTTCTTTTTAACTTCATCTATTTTAATGAGGAGAAAAAGCCATATTATAAGCAACTTATAATTAGTGAGCTTTATTATATGTATTAGTGAGCATTGTTGTATGTATTAGTGGGTGTTGTGTTCATATTAGTGAGCATGATATTTTTTATTTTGTTGATACTGTAACAACAATAACACCACTGCAACAACAAAACAACAAGAATAATAATAATGATGATGACGACAACAACAACAACAACAACAACAACAACAACAACAACAACAACAACAACAACAACAACAACAACAA
>JACYFF010031952.1:16678081-16724542 GCA_017589665.1 Selenicereus undatus | reverse complement strand
AACAACAACAACAACAACAACAACAACAACAACAACAACAACAACAATAATAATAATAATAATAATAATAATAATAATAATAATAATAATAATAATAATAATAATAAGTATCTATTAGCTTATTAAAAATATTTCTCAACTCACTAAAATATTGTAGTGAGTTATAGAATATTTTTAGTGCTTGAAATTGAGTATCCAGCGTGTTTTAGTGAGTTATATGATATTTTTAGTGAGCCAAAATCCTATTGTACAATTACTTCTATATAATCGGTTGTATGATATTACAATTTAGTTGAGGAGGTGTAAGTAGAGCCATAACTTACAGGTTGATTAAACCATGTGGGATGTGATTCTATATTTTTTTTAAAAAAAAAAAATCCAACCTAGCATAGAATATGGGTATGAATGATCGCATTCCCATATACTTAGAAAATGGTGAACCAAACGCCACCTTAATTTTTTGGGATGTCAAGAACGAAAAGGCAAAAAGGTTTCTAGCGAATTTCAATGTTTTAAAGTTTATTTCATAGAGGTAGTCCAATGGCTACAACCAAGCATCCTCTTTTTCTTACACTTACATATGACCCTTAACTACTTCATGGTTGATCAATAATTGCAATGTAAGGTAGCCAATGATCAATCCGACGGGGTTTTCGTTGATGAAATAATTAAATAAAGTGCACCCTGTCGCTAATTAGGGGTGTTCATTATTCGGTCCAAACTCGGATCGGACCGAAGACCGGCCTAGATCGGACCGGACCGGACCGAACCGAATGAATTCGGTCCGGTCCACGGTCCACAAATTTTTTTTATTCGGTCTTCGGTCCGGTCCGGTCCGGTCCACCGGTCCGGACCGAGGACCGAATAAAAAAATTTAAAAACCGATTTTTTACTTACTAAATTTTAATTTTCTTTTGCAACTTATAATTTTTCAAACATTCAAGAATATTGATTTGTTTTTCATGGTGAAAATATGTAGAAATTGTTCATATTGAAATAAATATAAGATGTTCATATTGTAAAAATTTGATAACTTTATAATTCGGTCCGGTCCGGTCCGGTCCTACTTTTTTCGGTCCGGTCCCGGTCCGGTCCTTGACTTAGTCGGTCTGGTCCACGGTCCGTAAATTTCCTCTTATTCGGTCTTCGGTCCAACCCGGTCCGGTTCGGTCTGATCCAGATTTGAACCGATGAACACCTCTATCGCTAATTAATTGATAAAACATTTGAAAAATGCCACGGAATTTGTGCTTGATAGTGTCAATTAGATTTGGGGGGGGCCATGCAATCACAATGACATTTCAACGAGAACACAGTACTGCTAGTAGTGTCCGCTCCTTCCCATGTCAATGTCCCTCCCTCTGTTATTATTTGTTACATTGATTTTGATGGACAATTGATTAGTGTGTAATTCTACATTTGTACTGTATTTGCATCATTTATAGGACGAGATTTTTGAGGCCTCAAAAGCCTAACCCTAGGCCGGTGGCTTTTATGTCGTTTCTTTAAATTCAATTATAGCTAGGCTCCAAAATATAAATTATACCAAAAGCCTATTCTTTTTATTAGAAAATATAAATTGATAAATAGTTAAAGTTGGTAGAGATTAGTATAAATGGATTGAAATAGGTTAAAATGGATGGTTTTTTGTTGAAGTGGATTGAAGTTGGTTCTAGTTGGTTAAAGTGGGTTGAATTTTTTCTCTTAAATGATGGGTAGAAATTGGTTAAAATAGTGAAAAGTGGGTTGAAGTGGATTAAAGGGGATTGAAGTTGGTTGAAATGGATTGAAGTTAGTTGAAATAGGTATTTTTTTTATTGAAATTCGTAAAGTGAGTTAAAGTAGATTGACATTGATTGAGATTGGTAAAGTTAGATTTAGCAGCGAAAAGAACAGGGCCTAATTAGTTGTTTTTTAAAGGTGATTAGGAGTGTTTGCATGTTTGGCTGTAGTGGAACTGTGTAAGACTTCATAACTCCTAGGAGTTGATAGTGTTCGCAAATGTTTTTGCAACCTCCTTGTACAAATTTACGGGGTTGTATAGAAAATTGGATGTAATGACTGATTTTTGTTGAAAATTGAAATTCATCTATAGGATCCCCTTCCCCCTCATTGTGAAAAATTCAATTTTATTCTAAATTTGGTTGTTCAATTCATCTTATATGAGGGCATGCTTTTTTGACTTATCATAAATACTTATCATTAATATTCAGCAACTTCCAACATAATTCAGCACAATTAGTACTTATTGAAAATACCTAATTATATTTTCTTCAATCATTCAGTATGTTTCAACATGATTCACTACTAAAAAATCGGATTTTTTCGACGGAATTTTCCAATGGACTTTTTGTCCGTCTGAACGGCAGAGGGATTGCCGACGGAATATCGAAAAAGGTGAAGTGGGCGACGGAATTTCCGACGGAATATAAGTCCGTTGCAAAATTCAAAATTTGAATTTTTTTGAAATTTCAAAATTTTCAATTTTTTGAAATTTTTTTTAAAAAAATAAGTGGCCCGATGGAATTTTCCGTCAGACAGCCGTCGTCGTCCGACGATATAATCCGTCGAACAACACTTTTTTCTGAATTTTTTTTTTTAAACATAAGTGGCCCGATGGTCTGATCGACAGCATGTCCGTCGGACCACACCTCTTGAAAAATCCGATTGCTCGAGCAATCGGGCACTCCATACACACACACAAACCATTCTCTCTCTCCGCCATCGCCAGTGCCGTCGGCCTTCCCGGTGCCTGCTACTCGTTGCCGCGTCCGCCAGGGGCCACTATCATCGCCCTCTTCCAGCCACCATCGCCGATATCTGCAACCGTCCGACACCCTTCGCTCCTCCCTCAAAATCGTGGTTTATCTTACTATTTTATATTCTGAGTCTATCTCTTCTCTATCTGAAAAAAATCTATCAAGATTCACAAAGAGCACCACCTAACCTAAAAGAAAAGCTTTTGCACGTAGAATTTCTATATATTGAGAAAGATTTATTTCAATTTAAGGCACTAATAAGTTTCGTTATTGAGCGCCTCAAAAGGACCCTTTCCCTTCACTGCCTCCACTGGTCGCCGCCACCTCTACCCGCCGCCGCCGCCTCCACCGGTTGCTGCATTCAATGTAGCACTAAGAAACTCCTCATCTTTCAAGTGAGTAATTCAACCTAAATGTTATTAAAGAGAACATTAAATTGCCATTGAAAGATGAGGAGTTTCTTGGTGTTACATTGAATGCGGCTGATGGCAAGCATGTTTCGATCCCGTCAAACGGTATTTTGCTGAACGATATCATGATTTTGCAGTGGAAAGATGCATAACTCAACCTAAATTTTCAAAATATTTAAAAAAAAAATAAAAATTTCGTTGGACAACCCGACCCTTCCCTTGCGGATTCTTGCCCCAAAGTACCGGAGGGCCCGACGGAACAGATCTGTCGGACACTCGATATCCGTCGGCTTCCGTCGCCCACTCCGTCGGCCCGCTTCCCGACGGCTATCTCTTTCTGTCGGAACGTGTCTGACGGACATGATATGTCGTCGGAACCAGTGGGTCTACAGGACTTGTTCCTACGGCCGTTTTCCGTTGGATTTTCCATTGAAAAATCATTTTTCTGACGGAAAAACGTGCTTTTTCCATCGAAAAATCCGCTGAAAAAAGCACGTTTTCCAGTAGTGAGCATGTTTTAGCATGTTACAGTATGCATGATTTAGCATGTTTCAATATATTTTAGCTTGACTCAGTATATTTCAGCAATGAGCACCAATAAGTACTTCTCATAAATTAAAAAGAACATGCCTTGAGATAAATTGTGTTTTTGAAATATTCTTTATTAGAATATTTTACATTGCATGATGTAAGCTAATCTAATCTCCTATTACTGCTAGATGTTTATTAAGTTCCCTCCCTTAGTGCTAGGTTGTAACAATTAAGGAAAAGAACTCTAGATATCTTGAGATATTAAGCTCCGACTCCTCCCCAAAAAGAACCCTATGGGATGTAATATCCCCATTGTGCCAAAAGTGTTGAGTCTAATCCCTCCAACGTCAACCACCTAAAATAGGTACAAATGAATAAATTGTAAATTATAATGAATTAAGAGCTTTCTGGAGGTGAAGGAAAAGATGGGAGGCAATGGTGTAACCGAACTTCCACGTTGTTGGGCACCGCCGCAGTGGGGCCTTTTGAAGCTGAATTTTGATGGAGGAAGAGTGGGGGAGTCTTGCTGGGGGTGAGGGGTTCGTTGTTAGAAATTGTGATGGGGATATTGTGATGGCTGGCTCCGAGCAAGGACAAGGGTTCGCGGGTGCTGAGATAGAGGAAGCAAGGGCATGCTTACATGCGGTGAAGTGTGTGCGAGTAGCAGGGGCAGTAATGGAGCCAGGATTCTAAGCAAGGGGGGGTGAGATTGAAAAAATTAAAAGGCACTTCAAAAAAAAAAAAACAAAAAAGGCGGAACAAAGAGTCAAACCAGGGACCTCCTACCTAAAGTAAGGGGCAACCACCACCCTGCTATGCACTCCTATGATGTGTACTTATGAACTAATTAATATATATCTATTTTTCTTATCCATAAAAATATCACACATTTAATTTTTTTTTCCCCAAAAAGCTGGGGGGTCAATTGACTCCCCCTTGCCCCAACATAGCTCCGCCTATGAGCAAGGGTCACAGGTGTGATCATGGAAGGTGATTGTCTCAACCTCATTTGGATGCTTCAAAAGAAGAATGTTCAGGATACTTTTGTTGGACTTCTAATTTGAGATATCTTGTTAGTCATAGAATCTTTTCAATTCTATTCGTGCTGTTATGTTAAAAGGAGTGGGAATAAAGTTGCCCATGAATTGGCTCATTGGCAACCTATATCGTTTGATAATAGACAATGGTTAAACAATGTCCTAGAGAGTATAGTCGATAGGGCATCAGATGATATGTATTCTCATATTCATTGCAAATTAATATAATCCCCCCTTTTTCGATAAAAAAAACAATAAATAAAATAAATATAACACAATTACTATAGAAATTGTTAGGTTTTTAAGCACTTAAGATCATAAAATTATCACGAACGTGATAAAATAGATAAAATGACACGAGAGAATTTTGAAAGAAAAATTATATTTTCACTGTTCCTGGACAAGATGCAAATAACTCTATCTATTTACAAGTGTTAATTACCAATACTTATAAACAGACTCTTCCCACACTCTCTACCCAGATGTGTTTTCCCACAACTGATTACCAGTTGCTCCCTACACTCACCCACTCTCACCAAGCTCCCTCTTGGTATTTTATCCTGTGGTGTCTTGTGTAGCTCCCTTTCTGTGTGTTGTTTTCAAAGACAAATAATACTCCTATTTATAGGAGTACAAGGAAGTTTTCAACCAAAAAAAATATTGCTCCTAAATACACGTTACTCTTAAACTTCCCTTGAAATTAAGTTTTGAAACATTCCTAGCTTCCGTTAACAAAACTCCTTCTTTTTTTTAACTTCCTTTGTCTTTTTTTTCCCCCTCTTTCCATTGATTTTTATCAATCTTAACAATCTCCACCTTGATAAAAACCAATCCCGACAGCTCCACCTAACTTGATCCGCTAAGTTCATCACCACCTTTAGTTAGCCGAGAAGCAAATGTTACCCGTTTTCTCCTTGCTACTTATCTTCCACTTGAGTCACTTGTAGTAGCTCTCCCTGCAGTTCCATTCGTCTGTACATTCCCAACAAGTCTGTACATGCCTCTAGACATTTCTCCTTTTATGACTAACATAGCTCCTTTGGAGACCTTCAAAACTCCACCTGGAGACGAATACCGGTAGCCTTTTGCATCCAAAGTTCCCAAAGAAATCAAATTTCTTTTGGGACCTGGCACATGTCTGACCCCAATTACTGTCCACACTACCCCATCAAACATGCGAATCCGTACCGTTCCCACCCTAGTAACCTAGCTTCGTGCACCGTTTGCCATGTTGACAGTACCTTTTTCATATCATTGATATGTATCAAAGTGCTCTCTAATTGAACACATGTGAAACGAACAACCAGAATCTAATATCCAATATGATTTTCCTGGGCTTTCAGCAGTTGCTAGAAATACATCACCTCCATCACCTTGGTGCGAACCTTCTGCAACTCCTACTACTGATGGTTTCTCATATCCCAAATCCTTCTTCCTCTTTAGACAATTCCTTTTCATGTAACCTTCCTCATTGCAGTAGTAGCATTTGAACTTCTGACCACTTAATGTTGAACGTTCGGATCCTTCCTCCTTCTCTCTAGACCGTCCTCATCCCCAACTAGACTCTTTTGTAACCATGGCCACCTGACCATCATTTGAGAGTCCGTTGTTGCCCCGTCGAGTCTCAGTCATCAACAAGGCGGCAACCACCTCATCAAGTCTCAAGGTCTCTTTTCCAAACAAAAGAGTAGTCACGATATTATCAAAAGATGAAGGTGCGTAGTGAAGCCAACAAAAGCAAAGCTTTGTCTTCCTCTTCAATTTTTACCTCGAGAGAATCCAAATATGTCGTTATCTTGTTTAACTCGTCTAGATATTGATTAAAGTCCTCTTCTTCCATCATTTGGAGACCAAACAATCGTTTCTTCAAGTATAACCTACTCATGAACGATTTTAACTTAAACCGGCTCTCCAATTTGTCCCAAATATCTGTCGGGTCTGTTAAGCAAAGAATTTCCGAAAGAGTATTATTTGCAAGACACAACAATATTGTACTCGTTGCCATGTCTTTCAAATATTCCCATTCCTCCGTTGACATCTTCTCTAGCTTGTCTTTTTCCCTGAGTGCCATCCACTCATTGTCTGTCATCTTCTCGGTCCTGCGAGTCTTCACCTTCAAGGCCTTAATTGTCCCTTCTCGTGTCAGCAAGCTTTTCACCCGTTGTTGCCACAAGGTGAAATCACCACGACCATCAAAAGGTTCGATCAAAATGCTCGAGCCTTTTACCGATGCCATTCCACGTTCTTTTACTCTAATTTTGTTTTACCACTTACGAACCCTCCTTCCCAGCGCAACCTCACTCTGATACCATCGTTGAGTTTTTAAGCACATAAGATTGGAAAATTATCAAGAACGTGATAAAATAGATAAACTGACACAAGAGGATTTTGAAAGAAAAATTATATTTTCACTGTTCCTGGATAATATACAAACAACTCTCCCTGTTTACAAATGTTAATTACCAACACCTATAAACAAAGTCTTCCCACATCCTCTACTTGGATGTGTTTTCCCGCAACTAATTACCAGTTGCTCCCTACACTCACTCACTCACTCTCACCAAGCTCCCTCTTGGTATTTTCTCCAGTGGTATCTTGTGTAGCTCCTTTTCTGTGTGTTGTTTTCAAAGACAAATAATACCCCTATTCATAGGAGTACAGGGAAGTTTTCAACCAAAGAAATATTTACTCCTAAATGCACATTACTCTTAAACTTTCCCTGAAATTGAGTTTTGAAACATTCCTAGCTTCTGTTAACAAAACTCCTTTTTTTTTTTAACTTCCTTTGTCTTTTTTTTTCCTCTTTCCATTGATTTTTATCAATCTTACCATAAGTAAGTAAATAAATAAATAAAACATTATAAAATTGAAAAAGTATGTCTAACAACAGTAACAAGAATAAAAACAACAATATTAAGAACAAAAGCTACAGAAGCACCGATGGCCAAACATCAAGAACACCAACAACGACAATAACAAAACCAACACGCACCACTGAAAACAGCAGCAACCTCACTGTAATAATTTAGAAATGAAACTACATAGCTTACAAATAATATTAACACCCCTCCCCGCCCTTTCAAAAAACAACCCTTTAAACATGAATAATTAGAAAAAGGTGAACATGAATAATATATCTACATCTTCTCTAAAAGTGTAGTCTAATACCTCCAATATCACTAATCAGAAAAAGGTAAACATGAACAAATTGTAAACTTTAATGAATGAATGAATGAATTAAAATATAAACAACACCAAATGAATTAATTAATTAAAATATGAACAATACCATAAGTGAAGTAAATATAAAACAATTATTATATAAACAAACAAATAAATAAACCAACATAAACATAAACTATACCATGTCTGACAACAATAAGAAGAACAAGAACAACAATGGCTGATAGCAACAATAGCAAAAAGAATAGCTGAACAAGAAGAAAAGTAACTGTAAACACAAAATTTCGAGCCTAAAATAAATTAGACAAGAAATTCAGAAACAAATTGAATTTTGTATTGATGTTGTATATGGGTACAATATCTGAATTTAATACAATTAAATAATCCTCTGATTCGATCTCCTAATGACTTGAATATTCCGAGGGCTTGATGCTTGATCTCGATTGACGCAAATCGGCTGAAGAACTCTGAAGACTGTTCTTGATTTTGATCTGCAAGTGGTTGATTGTAGCTTCTGAGGCTTTGCAAGTCTTGATCCTTCTCGCTTTGTAGCTGGATGCTCCTTGCTGTCCGAGCTCTGAATTTTGCAGATGCTGAATCAACTTAAATTTCTTCTTTCCAACCGCGACTCCCTTGATTAGATTGCGAAGTGAGGTCGACTTCTAAGACGAGGAATCGTTTCTCCCCGTAGATTCGATTCTTTGCAGGCTACTCCCTCACTTAATCTAATTGGGGTCAACTTGAATTTCTTCCTTCCGGCCACGACTCCTCCGATTAGATCGCGAAGTGAGGTCGACTTCTAAGACGATGAATCGTTTCTCCATGTAGATTCGATTTTCCGCAGGAGACTCCCTCCCTTAATCTGATTGGGGTCGACTTGAATTTATTCCATCAGATTTGCGAAGGCATGGCTTTCTCCACTCAGATAGGGAAGGCAGAACTTCTCCAGTCAGATAGAAAGGACATTACTCATCCAATCAGACAGTAAAGACATTCAGACAATGAAGGTGTGCCCCCTCCAATCAGGTAGTCAAGACATGTTCTTCCAATCAGAACGTGAAGGTTTGACTTCTCCGTCCAAACAATAAAGGGTTGATTCCTATGATCAAAGAGCGAAGGCATTTGGACTACTCCAATCAGGCTGCAGAGACTTGACTTCTTCCATCAGATAGCAAAAGTGACTCTTCTGATCAAAAAGAGAAGTCTTGGCTCATCCGATCAGGCAGCAAACACAACTATCACAATCAGAAAGTAACAGCTTGACTCCTTCGATCAGACAGATGAGGCATGACTTATCCAATCAGACAACATAGGTGACTCATCCGATCAGACAGTGCAGACTTGGCCTCTTCTATCAGACAGTGAATGTGACTCTCCCGATCAGAAAGCAAATGCTTGGCTCATCCGATCAGACAGCAAAGGTGACTCATTCGATCAGACAGTGCAGATTTGGCTTCTTTTATCAGACAAGGAAGGCGACTCTTCTTATCAGAAAGAGAATACTTGGCTCATTCGATCAAACAGTGAACGCAATTATCCCGATCAGAAAGCAACATCGTGGCTCGTTGAGTCAAACAGATAAGGCATGAGTCGTCCAATCAGACAGTGAATGTGACTTTTTCAATCAGAAAGTGCAGACTTAACTTCTTCGAACAGACAGAGGCTTGACTCTTTCGGTCAGACAGGAAAGACATGGCCCTTCCAATCAGACACCAAACGCTTGATTTTACACATTGTCAGTGCTTGACTTGAAGGAAAATACTGCCAATTTAAAAGAAGACGCCTATCTCGCTAATATGAAGAAGGATGCAACTTTACTGTTGCCCCCAACTTGAAGGCATTCTAAAAGTTTGTAACAAGTTTGTGACTGTTTGAAACTTATTTATATGATTTGAAAATGTGCTTAGTGACTTAGGAGTCAACACCTTTGATAAAATGACTTGATAGTCTTTTACTTTGATAGCTGAGCGCCTTGGACCTGATGACTTGTGAGTCTTTGAGTTTGATAACTTGGAGCCTAGAACTTTCTTAATTTTGGAGTCTAGAGCTTTGACAAGTTGGTAGTCTTTTAATTTCGATGCCTTGGGAGTCTTGAATTTTGAGAATCCACTTGGTGACTTCAGAGTCGGTAATTTCGTTGACTTAGGAGTCTTGAAGAAAAAAAATCGACTTGGAAGTCTACGAGATTTGTGACTTGGGAGTATTTTACTGACTTGCTAGTCTGTTTCTTTGGTGTCTCTGACTTTGAAGACTTGAGAGTCTATTATATCAAGATTTGAGGGTCTTTAAAGATAACTTGAAAGTCAGCAACTCTGTTTGACTTGTAAGCCCACAACTTAGATGACTTAAGAATCTTTAAGCTTTATTTGAAAGCTTACGTCATTGATGACTTGAGAGTTTACGATGTTGATTACTTGAGAGTCGTTGAATTCACTTCAAAGTTTACAATCTTATCGACTTGATAGTCTTTAGGCGACTTGGAAGTCTTTGATTTTGATGACTTAAGCATCATGTGGGTGACTTGATAGTCTGTGCTGACTTGAGAGTTTAGAAGTTCGGACTTGGAAGTCTTAAGGGTGACTTGAGAGTCAAAGCTATTGATGACTTGAGAGTCGTTGAATTCGCTTCAAAGCTTACAATTTTCTCGACTTGATAATCTTTAGGCGACTTGGAAGTTTTCGACATTTGATGACTTTGAATACAGAATTGATTTCAGAGTCCCGCATGGTTGACTTCAGAGTCAGAGAGTTCGATGACATAGGTGTTTGTAGAGGCTGACTAGAAGTCTTAAAGTTTGGACGATTTGAAAGTCCAACATGAGTGACTTGAAAGCCTATAAATTCTTTGATGACTTAGAAGTCTATAGAGGCTGACTTGGAAGTTTGCCCCCTAATCGCAAATTTTGGATCGCTTTCTTCCAAAGTTTCCAATATGATCTTAATGGACGATCAATCAGATTCTTCGGTGTCTTCTTCGTCTAATGTGATTTTTCCTTCTTTTACAAGTTGCATGATTTGTCTTCTGAATGCTTTGCACTTCTCTGTAGGATGACTGATGATCCTGTGATACTTGCAATATTTGGGATCATTAGTTCTTCCAATTTCTTTAGGACAACATGACTCTGGAAGTTTTATAAGTCCTTTCTTAAGAAGTTTGTCAAGCATTTCTGGCGCATCAGACTCAGAATAAGGATATTCTTTCTCTTCGGAGTCTCTAAGCACGGAGCTTTCATTTCTTGACGATGCCACCGATTCATTGAGTTGTCTTCCATAGTAGGCAATCGTAAGCTCCATATCATGAGCTCGTGTTGTCAATTCTTGGAATGTTTTGGGCTTATTTACTTGTAAGGCATAAAGTATATCCCAATCCATCCCTTGGGCACACATCTCAACAGCAGAAGATTCTGAAAAGTGATCCTTGCACTTCAATGAGAGGGCACACCAACAATTGATATAATCTATGACTGGCTCTTTATCCCCCTGCCTAGTGTTAGTCAACTTTGTTATGCTAACTACGTGGCGCGTACTATAGAAGCGATTTAAGAATTCATTTTCAATTTGCCCCCAACTATCAATGGATGCAGAAGCGAGGTCTGTGTACCAATCAAATGCAAGACCTTTAAGAGATCGTACAAATTGCTTCACTAAGAGGTCGTCACCTGTGCCAACATTATTGCAACTCTCGATGAAGTGCGCTATATGCTGCTTCGGGTCACCTTTGCCATCAAATTGGTGAAATTTTGGAGGTTGGAATCCCTGAGGCATCCGCAGTGCATCAATTCTTTTTGTATAAGGCTTGCTATAACAATGAGTTTTATGAGAACCTCCTTCTAGATGGGCCTTGACTGCATTTACTATTAAATTTTGAATCTGCTCAACAAAAATTGAGCTTAAAGAGCGCTCATCCTTTGCCTTGCGCTCATCGTCAGATTCTTCACTGTGATTAGACTCTTTATCAGAATTTTCAGCGCCTGAGCCTTTGTTGGAAACTTCAAAGCATTTCTTTTCCAGCTTCTTCACCAGCTTAGCAATCTGCTCGTCTTGACGCTTAATTTGAGCATCCTTTTCTGCGCTTTCCTTTGAGAGCTTATCGAGCTTCGCCTTCATGTCTGTCAGTTGTTCCTCTAAGTTTATAGCCTCTATCACCATGACTGACATGACGATTGTGTTGGAAGACTCAGTCTCTGATTGGGAAAAATGCAAATTCCTTGGAGATGTTGCTGAAGAATCACTGTCATCATAGTTGTCATCCTCTGCACCGAAAGGCTGAAAGACAGGATTGATGTAGGTTTGGAATTCGTCAATTCCACAAGGTAAAGTCTTCCTAATATTGAAGCTAGTAAGAGGCTTTAGCTTCAAATTAGGTAGGCAAGCAGTTTGATTGACTCCATCAAAAGGCGAGTTGGAGCCTATTTTTTGAGTTTTGCGTGACTGCAAAGTTGGAGCCACGACTTGTTCCTTTGAGGTGATGAAGGCAGCGGCTTTGGTCATCCTCTTAGTCATCACCTTGGTGCTTCGATTGGTATATGTAATACTAGCCTTTGCGGATCCTTCAGATATAGATCCGATATTCTCTCTTTTCGAAGATTGAAGAATGACATTCTTGAGAGCCATTTCTTCTTTAAAGGAGTTTAGAACTTGTTCGCTTGGAGAAAAAGATGAGAGGTAGAGATGTCCCACCGAGCGTGCCAAAAATTTGTAAACACAAAATTTCGAGCCTAAAATAAATTAGACAAGAAATTCAGAAACAAATTGAATTTTGTATTGATGTTGAATATGGGTATAATCTCTGAATTTAATACAATTAAATAATCCTCTTATTCGATCTCCTAATGACTTGAATATTCCGAGTGCTTGATGCTTGATCTCGGTTGACGCAAATTGGCTGAAGAACTCTGAAGACTGTTCTTGATTTTGATCTGTAAGTGGTTGATTGTAGTTTCTGAGACTCTGCAAGTCTTGATCCTTCTCGCTTGGTAACTGGATGCTCCTTGCTGTCTGAGTTCTGAATTTTGCAGATGCTAAATGAATCAAATGAAGGGAGAGGACC
The DNA here is from genome assembly GCA_017589665.1 of Selenicereus undatus. Taxonomy (NCBI): domain Eukaryota; kingdom Viridiplantae; phylum Streptophyta; class Magnoliopsida; order Caryophyllales; family Cactaceae; genus Selenicereus; species Selenicereus undatus. Next base: position 16,711,573 of record JACYFF010031952.1, on the reverse strand, counting down.
CCTATTTATAGGCTCTGCCAGTTAGGGTTAGAGCCGGGTTTTAGGCATAGGCCTAGTAATTATTTTTTTATTTTTAAATAAAGAAAATAATTACTAATTTTTGCATCATCGATGACGCATGGCAGCTTTTAATTGGCTGAACTTAATTTTGACCAAGCGGGTCCACCAAAGTCAACGTGACACATGCCAATTTGTAATTGGCTAATTTTTTTATTATTTATATTATTTTTTTAAACGTGGCACTATCTGATTGATTGCAGAATTTTCGCCTTCTACAATAACAACAATTAATAACAAAACCAAAACCACCAAAAATAGCATCATCAACAGTAACAACAACAGCAGTTATCATCATCATCATTATTACTATAATAATAATAATCATCATCATCCTCATCCACAAAGGTTCATTTCATTCCTAGCTTGAAGCAAACACATAATATCATGAATTAAAACCATATCCCCATTCTTTTAGATATCATGCCTTCTCTGGTTTTGTTCCACTTATGATATTCTAACAACCTCACTACCTCGTTCCTCATAAGCCATACCATTGACTATATATTTTTAGCTTTTTGTACAGGTTGATATTAACCAAAATCCCTTAACCATCAATTGGACCTAATCAAGATATGTTAATTCAAAATACTTAAAACACGGAATGATAGTGAGTCGTATCATTACTTTGTTTATTATTGGGTTGTTTTGATATAATTAAGTTCCACCTAATGATTGGTAAAATCTTGAATTATTTGGTCACACCTACCAATCATTTTCTGTAATACAAAAGGGGAAACAGAGTTGAGTGTTGACACTAGCACAAACAGAGAAGTTGTTGTACCTTTTTTTAAAAAAAAATTGTGAAAATTGAAGTCTCAATTATTCTTAGTAAAATTTTTCTTCCAATATAATGATGTTGCTTGCGATATAGGCTTTAAGTTTTTTACTGAATGATTATGAGAAACTAAAATAATTAACAATTAATTAGACTTTTGCGCATAATTATGCTCAATAGGTTGAGCTTGGCTACTCCACCACCCCCCCTAAAAAAAGAAAAAAACTGGTGAAACTTAAAAGTCAAACTATAGATTGAGAAATGATTTTGTGGATCCCCTACTGATTGATGATGTGATGCGCACGTATGTACCAAGCTTTCGCCAAACTGTTTGGCAATTTGATTTTGTAGATTTCAAGATAGCCTGTATTTATTTTCATGTTCACTCGATGCGACCTCTGTCGGATCACACAACTAGAAGCTAGACATTCCACAGAATTAAGGTCGTGCTCGTACGACGTGAACAATTCATTCTTGAAATCTGGCTCCAACGCCCCCCGGAAACACAAACTCAAAAAAACCGGGGAGGAAAAAAGACGAAATCTAGGGTCAATATAGACGTAAGCTTAATCTAAATTGTTATTTTTAATTTATAGAAATTTTATCATTGGAAATTGTAAAGCAATTCAGGGACTAGTAATCAATCAATTACTTTGATGACTAATAATTAATCAATCAGTGACTTTTATTACAACCATCTTTACATGAACTATTAATCACTCTAATTATTATTAAAAGTCATTGGTAAGATATCCGTCTCATAACATAAGCAGCAGAATTCAATTTCACCATGTTAATTTTAATCACTCAAATTATATAAGCCTTTGCAATTATTATTTGCAAATGTATGCACAAAATAACAAGCGGTAATAATATAGCTACATCTTCTCTAATAAATCCTTCTGCAACTTGGTCCACACCATATATCTGGTCAAGCGGTAGTATATGTACTTCTCTAATAAATCCTACTGCAACTTGATCCACACTATATATCTGGTCATCATTATTGTTGTTGCACATGCATTTAGTAAATTCTGGGCACACTTAATTTGGATGCTACTTAGGTCGGTGATCTTGCTGTTTAGTTATGGTACATCCAAAGATTCAGGGAGTTTAGTTTATTAAAAAGTATTATGGACTTAGAAACTCCTAAAATTCAACAACAAGGCATGATAAAATGTAATTACCTCCATAGCAACATTTTCTCCTCCATTTCTGTAGGGCTATGTCAATCAACAAAGAAAAAATAAAAACTAAAGTAAACAAAATCTGGACGGGAAATCTAGCCTAGCAAACTAAGCCAGTGTGTTCCAGAAGAAGATCTGGACAGAGTGAACATGATTATTCTGTACACAAAACTCATAACTACTACAAATAATATCTGATCGACCAACGATATGGTCCTGACAACCTTTTTCGTGTACCCAAAGTTTAGATTCATGGGTGAACATTTGAGTTCCAGTGAGTATGATGCTTCGGTCCCATGAAGATTTGGATCAAAGATCAGCTCTCCGGAAACGGATTTGAAGTCCCCAGCACTCCATTCCTGGTAATGCAAACCACCAAAAGCTGTGTCATATGTATGCATATTGATCTATAAACACACAAATTCATAGTCTCAGTAGGCAGATGTTGTGCTGCGCTGTGTCTCGAGCATTGGATTTATCGATTGTCTAAGTTGCCATGGGTTTTCAGAGCCTACTACCACTTAACATCTAAGAGCTTCCGAACAATAGTGCATAGAAACAACCGGAAAACACCATATACAAGAATCTCATTCTGTATTCTAATGGAAAGAATGTCTACTACTGCTACTGCCGCCCACATATGACAACTTTCAAGTTCTCATATCGAGTTGAAATCAAGAGTGATTCAGATTAATAATTAGAGGACTTCGTGCCTGGGATATAGAGTCTCGTATCATATATTTTAGGGTGAGCCCCTCAGGGAGACCCATTTTTCTCGGATAGGTAAATTTTTACGCACATACATGGTTTAGGAAGAGTTGAACCCTGACCTTCCTTTTAAGAGCTAGTCATTCTATCACAAACTACACCTATAGGCATCAGGGAGCCTCATTTAGGAAAGTGCGAAAAGAAAAATTGGCATTCCCAATTCTCAACCTTCCATTGGGCCCAAGGGTCCACTACTTGCCAAAATAATGAACTCTTATTATGTAAGCAATCAACTGATGACCTAAGAAGGTCCTCATATATGGACCCCTATTGGGCCATCTCACAACCCTAGGCCCAGGTGTCGGCCCATCTAGTAATGATGCAAGTCCGTCAATGAATTCTGTAGCAGCCCAACATTTTTCAAAAGGCAAGCAAAGGAAAGACTGAAGGTGATGTAGTACCATCAGTTGGTCTCCAACGGTGACAACAATGGTCTCCGGGTCAGTGCCGAAGGACAATGGACCTTTCTCAGTCTGCACATAGAACTCGCCCCGTTCCATTGCCAGGTGAAGGCTCAATGCATGATCATACGACTCGTGGATATCCTCATTCGATACCAGCAGGCTCGGGTGCATGTCATTGTATCTGTATAAACTTATTATGGACTCCCTCTCCTCTATCTCCTTCTCGAATCTCTTGGTTGAGAATTTTGAAAGCACTTCTGCTAGTTCTTCTGCAATCTTATCCAGTTTGCTCACCACACTTTCCATCTTACGGCTGCGATTTGAGACAAGAAACAGCGTACTAAGCATTGAAACACTTGAGATCATATGTCACACCGAGGTTCATAAGAAAGCTTTAACTGTAGTAACTGTAGGAATATCAAGGGAGTACATACAATTGAGGCATCCAAAATGAATTCTCATTTCAGAACCTTGAATGGGTGCAATCATCAAGTCCCCATTGATTTTTCATCAATTGAAAGAAAATCGTTATTAAACAATTCTTTCATTTTACATTACTTTTTTTATTTACATTATACTTCATTTTACATCGCACTGGATTGGAATCAGAATAGCACAAAACAATCTTTGTGTAACTTAAGTATCCTTGGTGATGAAATTGCATACATATTCCGCCACTTTGAATCATCAAATGTTTTCCATGATCAACAATCCCTCCCCATAAACAAAACTAAGAGATTGATTAAAACCAACGTTAATTAAATTGAAATACCACAACAAACAATGGCCTCTACCAATTCAACTATATTGCACATTCACTCCATACATACTCTTTGAATCATCAACAATCATTAATCTTTTTACCCATTTCAATAATCAATTAAAATCAACAAAAACAACGATCAGAATTAACATGCACATAACATCAAATTAAATAACCTGAAATCACGATATCGATCAGAGCCCATGACCTCACGAGCCCAGAGAAGCATAGCCTTATCAGAGCGAAACCAAACAAACTCCTCCCGATTCCCGACCCGATCGACGAAGCTCCGACGAAAGCGGGTCTTCCTTTCATCCAACTTCCTGAAGAAGAGCTCGACCTCGGCCTTGATGGACCGGACCTCCTCCCGGCCAATGCCATGGCCTCCGATGCGGACCACCCCGAACTCCCTGGCGGAGCGGATCAGGCGGTCGATGGAGTTGCCGACCCGGGAGGAGATGAGCCGGCAGTCCACCTGGGCGGGGACCCGGATCCGGCCCGCCGTGTGGTGGGTGTGCACGTGGACCTCGGGGAGTCGGAGGTACGGGATTTGGAGATTCTTGCAGAAGTAGTCGTTCAGGCGCCGCTCGTCCGCCACCGGGACCGAGCGGACCCCTCGGGCCGTGGGGATCGGGGACGGGGGCGCGTGGTAGCCCGTCATTAGGATGGAGGTGCGGCGGTCACGGGGTGTCATGGGGGTTGTGGATTGGGTGGTGGTGTTGTGGTGGTGCGACATGGTGGGTTCGATGGTGGAGGAGAGAGAATGGAGATGATGATGATGATGATGATGATGATGATTTGGAGATAGTTGTCAGTTGGTTACGGTGGATGTAACGCATTGAAGGGCGGAGGGATTGCGTTCGCTATGGGGATTGGGGAGCACGTTGATCATGGGGGTGCACGTTGTCTCAAAACTTGTTTTTCTTTATTTTTTTTTAAATATACGTGGTTTTTTAGGGAGAGATTCATGATTTCATGATCATATTCATATTGCATTTGGACTTAGGATAATAAGAGATCATGTGAACGTGCGAGTGATTATATTCCAAGTATGAAAGGTCTAATGATATCAAGTGCTGAATAATGATGTCAGTTATCAGTTTTTGGAGTAGAATACAACTGTCCTCAATTTTTTAAAATGAAAAATGGGAGAATTTAATTTATTAAACAAAATTATCTAAAAACAATAAATTAAACTTAAAGTAGTAGAAATAAATGAAATTCAATCTATTACATGGGAAGTTCCAGAAAACCATTTGTTCGTGCCAAAAACACGATATTTTTATGATACCTTTATACATAATTTATGCTTGTAATAATAGTTATTTTTAGGTTTTTATTTGATTTGATTTTGATTTGTAGGTATTGAATAATTCGTGACATAATACAGAAAAAAGATGAAGAAATGCCAAAAATGAAGAATTGGACCGAATTAACTCAAACCCGACCCAAATTCCTTAGCCCATTATCTTTTATAACCCAAACAAAAAGAAAAAAAAAAGGAAAAACCTAAAAAAGCCTGAACTCACATAAAGACCATCCGAATCCCACTCACCACTACACCATCTCCGTCATCTTCGCCCACCATCAACACCAGCATCATCCCTCATCTTCATCCGCCTCCAAACCACCATCGACATCAAGGGTCGAGATCTAAGAGGGTTCAAGTATAAAGAAGGTTGAGGCGCCAGAGAGAGGTATCAATTAGGTTAGGTTTATGTTTTTTAGGTGTTAATTAGGGTTTTTAGTTGTTTTTGAATTAAAGTTTACAGTTTAGAGTAGGATTTCGGGTTTGCCTTTTGATTTTCAGATCTGTTCTTCATGTTTCATGGAGTTGATGTTTGATTTCGTTAGTTTGGATTGTGAATTCATGGTTTTGAATCTGCTAGAGTAATAATTTTGGCATTTGATTTCAAGTTATTGCAATTGCGTATACCCTATTTTTTTTTTTTCAAGTTTGTTAGATTGCTTTGCCTTCCTTTCTTCTTGAGTTATGTTCTTAATTCAGTTGCTTGGCTTTCATTTCAATCATTATACACTAGAATTTGTAGGAAAACTGAATCTGGGTTGCTATTGTCTATACTTGAACCTTTGTTCCCTTGTATGTTTGTCGAATCTACTCAGCTTTTTGATTCAAAACATGAACTTGCAGCAATGAAAAGATTGGGCTGAGTTCTTGGTAAAGCAGGGATACCATTGTGCTTCACTTTCTGGGTTGTTCTGCCTCTTTCTTTTCCGATTGCTTGGTAGTTGTAATGTATGAGTTGTGGTACTGGTTAATTGAATCTGGACTAAGCTGTAAAGTAGGGAAGCCTTGAGCTTTGTTTACCCTTCCCCTATTCTCCTGATTCTTCTTCGCTTTTGGTTCTTGATCTTTTCCATGTTTATGTTTAGTTTTCTATTTGGTTGAGTTTATTCACAGAGCAAGTTTGAGTAAGTATTTCTTGGTTTTGATTCTAGCTTAGTTCTTAGTTTATTTACTAAATTTCTTTGTCTTAGTGTTTTAATTTTTATTTGCTTTAGTGTTGTTCATTTGATGTAGCCCCTTTCTTAAGTCTAGTCATGAGTAGCTTAATGAGATTGATTCATGACTTAAGTTTGATTGGTAGTTAAATTTTTCCTATTTCAGTATTTAGGGTAGTTTAGTTCTGTTTAGGATAATTATTTGATCATGACTTTAATTTCATCCATCATCCATATAGAGACGACCCTCAAGTACTACGACGATAGTCGTATACTTGCGGCATTATTTTTTTCACTCCGAATTATCAACAGCATTTCACCTCATACGATGTTTTTTTTAATCTTTAAAAAAGGCTAAGCTTTTATATTATGTGATTTATACTTTTTTAAAAAGGCTTAGAAAGTAGCTAACACAACATGTAAATATTACCAATTTTACATTTTGCTTCTAATAGCACTTGTAGACATTTTTTTTAAAGATAAGTTAGGTTCCCACAGCAAATTATTATGTACACTTGGGAGCACGTGCTCCTGCATCTAATTCATATGTATTTTCTTAGAGTATATTTGTCATATATTTTATTTTTAACATGTAATTGCTAATTATGTATCACATGGGAGTACATACTCTCAAGAATACAATATATGTTTTGGATTCCCACCCTACTATAACCCCTGTGATAGGGCAACCCAGTGGGAGGAGGGGTGCGGACAAGGAGTGAGCCATAGTCCATAAGAGCTTAAGCTCGAAGGTTTAATTGATTACCCCTAGATTTCAAAACAAGGAGTTGTAGGTCCTATAATTCAAATTATTTGAGGGTAATTTTAACGTGACTAAAAGTTTAGACTAATAGTTCAACATTCAAGAATATGTTTCACACTCTAGCACATCTTCTTGCGAATGTCTTTTGGACTTGAATGGTGGATGCTGGAAAGACCCTGCCCATATTGTGCAATAATTTAATAGAAGAGGCGCTAAGAATGTAACATGGCACATCTTACTCATACACAGCTTAATACCATGTTCAGCATCATCTCAACCAATAGCTTAAACTAATGGTTAACGACGTAACACCATCTAGCACATAGACCTCACGATTTGTTTGGGAGGGACTAAGTTTGAGAAGTAAGAGTAAATAAGGGTAATGAAGAGGGAAAAAAGAGAGACTAAATGGGTTATGCACTTATGCATGTTTCTTTTTGGAGGGGGGGTGCAAACAAGCGTAAGGACATTTTATTTTTAAAAAGGACAAAACTAATAAACATAAGTTACTCCATTAATTCTGCATCTTTTTTTTCATACGAACAAGCGTAAGGAAGTTTAAAGTACACACTTTTATTTAATTCCCCTTATTCTTCATCTAAATAGACCCTTTGTCTCCAGGATGGATAATGACCTTAATTGCACTTGAAATAGTTCTCTTTGACATTATCTTAACATGGTTGGTTAGCAGTCATCATTAGGAATGGCAACGGGAGGGTTTGGGCTGGGGAGTCCCTTCCCCACTTCTGTCATGGCCACCCAAGCATACCTGATTCCTCAAGACTTTAAGAGTATCTTTAACTTCACATATAGTTGAGTGCGAAAGCATATTTTCTTTTTGGGTAAAATGTTAGAATAATTTTCAATAAAAACGGAAAAGGCACTACATATTTTTTTTTTTGCTTTGAAAAAATATAATTAGTAAATCCAATTAGCTAATTTTCTATGCATCTCTTCATTTATAGCCATTAAGATTAAATCTAATGGTTAAAAATTCATATTATGGAAAGATTCTTCTCTCTTGAGAAGACACTTAGTTTTCTATAAATAGTGATGACTAAGTGAGGTTTGGACATCCAAAAAAAAATAATTATTCCAACAAATCAATTCCTCTGAGTTTCTGTTATATCCTAAGGTACTAGTGCCTATCCAAGTAAGTGCAACATTTGAATAGTGGAGAACTCTTTGTATCTCAAAGGTTTATTTAGGAATACCCATTGCACATCAAGTGAATAAAACGTTTAGGACAAGCGATCTCAATCCTGCCTGGAGGTTGGAGTAGTCCTAATTTTTGAACCTTTGTACCACATCTCTAACAATCTAAAGGTTTTATTATTTATTCCAATGACTTCTTCACTTCGAGACTTAGCCACTAATTTTGTCAAATTGGATAGGTTCAATGGAGGCAACTTTAGGTGTTGGCAGAAGAAGATCCATTTTCTTCTTACCACATTGAAGGTAGCATATGTCCTCAACATTCCACCAATTCTAGAGCAAGAAAATGAGACCTTTGATCAAATGTGTGCCCGTGCAAAGTGGGAGAATGATGACTACATATGTCATGGTCATATTCTCAATAGCATGTCAGGTCCTTTGTTCGACACATATCAAGCAGTCCCATATGCAAAGGCGTTGTGGGATCTCTTAGAGGCAAGGTACATGAAAGAGGATGCTACAGGTAAGAAATGTCTAGTAAGTCACTTTAATGGATATGTAATGAGGGATGATCGGTCACTAATGGAACAATATAATGAACTTTAGAGTATCTTAGGTCACTTCAAAATGCATAATATGAATATCGATAAACCTATTATAGTTTCTAGTATAATGGATAAACTCCCGCCTTCTTGGAAAGATTTTAAACATAGTCTTAAACATAAAAAAGACGATCTCTCTCTTGAGGAATTGGCCAATTCTTTTTGAATTGAAGAGGAATTTCGTAAGTAAGAGAACACTAAACTTTTCTCTAGTATTTAGTCTTATGGAAGATGGTCATTCTAAGAAGAGAAAGTTTGATAAAAAGAAAGATTACAAAAAGAAGAAGCCTCTTTGTTGGGATTGTGGAAGTCCCAGTCACTTGAAACGTGATTGCCCTAGCCCAAAGAAGAAAAAGAAGATGGACCCTAAAAAGTCCAAATCCGAGGGGAAGGAGAATTTTGTTGCCATGATTTCGGAAGTTAACATTATCAAAGATGATGATTCTTGATGGGTTGACTCCGGTGCTACAAGACATGTTTGCAAGGACAAGACCTTATTCAAGACCTATGAGCCAGTAGAAGATGGTGCACCTTTCTACATGGGGAATTCTTCAACGGCACAAGTCCTAGGCAAAGGAAGTGTAGTATTAGAATTTAGTTCCGGAGAATCTCTAACTTTGAATTATGTATATCATGTTTCGAAAATTCGAAAGAATCTTGTATCAGGTAGCATTTTAAATCGTTTTGGCTTTGAGATCGTGTTTAAGACTGATAAGCTTGTACTTTCAAAGGGTGGTGTGTTTGTGGGAAAATGTTATTTGTATGATGGAATGTTCAAGTTAAGCCTTACTAATAATAAGAATGTCATTGCTTATGTTTGTGACTCTTTTTACTTATGGCATTTTAGATTAGGCCATGTGCATTTCAAATGAATGAATGACATGGTTAAGCTTAACTTAATACCAAATATGAATGTTAGTGATGAAAAGTGCAGAACTTGTATGTTGACTAAAATCACTAGACAACCATTTCCTAATGCTCAAAGACATTCTAATATCCTAGACTTAGTACATAGTGACATATGTGAGATGAATGGTCAATTAACTTTAAGTGATAAAAGATATTTTATCACATTTATAGATAACTATTCTAGATATTGTTATGTCTATTTACTAAGTTCTAAGGATGAGGCACTTGAAAAATTTAAAATTTACAAGAATGAAGTTGAACTTTATTATGAGAAATTCATAAAATGCCTAAGGTCTGATAGAGGTGGAGAGTATTATAGTCCTTATTTTGAATCCACCGGAATTGTGCATGAAGTCACGGCACCATATACCCCACCACAAAATGGCTTGGCTAAAAGGAAGAATAGGGTTCTAACCAAGATGATTAACGCTATGTTATCCAACTCGGGATTAGGACCTAGATTTTAGGGTGAAGCCTTATTAACGGCTTGCTACACTTTAAATAGAGTTCCAAATAAAAGAAGTAAGACTACTCCTTATGAATTTGGAACAAAAGAGAACCAAACTTGACGCACTTAAGAGTTTGGGGTTGTAGAGCAATAGTAAGGGTTCCCTAGCCAAAGAGAAAGAAATTAGGTGAAATGGGAATTAATTGCATCTTTATTGGATATACTCTACATAGTAAGGCTTAAGGTTTATGGTTATTGAACCTAATGAGTTTATCTCAGTTGACACTGTGATAGAATCTAGGGATGCTATTTTTGATGAAAAGAGATTTTCATCTATTCCTAGACTTAGAAATGCATATCTTAATCATCCCAAAAAAGGAACAAAATGAAGTACAAGATATTCAACATGGTGTTGAGAATAATGATGTTCATAAACTTAGGAGAAGTAAGAGAGCAAGAAAATCTAAAGATTTTGAAAATAATTTATTTGTTTATCTTGTAGGAGGACCCAGGGAATCAGTCTCCAGGTGTATTCCATATTGTTATAATGTGGAATCGGATCCTCAAACCTACAAGGAAGTTATGTCTTCACCTAATGCTTTCTTTGGGAAAGAGGCTATTGATGACGAAAGGGCTTCAATCATTTGAAATGGAACTTGGAAGCTTGCTGATTTACCCTCGGAGTGCAAACCTATTGGTTGTAAATGGGTGTTTAAAACTAAGAAGGACATTGATGGTTCAATTCTTCAGTTTAAGGCAAGACTTGCAGCCAAGGGAAATAATCAAAAAGAAGGAATATTATTTCAATACTCATGCCCTGGTTGCTAGGATTTCAACAATTAGGTTATTGCTAGCATTAGCCTCAATTCATAATCTAGTGATTCACCAAATGGATGTCAAAATGGCATTCTTAAATGGTGATCTAGATGAAGAGGTGCACATGAGACAACCTGAAGGGTTTGTTGTCCCCGATCAAGAGTACAAGGTTGGCAAGTTAGTTAAGTCCTTATATGGGCTTAAGCAAGCTCCGAAACAATGGGATCAAAAGTGTGTGTATGCCAAGTTCAATAGTGACGAAAGGGGTAATCGTATGCTTGTATGTGGATGACAAGTTAATCTTTGATGCTAACTTTGAGCAAGTTGAGAGTACCAAAAGATTTTTGTCATAGAGTTTTGACATGAAAGACTTGGGCAAAGCGATGTAATCTTAGGTATTAACATTACTAGGCATAATGACTCTCTAGTCTTGTCTCAATCTCATTACATAGAAAAAGTATTAAGAAAGTTTAACAATTACAATTGCAAACATGTATATACACCTTTTGATATGAACATGAGATTGGAACAGAATAAAGGTAATCCGGAAGCTCAACTAGAATACTCAAGGGTTATTGGTTGTCTTATGTATGTTATGATATACACTAGACCGGATATAGCTTTTACGGTAGGAAAGCTAAGTCAATATACCTGTAATTCGAGGCATACGCATTGGCATGCAGTGTGAAGGGTATTAAAATACCTTAAAACTACCATAGATTATGGTTTACACTATTGTGGTTATCCACCAGTACTAGAAAGTTTCACAGACGCTAGTTGGATAACAAATAGTGAAGATTATTCCTCTACTAGTGGGTGGGTATACACTCTTGGTGGAGGTGCAATATGTTGGGGATCAAAGAAACAAACGTGTGTAGCAAATTCGACTATGGCTGTTGAGTTTGATGCATTGGGATCTGCTTGCAAAGAAGTCGAATGGTTAAGGAATTTGCTAAATGAGATGCTTTTATGGCCAAAACCTATGTCACCAATATCTATTCGGTGTGATAGTGCGGCTATTTTAGCTAAGGCATATAGTAATGCATATAATGGTAAATCAAGGCATATTGATTTATGACATAGTTATGTGAGACAACTACTCATAGCGGGTGTTATAACTGTGGAGTTTATTCAAACTTTTCAAAAGTTGGCTAATTCCTTAACAAAAAGCCTTGCAAGGGATTTAGTATCTAAGACAACCAAAGGGATGGGGTTAAAGTCCACATTTTTAAAATTACACATGGTGAAAACTCAACTTGGCATTCGATGGGAAACATTGAATCTTAAGTTCAAGGAGCTATTGTACACCATTTTTGTGGTTTGCAAGTAGATAATTTTCCCATCCAACAATGAAGTGCTTGGTTATATTACCATATGATATACTAGGGTGACGAGTTGCTCTTAATGAACCTTACATGAGTTGCTTAGAGAATGTTCTAGAGTTAAGCATTGATTATAATAAATTTGTATTACCCTGGGAATGCCTGGGTGTATTTGTAAATTTATTATGAAATCAATAAAATCTTATTTCTTTACATTCTTTTATTTCGTGTATAATACTTTACATGTAGTATTGATGAGGTTCACTTATGTGAGCATAAAGTTTGGCCGCTTTAAGAAGTTTTATGGACTTGACTCGATGTGCTCATGAACAAATATAGACACATGGCTGGTTTAAATGTGTTAGGATTACTATGTGATTTTGGGATGGAAGTTTTGTGTGTGATTTGAACACAAGTAATCATAGAGGATAGGCTGGTTCAAAGCGTAGTCTACCATGCTATCCTAATCATTTGTTGGGAAAGTCACTAAGGTGGGGGTTCGATCGCAAGACATATCCATTTCATGAGCAGGACCTCCAGAAATTCTTAACACCATTTATTATGGAAATGGAGGGGGATTGTTGGAATAATTTTCAACAAAAATGGAAAAGGAACTACAAAATTAATTATATATATTTTTTTGCTTTGAAAAAAAAAATTAGTAAATCCAATTAGCTAATTTTCTATGCATCTCTTCATTTATGGCCATTAGGATAAAATCTAATGGTTGAAAATTCATCTTATGAAAAGATGCTTCTCTCTTGAAAAGGCACTTCGTTCTCTATAAATAGGGATGACTAAGTGTGGTTTGGACATCCAAAAAAAATAATTTGTTCCAACAAATATCAATCCATCTGAGTTTCTGTTATATTCTAAGGCACTAATGCCTATCCAAGTGAGTGCAACATTTGAATAGCAGAAACCTCTTTGTATCTCAAAGGTTTATTCGGAAATATCCGTTGCACGTTGGGTGAATAAAACCTTTCGGACAGGCGATCTCGATCCTCCCTAGAGGTCTCAAAGTAATCCTAATATCCGAACCTTTGTACCACATCTCTAACATAAAATGATCAAGGATATTGCATTTCTCTCAAACAAAATCACATATTTACCGCTCCTAATGGCGAAGGCATTCATCCCAAGCCTGTACTATCTTCTTTTTACTTGTATTTGACAAAAATCCAAGGCTTTACAATATTCAGTAACTTGCAGACAAGAGGATTACATAGCTTTGAAGCTTCTTAAGTTCCTTCCCTACCACAAGCCAGCAACTAGTAGCTTAGGTATAAAACTTGTTGTCTGACTTTTTGGCCCCTAAGTGTCTTGGGTTTTCCTTGGTAGGGAAACTGTTTCCCAGGCAAGAAGAGATACCTTGGTGTATTCATGAGATTGCCCCCATACCCATATGAGATTTCTACGAACATTCTCTATGCTTTTTATTACATTTTTTGGAAGCAGCGACAAGTCTGACCAGTGCAATCTCAAGCTAAAGAGTACCAAATGCATTCCATCAAATCAAATACATATCAAATTCAAGTACATCCACTCGGAATAAACAGACAATAGTAACTCTATTGGCAAAATAATGCTGCTACCACATCTCTTCATAAACATTTTTGTGCTGCTCTTTGCCTCCCACCTTTTTTTCCCGGAGGGGGGGGGGTGCAAGAGGAGGAGAAAGGCAAGGATGAATAATCTTACATAACGCACACCAATGGGGAAAAAGATGCAACTAAAGAAATCGATTACAAACCAGAGAACACCACTACAGCATTTCTGCCAGGGCGCACTTGATGCCGATGCTTTCAAACAATAGGGAACACCCAGTATAAATCTGAGGAAAAAAGGCCTAGAGTAAGCCCCTTTTTTGTTACGTGATCCTTACAAACAAAGAGGCTGTTTTCGAAAGACTAATGATGCTGTGCCCTCATAGTGAGCAACAAATGAGTCTAGCAGGTTCACGGAACCAGGAACCCGATGTTTTCAACAGCCCCAACGGTCTTGGATCCATGCCGCTTATTTAGGGCCTGCATAACAGCTTTATGCAACAACTGGCTACGGACATCCATGAATGACCGGATTTTGCTGAGCTTCTTCTGACCACCGGATTTCTTACCCTTTGAGGGGTCAGAAACATTGTTGCATTTCTCATTATCCTTCAGAGTTGGCGTGTCCCTGGGATCACGGAACCTTGTAGATCCCCCAGTTCTGACATTTGTGATCCTGTGTGCTGCTTTTGGGCTTGACTTGTAGCCATCATATTTCCCTGAGGAGTCCTCGTAATCAGAGTAAGCAGACAAGTCATACGAGCTTTCTGAACTTGCTTCGCCATTGGCCAATTGCCCTGCAATCAAAATGTCATCCATCAGTTTTAATGGACCCAGCAGGATTAATACGTTACATGTAACTGGTTGCTTGAACATCCAAACCAAGAATTAACCTAGTCTATGGCCTAACCAATACAAAATTACATGATCAATATTAATTGTAGTCTTTTGACACCCTCATTGGACCAACTAACAAACCCACAGCGAACCTAAATATGGCTTCAACCCAAATCTGAAATTATATCCAAACAGACCTGACCTATGCTGATGCCTAAATATTTTCTTCAGGGGAGAGGGGGTGGGAGCAGGAAAATACATCATATCCTTCTGCAATGGAATTGAAGCTGATGAACTAATAGAGTAACCATAAAAACATTCAGGATCGCAATTTAGACATACCTTGAAGCCAATCATGAGTTGCATTCAATGCACACTCATTGGAGAGCAATGCTTCAAATGAGGCAGAGGGACCACGATGAGAATCATGGGAAGAAGAACAAGAGGACGGATAAGGAGGGTGGTTTCCTTCATCATCATCCCCATCATAATCAAAACTTTGCTGCCTTTGAAGCCTTTTGAGTGAGCTCAAATCCTTCCATCCTGGAGCCAAAGCAGAAATCTCCTCTTCAATCATCTCTGCTATCTCATGTGGCTCTCGGTCAGTTATGTCTAGCTCCTTGAGCATCTCCATCGCCACATCCAAAGTAGTGTCATTAATTATGTCAAATGGAAAGTGAACATTCCTGGCATGGCCTTCACAATTGAGAACAATTAGAGCACCATCAGGGTCACATGTATAGGACAAATCACTAGCTAAAACACCACACTAATACTGAATGCAAAGTGCAAAATTGACACTTCCACCATTAATCCGATACTTTCATGGCATGTCTAAGAACTAACTTGATTCCCACTAGGTCATTGTGGAAGAGACTTCAAGTACTTTGCGGCAGACTTCGCAAGGATATAGATTGAAGTAGACAATGTCACAGAATTCAAGCATTTTGGAGAAACACAAACAGCATGGAAGATTAATAAAGTTAACATAAAATGCATTAGAATTCTCATTTGATCCAAGCATGAAATGACTTTCGTTAACCTTACATTTCATAATGAAAAATTCATATAGAAGCAAATTTACTACTTTGTACTACCCATTATGAAGAACCCTGAGACAACTGAGGGTCAATTTTTCATGAAATTTTGTAAAGCCCTGGAAACAGTAGAGACCTGCTACTCTCCTATGATTAAAATAAGTATATAAAGGTAAATAGTTAAGTCATACCATCCTTGTCTGATATCTGCACTTTAAGAAAAAGGGTATTATCTTCTGGGTTCAACTTTCCAGTGATTGTCATTTCCGTGCTCCTAACAGAGTGATCCAGCAAAAAAGGCATTTTCACGCTCACCCCCTTTGGAGAGTATATATGAAGAGGTGTTTTCGGGACTGGTGTTAGACCCACATCAGTAGCCAGAAATGGATCCAGCAGCAACTCATGGGCTGGTAACCTCTTTGAAGCACTCTCTAGGCATTTCGCAATAAATTTCCGGGCTTCTACATCTTGGATACGATAAAAAGCTTCTGGCTTCTTTCCCTAAATTATTCAGAGTGGTGTCGACTGTTGAGTAAGATGTGTGGGAGATCACGGCAGTAATATAACTTTAATGTTGTGACAGAAACTCACCGATACCACTTTCTTGTAGATTTGTGCAGGATTTGAGCATTCACTATATGGATAATCAGAAGTAAACATCTCCAGAACGCACATTCCAAAAGAATACACATCTACAAGCTGATCGTATTCCTCATCATATAATTCTGGAGCCATGAATTCTGGGGTCCCTGTCAAATGAAACCACAAATATTTTGTCCAGAAAGTCAGTTTTATTAGCCAAATTTTCTAGAAAAATATTAAGTGAAGCGGCCACTTCTGACAGAAAGGTGTTCAAATTCCGAACTACAGTGACAAATAGCAGCAGCCTACCAATACAGAGCAAGACTTCCACAGATGAACATTAATACATTGATAATGGTTATTCCATATGCCCTGATATGCAGTAATAAACTCTGCGTGTCAAACATGAAATCGTGCCAAACCAATACCTACAAAAGCGCCTAGGGACTTTTCTTTTCTTTCTTTCTTTTTCTTTTTTTTTTGGGGGGGGGGGGGATATCATGTGTGCAGCGTAGCCCTGCAATTGAGTTGTAACGACATAGTTTCAATTGGAGTCTACATTATTTGAAATCAGTTCACTAAAAACCAATTTTCAATGAAGTGGCAGTCTATTGTTAACATTTTGCTTTAGCCGGCTACAATTCCGAAACTGAAACTAGAAGCACATCTGAAAAGATAAGATACATGAGGAAGTGTGACAATAGGATTGAGTAAGAGACAGACCAATGACACTATGGGCACATTCTGAACCACGAAGGATGGCTGCTAACCCCAAATCACCAATCTTCACCTGTCCAAGATGGCCATTAACAAAGATGTTGTCACACTTAAGGTCTCTATGAATCACTGGAGGATCATGGCTGTGGAGATAAACAAGACCACAGAGGATTTGGCGGGCCCAATTCTTAATAGCTCGAATGTCTACTTGTTTGTATTTCTGTCTGTACCTGTTATAATAATGCATCAGATATAATAAAGCTTTGTCATTGTTACATTAGATCAATTTGGAAAAGTCTCTGCTCAAGAGAACATCTAATCTATCGAGAAGAAAATAGATCCCAATAGAATGCATTGGACATTATGTACAGAATTGTCTTATTAGGCCTGGAATACCAACTGCCACAGAATCGTCAGGACAAGTTTTATGGGCATGATTGCATGATCAGGTGAAGGAACAAATGCTTACTCTCTCAAAGTGCCAGAAGTGAACATTTCTGTAATGAAGTTTAAAGTTCTCTTATCAATGTCTATCCAGGCGTTGTAGAATCGTATAATTGACTCGTGATTAAGGTTCTCCAGTAGATGGACTTCTGAGTAAAGCCGTTGCAGTTCATCTGGAGAGCGAAGGATGTTATTGAGCATCACTTGACTCCAGGCCACCTCCATCCCAAGCACCTCATCAAATGCCCTGTAGACCGTCTTCATGGCTCCTTTGCCCAGGATATCTCTAAACTGCCAGAGATTTTGTTAAACAAACATATAAACTAAGCAGCCAATGATTAACCAAAAAGTACAACATTAGGCAATCAGAATGGGCGTTTCTGCTAGACAAGGTACATCTCGACTGTTGCTGCATAATCTCAAGTGTTTCAAGTACTCAACACTATGATAAGGCAATGGACGCTTAAACTTTCATCATATACTAAAAACAATTAATTTTTTAGAAAATGACTGAGTTCAACACTAGACCATAATCATACTGTGAAAATGGCAACTGAAATGGTCAAGTCCTAGAAGCGCTGCTGGTCATTACCCTTGGAAGACTACAGTCAAGCCCAAACAACAAACTGTTCGTAGTTGGCATTTTCCAAAGTAATGCAAGAACACATTGTTTATTTAATTAAGTAGCATTGTAAAACAAGACCAAGAATGTATCATTATGTTTATCAAAGCTGCAGTATAACATTTAAGGCCACAAATTGTAATACAAAAGTGATAATTTTGAACTCAAGGCATCATCACAAGCATAAAATTCACGTTTTGTCCAATCTCAAATACGAGTGGTTTTAGACAGCAAAGATATAAGGTACAAAGCTAATCAAGAGCATGAATAAGACAGACAATCTAATTCTAACCACAAAGTACAATAATCCGTCAAGAACCAATAATTTAAGCTTCCTTTACCCTTGTGGAGGTTTTGAAATCTATAGAGCCAGGAAGTTCATTGAAACAGTGGTCATTCAAAATGCCCCAAATTACAGAATCGAAAACTTTGCCAATGTGATGAATCAAGCACAATAATTGTGACTACACCTTCAATAATTGATCAACCTCAATCAGCAAAATCAAGTGCAAAAATTTGTTTAACACAAAAACGCACTGAAATCCCGCCAACAAACAAGTATCCAAGAGGTCAAGATGAATAAAGCCTTATCTAATGAAGCATTTTGCCCAAAAAAACAAAAAAAAACTAATATTTGTTAAATCACAACAAAGAAGAAGAAGGAAAATTGAGCAACAAGAACTTACACGTCCATAGCGACCAGATGGGTCGATTTCCACATAACCCATCTGAGAATTTGCTCCACGATTGGGTTTACTAGCCTTCATGTTGTACATGGCTTTTATACCAAAAAAAGTCAGCAAATCTATTTTATCAAATTGAGCCTAGTTTGTTTCCTCACTACTAAAGGAATCTTGGCTGGCCTTGTGAAAACAACAGAAAGAGAGAAAGCAAGCACTAGGCAATTCTAGGCTTGCCATCATGATTCTCATAGAAGAAGACGCCAAATAACAACCAGAACAACCTTGAGTAGTCAATTCTTAGTAAAATCCAAGCAATTTCAACCACTGATTGTGAGTTTTCGTAGCTTTTAGTGATCATTCGAAACACAGCCATGTCTTTGGCAAAGACCCCAAAAGACAGAGTAAGATGGGGAATTTTCTCTCTTTTTTTTTAAAAAAAAAAAACCCAGTTCAATTCTGAAAATTAAGGGTGAAACAGACAAAATGGGATTTCTGGGTTTAGTAAATTGAACTAAAAAATCCCCGAAAGGCACAATATTTCACTTTGTATTTCAGAATATCAGAGAAGAGGAGAAATATAGGCCTCGTAAAGAAGGGGGAATCTGACGTTGAAAAATTTATGGCCCCATTCCCATATGAGCAGTAGGATTTGAAGATTCTAAGGAATCAGAAATAGAGGCATAGAAGCTGTGAATTGAATTTCAAAGGTGCAGAAGAAGAAGAAGAAGAGTGGGAAGTAAAGAGGCTACAAGGGAACGTACATGAAGAGTGCGAGTGCGGCAGGTAGTGAAATGGCAGGTGACTGCTCGGAAATCAGTCTCAGTGGGGTCACTCCCAGAGGCCTGCGTGACTTGTGACTTGTTGTGACTTGTGACAATCTTCTACGCCACTAGCGATCTACTATTCTTGGATTCTTCCTTTCTTCATCATCTTTTTAAAATAATAATAATAATAATAATAATAATAATGATAAGTAAATAATGAACTCGTTAATAATAAGCTCCCTCAAACAGTTTTATAAATACTGTATTGTACCATACGGTATTGATCGAAGTGTAGTGTACTGGTTAAGAAATGCTAAAAGCTACTGTCCGGTAATGTACTGATCAAACACTGGTCAATACCACTCTATACCATCAAATGTCGGACGGTACCTGTATTTTCGATCAAATATTATTCGGTACACTAAAATTTCAATTTTTTGTATTTTGATTATTTTTTGAATTTTTTAAAATTCAAAATGATACGAACCTCGTACAATGATATATAAATCTAGTATGTCTCATTTCTGTAAAAAAAAATAATATGATGACTGATACAATATTTATAACTTTGCCCCCTCAAGCCCCTTATTGGAAGGAGTGTCAAAAGGACAATTAGTACAATATAACGGAAAAGAAAGAGAAGACATAAACTTTAAGTACTTTATTAAGACTTCACTGGTAACGTATTGTCTAATTATTTAGGTAAGTTAATCTTGTTCAACATTTTAAAATTTTTGTCTCAAAAAAAGACTATTGAATTTTTTTTTCATTTTTCCATTTAATGGGTTAATTTCTTCTACTTAGCATATAATTTACAAATATTTTTAGGAGATATTTAATTTTATGAATCTTTTGGTGATATTATATTGTATGTAAGCTGAGTTGTGTCAATTTCTTTGATCATTTTACTTGATATTTCATAAATACAGTTTACGTGTAATGATATCTTTTTATCTGGTATTCCATTTAAATCTAAAAATGTCATAATGGAAGAAGACGTGCGAACTTAGGATTTGTTCTTTTTTAATGAAAAAAAAATCACAACAATTACTTGTCTTATTACTAAAAGTTATATGTTATTGAAGGTTGCTAAATGTTACGCTAACTTTGCTAAAAGTTGCTCAATAATAAGTATTGAATGGAAGTGAATGGTGCTAGCTAGATAGTGTTGAATTATATTGCATGGTGTTAACAATTGTCTGTTGCTGATAATGAGTAATTATGATGAGTTAAAATAACATAATCTTACCCTTTTGCCTGTTTTTCAGCAGCTAAAATTCTATTTTTTTTTTTTGTAAACGTTGCATTTTATCCTGCTAGTATTTAAAAACTATCATCCACATGCATGCATGCATTAGGGCGGGTTGACGGACTTAATTTTTGGATGATGTTATTGTGATATTGAAGTTAGTTTTATAAAAGTGCTTATTACAATTTTCAATTAACTTCATTTGGAGAAAAAATAACTTAGGATTGAAGATAATGACTAATCCTTAGTTGAAGCTAATGGTATCATAAGTTGCAGGTTAATACAACTTCTTGTGTCCGATAAACTTGTACGAGATATGATTTTGCGAACATTAACTATTTTTACACTTCACTTTTAGCAAATAGATAAAACAGTAGTCCCTCATGTATCAATTTAATGCAAATTAGATTATCATGATATGCCTAAAAGTTGTCTTGCAAAAGTTGTAGGGATCCAAATTATGAAGTGGAGTTTTGATCCCCAAAAAACTACACAGAATCCAAATTCTATGTTGTTTTTCTTTCCATTAAAAATACCATCCAAGTTGTTTGGTTTTGTGTAAGATGCATGCAAGCAAATTAATTCACCTAGATTACAGCTCTTATGGTACCACTTATTATATATACACCAAGATGTGTAATCATAAGTAAGCCCAGAAGCTTTACCTTGAACAGTTGTTTGCGTCTTATCTAGTTATGACTTGTGTGTTTTTTTTGGGGGGGGGGGGGGGGAAGCACTAGGGAGTATAGTTGCCAAAAAAAAGCAGTAAGTTCTCTACCAACATAATTAAAAATGTATTCTTTGTTGTGTATGGTTGCGAGACTTGTTCTGAACACAGTTCTTTTCAATTTAAAATGACTGTTCAATAAGTACTACAAATTTCATTCCTTCAGCTTGTATTTGTAGGATTATAATTGTAAAAACTTCCCATTTACATATATTGCTAGTTGTAACTATGCTTATAAGGTCCAATGGGATGTAAAATGAAGGGCCGGGGAGTAAGAAAGTGTTAGTATTATTGGAATGATGTATAGGTTGAACGACTTATACATCTATCATACTACATATGCTTATGCGTATTTGTAAGTGTTCATACTGATTATATTCCTAAGCATTGTATGTTTATGATAAGTTACATATTATTACAGTATAAGTCTATTGCTGGGCTTTCAACCATAAGTTTAAAACTTTTGATTGAGATGACTTTTGAACATGGTATTAGAGCTTTTTTAAGCGAGAGATCTTGTGTTCGAATCTCAGCGACCTTCATATTGATTTATTGCACAAGGTAGGGAGAGCCTTTGCAGCAGCCACGCTTCAAGCCGAAGGGCATTCACGTGAGGGGGCGTGTTAGACTATAAACCTATTCCTGAGCCTTCAACTATCAGCTTAAACTTTTGTTCGGGATGGTTCTTGAACATATATCTCTAATCCAAAATATTGATGTTGATATGAACGGAAATGTAGCTCTAGATCAATCCATGTTATCAACCAGCCAAACATAAATATGATTTTTTATAAGAAAAAGGAAAAATTCATTAGTGAAAAGTCATACGGCATCTGCAATGAATATATTCCTATAAGAATAAATCCAAAACATCAAACTGAATCATTATCTCTATAAAGTTAATGGTAAATATATATACTCTAAACTTGTATCATTATTGTTGCCACTAACTGCAATCATTCTTCAATATCAATAAGTCTTTTCTAAATATCGGTGAGCTATAGTGTAACTTCATAGAGTAAGTATTTATTTGGCTTGATAGATTAAACTTGAAAGAAAGAATCATGATAGAATCATATGAAATTCTATTGTTGCTTATTTTTTTTTAATCAAAATAGATAGATCTGATACAATAGCATCCAAATAGTTCTCACGCGAAAATCACTCTCCAAATTTTTAAATTTATGATAAATCGCAAAGGCTCAGGATAGGAGGCTGTGGCGGGACAGGATTAAGGTCTCTGATTGTAGGGGACCGGCTCCGTAAGGGGTAGTCGCTTAGGCGGTGTGGGGCGGGTAGGATTCTTAGTTTGCTTGCCTGCAGGTCGTGCTTTTCTGGGATGCGACGGCACCAAGTGCCCTTGGTTTGTTGAGGTATGTCTCCGCTCCCTCTTTATTTTGGTATCCGGAACCTTTTCTCTTCCTCTTTCTCTCTTTCTCTCACTCGGTAAATGGTTTTGAAATCGTTTTCCCTATAAACCTTTTTCACAAAATTATTTTGTGGGTCTTATGGAATCAACCTCTCTATGGATAGGAATCCCGGTAGAGATAAGGTTGCTTACAGTTGGATCTCCCCAGACCCCGCGAAAGCGAGACCCACACTGGGAGTTTGTTGTTATTGTTATTGTATGATAAATCGCACAAAAGACAATGAGCCAAACTTCTAAATCCACAAGAAAATAGCAAACATGATCTAATGGTGATTTAAATGAGAAAACTTTTTTTATTTCTACAATCAAAGGTGATTTAATAACACATAAAACCCAACCAAAAAGTGTGAAATATAAAACTTAATTTCATATTTATTATTCTAGTCAGTTGTTATCGATGTTTGATTATTGCCTCTAATATATATTCAAATTTTTTAAGAAAAAGATCGAAAACACCCTTTATATTCATGGTAGACCGATGTTACTGACACCAAAAAGTGTGAAATATGAGTTTTTCTCATCATAAATTCTCTAATTTTGCAAAGGAAGAGAAGAATCCTTATAAATGGAGTGAAGAATAACAAGTAGCCATCGACTTGATAGGCCATGCCAGCCCCACCTTCAACACAGTTAGCTAGCAATCAAGCCACCAGATCTTCCATGTCGATATATATTCCCTCAAGGATTTAGACTCTTGTTTTTTCTAATTATTGCAAGTAATCTTCCACCTCTTCATTATTACCTTGTTGAATGATTAGCAACTACTGTGTCTCAAAAGCAATGTTGCCATTGTTTATTAATTATTAATTAATCAAATGTACTAGTGATTGAATTAGTTAAATAGACAAAGATAATTTGCTATCTCCATTTATCTTCATTTCACGAGTCACCACACTTGCGGCGAATATACTGGAGATACTGATATTGAGTTACAAAATAATATGTAGAATATTTTTAATTTCCAATAAGATGGGACAAAGGATAAAGACACATATAATTAGTTATTTTCAGACAGTGTTAATTCAAATGTATTAACATTAAAGTTTCGTTTGAATTAGTAAATGAGCATAAATTATACTCTAAAAATATTGACGTGTTTTTTCATGTGATCTTTATTCAAACAAATGTAATATGCTTTCAACAACCATGTTTCAATCTTAAAGTGACGATGTTTTCCATAATTGCAAATCCGTAGTGGTTTCTTTTGATTTGGAACACTCTATTTTTTGCAAAATTTACTCTGCTTAGTAGTGTTTCGGGAACTTCCTGTACCATGTTGAAGATGACGTGGGACGAGAGCTCGAGCTTACGTGGTGGCACATGCTAGTGGACTCCTCTCCTTGGCCGAACCTGCAAAACACCTCTCCAACAGCCAACTCCAAGGAGGGTCCAAGAGAGAGATAAATGCGGTAAAGAGAGAGAGAGTAGAGTCAATTATGTCAGAGTGCGAATCCCTTTTCCGAGGTGGCCAGGTGGGTAGGTGAGTATTTAACTATTTATAGCTCCTGTAGTAGGGGGTAGGATGGTAAATTCATGCCGAAGATCCCTAAAGGGGGATGTTGTCTGGTTTGTTCCGTTTGGGTCTCTGGTGGGGGGGGGGGGCTCCCGTTTGGGCCCCCTATGCCTGGTTGAGTCTGTCTTGTGATTGGGTATCCTTGGGCTAGCCCGGGTAGTCAGATGAAATGTGGAGCAGTTTGGGCGTAGCAGCGATCGATGGATCATGGGCAAACGGTCTTTCCTTGGCCGGTTACCCTCTCCTAATTTGACACTTGGTTATTGGTTAGTGCCATTTTGGGGTTTTCGAGGTTGGCTAGCGTTACGAGATCCCATCAACTTCGGGGTATAAAAAGGAGTTGCCTCAAAACCCTGATCTGCACCACACCTTTGGATATCCCTTGCACCAAAGGTTCTCCCTTGCACTAAAGGTTCTCCCTTTCTAATGTGGGGATTCCCTCGCTCATTGACGACGAACAAGATGGCGCTCTACGTTCTATGTAACTTCAAGTGGTATCGTAGGGAGGTGGTGTTTCTTCCTCGTCCGCTACCGCCCGATTACAAATAGCAATGCTCGGACTTCATCCTTGCTAAGGCCGAGGAGTATGCCCAGGATTATGAGATTCCCGAGTTACCCCAGGTGGTATTCCTGGCGATGCTCCTTAAGCTCGTTGTCCTACACGGGTGGACGACTGGGGTAATGGAGTCAGCTCTCAAAAAGTTGTGGTTGAGTTATTATATTTAAGTTTTGATGATATCAAATCCAAGTATAAAAATGTGTCCAAGTACTGTTGTTTCAAACACGATCTCCAAACAGGCCTAACTGGTGTTTATAATATTTATTGTATTAACTGGTTTGCTACATGTGAGAACAAGTCTTTAAAACAGGTTTCACTTGGTGATTCTACATTAAGTCAAGAACGCCATCTCGACAGTTGATTGTAAGGCATGTTCCTGAACTCTAGCAATGCAAAGAACAACCCCAGCAAACAAGGTGGCCTTGGTGTTCACAACAACTCTACAAATCTTGGACAAGATGACTGATTCAAAACAAGAAGTCTTGGGTATATAGGTCTCATTTATTTAGACTCTTGTTAATATGCCAATATTGAAAATGCTTTTTAAACATCTCTTGAATCGGTAATTGCGCTAAGTGCTTCAGAACACCAGTTGCGAACAACCTTGCAAACAGGGTGCCTAGGGTGTTTCTGAACCGAAGTGGCCATGCCCGGTTATCTTTAAAAATTCATTTCGGTTGGCCAAGATCTCCAGAATACTTTCCTTAAACTCCAAGATTGCTATTTTTCTGGAAAGGATATTTCTTGAAAATATTATGGGAGATTTGCGAAAATAGGTTTTTGAAAATTTGCCAAAACTAAAAGATTTCCTTTGCCCATATTTTCGGATAAGATAAAATTTCCAAAGCTGAAGATTTCTGGTTGCTTTTTGAATCTTCTTCACGGCTATGGGAAGATAAGGGTTATCTCTTAAGATAACAAATCCCTTATACATTGGGAAAAACTTGTCACTAGCCGTTGGGGAGTATTCTTTTAAAAAGATCATTTTCCATACTTAGCTGATTCTCTTGATTTGACCGTTGGAATTTTTTTGTTTAAATATAGCATTTTACTCCCATTGAAATATACACACAGTGAGAATAGCAAGAAAAGAAAGCAAGAGAAAATCTAGAAACACAACACACGCAAAAAGCAAAATTCCAAAAGTGGTTTTTCTAGTGGAAAGAATTTTTAGAGCTACACTTGAGAAAAGAAAAACCGATACAAGTTGTGTTTAAACCAAGCTTTCAATATATTGGCATACTAGGACTTCATTGTACCTTACATCTACTTAAGACAGAAGCACCCAGTAAGGTGTTTTGTAACCCTGATCTTGAATCAGAAAAGTGAGTGAGTGGTCCTCAGTCGTGTGGACTTTGGACGTGTCCAATCTGGTGAGATTTGGACATGGTGTAATCTGCCTTAGAGAAGGAGGTTACGTGGTTGCAAGTTGTAACAAGGTGTGTTACATTTGTAACGAGTTAAGCCCGGTTTAGTGAAGTGGTTAAATCCTACACGAGGTAGGTCGTGGTTTTTCACACCTCAGTTGGGCTAGAGGTGTTTTCCACGTAAAAATTGTGTGTGCGTTATTTTCCGCATTTATCTTGGTGATTTTCGCATTTGCAATATTTGAGAACACCCTCTGCAAACAAGTCACAAGGGTGTTTGTTATTTACGACGCGAAAATCAGACACCACAATTCACCCCCCCTCTTGTGGTAGAATACTCACGATCTTAACAGTTGCAGTGGAGCACCTTCCAGGCATGGGTAGGGCATAATACGGGCAAGATCTTGGAGGCCCTCCGAGAGGAAGCACTAAGTGACTCGGAGGAGGAGGAGAGCTCAGGGTTAGACGACCAAACCCGCCTCTCCAGTGATGGCAGTAAGGAGTGACGCTTGGCTAGCGACGACCTCTGGGGCATGCATTCTATTGAGTTTGCCATAACTTTGGCGTTTTATCTTGCTTTCATTGACCAGGCGGCCCAGTTATCGAGGCCTAACTATGTGACGTTTTTGGGGCTCGGACCTCTGGTCCAGGACCTGAATGGACGGCCTTATGGTCCTTCTCCTGGGCGAGGACCCTCTGTGACAATGACATCTAGGCCGGATATTAGGTAATTCATCACCACGTGGCAAGAGCTGAGTGGTGCATTGATGTGGGGGCATCTTAGGAATGTGTGGTCCCCCCTTTAGCCCCCTTTATTCCCCTATATAAAGGAGGAGCAGGCATTCCTACGAAAGATCACTTGGAAGCGCTCTCGAATCTTTTTAGAGAAAGGGAGATAAGAGTTCTAGAGAGAGTCACGGTTTTCCATCCTCATCATGGCCTTTCCCCCTTGCGGGACACGGAAGAGATGGCTGATCATGTCAGGGAAAACTTCAAGTGGCATTTGAGTCATGGCCTCGCGTCCTCCTTGTCCGCTCCTAGAAGATTACCAGGACCTATGTCCGAGCTTTGCCTTGCCCAATGCGGAGGAGGCTATGCGCGACTTCGAACTTCCCGAAATGGTCCAGGCCACCTTCTATGCCATGCTGCTTAATGATGCTGTAGAACTCGGCATAGTAAACAGGTTCATGGCCACAGATTTGAAGGCGACCCTTGAAAGTACACGGGGATTTAATACTCACCTACCCACCTTGGGAAAGGGATTCGCACTCTGATATAATTGACTCCACTCTCTCTCTCTTTACCGCATTTATCTCTTTCTTGGACCATCCTTTGACTTGACCGTTGAAGAGGTGTTCCCCTAACCACAACCTGGGGGTGTCGTTTTTGCAAGTTCGACCAAGGAGAGGAGCCCACCAGCTGATCTGCACGTGTCATCACGTAAGCCCGAGCTCTCTTCCCACGTCATCTTCAACAAGGTATGGAAAGTTCCCGAAACAAGTAGCACTTATAGAACATGAGCCTGTAGGACAGCAAAACCTATATCATACACTAGAGAGTATATGCTCCCGAAAATTATATAAGCAACATATATGTTAATAACCGCTCATATGACAAATA
This sequence comes from Selenicereus undatus, assembly GCA_017589665.1. NCBI lineage: Eukaryota > Viridiplantae > Streptophyta > Magnoliopsida > Caryophyllales > Cactaceae > Selenicereus > Selenicereus undatus. Next base: position 16,683,441 of record JACYFF010031952.1, on the reverse strand, counting down.
CACATTGACATATGTGACAATATGAGTATATACTTTCAAGTGTATATAATAATTTACCGCATGACAAAGCATGCCAACACCTCATTTTTCCATCCCAAAAATTTCACATAAAATAAGGAGAGAATGAAAGAGAAATTGTTTTTCCTTCTTTTGGGTGGCTATTTTAATTTGTAACACCCAATATACTTACATTTCCTTTTTCAAAAAAAAAAAAAACAAATTACACAATCTTTTTTTTATATGAAAAAGACTATACACCTTAGCCTTACCTATATATGTATAACTCAATACAATAGAACAAGGTGAAGGTGCTTTACCCCCCCCCCCCCAAGAAAACGGATTTTTTAAATAGAAAAGTCAATACAACATAATCAAATATATGAAAAAGTTTGAGACACAATATACTCACAACTTTTATCATATTGCTAAATTTGTAGACTTCTAATTTCAATCTTTCAAAAGCAAAAAGTCTTTACTCAAATGCACCCAAAAATGCTTCCCTATTTGAAAGAAACTCAAATAACATTACGTGATGGATAACAATTCCAGACATTAGAGGAAAACTTTTCCTCTCTCTAATCATCATGAAAATAAGGACAATACAACTGAGGGAAGCAACGACATAAGAACCAATGCCTAGCACCGAAAGTCAAAAGAGGCGTATTGGTAAAGCTTCATCATAATTTTCATTTGAAAGTCGTACGTTTGAAATGCAAGGATATTTAAGTGTACGCGATTGCATATGCTTAGTATATACTTACATCACCAAGTCAAAACACATTTAAGCACGGTCTTGGTATATAAATAATAAACAGGTTGATATTAAGTACAATGTAAGTATGTTCAAGTTCAAAAAGTTAAAAATATTGTCATTCAATACCTCCAAAATACAGTATATTATCATCCAATATTTCAAATTTTAATAGGTTATTATACTGGCATCCAACGGTCAAACAACTTAAACCAATTTTTGTCTTTGGTTTCTAGAACCGTGCGATGGGTACAACCATTTTGAAAATATCATATGTCGATTTCAAGAGTTTTCTCAAGTGCCAAAACTGAGTTAGCATCCGTTTTCAATGATGACATTTGGACCTTGGAGGCATCACGAGCGATTTTTGTTTGTGTATTAGTGAAGGGCTAATCTCCTTGGGAATTTAGGCCAACTAAGTTCTTTGTAACCCTCTGATCTTCAACTAGATGCGACAAGTCAAACAAGACGACGGCGTATTAAGTTTCCTCCGCTGAAAACCTGTACAATAACCTCATCTCAGGGAAGTATTGTATGGGGAAACCCCCATCTAATACCTAAGTCAGGATCATGTTATTCACACAAGCTTGTAAGACAGTAAATATAGGGTCATAGGCTAGACAAATAGTGAAACATTACCTTCGTCCAAACAAAAGTGGAACACTAATGCACGCACACACAGTAAAGTGAATCCAATGTTGGCAGACTCATGCTGGTGTATGCAAAAGACTCCTTGGTATTTGTGGAGCCCTTGGCCAATAAGCCTGAAACACTTTTCCTGTTGTATTCGTAAAAGAAGACTTAGTTTAGACTTTGATAATACTATTATTATACTCAAAATTAAGCATGACTGACGCCCATTTTTCACACCTTCAACATTTTTCATCTTTGTATTACAGTATGCTTACTACAATCAAAATAGTTGATTAAAAACTTTATCAAATCTCAATAGTGCGTTTACAATTCTCTCTAGTTGGTAACCAGGGTGCAAGACAGATCAACAGTACTTGCGATGTTGGAGTATAAAAGTAGGTAATATCCCACATTGATAAAATTCAAAAAAAATAATAGTGGGTGTTGTCCCACATTGATGAAATTAAAGGGCTGGAGAATGTATATAAGCTTGTGAGTTACTCTATTCATTGCCAATTAGTTTTGGGATGGAACCTCATTTAAGCTTATGTGCATGACTCATTGTTGAAAGCCCGATTAATATAAAAATTTAACATGCGATTAAGCTAAAACGACGAAAATATTATTGGATGGTTATAGCGCTAGTCATTTTCTTTGAAACACAGTTGAAAATCCAAATGTCCGAAAAGTAAGACATTAGAGATATCTCAACAATGCATGGCGTAACTGAAGAACACTTGGCCGGATGACAAGTGTTGCATTTCCCATACTCTCCACCCGGGTTCGACTCAAAGGAGACGCATATGTTATGTTTTATACGTGGCTATGCGAATGAGCTTGGTTCTTGGGCTTGTTGCCTGAGTTTTGGTATTCTCCCGTCTCCTTGCCTAGCGATTGGCACTCCCACCGCTTAGGTATGAATTTTAGGGCCTCTGTTTCTCTTGTTTGGGGAAATGAAGGCCGCAGCAAAAAAAGCCTTGTCTCCTGGAAGCACTAATTATATCTATTCAAATCTATATGATGTAATGAATCACAGAAGCTCTACCTTTATAGAAAGGGATACTACAAAATAGGGGGTTAGTTTTGAAACATGAAAAATTACTATTTGTGATAGATTAAATCTATGGATTCAAACCTGCCCAATAATTTGCTGTACTCAAACTGCTATTGGACTATGGTCGGACTATTATTGGACTATGGCCCAACCTCAGCCACTTCCCATGTCCCCTGAAACCTCATTGGACAACCCTATTATATAGGCCTACTAAGGACCTGTTCTTTTCGTTGGTCTTTTCTAATTTATCAACTTCAATCCGCTTCAATTAATTTTAACCCGTTTCAATAAAAAAGAACTAACTTCAACCTACTTTAACCAATTTCAACCAACTTCATCCCACTTCAACCAACTTCAACTCTTCTTCAAAATTTTATTCTCATTATTTTAACCAACTTCATCCCATCATATAAAAATATACCAACTTCAACCCACTTCGACAAAAAATACAAACTTCAACTTACGTCAACCTACCTCAACCAACTTCAGCCTTTTATCAACCCCAATTTACTAGGGATGGGAGTTGTACCTGAACCCAAAAAATCCCTCCCATTTATAGCAGGTATGGGTACAATTTTTTAAAAAAAAAGGGGTATGGGGTGGGTACACTAAAAATGGGTACGAGTTCGAGTCCAGGCATCACCCGCCCCGTACCCGAATTGTTATTTTACTAAATACTAACTGTTTTAGTGGGCTTTGGATTTTGGACAGAAGGATCAATCCCATTATCCTCCCAAGCCCATCTTGCGGTCAGTGCCCAAGCGGTCAAGCCAGAGAGAAACCCTAGCAGAGTAGCAGACTAGCAATCAAGCCTCACTTAGGGCCTGTTCTTTTCGTGGGTCAATCCATATTTACTCACTTCAATCCACTTCAACCTACTCAACCTATTTCAACCTACTTCAACCCACTTGAAAAAAAAATACCAACTCCAACCTATCTCAACCTACTTCAACCCACTTCAACCAACTTCAACCCACCCCCTTCATAATTTTAATAATTTGTAAAGTATCATGTGAGATTTATGGCCTGTTGTTTTCGTGGATAAATTGGGTGGGTAAAAGGGTGAAGTAGGTTGAGGTAGGTTGAAGTTGGTATTTTTTTTTAGGTGGGTTGAAATAGGTTGAACTAGATTGAACTGCATTGATGTAGATTGAAGTGCGTTGAAGTTGCTACATTTTTTATGTGACGGGTTGAACTGGGTTAAAATAATAACAATGTAATTCATGCGTGATAATTTAGAAAGTTATCGAAATTTTGTGAAATTTTTGTTTATTCTTTCTTATTTTTTAGTTTTTTTATTTTTTATTTTTTATTTTTTATTTTTTTAATTTCTTTTTTCTAATTTTTTAATTTTTAATTTTCAATTTTTAATTTTTAATTTTTAATTTATCTATTTTTTATTTACTTTAATTTTAATTTTTTAATTTTTTAATTTTAAATTTTTAGTTTTTAGTTTTTAGTTTTTAATTTTTAATTTTTTATTTTTAATTTTTAATTTTTTATTTTGTTTTTAACTTTTAATTTTTTATTTTTCCATGATTTTACGTTTATTATGTTTTTATTTTTTTCATTTCTTATTTCTTAATTTTTTTTTATTTTTCATTTTTTATTTTCAATTTTTAATGTTTAATTTTTATTTTTCATTTATTTATTTTTTATGTTTTATTTTTTATTTTTTATTTTTTATTTTTTATTTTTTATGTTTTTATGTTTTTATGTTGTTTACGTTTTTATTTTTTTATTTATTATTTCTTACTTTTTATATTTAATTTTTTTACATGTTAATTTTAAGTTTTTATTTTGTATTTTGTATTTCTTATTTTTTTTTTTTTATGCTATTATTTTTTATTTTTTTATTTTTTTTGGAGTTTAAAAAAAACAAAAACAAACAGAAAATGAAAAAATAAAAAATTAAATATAACAAATCAAAAATAAAAAATAAAAAATAAAAAATAAAAAATAAAAAATTATAAAATAAGAAATAAAAATTCAAAATTAAAATATTAAATTTAAAATGTAAAAAAAATATTAGAAATAAAAAATAAAATATAAAAAACTAAAAACAGAAAAAATGAAAAACAAAATATAAAATATAAAAACATGAAAAATAAAAAATAAAAAATAAACAATAAAAAACAAACAATAAGAAATAAGAAATAGAAAAATAAAAACACAAAAACATAAAAAAAATAAACAATTATAGAAAATTAATAAATAAAAAATAAAAAATGAAGAACTAAAAAAATAAAAAAATAAACAGTACAAAGTAAAAAATAAAATATAAAATATAAAATAGAAATTAAAAAATTAGAAATTAAAATTAAAAAATTAAAAATTAAAAATAAAAAAATAAAAAAATAAAAAACATAAAAACTAAAAACTAAAACTTTAAAAATACTAAAGAAAAAATAAAATTCAAAAATTAAAAATTAAAAACAAGAAATTAAAAAAATAAAAAAATATAAAAATATAAAACATAAAGCATAAAAACATATAAACATAGAAAATAAAAAAAATTAAAATTAAAAAGTAAAAAAATTAAAAATAAAACTAAAAAAATAAAGCATAAAACATAAAACATAAAAAATAAAAAATAAACACATAAACACATAAAAAAATACAAATTAAAAAATAAAAAAAATGAAGAAATAAAAAATTATCAAATAAGAAATTTAAAAAATTAAAAATTAAAAATTAAAAATTAAAAATTAAAAATTAAAAAAATACAAAATACAAAAAAAATAATAAGAAGCAAGAATTAAGAAATAAGAAATTAAAAAAATAAAAGATAAAAAATAAATAAAAAATAAATAAAAAATAAAATTAAAAAATAAAATTAAAAACTAAAAATTAAAATTAAAAAAGTAAAAATTGAAAAATGAAAATAAAAAATAAGAAATGAGGAATAAGAAATTAAAAAAT